>OV049859.1:18664368-19864368 GCA_920104075.1 Melanargia galathea
GCGTCGATCGACCGCACGGAGCCGATGAAGCTGCTGCTGAAGGCGGGAGCAGACTCTTCCATCAAGGATAACAACGGCAGGACCGCGCTGCAGATCGCGAGGCAGCTGGGGCACCATGCGTGTCAGGAGTTGGTAAGCTACTTATCTCTACATATTGCTACTGGACAAGGCCACGCTGTCCGGCGTGACCGCGCTGCACCTGTGCGCGGCGATCGACCGCACGGAGCCGATGAAGCTGCTGCTGAAGGCGGGAGCAGACTCTTCCATCAAGGATAACAACGGCAGGACCGCGCTGCAGATCGCGAGGCAGCTGGGGCACCATGCGTGTCAGGAGTTGGTAAGCTACTTATCTCTACATATTGCTACTGGACAAGGCCACGCTGTCCGGCGTGACCGCGCTGCACCTGTGCGCGGCGATCGACCGCACGGAGCCGATGAAGCTGCTGCTGAAGGCGGGAGCAGACTCTTCCATCAAGGATAACAACGGCAGGACCGCGCTGCAGATCGCGAGGCAGCTGGGGCACCATGCGTGTCAGGAGTTGGTAAGCTACTTATCTCTACATATTGCTACTGGACAAGGCCACGCTGTCCGGCGTGACCGCGCTGCACCTGTGCGCGGCGATCGACCGCACGGAGCCGATGAAGCTGCTGCTGAAGGCGGGAGCAGACTCTTCCATCAAGGATAACAACGGCAGGACCGCGCTGCAGATCGCGAGGCAGCTGGGGCACCATGCGTGTCAGGAGTTGGTAAGCTACTTATCTCTACATATTGCTACTGGACAAGGCCACGCTGTCCGGCGTGACCGCGCTGCACCTGTGCGCGGCGATCGACCGCACGGAGCCGATGAAGCTGCTGCTGAAGGCGGGAGCAGACTCTTCCATCAAGGATAACAACGGCAGGACCGCGCTGCAGATCGCGAGGCAGCTGGGGCACCATGCGTGTCAGGAGTTGGTAAGCTACTTATCTCTACATATTGCTACTGGACAAGGCCACGCTGTCCGGCGTGACCGCGCTGCACCTGTGCGCGGCGATCGACCGCACGGAGCCGATGAAGCTGCTGCTGAAGGCGGGAGCAGACTCTTCCATCAAGGATAACAACGGCAGGACCGCGCTGCAGATCGCGAGGCAGCTGGGGCACCATGCGTGTCAGGAGTTGGTAAGCTACTTATCTCTACATATTGCTACTGGACAAGGCCACGCTGTCCGGCGTGACCGCGCTGCACCTGTGCGCGGCGATCGACCGCACGGAGCCGATGAAGCTGCTGCTGAAGGCGGGAGCAGACTCTTCCATCAAGGATAACAACGGCAGGACCGCGCTGCAGATCGCGAGGCAGCTGGGGCACCATGCGTGTCAGGAGTTGGTAAGCTACTTATCTCTACATATTGCTACTGGACAAGGCCACGCTGTCCGGCGTGACCGCGCTGCACCTGTGCGCGGCGATCGACCGCACGGAGCCGATGAAGCTGCTGCTGAAGGCGGGAGCAGACTCTTCCATCAAGGATAACAACGGCAGGACCGCGCTGCAGATCGCGAGGCAGCTGGGGCACCATGCGTGTCAGGAGTTGGTAAGCTACTTATCTCTACATATTGCTACTGGACAAGGCCACGCTGTCCGGCGTGACCGCGCTGCACCTGTGCGCGGCGATCGACCGCACGGAGCCGAT
Organism: Melanargia galathea; assembly: GCA_920104075.1. Taxonomy (NCBI): domain Eukaryota; kingdom Metazoa; phylum Arthropoda; class Insecta; order Lepidoptera; family Nymphalidae; genus Melanargia; species Melanargia galathea. The sequence goes on from OV049859.1 coordinate 18,666,035, forward strand.
GAAGCTGCTGCTGAAGGCGGGAGCAGACTCTTCCATCAAGGATAACAACGGCAGGACCGCGCTGCAGATCGCGAGGCAGCTGGGGCACCATGCGTGTCAGGAGTTGGTAAGCTACTTATCTCTACATATTGCTACTGGACAAGGCCACGCTGTCCGGCGTGACCGCGCTGCACCTGTGCGCGGCGATCGACCGCACGGAGCCGATGAAGCTGCTGCTGAAGGCGGGAGCAGACTCTTCCATCAAGGATAACAACGGCAGGACCGCGCTGCAGATCGCGAGGCAGCTGGGGCACCATGCGTGTCAGGAGTTGGTAAGCTACTTATCTCTACATATTGCTACTGGACAAGGCCACGCTGTCCGGCGTGACCGCGCTGCACCTGTGCGCGGCGATCGACCGCACGGAGCCGATGAAGCTGCTGCTGAAGGCGGGAGCAGACTCTTCCATCAAGGATAACAACGGCAGGACCGCGCTGCAGATCGCGAGGCAGCTGGGGCACCATGCGTGTCAGGAGTTGGTAAGCTACTTATCTCTACATATTGCTACTGGACAAGGCCACGCTGTCCGGCGTGACCGCGCTGCACCTGTGCGCGGCGATCGACCGCACGGAGCCGATGAAGCTGCTGCTGAAGGCGGGAGCAGACTCTTCCATCAAGGATAACAACGGCAGGACCGCGCTGCAGATCGCGAGGCAGCTGGGGCACCATGCGTGTCAGGAGTTGGTAAGCTACTTATCTCTACATATTGCTACTGGACAAGGCCACGCTGTCCGGCGTGACCGCGCTGCACCTGTGCGCGGCGATCGACCGCACGGAGCCGATGAAGCTGCTGCTGAAGGCGGGAGCAGACTCTTCCATCAAGGATAACAACGGCAGGACCGCGCTGCAGATCGCGAGGCAGCTGGGGCACCATGCGTGTCAGGAGTTGGTAAGCTACTTATCTCTACATATTGCTACTGGACAAGGCCACGCTGTCCGGCGTGACCGCGCTGCACCTGTGCGCGGCGATCGACCGCACGGAGCCGATGAAGCTGCTGCTGAAGGCGGGAGCAGACTCTTCCATCAAGGATAACAACGGCAGGACCGCGCTGCAGATCGCGAGGCAGCTGGGGCACCATGCGTGTCAGGAGTTGGTAAGCTACTTATCTCTACATATTGCTACTGGACAAGGCCACGCTGTCCGGCGTGACCGCGCTGCACCTGTGCGCGGCGATCGACCGCACGGAGCCGATGAAGCTGCTGCTGAAGGCGGGAGCAGACTCTTCCATCAAGGATAACAACGGCAGGACCGCGCTGCAGATCGCGAGGCAGCTGGGGCACCATGCGTGTCAGGAGTTGGTAAGCTACTTATCTCTACATATTGCTACTGGACAAGGCCACGCTGTCCGGCGTGACCGCGCTGCACCTGTGCGCGGCGATCGACCGCACGGAGCCGATGAAGCTGCTGCTGAAGGCGGGAGCAGACTCTTCCATCAAGGATAACAACGGCAGGACCGCGCTGCAGATCGCGAGGCAGCTGGGGCACCATGCGTGTCAGGAGTTGGTAAGCTACTTATCTCTACATATTGCTACTGGACAAGGCCACGCTGTCCGGCGTGACCGCGCTGCACCTGTGCGCGGCGATCGACCGCACGGAGCCGATGAAGCTGCTGCTGAAGGCGGGAGCAGACTCTTCCATCAAGGATAACAACGGCAGGACCGCGCTGCAGATCGCGAGGCAGCTGGGGCACCATGCGTGTCAGGAGTTGGTAAGCTACTTATCTCTACATATTGCTACTGGACAAGGCCACGCTGTCCGGCGTGACCGCGCTGCACCTGTGCGCGGCGATCGACCGCACGGAGCCGATGAAGCTGCTGCTGAAGGCGGGAGCAGACTCTTCCATCAAGGATAACAACGGCAGGACCGCGCTGCAGATCGCGAGGCAGCTGGGGCACCATGCGTGTCAGGAGTTGGTAAGCTACTTATCTCTACATATTGCTACTGGACAAGGCCACGCTGTCCGGCGTGACCGCGCTGCACCTGTGCGCGGCGATCGACCGCACGGAGCCGATGAAGCTGCTGCTGAAGGCGGGAGCAGACTCTTCCATCAAGGATAACAACGGCAGGACCGCGCTGCAGATCGCGAGGCAGCTGGGGCACCATGCGTGTCAGGAGTTGGTAAGCTACTTATCTCTACATATTGCTACTGGACAAGGCCACGCTGTCCGGCGTGACCGCGCTGCACCTGTGCGCGGCGATCGACCGCACGGAGCCGATGAAGCTGCTGCTGAAGGCGGGAGCAGACTCTTCCATCAAGGATAACAACGGCAGGACCGCGCTGCAGATCGCGAGGCAGCTGGGGCACCATGCGTGTCAGGAGTTGGTAAGCTACTTATCTCTACATATTGCTACTGGACAAGGCCACGCTGTCCGGCGTGACCGCGCTGCACCTGTGCGCGGCGATCGACCGCACGGAGCCGATGAAGCTGCTGCTGAAGGCGGGAGCAGACTCTTCCATCAAGGATAACAACGGCAGGACCGCGCTGCAGATCGCGAGGCAGCTGGGGCACCATGCGTGTCAGGAGTTGGTAAGCTACTTATCTCTACATATTGCTACTGGACAAGGCCACGCTGTCCGGCGTGACCGCGCTGCACCTGTGCGCGGCGATCGACCGCACGGAGCCGATGAAGCTGCTGCTGAAGGCGGGAGCAGACTCTTCCATCAAGGATAACAACGGCAGGACCGCGCTGCAGATCGCGAGGCAGCTGGGGCACCATGCGTGTCAGGAGTTGGTAAGCTACTTATCTCTACATATTGCTACTGGACAAGGCCACGCTGTCCGGCGTGACCGCGCTGCACCTGTGCGCGGCGATCGACCGCACGGAGCCGATGAAGCTGCTGCTGAAGGCGGGAGCAGACTCTTCCATCAAGGATAACAACGGCAGGACCGCGCTGCAGATCGCGAGGCAGCTGGGGCACCATGCGTGTCAGGAGTTGGTAAGCTACTTATCTCTACATATTGCTACTGGACAAGGCCACGCTGTCCGGCGTGACCGCGCTGCACCTGTGCGCGGCGATCGACCGCACGGAGCCGATGAAGCTGCTGCTGAAGGCGGGAGCAGACTCTTCCATCAAGGATAACAACGGCAGGACCGCGCTGCAGATCGCGAGGCAGCTGGGGCACCATGCGTGTCAGGAGTTGGTAAGCTACTTATCTCTACATATTGCTACTGGACAAGGCCACGCTGTCCGGCGTGACCGCGCTGCACCTGTGCGCGGCGATCGACCGCACGGAGCCGATGAAGCTGCTGCTGAAGGCGGGAGCAGACTCTTCCATCAAGGATAACAACGGCAGGACCGCGCTGCAGATCGCGAGGCAGCTGGGGCACCATGCGTGTCAGGAGTTGGTAAGCTACTTATCTCTACATATTGCTACTGGACAAGGCCACGCTGTCCGGCGTGACCGCGCTGCACCTGTGCGCGGCGATCGACCGCACGGAGCCGATGAAGCTGCTGCTGAAGGCGGGAGCAGACTCTTCCATCAAGGATAACAACGGCAGGACCGCGCTGCAGATCGCGAGGCAGCTGGGGCACCATGCGTGTCAGGAGTTGGTAAGCTACTTATCTCTACATATTGCTACTGGACAAGGCCACGCTGTCCGGCGTGACCGCGCTGCACCTGTGCGCGGCGATCGACCGCACGGAGCCGATGAAGCTGCTGCTGAAGGCGGGAGCAGACTCTTCCATCAAGGATAACAACGGCAGGACCGCGCTGCAGATCGCGAGGCAGCTGGGGCACCATGCGTGTCAGGAGTTGGTAAGCTACTTATCTCTACATATTGCTACTGGACAAGGCCACGCTGTCCGGCGTGACCGCGCTGCACCTGTGCGCGGCGATCGACCGCACGGAGCCGATGAAGCTGCTGCTGAAGGCGGGAGCAGACTCTTCCATCAAGGATAACAACGGCAGGACCGCGCTGCAGATCGCGAGGCAGCTGGGGCACCATGCGTGTCAGGAGTTGGTAAGCTACTTATCTCTACATATTGCTACTGGACAAGGCCACGCTGTCCGGCGTGACCGCGCTGCACCTGTGCGCGGCGATCGACCGCACGGAGCCGATGAAGCTGCTGCTGAAGGCGGGAGCAGACTCTTCCATCAAGGATAACAACGGCAGGACCGCGCTGCAGATCGCGAGGCAGCTGGGGCACCATGCGTGTCAGGAGTTGGTAAGCTACTTATCTCTACATATTGCTACTGGACAAGGCCACGCTGTCCGGCGTGACCGCGCTGCACCTGTGCGCGGCGATCGACCGCACGGAGCCGATGAAGCTGCTGCTGAAGGCGGGAGCAGACTCTTCCATCAAGGATAACAACGGCAGGACCGCGCTGCAGATCGCGAGGCAGCTGGGGCACCATGCGTGTCAGGAGTTGGTAAGCTACTTATCTCTACATATTGCTACTGGACAAGGCCACGCTGTCCGGCGTGACCGCGCTGCACCTGTGCGCGGCGATCGACCGCACGGAGCCGATGAAGCTGCTGCTGAAGGCGGGAGCAGACTCTTCCATCAAGGATAACAACGGCAGGACCGCGCTGCAGATCGCGAGGCAGCTGGGGCACCATGCGTGTCAGGAGTTGGTGAGCTACTTATCTCTACATATTGCTACTGGACAAGGCCACGCTGTCCGGCGTGACCGCGCTGCACCTGTGCGCGGCGATCGACCGCACGGAGCCGATGAAGCTGCTGCTGAAGGCGGGAGCAGACTCTTCCATCAAGGATAACAACGGCAGGACCGCGCTGCAGATCGCGAGGCAGCTGGGGCACCATGCGTGTCAGGAGTTGGTAAGCTACTTATCTCTACATATTGCTACTGGACAAGGCCACGCTGTCCGGCGTGACCGCGCTGCACCTGTGCGCGGCGATCGACCGCACGGAGCCGATGAAGCTGCTGCTGAAGGCGGGAGCAGACTCTTCCATCAAGGATAACAACGGCAGGACCGCGCTGCAGATCGCGAGGCAGCTGGGGCACCATGCGTGTCAGGAGTTGGTGAGCTACTTATCTCTACATATTGCTACTGGACAAGGCCACGCTGTCCGGCGTGACCGCGCTGCACCTGTGCGCGGCGATCGACCGCACGGAGCCGATGAAGCTGCTGCTGAAGGCGGGAGCAGACTCTTCCATCAAGGATAACAACGGCAGGACCGCGCTGCAGATCGCGAGGCAGCTGGGGCACCATGCGTGTCAGGAGTTGGTAAGCTACTTATCTCTACATATTGCTACTGGACAAGGCCACGCTGTCCGGCGTGACCGCGCTGCACCTGTGCGCGGCGATCGACCGCACGGAGCCGATGAAGCTGCTGCTGAAGGCGGGAGCAGACTCTTCCATCAAGGATAACAACGGCAGGACCGCGCTGCAGATCGCGAGGCAGCTGGGGCACCATGCGTGTCAGGAGTTGGTAAGCTACTTATCTCTACATATTGCTACTGGACAAGGCCACGCTGTCCGGCGTGACCGCGCTGCACCTGTGCGCGGCGATCGACCGCACGGAGCCGATGAAGCTGCTGCTGAAGGCGGGAGCAGACTCTTCCATCAAGGATAACAACGGCAGGACCGCGCTGCAGATCGCGAGGCAGCTGGGGCACCATGCGTGTCAGGAGTTGGTAAGCTACTTATCTCTACATATTGCTACTGGACAAGGCCACGCTGTCCGGCGTGACCGCGCTGCACCTGTGCGCGGCGATCGACCGCACGGAGCCGATGAAGCTGCTGCTGAAGGCGGGAGCAGACTCTTCCATCAAGGATAACAACGGCAGGACCGCGCTGCAGATCGCGAGGCAGCTGGGGCACCATGCGTGTCAGGAGTTGGTAAGCTACTTATCTCTACATATTGCTACTGGACAAGGCCACGCTGTCCGGCGTGACCGCGCTGCACCTGTGCGCGGCGATCGACCGCACGGAGCCGATGAAGCTGCTGCTGAAGGCGGGAGCAGACTCTTCCATCAAGGATAACAACGGCAGGACCGCGCTGCAGATCGCGAGGCAGCTGGGGCACCATGCGTGTCAGGAGTTGGTAAGCTACTTATCTCTACATATTGCTACTGGACAAGGCCACGCTGTCCGGCGTGACCGCGCTGCACCTGTGCGCGGCGATCGACCGCACGGAGCCGATGAAGCTGCTGCTGAAGGCGGGAGCAGACTCTTCCATCAAGGATAACAACGGCAGGACCGCGCTGCAGATCGCGAGGCAGCTGGGGCACCATGCGTGTCAGGAGTTGGTAAGCTACTTATCTCTACATATTGCTACTGGACAAGGCCACGCTGTCCGGCGTGACCGCGCTGCACCTGTGCGCGGCGATCGACCGCACGGAGCCGATGAAGCTGCTGCTGAAGGCGGGAGCAGACTCTTCCATCAAGGATAACAACGGCAGGACCGCGCTGCAGATCGCGAGGCAGCTGGGGCACCATGCGTGTCAGGAGTTGGTAAGCTACTTATCTCTACATATTGCTACTGGACAAGGCCACGCTGTCCGGCGTGACCGCGCTGCACCTGTGCGCGGCGATCGACCGCACGGAGCCGATGAAGCTGCTGCTGAAGGCGGGAGCAGACTCTTCCATCAAGGATAACAACGGCAGGACCGCGCTGCAGATCGCGAGGCAGCTGGGGCACCATGCGTGTCAGGAGTTGGTAAGCTACTTATCTCTACATATTGCTACTGGACAAGGCCACGCTGTCCGGCGTGACCGCGCTGCACCTGTGCGCGGCGATCGACCGCACGGAGCCGATGAAGCTGCTGCTGAAGGCGGGAGCAGACTCTTCCATCAAGGATAACAACGGCAGGACCGCGCTGCAGATCGCGAGGCAGCTGGGGCACCATGCGTGTCAGGAGTTGGTAAGCTACTTATCTCTACATATTGCTACTGGACAAGGCCACGCTGTCCGGCGTGACCGCGCTGCACCTGTGCGCGGCGATCGACCGCACGGAGCCGATGAAGCTGCTGCTGAAGGCGGGAGCAGACTCTTCCATCAAGGATAACAACGGCAGGACCGCGCTGCAGATCGCGAGGCAGCTGGGGCACCATGCGTGTCAGGAGTTGGTGAGCTACTTATCTCTACATATTGCTACTGGACAAGGCCACGCTGTCCGGCGTGACCGCGCTGCACCTGTGCGCGGCGATCGACCGCACGGAGCCGATGAAGCTGCTGCTGAAGGCGGGAGCAGACTCTTCCATCAAGGATAACAACGGCAGGACCGCGCTGCAGATCGCGAGGCAGCTGGGGCACCATGCGTGTCAGGAGTTGGTAAGCTACTTATCTCTACATATTGCTACTGGACAAGGCCACGCTGTCCGGCGTGACCGCGCTGCACCTGTGCGCGGCGATCGACCGCACGGAGCCGATGAAGCTGCTGCTGAAGGCGGGAGCAGACTCTTCCATCAAGGATAACAACGGCAGGACCGCGCTGCAGATCGCGAGGCAGCTGGGGCACCATGCGTGTCAGGAGTTGGTGAGCTACTTATCTCTACATATTGCTACTGGACAAGGCCACGCTGTCCGGCGTGACCGCGCTGCACCTGTGCGCGGCGATCGACCGCACGGAGCCGATGAAGCTGCTGCTGAAGGCGGGAGCAGACTCTTCCATCAAGGATAACAACGGCAGGACCGCGCTGCAGATCGCGAGGCAGCTGGGGCACCATGCGTGTCAGGAGTTGGTAAGCTACTTATCTCTACATATTGCTACTGGACAAGGCCACGCTGTCCGGCGTGACCGCGCTGCACCTGTGCGCGGCGATCGACCGCACGGAGCCGATGAAGCTGCTGCTGAAGGCGGGAGCAGACTCTTCCATCAAGGATAACAACGGCAGGACCGCGCTGCAGATCGCGAGGCAGCTGGGGCACCATGCGTGTCAGGAGTTGGTAAGCTACTTATCTCTACATATTGCTACTGGACAAGGCCACGCTGTCCGGCGTGACCGCGCTGCACCTGTGCGCGGCGATCGACCGCACGGAGCCGATGAAGCTGCTGCTGAAGGCGGGAGCAGACTCTTCCATCAAGGATAACAACGGCAGGACCGCGCTGCAGATCGCGAGGCAGCTGGGGCACCATGCGTGTCAGGAGTTGGTAAGCTACTTATCTCTACATATTGCTACTGGACAAGGCCACGCTGTCCGGCGTGACCGCGCTGCACCTGTGCGCGGCGATCGACCGCACGGAGCCGATGAAGCTGCTGCTGAAGGCGGGAGCAGACTCTTCCATCAAGGATAACAACGGCAGGACCGCGCTGCAGATCGCGAGGCAGCTGGGGCACCATGCGTGTCAGGAGTTGGTAAGCTACTTATCTCTACATATTGCTACTGGACAAGGCCACGCTGTCCGGCGTGACCGCGCTGCACCTGTGCGCGGCGATCGACCGCACGGAGCCGATGAAGCTGCTGCTGAAGGCGGGAGCAGACTCTTCCATCAAGGATAACAACGGCAGGACCGCGCTGCAGATCGCGAGGCAGCTGGGGCACCATGCGTGTCAGGAGTTGGTAAGCTACTTATCTCTACATATTGCTACTGGACAAGGCCACGCTGTCCGGCGTGACCGCGCTGCACCTGTGCGCGGCGATCGACCGCACGGAGCCGATGAAGCTGCTGCTGAAGGCGGGAGCAGACTCTTCCATCAAGGATAACAACGGCAGGACCGCGCTGCAGATCGCGAGGCAGCTGGGGCACCATGCGTGTCAGGAGTTGGTAAGCTACTTATCTCTACATATTGCTACTGGACAAGGCCACGCTGTCCGGCGTGACCGCGCTGCACCTGTGCGCGGCGATCGACCGCACGGAGCCGATGAAGCTGCTGCTGAAGGCGGGAGCAGACTCTTCCATCAAGGATAACAACGGCAGGACCGCGCTGCAGATCGCGAGGCAGCTGGGGCACCATGCGTGTCAGGAGTTGGTAAGCTACTTATCTCTACATATTGCTACTGGACAAGGCCACGCTGTCCGGCGTGACCGCGCTGCACCTGTGCGCGGCGATCGACCGCACGGAGCCGATGAAGCTGCTGCTGAAGGCGGGAGCAGACTCTTCCATCAAGGATAACAACGGCAGGACCGCGCTGCAGATCGCGAGGCAGCTGGGGCACCATGCGTGTCAGGAGTTGGTAAGCTACTTATCTCTACATATTGCTACTGGACAAGGCCACGCTGTCCGGCGTGACCGCGCTGCACCTGTGCGCGGCGATCGACCGCACGGAGCCGATGAAGCTGCTGCTGAAGGCGGGAGCAGACTCTTCCATCAAGGATAACAACGGCAGGACCGCGCTGCAGATCGCGAGGCAGCTGGGGCACCATGCGTGTCAGGAGTTGGTAAGCTACTTATCTCTACATATTGCTACTGGACAAGGCCACGCTGTCCGGCGTGACCGCGCTGCACCTGTGCGCGGCGATCGACCGCACGGAGCCGATGAAGCTGCTGCTGAAGGCGGGAGCAGACTCTTCCATCAAGGATAACAACGGCAGGACCGCGCTGCAGATCGCGAGGCAGCTGGGGCACCATGCGTGTCAGGAGTTGGTAAGCTACTTATCTCTACATATTGCTACTGGACAAGGCCACGCTGTCCGGCGTGACCGCGCTGCACCTGTGCGCGGCGATCGACCGCACGGAGCCGATGAAGCTGCTGCTGAAGGCGGGAGCAGACTCTTCCATCAAGGATAACAACGGCAGGACCGCGCTGCAGATCGCGAGGCAGCTGGGGCACCATGCGTGTCAGGAGTTGGTAAGCTACTTATCTCTACATATTGCTACTGGACAAGGCCACGCTGTCCGGCGTGACCGCGCTGCACCTGTGCGCGGCGATCGACCGCACGGAGCCGATGAAGCTGCTGCTGAAGGCGGGAGCAGACTCTTCCATCAAGGATAACAACGGCAGGACCGCGCTGCAGATCGCGAGGCAGCTGGGGCACCATGCGTGTCAGGAGTTGGTAAGCTACTTATCTCTACATATTGCTACTGGACAAGGCCACGCTGTCCGGCGTGACCGCGCTGCACCTGTGCGCGGCGATCGACCGCACGGAGCCGATGAAGCTGCTGCTGAAGGCGGGAGCAGACTCTTCCATCAAGGATAACAACGGCAGGACCGCGCTGCAGATCGCGAGGCAGCTGGGGCACCATGCGTGTCAGGAGTTGGTAAGCTACTTATCTCTACATATTGCTACTGGACAAGGCCACGCTGTCCGGCGTGACCGCGCTGCACCTGTGCGCGGCGATCGACCGCACGGAGCCGATGAAGCTGCTGCTGAAGGCGGGAGCAGACTCTTCCATCAAGGATAACAACGGCAGGACCGCGCTGCAGATCGCGAGGCAGCTGGGGCACCATGCGTGTCAGGAGTTGGTAAGCTACTTATCTCTACATATTGCTACTGGACAAGGCCACGCTGTCCGGCGTGACCGCGCTGCACCTGTGCGCGGCGATCGACCGCACGGAGCCGATGAAGCTGCTGCTGAAGGCGGGAGCAGACTCTTCCATCAAGGATAACAACGGCAGGACCGCGCTGCAGATCGCGAGGCAGCTGGGGCACCATGCGTGTCAGGAGTTGGTAAGCTACTTATCTCTACATATTGCTACTGGACAAGGCCACGCTGTCCGGCGTGACCGCGCTGCACCTGTGCGCGGCGATCGACCGCACGGAGCCGATGAAGCTGCTGCTGAAGGCGGGAGCAGACTCTTCCATCAAGGATAACAACGGCAGGACCGCGCTGCAGATCGCGAGGCAGCTGGGGCACCATGCGTGTCAGGAGTTGGTAAGCTACTTATCTCTACATATTGCTACTGGACAAGGCCACGCTGTCCGGCGTGACCGCGCTGCACCTGTGCGCGGCGATCGACCGCACGGAGCCGATGAAGCTGCTGCTGAAGGCGGGAGCAGACTCTTCCATCAAGGATAACAACGGCAGGACCGCGCTGCAGATCGCGAGGCAGCTGGGGCACCATGCGTGTCAGGAGTTGGTAAGCTACTTATCTCTACATATTGCTACTGGACAAGGCCACGCTGTCCGGCGTGACCGCGCTGCACCTGTGCGCGGCGATCGACCGCACGGAGCCGATGAAGCTGCTGCTGAAGGCGGGAGCAGACTCTTCCATCAAGGATAACAACGGCAGGACCGCGCTGCAGATCGCGAGGCAGCTGGGGCACCATGCGTGTCAGGAGTTGGTAAGCTACTTATCTCTACATATTGCTACTGGACAAGGCCACGCTGTCCGGCGTGACCGCGCTGCACCTGTGCGCGGCGATCGACCGCACGGAGCCGATGAAGCTGCTGCTGAAGGCGGGAGCAGACTCTTCCATCAAGGATAACAACGGCAGGACCGCGCTGCAGATCGCGAGGCAGCTGGGGCACCATGCGTGTCAGGAGTTGGTGAGCTACTTATCTCTACATATTGCTACTGGACAAGGCCACGCTGTCCGGCGTGACCGCGCTGCACCTGTGCGCGGCGATCGACCGCACGGAGCCGATGAAGCTGCTGCTGAAGGCGGGAGCAGACTCTTCCATCAAGGATAACAACGGCAGGACCGCGCTGCAGATCGCGAGGCAGCTGGGGCACCATGCGTGTCAGGAGTTGGTAAGCTACTTATCTCTACATATTGCTACTGGACAAGGCCACGCTGTCCGGCGTGACCGCGCTGCACCTGTGCGCGGCGATCGACCGCACGGAGCCGATGAAGCTGCTGCTGAAGGCGGGAGCAGACTCTTCCATCAAGGATAACAACGGCAGGACCGCGCTGCAGATCGCGAGGCAGCTGGGGCACCATGCGTGTCAGGAGTTGGTAAGCTACTTATAATTTACTAGCGGACCTGGCAGACGTCATCCTGCCCGGTGACATAACGACATCAACGCCACCTACCGAGACCCGGTGGGTTACCTGTACCTACCCGGTAATTGTGTTTTCGAACCATCCAGGAACCCATTGATAAAAATGAAAAATGTGATAAATGAAGAACCGCTCGACCGATTTTGTGCAAACTTCACATAATTTTATTTATTTATTTATTTATTAAGCCTCTATCAGATTAAACATTGTTATGCATTGTACAATTTATTTCTAATTTTTCCCCCTAATCTGCGTGCCTTTTGGCAAAGGCCTCCTCCAACCTCTTCCATTCTCCTCTATCTGCTGCCCTTCTGGTCCATGTTTTTCCCCCCACAGCAGCTATTTCATCTACCCATCTTTTAGTCTGTCGACCTTTCTTCCTCTTTCCTTCCCTGGGGTACCACAAACTAATGGTTTTGCTCCATTTATCCTCACCCCGAATGATGTGGCCAGCCCATCGCCATTTAAGGAGCTTTATTTTGTGTATCACCTCTTGTGTTCGTGTGGCTTTTCTGATTTTGGAATGAGGTATTTTTTCTATTTTCCGCTTGCCCAACATGCTTCTTTCCATGCTACGCTGGCAGGTTCTGAGTTTGGATAAATGAGCCTTAGTGAGCGCCCATGTTTGGCACCCGTATGTCAATATAGGAAGAATGCAGGAGTTAAATAATTTACCCTTTACTATAGTGCTCATTTTCGGATCCTTCATTACTTCCCTAAATGACCAATATTGTTTCCAAGCATTCCCTATTCTTGTCTCTACTTCTTTGCTCGATATGTTCTTTGTTGTGATTAGTTGGCCAAGGTACATATATTCTTTTACATATTCTATATTATTATTGTTTAGTGTAATTGTTTCTTCCTCTCTATTTGTCATAGCTTTATTTTTAAGAATGTTCATGGTCAAGCCAACCTGCTTGCTACGAGCGTCCAGGTCTGAGAGCATTTCTTGCAATTCCTGTGGAGATTTAGCAAAGAGAATTATGTCGTCTGCGAACCTTAAGTTAGTAAGATATTCTCCGTTGATTTTTAAGCCATGTTGCTTCCACTCAATTTGTCTGAATACTTCTTCTAGCACTGCTGTAAAGAGTTTTGGCGACAACGGGTCTCCCTGGCGTACACCTCTCTCTATGTTTATCTTTTCCCCTTCTCTATCTAATTTCACTGTTGCTGTACTGCCGGTATAAATATTCTTTATTATTCGTATATATTTTCCTTCTACTCCTTGCTTGTTCAGTGCGTTCCATATTTTGTCATGTTCCAAGGAGTCGAAGGCCTTGTAAAAGTCAATAAAGCAACAGTAAAATGGCAGACCATATTCTCCGTATTTTTCCAGCACCTGCTTGACAACGTGGACATGGTCAACTACTGAGTATTTGCTTCTAAATCCTGCTTGTTCTCTGGGCTGGTTTTCATCCAAGACTTTGGTTATGCGATTCAGAAGGACTTTAGCAAATATTTTATACAAATTAGACATCAGGCTTATGGGTCGGTAGTTTCCCACTTCGCTTCTATCTCCTTTCTTGTGTATTAATATTATAGTCGACATTTTCCATTGAGTGGGGACGGTTTCAGTTGTCAGCACATCGTTGAATATTGTGGTGAGTGTCGGTATGAGAGCACTTTGTACTCCAATCAGAAACTCATTTGTGATGTTATCTGAACCTGGGGCTTTATCTCGTTTTAGTGTTTTTATTGCCTTCTCTACCTCTATTTCAAGTATTGGTGCAACTTCAGTTTTGTCCTCAATCATCATGCTGTTTGATTTTGCTTGTCTTGAATACAGTGCCTTATAAAAATTGGTAGCGGCTTTAATGATATCTGGTCTTTTGCTAATTAGAGCTCCAGTTTTACTTTTGATCTTTGGGATCCAGTCTTTTTTTCCCACTAAGCTTTGTATGGCTTTCCTAATACCTCCAGTTCTGATAATGTTTTCCTCAAATAATTTCTGTCGGCGAGTTATTCGCTCCTTCCTCAGCTGAGTTCTTATCTCCTTAGACAGATTTGCAATTTTCTGCCCGATGTCCTTGGTTTTACTAGGAATTTTTTATAAGTTGTCCTCTTTCTTCTTGTAACATTAAAGTGTGGTCTGACATTTTGCTTTTCTTTTCAACTTTTACTCTGTTTCCAGCCAGTACTCTATTTAGTATGTTTTGTAAATAATCATACTTCTCTTGGAGCCCGAGCTCTTCAGTTTCAGTGTTGTAGTTGTTAAGTTGCTTTTTTAGATTTGTGTTAACTCTTGGTAGAATTCCTCCTTTTAGACATTGATTGGTTTTTATAATATGTTTTCTCGAGTTTCTATGCTGGTTTACTTTAAGTTTAGCTCTTACCATCCGGTGGTTAGTATTGAAGTTTAAATTGCATACTACGCCACAATCATGAAAGGCTTTGCGACTGTTTGAGAGAATAAAATCTATTTGGTTTTTGTATTTACCGTCGGGAGAGATCCATGTCCATATTGTGTTTTTCCTCTTTTTGAACATACTGTTCAAAATTGTTAGGTTATTTTCAAGACAGAGGTTTACTAGCTTATCACCGTTTCTGTTTCTTTTGCCTATTGTGTATGGACCTATGATGTTGCTTTCACTTTCGAGACAGCTGCCAACTTGAGCATTAAAATCTCCCATTATTATTAAGTTTTTGGACCCATATTCATTTATTGTCTTAGTTATTTGATGGTAGAAGTGTTCTATTTCATTCTTATTTGCTTGGGCCGTTGGTGAGTAAACCTGGATGATGGTCCATTTATCTTTATAGGATGGATAGCAAACTTCACATAAACCATTTACTAAATAGTCCGAACAAAGCCTAAACATTTGGTTTGAATAGGTGAGCCTGTTCTTAGAGTTATAAAATTACAACAAAAAGTGGCATTGATTTATATATTTATAGATAATCTTCATCCCACTGCCAATATGCATACCCTTTTGGTCACAACTACTGGACAATGCCACGCTGTCATGTCAATGTTGTTAATAAATGCACTTTTTTCATTCATCTATAAGTTAGATGATCGACGGTGAGCGTCGAAGCAGTCTAAGGTAGAAGCGGGCTAACCTGAACGAGGTATAATTGATTGGTTTTGTATATGGCATTATACCGTAACGCTAATTCGCTTGGCGGCACGGCTTTGCCGGTAGGGTGTAACTAGCCACCACTGAAACCACACCACCACCACCCACCAGACTAGACCAGAGATAATTTAGAGATTATACTCTCTTTAGTACTACTCAATTTAGTAAGAGAGCTCACAAGTTTAGTACTATTTAGGACTGATGTGCGAACTTCTCAACTATAAATGTCAAATACACGAAAAAAGCACTCTCAAAGATTATAAAATAACCGCTTCCTTCCAGCTTGAAAGTGTGGACAAACGCGAAAAGAGTATCTATGAGAACATCAACATAGACTGGAATCTATCGCACGACGATGGCTCGACGGATTTCTCTGACGACGACACGGTTATCGACGAAAGGGTAAGATTTTAATGTTATTACTTTTGGGCACTCCAGCATGTGTGACTTTTATCTCTTGAAAAAGAAAAGTGTCACTCTGGTTTATTTCCGGTTTATTTCTGGTTTCTCGATTATAAAAATATTCCGAATCAGTGTAGAAAAGAAAATAAGAGAAACATCCGTTAACTAATTAAAATAGCAAGTAAAATACTAGCGCGAAAAATTTATGATTTATACTTACCTTTTTACACAAGCTTTACAAATCTATTAAAAGTATGCTCAAAGAAGCATATTATACAATTGAAGATTTTGAAAAATGATAAAAAATCGTGGATGTGACTCGTTCCGGCAATGCGTGAGACGGCAATCTAATTATGTACTGGTAGACGGTAGTTGGTACATAGCATAATGGTGTTATCTGAATTTTTTTTAAGAGCAACCGCCGAGTTTCTTGCTGGTTCTTCTCGGCAGGTACGGATTTTGAACTAGTAGAAGTTCACTTGACGATTCAAAACCACTTGTAAAAGGCTATTTAAATAAAAAACTATTCTATTCTATTCTATGAAGGAGTTTTAATTTCTTTCAGCATAACGGTAGCGTGACGCCAGAGAAGAAGTGTCCCAGATCGCGACCTCCGTCGTATGCGGGTACGTGCGGTGCGGGGGGTGGTGGGGGTGGTGGTGGTGGTGGGGGGGACTCCCCCGTGCTTCGCTCCAGGTCCTCCACGTGCGACTCGCTGCATCACGCGCCTCCCACTCCGACCACGCTGCCGAGGAAACCCAACGTTTGTGAGTACTCTCATTTGGGAAATTGAACCTTATTGCAGTTTGGACAAGGTGCAGATTTCTTTGGCAGAGTTCGATGTTACTGCGTTTTCATTCTACGAAGACAGGTAAGAGAGTGGTTGGAGATGTGACGTCATGGACACATGCGGTGCGGGGTATGGTGGTGACAGTGGGAAGAATTTGTAGTTTGTAGAATGGGATCTTTGTGCATGGGACTCCTTACATAATGAAGAAACCCAAACCGACGCTTGTGAGTATGCTTATTTAGAAAATTTCTACGAAGCTACAAATGTAAGGTTTTAGACTTTAGAGTAGAGTTGGTTTCGATGTTTGTATTTTGTAGAGGTGGTGGCATGCGGTTCCAGCATTTACTTGCATGTCACTAGAAAATGTTCAAACAAATGGATTACAATAAATTATTATAAAACTAGCTTCTTACCGCGGCTTCGCCCGCGTCAATTTCGGTTTTTAGGGTTCCGTACCCGAAGGGTAAAAACGGAGCCCTATTAATGTCACTCGGCTGTCTGTCTGTCTGTCTGTCTGTCTGTCTGTCTGTCTGTCTGTCTGTCTGTCTGTCTGTCCGTCTGTCCGCCGGTCACAGGTCTCTAGCTCGAAGACGAAATGAGTTACAAACCTGAAATTTTGGTATTTAGTGTAAAACGTTAACCCAAAATCAAATATTGAATTAGAAATTGAATTAAATTATTTTTCAGGGGGGCTCCCATACATGAAAAAGGAGCCGGAAAAAAAAATTTTTTCTTTACCCTAGCTTGTGGGGTATCATTGTTTAGAGCTCATTAAGTAGAGTACAAATATATATTTTTTTATTTTTATCTCAAAAAATAAGGGAATGGGAGGCCATCAAAGTTGTCAGTTTTAGACCATTTTTGTGACGGGGGCTATCTCAAAAACTAAACTAGTTGGGAATATGATATTTCAGTATATTATGTACTATATGCTCTATTTAAACAACAAATACTGAAAACAACGATTTATTAAATAGTTTATAAGCTGTGACCAAAATAAACGAACATTTTTTTGGGTTTTTCTTTCACGGTTTGTTGCGATGTCTAGCTCGGAAATTAAATATTTCTTAGACCCAAAATATTATATTGTTCATAATTATGTACGGAACCCTGAAAGAGCGAGGCCCGACTCGCACTTGGCTGATTTTTCACTAATCCCGAGGGGATGGTGAATTTCCGGTTTCCGTTCCCGCTCCCTTTTCCAACCTTTATGCCTACTTTCAAGGAAGTTTGCTATAGTAATCTACCTATAGCTGTAGCTATAGATTTCGGTTTTTTCAAAATTCCGTGGGAACTGTGGATTTTTCCAATATAAAAAGTAGCCTATGTGTTAAGTCAGGGCATAATCTATCTCCATTCAAAACTTCAGCCAAATCGGCCAAAAGCCAAAATTTTCAGCCAAACTTTTGCCTTTATAATATTAGTGTGATGTTTTTATTAAAAACACCGTATTAAAATGAAAGCAGTTTTTTCTTGTATAACTGCAGATAACATCGGGAGTCTGAAGAAACGCGCGGCGCCGCTACCCCCGGCCGTGGCGTTGTCGCATCCGCCGCCACATCCTCGCTCCACGCCCTCGCCCTCGGCCGACAGCACCAGGTCCATACACGGTGAGTACGTGTTCTAAATCATCATTATCTTCATCATTATTATCATCATCATCATCATCATCATCACCACCATCACCACCACCACCACCACCATCATCATTATCGTCATCATCATTATCATCATCATCATCACCACCATCACCACCACCACCATCATCATCATCATTATCGTCATCATCATCATCATCACCACCATCACCACCACCACCATCATCATCATCACCATCATTATCATCATCATTAACATCATCATCATCATCATTATTATGATTAATCAAAAACTTCTAATGGAGTTCTTAATAGTTTAAGTAAGCACCTGATATGTAAGTAGGTATCTACGTCATCATTATCAGTATCAACCCATCACCGGGCCACTGCAGGGCACGGGTCTCCTCTCAGAATGGAAAGGGTTTAGGCCGTAGTCCACCTCGCTGGCCGAGTGCGGATTAGTCGACTTCACACGCCTTTGAGAACATTAGAGAACACTTAGTACTCCTGGGACGCATTTTGAAACTATCACATAATATATTTACACGTCATTTAGAGCGGGGCCGCTCTGCGAAAGTTATTCCGGTTTATATTCCGCATTTTAGTATATTTTTCTCGCAAATTTTAAATCGCATGTGCGTGCAGCTTTATACATTTCCATGTCACAGAATTTTGCGAAAAAAATCGCGCGCGCCTTATACACTATTTTCTTTATTTATACGCTGTTTATCTAGTCATTTATATACCTTTTTTCTATATTTTGGTCGCTAACAATGGGCCTCATAAGAAGGCTCAGGGTCATTTAGCGGGCGATGGAGATAGCTATGCTCGGAGTATCTCTGCGGGATCAAATCAAAAATGAGGAGATCCGCAGGAGAACCAGAGTTACCGACATAGCTCATCGAGTTGCGAAACTGAAGTGGTAATGACCGGGGCACATTGCTCGAAGAACCGATGGACGTTGGGGTCCCAAGGTGCTTGAACGGCGACCTCGCACCAGTAAACGAAGCGTAGTGGACCCCCGACTCGATGGACAGAGGATCTCAAGCGAGTCGCTGGTAGCCGCTGGAATCAGGCGGCACAAGATCGTGTTCTGTGGCGATTCTTGCAAGAGACCTATGTCCAGCTGTGGACGTCTATTGGTTGAGACGACGATCATCTACCTAATTAAAATCAAGTTTGACAACATTCGTGTGGTACGCACACGGCTGAAGCCTCCCACCGGACCACTCTAGAGATCCTTGCAAGAGACCTATGTCCAGCAGTGGACATCTGTTGGTTAAGACTACCTAATTAAAATCAAGTTTGACAACATTCAGCTGGTGGTACACGGCTGAAGCCTCCCACCGGACCACTCTAGAGATCCTTGCAAGAGACCTATGTCCAGCAGTGGACATCTGTTGGTTAAGACTACCTAATTAAAATCAAGTTTGACAACATTCCGCTGGTGATACGCACACGGCTGAGGCCTCCCACCGGACCACTCCAAACGAGATAAAATTCAGAACTTATAAATTCCCAGATAGTCCCATTCGGGAATCGAACCCGGGACTTCCCACTGATAAGACCACGGTTCTCACCACTGTGCTGGGGAGATGGTCAAAAGTTGCAGAACTCGCTTGTTCTCAGGCGGTGTGAGCGGCGTGGGCGGTGTGAGCGGCGTGGGCGGCGTGGGCAGCGTGGGCGGCGTGGGCGGCGTGGCGAAGCACCGTCCGCAGCAGCCGCCGCCGACGCCGCCGCCCGCCACGCTGCACAACGGCGCGCACAGGGACGAGCCCACGCCGCCGCCTAGGAAGGTAACACTATACCACCTTTATTCATTAATATTATTCACTCTATTCTCTCCGACAGGATATTAGTTGAATACGATCTCCTCGCACTATCTGTATGCTAAGTCTCGAAAACTTTATTATACCCGTATTACTAATTCCCCGGAATTCTGACAGCTGTCATTGTCATTTACAGATGAGTTATTTGTATGGAGAACAGGGTTAACATCTACGAAGTACGATTTTACCCCAAACTACTTTAATTCCCTGTCATCATAAAAAGCCATATGCCGCGTAATAATATTACTCGTTTCGCCTTATAATACAAAAACACCAAGAGTGGTAACTAGAAAGTGCACACTGACAGCAACAGAAAACAAAAGAAGCACATTGAAAAAAATTATTCAAAAACTAGATGATGCCCACGGCTTCGCCCGTGTGGATTTAGGTTTTTAAAAATCCCGTGGGAACTTTTGAATTTCCAGAACAAAAAGTAGCCTATCTGTAGTAACCCGTCACCAAAATGGAAAAATTCCGTGGGATCCCCACGATTTCGGAATGCAATTCCTTACAGCATCAGGGTTGAGGAGTTGAATATGTACCTACTCGAGTTCATTCAACTATAAAGTCTTTAATTGGTACCCCCAATATCTATTTAAATAACCGACAGTTCCTAAATCCCATTAGTTTTGGGGATCAGTTCCCCTACAGCATCAGGATTGAGGAGTTGGAATCCAAGTTTTTTGTAGAACAGTGTCGCAATATTTCTCTATCGATTAAAAAAAAATTACGCAAATCGGTTCAGAAATCTCGGAGATATCGGTGTACATAGGTAGAAAAACACAACTCCTCCTTTTTTGAAAGTCGGTTAAAAAGTAGCCTATGTTACTCCCTGGTTAATTCTCTACTTGTATGTGAAAGTCCCGTCAAAATCGGTTCAGCCGTTCCGAAGATTAGCCCGTTCAAACAGACAGACAGACAGACAGACAGACAGACAGACAGACAAAAATTTTAAAAACGTGTGATTCGGTTATGGTACCGTTCAAATAACCATATGAGCTTAATATGAGGTAGTTATTTCGATATTACAGACAGACACTTCAATTTTATTTATTAGTATAGATGGATGTCGAATGACATTATCACCATGAAGTGTCTGTCAGGCATTTGTCATATCTACATGCGGCAGTTGATTTGTATTTGCATGAGTTTTGAATTTTTTATCTTTTTTGTGGGAATTGTTTTATCTCTGGTAACATTACGCAACGTCAGAATTCCAGGGAATTGGTAATACGGGTATAAATACTACGTATCGAAACACAATTTGACTTCGCCAATACATTCAGCATTGGTCTACAGCCAGCGCGGCGCCCTAAGCAGAAATGTTGTAAAATAAATATTCGAAGTATTGAATTACGACTTTAAAATAAGAGTCTTTGTGTTCATTTTGCATTACATAATTACAGTTTTTCAATACGTAATATTTGGTAAAGTTTTGAAGGTGTTCCAATTGAGACTACGCATACTGTAACCTTACCCATTGTCCTAGGTGAACGACAAAAGCTAGAACGCGACATAATAGGACGCGACGCGAAAATATCAAACAGTAGCTGAGCCTTCACATGGCCTACGTCATCGTGTGGATAAGTTTGTCATTTCCTATGGAGTCGTGTCGCGTCGCGTCGCGTTTATCGTTCACCCAAGACAACGGGTTAGTGTGAGGAATCTCAATGGTATCGATAGATTTCGAGTAAAGGAACATTATAACGAGTAAAATAGTGTATTTGTATTTGTCAAGGTTCCGCTTGGGTGCCGGCTGTATACTCTGATTTTTAATTGCGTGGAATTCTGACGTTTCTTAATGTTACCAGAGATAAACAATTCCCACAAAAAACAAATAAATTTAAAAGTGACATTTATAAATAAAAATCAATTGCCTCATGTAGATATTACAAATGCCTGACAGATACTTCAGGCACTACAGTTTGGGGTAAAATCGAACTTCAGGTGGTAACCCTGTTTTTCATACAAATAACTCATTCTATTTTTAAAGACAACTGTCAGAATTCCACTGAATTAAAAATCAGACTAGATGGATAGACGATATCGAGCCTTAAATTCAATTATAAACATTAGGTCCATTTCAGTTCGATGGTAAAGTGTTACAATACTCGATAAAGTTGTTACGATGCTCGAAGTCGATCAATGGTGTCGTGATAATGCAACCCTGTCTTAAGGCCCGAGTTCATCCATACGTCTACAGCCAGCGCCCCAAGCGGAAAATTAATGAAATAAAAAACGATACAACTGAAATTTCGACTCTAAAATAAGGGGCGTTAAGTCTGAGTTTTCAAGATTTTTTAACTTAACCTGTTGTAAAAGTAACCCAACTTTTTTGTCCATTAAATATACCTATGTAAATATACTAAGCAATTATTATTAGTTTACGCTTATTTTGATAAAATATCGAAACAACAATAATAGATCTACAGGATGTATTTGTTTTGCTTCAGAAAAAAAATAGATTTCAACTGGAAAACGCTGTGAAAGGAAAACTGAAAAGGGTAACCACTGAGAGAGCTTTAGTGTACTTTCGCTTACCCTTGTTTACGTCCTGTACACGATTTGTTTTTTGGAAATTATCATTATTTATTGTCTTGAGAATACCTATAGTAGAATATTGTGGCTAATTCTGTTGTACACAATTCTCTAAACTAAACATGTATTATTAATAATAAATTAATAATAAATATGTATTATTTTAATCTCTGATTCTTGTGAACGTTTGAAAGTAATCAAATGGTTTTTGTCCACTATATCACTGAATACACTGTATGTAACAGAATTAGCATAGATATCGTGGACTTACAACAACCAATAATAATACATTTTACATTAATTGATATGTATGGAGATATCCAAGGAAGTACATATTGCCAAATTCTCTGGACAATAGTTCTCTGTAATCCCTCTTGAGATTTCATATATTCCATCAATATCAAACACAGTATTTGATACTTAGTAATACATTATTAAATGCATGTTCTTTACCCCTGAAGCTTTCGGCAGCTTTGTATTTGAAAATAAACTTAGTTTTAGAATTTGTTAGTGTAGAAAGTGTAAATTTTAGATTATTGTATATATTAATAGAATTGTATTAAAAATATGGGAAATATGAATTCTGTTCCATTGAACATTTATACGCACGATTTTAACACAAATGGTTTTATACTAACACATTTAAATCGTGTGATTTGCATGGTTTTAAACAATCATAATATTTAAACTGTTGATAACAATAAAATTAAATGTTAAAATTAAATTATTTAATTGGCACTTTGGAAAAAATTGTAATATACAAGCGAAAATCAGCGATAGTAAATATTATCTCGAAATAAATCAGCGACAGCTGTTTCCTAAATTATACAGATTTGTTGTAATACTTTATTCCCCTAGTTTTACTCTTTTTTTTTTTAGAATTTTATCGTGGATATTAGGTTTACAGCTTAGGATTTTAACTTAAAATACTTTAATATTATGGTAGAAAAATCGACAAATATGCTTACAACAAATTATAAAATAATTTGCTTGCCCCTTTAGTAAGCTCGAGTTCTTGAGACTTGTCAATCATATACGCAGACGATTGATGAGTGCTTCATCTAGAAAACTACCCCTGCGTTGCCTAGTCTTTAGTTTTCTAGTATTAAGTATTTTATGCACAGATTGACTCATATATGAAGATTGTTTTGATTTTTTGTTGTATATTGCACAAGCGAAGATATTTTAAGAATAGGCTAATCATGATCACAATGTTCGTAGGTTTTTGATCCTGATCAGCCTTTACGTTGGTCTCTGGCAATTATTTTATAGATCATAATTCATAAAGCGTCGATTGCTCAGTCCGATTCACAAATATTCCTCTGAAATACCAGTCAATCTGTCTTTAAATATGGCATTGTTGCCTTAATCAGGGTGAAGAAAACATTGTATTATTGTACAAAATTGCCTTAGAATGGTTATTACGAAATGCAAAAGGTACAATGTTACGTGCTATACGTAATTTTGACAATACAACTTTTGCAAAAATGCTAATATTGTTATTTATACAAAAGGGCTCTCTTGCCCTGATTGAGGCTTACAATTAGTATAGTTGTTAACAATATCGTTACAATTCTTTATCACTATTATACTCTTATTTACTTATAAAATCGCCACTGCACATATACAGATAAAAGTACCAAAAATACCTTATGTTTAATACTAGTTTAATTTGACAGGAGTGTTCTAGTCAAGACTCGTCGCTGGAGCTGTGCGACATGTCGGACGGGCTGGACGACGGCCGGCTGCAGTCCGCGCTGTCGTGCGAGTGCGACGGCTCGCGGTCGCGCGAGCGCTCGCGGCGCTGCGACAGTCGCTCGCTGGACGTGTCCGACACCTCCAGCGTGCACTCGCGCTCGCCGTCCACCTCTATCACAATGGTGAGTAGGAAATAGATACAGACAGGAGTGTTCTAGTCAAGACTCGTCGCTGCAGCTGTGCGACATGTCGGACGGGCTGGACGACGGCCGGCTGCAGTCCGCGCTGTCGTGCGACGGCTCGCGGTCGCGCGAGCGCTCGCGGCGCTGCGACAGTCGCTCGCTGGACGTGTCCGACACCTCCAGCGTGCACTCGCGCTCGCCGTCCACCTCTATCACAATGGTGAGTAGGAAATAGATACAGACAGGAGTGTTCTAGTCAAGACTCGTCGCTGCAGCTGTGCGACATGTCGGACGGGCTGGACGACGGCAGGCTGCAGTCCGCGCTGTCGTGCGACGGCTCGCGGTCGCGCGAGCGCTCGCGGCGCTGCGACAGTCGCTCGCTGGACGTGTCCGACACCTCCAGCGTGCACTCGCGCTCGCCGTCCACCTCTATCACAATGGTGAGTAGGAAATAGATACAGACAGGAGTGTTCTAGTCAAGACTCGTCGCTGCAGCTGTGCGACATGTCGGACGGGCTGGACGACGGCCGGCTGCAGTCCGCGCTGTCGTGCGACGGCTCGCGATCGCGCGAGCGCTCGCGGCGCTGCGACAGTCGCTCGCTGGACGTGTCCGACACCTCCAGCATACGCTCCCGCTCGCCGACCACCTCTCTGACGATGGTATCCTTCTCACCATCACCAGAGAAGTGAAAAGCGAGCGCGAGTCGGATTGCACCGATGTAGCTGATTACACAACGAAGTAAGACAGGTATGCCTTCATTTTAATTATTAATGTATTTTGTCTGAATAAAACACATTAATTAAAAAGTTTATTAATTCATTTACTATCCATTTACAGATGGGGGGTGGCATGCGACGGTGTAGGGCGCTGTACGACTGCTCGGCGGACAACGAAGACGAGCTGTCGTTCCGCGAAGGCGAAGTCATCGTCGTCATCAACGAGCGCACCGAAGACGACAACTGGATGGAGGGCCAGGTGGAAGGCACCGGCAGACGCGGCATGTTCCCCGTCTCTTTCGTACACATGCTACCCGATTAATGCACGAGAGAGATGGCCTGGTCGAAAGCACCGGCCGACGCGGCATGTTCCCCGTCTCTTTCGTACACATGCTACCCGATTAATGCAAGACAGAGATGGCCTGGTCGAAGGTACCGACCGACGCGGCATGTTCCCCGTCTTTTTCGTACTCATGCTACCCAATTAATGGAAGAAAGAGATGGCCGGGTCGAAGACGCCGTTCGACATGGAACTGTCCCCATCTCTTTCGCGCTTATGCTGCCCGATTAGTGATAGAGTAAGATAGAACGGATCGGGTCATGGTATAGGTTTTAACGTGGATACTTAGAACTTTCGTGAGCAAAGATCGTACTTCATACTCACGTACTCGCGAACGCGAACAATTTCATAGAGCGTCTTAGAAGTTTGGTCCAAGTCTTTTGGAATATTAAAATATCAGTTGATTAGTAATGCTCACCAGAGCCGGCGGTTCGGATATATCGTTGCGAAAAAGCCGCCGACTTTGGTCTTGTTTGGTCTCTAATATCGTTGAGAGATTTGCCGATCCAATCTTGCAATGAGACTGTGTAAATCGCACGAACGTCGTGAATTATTCAAACTATTTTTTCCGATTAAGGAAATTATAAGTTTTTGAAAATTGATATGAATCGGTGTCAGAGCGCACGGCGTTGCATCAAAAAATGTGTTAATAGAAATATTCTAAGCGTATTCACTTCGTTAGATCTGTATGAAAGCAAACGGATTTGCCCATGGTCCAAGATAGCGCAATGGCTAGTAGAAAAGTGTAGAATTTCGGATCCACTAGTATCTCTATTGTCTTGAACTAGGACATCCTTTATAAAGACTATAAATTGGGGAGATTATATCGACGATTAGAGTAGAAATTTCGTGTCATATTTTGTTTAAATAAAAATATGGTAAATATTTATTTATATGGCTGTGTAGGGCCATCGGCTTGTTGCTGTCGCGAGCGCGAACGTTCAGCAGATAGGTAAATTAATAGCAATTTAAAACATGACGTGATTACACGTGACGTGACATTTCACGTGACATTACGTCCTTACGTGACGTGGCATTACGTACGTGACGTGATGACGTGTATTAGGTACGTCACCGGCTCAATAATCTATCTGATTGGATATTTGCTGCACGTTTCGTCTGCGCCACGATCGTCAGTGCTTCGGTGGAAGAATTCAATTTTCACTAATTAATGCCCAGAGGTGTAACTGAACGAAATATATTCATTAAAAAAAAGCCCGATACAGTAATTATAGTAAAAATGGATATTAATTTTACTAGTAAACTGGCTGATATTTTAATAAGAATAATCGAAAAGAAACGCACGCTGATCGCACATTATAGTGTAGTCGAGCCGCACCGAACCATAAATGCATTAGCTCAAATACGTCGAAGATGTGACGACATCAACACAACATACTCTATTTTTAATGCTGAATAGAATGTGTCGTTTGCGGCTCGTCTCGTAATGTGCGTTTCTCTTTACGCTTTACCGGCCTAAAGTTTGTAACATGGCGTCTAAGAAGTATTTATACAATGTGGCTAATTCTGTTGTACACAATCTCTAAACCTAAACTAAAATGACAGGTCTAAATATATTCC
This sequence comes from Melanargia galathea, assembly GCA_920104075.1. Lineage (NCBI taxonomy): Eukaryota > Metazoa > Arthropoda > Insecta > Lepidoptera > Nymphalidae > Melanargia > Melanargia galathea. The sequence goes on from OV049859.1 coordinate 18,692,623, forward strand.
TATCTCTTTCACAATGCTCTCTGCGGAAAAGGATAGCACTATTTTTAAACTTGTCAATTTAGTTTAGATTTAGAGTTAGTCTACAACAGAATTGGCCACAATGTTACACTCTGGGCTAAGATCTCAGAAATAGGAGTTGGTATGCCTATCATTTGAAATCAAATCCTAATTGCTATGAAACAATGTTAGTGGGCCTAAAGCTTCAGCTTTCATTTGAACAGCTCAGAGCTTATTTACTCTTAAGAGTTTTGTATTCAGTATATGAATATACACATCTGTTTTAAAGTGCACAATGTTCGGTTGTTAAAATACTTATATAAGAAGGGAGTCGCTTCTCTGGTTAAACAGAGCTCGATTAAGCTGGTCGCATATTTGTGCGAGTCTTAGTCTGTAATGTGTCTCTTTAGAATTTTTTCATATAAAATCCGGGCTGGTCAACGATGGGCATGTCGATGAAGTGCGAAAAATTCGGCGCTGTCAGGTGTGCGATCAACTTAATACATCATTGTGATATTTATCATCTGCACAAAACATTGTTTTTATACAAGAATTTTAATACTTCATACATTTTTAAAACGTGTGTGTGACAATTTTTGGACTATTTTATCATCTATATTTTACACAGTGGGAGGTGATATTATAATCGATTGAAAGATAAAATGTTTTAACTTAGTGGTTAAATAATAATTTGATGAATAATTGTCAAGCGCTCACAATATTTGCTACAAATTACGAGTAATCATATAAATATTGATTTAGTGTCGTATAACGAATTTGGAACACCAATATTGTAACTTTTGCCGTTAGATACTCCGTCCGGATGCGGATTATAAATTGTTTTTTTTTTTTTAATATTTCCATCATAGTTTAAAATGAACGGTTATAATCATTAATATGGTGGAACGCATAACAGACGATAGCTGTTTTGTTGTATACTGCGACAAATTTTTAAGCCACATTTAATATTATTACTAATGTTGTCGCATGGCGTAAAGGCGGTTTTAAACCGCCAGTTTTTTTGTCGTTAAGTTGCAACTGTCCGCGGCAGATGTCGCAGTGCGTTCTAAAACAAAAACCGATTAAATATTTCAATGAGTGTACATAACAAAATACTGCTCAAATATTAAAGCGAATAGTCATAGAAATCCAGAATGTATCTGTCTATAGACGTATGCGATTTAATGAGAATGTTTGTGTAGGGAGTTGTTGTTTAGTGTCTATCGCGGACTGCGTTTGGATTGCAGGCTGACTCCAAAATTGCAGTTTGGATGAAATTGTACTGCAGTTGAGATAACGTTGTGCAGTTCTATGGCTTCCTGATCTATCCCGTGCGTCGGTCGCGCGTACTATACAAACGGCAACGCTGACACAGTATTGTCAGCTTTTTTAAAGAATATCAGCCATTATGAACATGACTAATATGCCCCTTTTCCCCTGCAATTAAGTGAAAACTTGTACTAGGAGTGGGTACGACAATAGTGTAATGGAACGGTGTAGTGGCGTTTGAACCGTCGACCTTACGGTGTTCGATCCGCGCCCGACGACCGTTGCGCTATTGAAGCTTGCATTAATTAGTACAGACCGGCATCAGCGCAAGACGAAATTATATGAAAAGCAGTGAGAACAGTCGATCGGCCGTTTCGATATAGTTATATCAGCTTTTAAACATACATATTTGATATCCATTATAACTCCATAAGATGTGATAGCCTAGTGGTTAGGACGACCGACTTCTAATCGGAGGTCGTGGGTTCGATCCCGGGGCACGCACCTCTAACTTTTCGGAGTTATGTGCGTTTTAAGTATTTAAATATCACTTGCTTTAACGGTGAAGGAAAACATCGTGAGGAAACCTGCATGCCTGAGAGTTCTCCATAACGTTCTCAAAGGTGTGTGAAGTCTGCCAATCCGCTTGGCCAGCGTGGTAGACTATGGCCAAAACCCTTCTCATTCTGAGAGGAGACCCGTGCTCTGTAGTGAGCCGGTAATGGGTTGATCATGATGATGATGATGATAACTCCATAAGAAAACGGATGTATTTACGTGGATGTCTTTCAGAGTATGCCCAAGTAGTTTCGAACAACGCAGGCCTGCGCCCGCGGGTTGCGTGGTGATAGGACTCCCTCACAACCTCAGTCCCTTTAATCGCAGGCCCGAGCCGCTCGTAGTTTGACCTGTGTTGCGTCGTGTATATACACCAACTGCAATACAACGACATCCAAACTGCAATTGGTGGCCAAGCAGTTCGAATGCAGTCCGTCTAGGCACCAAGGCTGAGATCTATATAGCGCACTCTGACTCTACTTAGACTCAAGAAAGAGTTACAAACGGGACGTAAACATGTCCCTGACATAAATCTGACTCGTTTTAACTCAAACTTGACTCTGAGTAAAGTCAGAGTACGCTCTATAGATCTCAGACTAAGTCTAATGAGTATAACTTAGTATTGTACAGCTCAGATAGTGATTTGCCAAAAATTAAAATATATTATATATATTGTGATCTTGTAGTTGGAGTAATATTTTTCAACGACAAACTGATTGGACCAGTGAACGTTTGTTGTGTAGTTGTTCTTGTAGTTATGTCTTAGATTGTTGCCTAGTGATTGTGCTCTCTGTATGGATACTATACGCTTACGAGATTACTCCAATGAAGTCTAGTTGGACCATAGGGATAATAATAATAATGGAGCAGCCATACCTACTTTAAAAACGTGTCAAAAATACACTCACACACGCTTAGATTATCATACATGCACAATCCGAAAACATAAAATGGCGCCTGTTCATTGTGATGTCTCAAGTTGTGCGTGTGTGAGTGTTCATGTATACATTTTAGGGAGGCCATCTTTAGTTTTCAGTCTGCCTCAAACTGTTTTATTATTATGTCAAAAATATAATGTTGTCTCTTACACACTTATGAAAATTTTGATAAGTATGAGCTATTTTCCGATCCACTATTTTCTATAGGACTCTATATAATTATTATTATCTCTATGAGTTGGACACATAAATTGAGTGACTTTTGAAGTTCTAAAATATCTTAAAGTAAGCGAGGATTAAATTCCTTACTAGATTTCTGATAAGTATGTGTACAATTCTTGTTCATAAAAATACGAGTTTAATAAAGTAGTTATAGGTACTAATTCGGTTGTACAGAAAAATCTATATGTAATGCCGTTCTATTCACAATGTTCCCGTAGAAAAAGGATAGAACTACTTTTAGAACTTTTCATATTAGTATTGAGTTTGTCTCGCACTATCGCCATAGTAAAATTGTAGTATTCGCGTGTAGTATCCATCGGAGTGCGTATTTTGAATCTTGTTATAAATGTTAAATTTTATCACTTTCACGAGTACATACATTACATAACTTTTATGGAGATATTAGTTTATGTATAGCCCGTTTACTTTAAGAATGGACCTCGCTGGAATGTGACGGCCTCTCCCACTTCCCCGCTCACCACCCGCATTCGTCCTGTCGCCTCAGTACGGTTCGCAGAACGTCGCAGTGACGTCATCGACGCCAGGTCCATTCTTTATTAGTAAACGGGTAGTAATATTCCACATGATTATGCGATCAAAAAATGCTATTTTATCCTTGCAAAATAGTACTGAAATATATTTCACGCAAAGATTGTAATGAAATAATGTGATACAAGTTTCTGCGTAACACACATTCCCTTGTAATTATTTAGTTATGTGTGTATATTAAGTTCAGTAATCCTATTATATTCATAGTGTTGTAAGTGATACATTACATTGTAAAGTTACCTTCATTAACGCGCGTTGCCATAACATAGTATTAGCAAGAGTATTTACGCGAATTATTATCATTATTACCTAAATATTATTTAATAATCGTCTACACAGCTCAAGCTTTTATCCCCTTTAAACTTTTTTAAATTATCGTAATTTATCCAAGAAATATAAAGTTATCAAAAAAAAAATGTTTATAGATACCTATTTTAATTTTTATTGCAAAATAAAAAATCGTATTATTATGTACATAAATTCCTAATAAGTTTTACGTTTAGCTATTACAATATATCCTAATTTATTTTTATTAAAGATATCCTCGTTTTAAATTATAATGCAAAGGACCTCTTGTCTTTTTGTCTCGATGTATTATTTGAATGTATAATTTATTTTAAAATTGATTGTGATGCCATTTAAATCTGACTTAGGTATATGATTTGTGGTTTGCGTGTTCGAACTAAAATTATTCGGACAAAATAGGTAGATGGCAACTGGCAAGAAACAAGTACAAAATGCTACCTTTATAATTACATTCATTATAAAACAAGAAATAGAAAAGTTAATCCGCAATTTTTTATTTCTGTCTTGTTCAGTCTTACTCACGTGACAAAAATAGAAAATGGCGGTTTAGCATTCCTATTTTTACCCGACTACGGCAAAGCCAAAAGGAAGGGATTTTAGCAATCTAAGCGGTGATAGCCTATAAGCGGTGATAGCCTAGAAGCGGTGATAGCCTAGTGGTTAGGACAGCCGACTTCTAATCGGAGGTCGTGGGTTCGATCCCGGGGCACGCACCTATAACTTTTCGGAGTTATGTGCGTTTTAAGTGTTTAAATATCACTTGCTTTAACGGTGAAGGAAAAACATCGTGAGGAAACCTGCATGCCTGAGAGTTCTCCATAACGTTCTCAAAGGTGTGTGAAGTCTGCCAATCCGCTTGGCCAGCGTGGTAGACTATGGCCAATACCCTTCTCACTCTGAGAGGAGACCCGTGCTCTGTAGTGAGCCGGTAATGGGTTGATCATGATGAAGTGCCTGTTTCACCACCTTCTGATATGTATTAGACAGCTATCTACAACTTTTGCCTTTGTCACTTGACATAAAGTAAGAAAGTGACAAAACTTACGTTTAGGCTATCCAACACTTATCAGAAGGTGGTGAAACAGGCCGTAAGTATGTATGTATGTATGTTTGTGGCAGATTTTTGTATGAGATTCTGTGTGTACCACTGTAGCGTCTAAACTACTGGACCGATTTTGGTGAATGAGGTGTCTATTCGTTCGTTGTTATGGTCCGGGTGACATAGGCTACATTTTATTTACGAAAAAAATCGAGAAGTCACCTTTGCGCGGCTTTCTAGATTTTAAAATTAGTTTCGGATAGGCATAACAAATGGCGCCACTAGGTGCTTGCCCCGCGCTTTTGCCCACTAAATTATTATTAAATTATTAAGCATAGTTGGGTTTTAGTTTACGAACTTTACTTGTTCTTGATCGCATCAACACATTACATCATTGAGATTTAGTATAGAGAACGCAAACCACAATGATTAAAGTCAGTATGTTATTAAAAAGTTATGTAACCAAATGATGCTATAGCGAGTAAGATGTTTTATTCTATAATGTAGTATATTATTTGGAGTTGTAGTTGAGATAGTTTTTTCTATTGTGTATTATCTAAATGAAAATCTGTATGAATTTATCAATACATCATTTCGATGTCATATTTCTCGAATTTTATTTTAACCCCAACCTAATAAAAAAATCAGCCAAGTGCGAGTCGGGCCTCGCTCTTGCAGGGTTCCGTACATAATTATGAACAATATAATATTTTGGGTCTAAGAAATATTTAATTTCCGAGCTAGACATCGCAACAAACCGTGAAAGAAAAACCCAAAAAAATGTTCGTTTATTTTGGTCACAGCTTATAAACTATTTAATAAATCGTTGTTTTCAGTATTTGTTGTTTAAATAGAGCATATAGTACATAATATACTGAAATATCATATTCCCAACTAGTTTAGTATTTGAGATAGCCCCCGTCACAAAAATGGTCTAAAACTGACAACTTTGATGGCCTCCCATTTCCTTATTTTTTGAGATAAAAATTAAAAAAATATATATTTGTACTCTACTTAATGAGCTCTAAACAATGATACCCCACAAGCTAGGGTAAAGAAATTTTTTTTTTTCCGGCTCCTTTTTCATGTATGGGAGCCCCCCTGAAAAACAATTTAATTCAATTTCTAATTCAATATTTGATTTTGGGTTAACGTTTTACACTAAATACCAAAATTTCAGGTTTGTAACTCATTTCGTCTGCGAGCTAGAGACCTGTGACCGACGGACAGACGGACAGACAGACAGACAGACAGACAGACAGACAGACAGCCGAGTGACATTAATAGGGCTCCGTTTTTACCCTTCGGGTACGGAACCCTAAAAATGAAGGACACACAGGAAGATAAACAGTTACAAGTATAAATTAAAAATTAAAAAAAAAAAACCCGACATTCGCCATTTTGTGGTGGCGGCTATCTTGGACCGATTTTCATCAAACATAGCTAAAAACACTCCCGACTAATTCACCTTACAAACAAAAAAAAACCGCAATCAAATCGGTTCACCCGTTTGAGCGCTACGGTGGAACAGACAGACACACAGGCACGTCAAACTTAATAAGTAACACCACGTCGTTTTTGCGTCGGGGGTTTTAAAAACAGACCTTATTCCGTTGAATTATTTTGAAGTCTAGGAGGCAATTCAAAAAACTGATAACCTCCCCCAGAGTAAATAATAAATGTTCCTTGCTGATAACAAAATCGAGGGAAGCAGCTAGGTACCTCTGCATCTCAAAAATTACCTAATCTTTTGCCTTAAGTCTGCCGCAAACTGTTTTATTGTTATGTTAAAAATGTAGTATTGTGGCCGATTCTGTTGCACACAATTTCTAAATCTAAACTAAAATGACAGGTCTAAATATATTCGTGTCTCTTTCACAATCCTCCCTGCTGAAGAGGATAGCACTATTTTTAAACCTGTCATTTTAGTTTAGTTAAGAGAATTGTGTACAACAGAATTAGCCACATTGTCTCATAAACACATGAAAATTTTGATAAGCTTGAGCTATTTTCCAATCCACTATTTTCTATAGGACATAAGGGCGCCTCTATACCACACGAGTAGTAAATCTACAGAGAGGAAGCTTCCACAAGCGGCACGCTGTAGGTATACTCACACAAACACACTCACCAACGGTTCACGGACGTCCGCTCCTTCCACTAACCGGTACAGTTGGTGACAAACGTGCGCATATGTGTGAGTGTACCTACAGCGGACCGCTTGTAGAAGCTTCCCCTCTGTAGGTAGGTACTCTGTGTCTATACCATTGACTAAAAGAAGAGGACTTGAAATACCTACTTTTTTACCGTGCATACCTACACTCCCACACGCACAACGGCTCGTATTAAAATGGCGGTTCTCCATAGAGTAAAGTATGTTCATAGAGTAAAGTGTAATAGCATTTATCGACAAATTTATCGATAAATTTTAATAATCATTAGTTATTAGCTAATCCTACCTACAAATTATAGGGGTTTCCACTACGATACTATATTATTTTATACTAGCTTCTGCCCGCGGCTTCGCCCGCGTGACTTTCGGTTTTTCACAAATCCCGAGGGAATCGTGGATTTTCGGTTCCCGTTCCCGCTCCCTTTTCCAACCTTTATACCTACTTTCAAGGAAGTTTGCTATAGTTATCTACCTATAGTTGTAGATATAGATTTCGGGTTTTTCAAAATCCCGTGGAAACTGTGCATTTTTCCAGGATAAAAAGTAGCCTATGTGTTGCATGCATTGGCAACACATAGTTTTTACAGCAAACTATTGAAATAATTTGATAAGTGAGCGTGATTTACCTAAGAACAGTCAGCGCCATCTATCGCCTTTTTGGGAGTCTATATATATTTTAGTCCCACAGGAATACTTTTCCGGAATATAAAGTAGTCTGTGTTAAGTCAGGACATAATATATCTCCATTCAAAATTCCAGCCAAATCGGTTCAGTAGTTGTGGCGCAGAAGAGGAACAAACATACACACAAACTTTCGATAATATTATATATTGTGAATATTGTGATGATAACAGATACAACACCAACAACCCCAATTACAGTATACACAATTAATATTTTAGATGAATGACGGTAGGACCTTTTAGTAAAAAATTGAAAGTATCAAGACGTGTTAATCCAGTTACGCTAGTGTTGCTTACTACAAAATTTAATTGTCCTATTTTTCATGAGATTCTGGTATACCTAATTTCAGTATTCTTACTAGTAAATGTGCTGATGGCATTGCATTATCCCGTAACCTTAAGACATCCAATGTTCTATTAAATGAATTTTCGTTAAAATGCCCAGAGCAAACATAAACCACATTTTTATTTAGATTTATGTTTTCAGTACCTATTATATCCAGCCATTTTTTGCGTTTATCTTCTCCTTTTGGTAACCTTTACCTATTAAAATTTACTCATATCCTGTCGATATATTTTATGAATAAGTACAACCCTATCTTCTACTAATCTATGAACATTAACTATCAGCTGATAAGCTGTCATAACAAAACAATAAGGTTAAATAAATACCAAGAAAATGGTATAAGAAAATGGTTTTGGATGTTTTTTCCTATTTTTCCATTGGCAGCCTCTGATGTCGCAGGAAGTGAAGGAACTCATTATTGTTAGTTGACATATAAGTTATTAAGTTCTTAATGAAGAAGTTAAATTAAATAATAAGTGATAATTGTGATTTGTAGGTTATAACCTTGTTTTTTATTTTTATTGTTATGTTTAAAAATGTAGTGTTGTCTCTTACACACTTATGAAAATTTTGATAAGCTTGAGCTATTTTCCGATCTACTATTTTCTATAGGACATTAGGGCAATTCTATATTATTATTATTTCTATGGTCTATACTATTAATTTCATAATGGCCGCAGCCCGCAACTCAACAGTCAACTGTCAAACATGGTTGCCATTGCCAACATAGGGATTTTTCCCCCCTATAAGGGGTAATCAAATGCGGTGGTATTATATAGTATAGTATTGAATATAAGTTATAACTACTAGTGGTATTCATTTAGAGTCGTGATACTTAGGTGATTTTTGACTTCTTAGTTCTTAAAATTGTTTTATTAGGGCCAGTGTCGCAATTTCAAAATCAAGATTTTCATCATTAGCATTTGAATTTTATGCATTATGAATTCTGGAATTACGGTAAAAACATGGGTCTCATAAAAACATCCTTAGAGAGTAGAGAAATTACTTTAGAGAATTCAATTTCCTACAACTTTTGTTTAAAAACTTTTTTATAAGACCAATATTTTGCCGAATATCAAACATTTCATTTTGACCGTAAGCCATATATTTGGCCCTATTTTTTTATAATATTATTTAACTGGAGGGATTTTAGGGGTTTTGACTACTTTAAGTTTTAGGTACAAATATTTTCGAGAGTTGGTTACACTGCAGTGTCAATAATAGCTATAGATGTGCCGATTCGATTATTTTGATAATCGATTAATCGATTATATTAATCGATTATAAAATAATAATCGATTATTAATCGATTATTGATCGATTATGAAATAATTCTTAGAAAGTACTGAAAAAACAATTCTACTTTCTGGAAAAATTCTGAACCCTTGCATTTAGTAGCAACATCTATATTATAACCTTTTAGACTGTTCTGAAAAAAGAAAAACAAACACTATTTTTTAAATTTTTTGAAATTGAAATTAGAAAATTAAATAGATTAATTAAAAAATAATGTAATTGATCAAAATTAAATATACATACCTATTAGGTACCTATTTATTACACTAAGGCGAAAGTTTGTGTGTGTGTGTATGTATGTGTGTATGTTTATTACTTTTTAACGCCGCAACTACTGGACCGATTTGGCTGACATTTGGATTGGAGATAGGTTATGTCCTGGAATAACACATAGGCTACTTTTTATCCCGGAAAAGTGTTCCTGAGGGACTTAAATAGATATAGACTTCCAAAAACGAGATAGGTGTTGTTAAACGCTGATTGTTCTTAGGTACATCACGCTCACATAACAAATTATTGCAATAGTTTGCTGTCGTTGCATGCATTTGTATGCTTTTGCATGAATTTGCTGTCGTTCTCGTTGCTAAGTTACTCTTAGATGATTTTGTTCAATAGTAGATTGTATCATAAGGGAGCAAAATAATATTTTTACGGCGAGGGCGCTTTTTTGAATCCAGAGCGAAGTGAGGGATTGTATAGTACGTCGCCCGAGCCAAAAATATATTGCGCCCGAGTGATACACTCTACTTTTCATTACCCTCTATGAGGAAATAAAAGGCGCCTCATATTTTTAACCCTCGACGCAAAAACGACGGGGTGTTATAAGTTTGACGTGTCTGTGTGTGTGTATGTGTATGTCTGTCTGTTCCCCCATAGCTCTCGAACGGATAGACCGATTTGAATGCGGTTTTTTTGTTTGAAAGGTGAATTAGTTCGGGAGTGTTTTAGCTATGTTTGATGAAAATCGGTCCAAGATGGCCGCCGCCACAAAATGGCGGATTAATAATAAAAGTATAAATTAAAAATTTAGGAAACCCCCGAATTTCGCCATTTTGTGATGGCGGCCATCTTGGATTTGCATAGTGTTATTCTACTAGTCAAGACCTTTCATTTGATACCCATATTGAGGGAGTTGTGAAAAAATATGTAATCCGCCATTTTGTGGCGGCGGCCATCTTGGACCGATTTTCATCGAACACAACTAAGAACACTCCCGACTAATTCACCTTTCAAACAAAAAAGACCGCATTCAAATCGGTTCAACCATTTGAGCGCTACGGGGGAACAGACAGATACAGACACACATACATACACAGTCGTCAAACTTGTAACAACAATAACAACAATCGATGTCATTCGCGCCTAGCCCGGTGGGACCACGGGCCCTTCATCTTCAAAAAGTGTGCGGCAAAGATATTTTACGCGCACTTATAAATAGGTACGCCGCAAACACCACCTTTGGATGCACTTAAAGGCGAACCAAGTCGTCCTTTTCGAATAGATGGGATGAAAAAAATATTTTCATTTATGTGCACCCAAAGGTGGTGTTTTCGGCGCATTTTTATATATATATATATATATTTTTTTTTTTTTTTTTTTATTTATTTATTATTACTATTTTTAATTACATTTTGTTTCTTGACGCCCTGAAACTCTTAAGAGTTTGTGTGGACGTTGCACATTCCTCTTAAATAATTAAACTTATAGTTTACTTATACAATCTCAATAATTAACCTAAAACATAAGTGTACATTATTATATAATAAAATGACTATATTTGAAAGTAACTTAATTGTTTATGTAGGGTACCTCCATAATATTTATTAATAGTGTGTCATCTGGTAGCGCATAGTGCAGTGTGCACTCCAGCGCTTAACCAGTTTCGATCATGCATGTATATACAGGTTGCTCCGAATGCGTGTGAGAAATAATTGCCTACATACCAATTTTCTGATTCGTCGAAATATTTTTTCAGAACTCGTTTTATGTTTTTGTCCGTGATTGAGTCTACTAATGGCGTTGGCAAACTGTTTATTAGTCTAGGTATGAGGTAGTTGGTCGTTCTTTCCCCGTAAAAATTGGTCGCTCTTATAGTGGTAATTTTTTTGGTAGTTCCTCTTCTCGTTGTTTTTGTAATTTTATGTTCGTCCTTATTAAAAATTAGGAAGTTTTCTATAAGTAGCTGTAATTTTACTTTTTGGTGAATAGGAAGAATTTTGCATTGTTTGTATATTTGTACATCGTCATTTTTGCAGTTTAATTTTATTTTGTAAGGTAAAATTTGCTTTAGTATTCTTAGTTCTAGTTTTTCTATTTGATCTATATACGTTTTAAATGTGCGGCCATAGCTGCTGAGGCCGTATAGTATAATACTTTCACCTAGTGCTTTGTACATTTGTATTTTAATTTGGTATGGAATTTTTCTCTTTACTAGACTAACTTTGGCTAAGATAGCACGCAATTTCGAACATATGTTGTTAATATGGGGCCTCCAATTAAATCGATTGTCTATTGTTAGACCTAAATATGTATGTTGATTAACTTGTTCAATAGATTCACAGCTGCAATTCTTAAATGCTCCGTGAAGGCAATAATGATTGTGGGCTATTAGTTTTAACTGACCTGAACTCAATAAATGACATGAATGTATGTGTATGAGTTTGGTTTTTTGAATGTTTATAGTAAGACCATGATCATGGGACCATTTGGAAATCATTGTAAAATCATGTTGTAGTTTTCTGAGAGCTTCTTCCGCGTCTCTGTCTGCTGCTATAATACAGGTATCGTCTGCATATTGGAATGTTATACAGTTTTTGATGACGTTGTTTATATCATTCACGTATGCTAGGTAGTGCAATGGGCCCAATACAGATCCTTGAGCTGTGCCAATTGTAACGTCAGCCTTTTCACTCATAGCATTTCCAACTTTAACATAATACGCTCGATCAATTAGGTAATTTTGGCACCAATTGAGTAAAGGGCCTCTAATTCCTGTATTGTCTAATTTTTCAAGCAAGACATCGTGTCGTAACGTATCGAATGCTCTACTGAAGTCAATGAACACTGCTACAACATGCTTTCTAGCGTTAAGATTTTCACAGATGTAGTCCGTAAATTTTGAGAGTAGTTGTGTGGTACTTTTTTTTGGTTGAAATCCAAATTGGTTTTTTGAGAGAATATTATTTTCCTTGTAGAAATTATGTATAGTGTTACTTATGTGAGTTTCCACTAATTTATCTATTATTGGCAGTATCGTAATTGGCCTGTAGTTTTCATATTCATCTTTGGCACCCTTTTTGTATATAGGTCTGACTACTCCTGTTTTTAATTCTATAGGATATGTGCCATGTTTAACACTTAAGTTAATAAGTTTTGTTATTGCCAGAGCAATTTTTTGTGATAGGGTTTTAATATTTATTGGGTGAATTTTGTCAATTCCGGCTGATTTATTAGTTTTAATATGTTTTATTGCGTTAGAAATATCTTTTATTTTGGCTTTTTTATATAAAATTGATACATTACTTGGATTCGTATAATCTTTTTTGTTTAGTAATGGGGTTTGACAATATATATTATTTCCTTGTGATGCAGTTTTTTCAAATGTATTTTTAAAGTTGTTCGCTATATTTTTTTCGTCAATTTTTGAGTTTTTAAAATTATTAAGTATTGTTTCATCGGGAGATAATCTGGTTCTTCCTGTCAGGTTATTTAAAATTTGCCAAAGTTTACGCATATTGTCTTTGTTGTTAAAAATTTCTTGTCTGTAATAATTATTTTTTTGTTTATCTATAAGCCTATTATATTCATTTCTAGTTTTATTATATTTTATTAGTAATACTTTATCTGATGGGTTTTTTATTACTTCTGTATATAATTTATCTTTATAATTACACATGTTAATAATTTTCTTATTTATCCAATCCTCCCGATGCCGCTTTGAATTAATTGTTTTTGTGTATGTTGACTTGTCATAACATTTTTGCATATTGTTTTTAATATAATTATAAAGACCAATTGGACAGTCAATATCATCTATATCTTTCCAGGTAATCTCATTAAGTGATTCATTTAACAGTTTTAAATTATATTTGGTGACGGAGATCGGAGCAACCTGTATGTGCGATGCACCTAACATCGTGACAATGGTTACACGGTGGTCCGCCAGTACTGTGCCTAGCGCTGCGCAATAGACATCTTGTGTTCGGGATCGAACGAAAATATGATCTATACAGCTTTTAGTTATACTACCCTGCCTGGATTCGATCCTAGTGTATTCGTCGATCCCGCACATAAGTGCGCGTAAAAGATCTTTTAATCGCACTTATTTATAAGTGTGCCTAAAAGATAATTGCGGCGCACTTATTGAAGATGAAGGGCCCGTGGTCCCACCGGGCTAGGCGCGAACGATAGTATCGATTGTTGTTATTGTTGTTACAAGTTTGACGTCTGTGTATGTATGTGCGTCTGTGTCTGTCTGTTCCCCCGTAGCGCTCAAACGGTTGAACCGATTTGAATGCGGTTTTTTTTGTTTGAAATGTGAATTAGTCGGGAGTATTCTTAGCTATGTTTTATGAAAATTGGTCCAAGATGGCCGCCGCCACAAAATGGCGGATTACATATTTTTTCACAACTCCCTCAATATGGGTATCAAATTAAAGGTCTTGTCGTCAAGACCTTTCATTTTGACGTTTGTGTGTGTATGTGTGTGTCTGTCTGTTCCCCCATACCGCTCAAACGGTTGAACCGATATGAATGCGGTTTTTTTTGTTTGGAAGGTGAATTAGTCGGGAGTGTTCTTAGCTATGTTCGATGAAAATTGGTCCAAGATGGCCGCCGCCACAAAATGGCGGATTACATATTTTTTCACAACTCCCTCAATATGGGTATCAAATGAAAGGTCTTGACTAGTAGAATAAGACTATGCAAATCCAAGATGGCCGCCATCACAAAATGGCGAATGTCGGGGGTTTCTTAAATTTTTAATTTATACTTGTATTATTAATCCGCCATTTTGGACCGATTTTAATCAAACAAACATAGCTAAAAACACTCCCAACTAATTCACCTTTCAAACAAAAAAACCGCATTCAAATCGGTCCATCCGTTTGAGAGCTATGGGGGAACAGACAGACATACACACACACACACACACACACACACACACACACACACAGACGTCAAACTTATAACACCCCGTCGTTTTTGCGGCGGGGGTAAAAATATGAGGCGCCTTTTATTTCCTCATAGAGGGTGATGAAAAGTAGAGTGTATCACTCGGGCGCAATATATTTTTGGCTCGGGCGACGTACTTTGAATCCCTTGCTACGTTCAGGATTGTACTAAAGAATCCCTCGCTACGCTCGGGATTCTACTATACAATCCCTCACTTCGCTCTGGATTCAAAAAAGCGCCCTCGCCGTAAAAATATTATTTTGCTCCCTTATGATACAATCTACTATTATGTGTACAAACTTATTAATCACGGGTAACATCGCGGGGCACAGCTTGTACATATATAGATACTCATAGCGGGGGTAATTTCACTACAGTTGGCAAAGGCGTATCGTCGGTTCGGTGTGTTCGAAAAGTTGAGTATGTATGAAAAACTGTAAGCTGCATAACGCTCGCTCAGAGTCGGCGGCTGACTATCCGTTTGGTGTGAACAAAGCCTAAAACTAACTTTGAGGGAATACCCTTTTTGCAATGATAAGGTTGCCAAACCATATTATATTTTAGCAAGCAAATTAATAACAGAAAGCTGGTAGTAAAGTTTGGTAATTAACGTATATCTTTATAATCGATCATGATCGATTATGCAAAATCATAATCGATTGCAATCGATCATTTTAATAATCGATTAATCGATTATTGATAATCGATTCCGCACATCACTAATAATAGCCACAGATTATTGATTAGTATCTACGATAATGTTATCAATAATTCAATTTTCAAAATAATGTCAAAAGTTTGCAATATTATTTTTATTTACATTCTTTGTAGTTTGTACACTTTTACAATGTGAATTGTGAATGTTGTTTCTGTTTGCGTATTGCTGTTATCAGCATTGGAATTTGGAATTGTTTTGCTAACTGTAACTTATCATTATTTTATCACTTGCAAGTAGTTTTTTTTATTTTTCTTACGTATATTTATCTCTACAGTAGACAGTAGAATGTTTCAAGTTCAAATAATATAAAATAATCAAACTTATTTTAGTCAACAAGGTACAGTGGGTGATATTTAAATATGGTTTCCCGTAAAAGAGTTTTTGACGTGCTGAGGACTATTAATATTGCTTCGTAAGTATCAGAAACTTTGTAGTATGTTAGGTACAGGATACATGTAAAAATAAATATAAGTAGTTAACTATTTTTAGACGGTTAATTTGTACATAAATCCTTTGCCATAAGACTCGTAAAATTGTCTTTTTGATTATAAAATAAGCAATGATGATTCACGGTAATTTTTCTTATATTATAGCTACCGAATAGGACCCAAAATTATATTAATCTGCAACCAACCAGGTACTTTCTTTGCTTTGTAATTAAATAAAAATGGAATTGAAGTTAATAAAGCACTGATGAGTAAACATTTTTTTCAATATTATTATTTTATTACAGTTTCATCTCTCAAGTAAAACAAGTACCTACATTGTATCCTATTTATATTTCTTTCTTTTAGTTGCCAATGTCCAGCGCATAGTCATAGAGGTAACTTTCATGTAACAAATTCAACAATCTCCAAGGATTACGCCTTTGAGGTAATAAAACTGTTTTTAAATTTTAACATTTTAAAATCAAATTAGATAGATTGATTAAATTTTCACACACTGTCGCCGATAGTAAATTTTGAACAGGTCTAATTTGAGACTCAAAATTTGGCAAAATAAAGGTGATTGATGGATTAATTGAGTGTGAAGTCTTTCAATACATCACTTTCTTTAAGTTCTGGAGGTTTGATAAAGGTGGAAGTTTTTTTAAGCATCAAAATCACTTTGTGTACAAGTTAATTACTCCCTCTAATAATAAGTGTACATAATTTAATTTTAACTTTTAGGTTTAAGAATTATTTTCTGATGTTTTTAACATTAATTTTACTAAAAATATTTGATAATTATTGGAACCAATAGCTTAAGAGCAGTTTTACCTTTTCTCTGAAAAATCTAAGATTTCAAGCTCCAAATTTAGCATCGTAGGAGAGACTTTCACATATTTCAATACATGTTTTAAATAAACTAATCCTTCATATTGACATTTGTCAGACCATATTTACAAAAACTATTTTATTTATTTTGTAATGATCAATTTCCCACACCTCGTTTTAATAAAATAAATAACAGACTCAACTTTGAAGCTCTATATCTGTCCTTAAAAGTCATTAAATTTACTTGAAAAAAATACTTAAATATCAGACATATAGTCTTATTGACACATTACAGAGCAGAATATAGATTTTTAATCAAATTAATGGTTAAAAAAAAAAAGAACTTCCGCCAAATTTCCCGAATTATACGGTTACTTTAACACGATTTTTTGTATTGAAAAAAGCATAAATTCAATAAAATTTTTATGTAGAAATAAACTACGTTCTTTAACGAATCTATATATATAGTTTAATTAACAATCCATTTATTTGATCAAACATAAAAACTTATTAAACATCCCCCTAAATTACAATAAATAGCTATGCAATGTCTTCGCTTATTTAGTATGCGCCCGGCGCTCGTTAGGGTAGGACCTGTGCAGTTTTTGCCACCATCCAGATGCACGTACGAGAGTCGTGTAAACACTAATTTATACAACGACTGCAAAGTTTTGAGCATGAATATTTTTCTAAAAAATATGCGTGAGTATTTTTTTAAATAAGTGAAATTACAGCATAGCACCCAGGACAGTCACGGAAATATGATATTATAAACTAATACTAAAGTATCCATTTTGAAATCCAAGATGGCCGTCATTTTTTTTTTGAAGATATTATCATCTATCTCTACATATAATAAAATCGTAGATTTGCCGTATCTGTACATTAGAGAATTTTGCAAAATAATAACTGGGAAATGTTAGGGTTGAGTAACGATAAAAGCTATTTTTGAAATTTCTGTCTGTTTGTCTGTTTATCTGTTTGTCTATTTGTCTGTATGTTTCGTGTGCGCGCATCACGCAAAAACTACTGAATGGATTGAAACAACGAAACTTGGTACGATTTAAGTTTATACTACGGAGTAATATATCTATCTTATATACTATATACTTTTTATCCCGAAATTCAGCACGGTTTCCTAGGGAGAGGGGATGAAAGTCAAAACGTGTATTTAGCTATAATTCAATAACGCGTGATCCGATTTCATTCATTCTTTTTTTGTTAGAAAGTAGATACTTTAGAGATTACCGACTATTTTCTAAAAGGCTGGATCGATTTTGATGGGACTTTCACTGGTGGATGTTTACATTTTGATCTACCTAAACATCCGCCAGTTAACTTTTAACAGGTTTTAGCATGATATGAGCTCAAAGGAGCTTAGGAAAAACAAAATGATTCCTACGGGATTTTTAAAAACCAATATATATCCACGCGAACGAAGTCGCGGGTGTCCGCTTGTTACTATAATAAAAGTCGCACTTGCACTTCTGACTAAACCGACATTTTAGCAGTAAACAAAGATTGCATACTTTTTATTGTTCTATTGGTAAACTTTAAATAATTGTACCTACTCTTATCAGAAAAGGTATTCAAGAACTTCAACAGGTGCAATGCAACAGCTCTGTCATGTTATTTTCAGACAGATGATTTGAAATATAATAATAATAATAATTGGTAGGTAATTGTTAAATAATTAAAAAGGTATTTGTTTCTTTTATTAGTTAGTTTAGAAAAAAATGGTTGAAGGCTAAATATGCGTGACACCTATGATATAAATACGGAACCCTACATGTCTTCATAGAGAAGAACATCATATTATCCTGGTCGCTTTTGTTTTGTAAGTTCAACGTAGATTCATGAAATACTTATTCGATAAAGTCCCACGCGAAGTCATTTAATTAAAAATATTTTATAATAAACATTATATATATAATACTACAACATCAAAGAAATAATTTAGAAATTTATATTTAACTAGCTGATTCCCGCAACTTCGTTCGCGTAGATATAGGTTTTTTATATAGGATCGGATCGGATATAGGATCGGATCGGATCCCATAATTCTTTTATGTACCTAAACTAAATGTAGCCTAAGTTATTACTTATAACATTGAAAGTTCCATTAAAATCGATCCAGCCGTTTCGGAGATTAGCTGGAACAAATAGACAGACCGACAAACATAAATTTAAACGCACACCAGTTTAAAATAAGCCGTACGTTCAAAGATCCGGGTCCCAAGTTATTTAAACCCAATACTGAGGGTTGTAATGTCTGTCATTTCTGAACTAAAAAACCTATGACCTTGAAATATTTACGGGACATTATGTAAAACACTACCTTTCCAACAAAAAAAGAATGAGTGAAATCGAACAACGCGTTAATGAATTACAGCTAAATACACGTTTTAACTTTCATCCCCTTTCCCAAGGGAACCGTGCTGAATTTTGGGATAAAAAGTATCCTATGTCCTACCTCGGAGTATAAACTCAAATCGTACCAAGTTTAATTTGAATCCATTCAGTAGTTTCGGCGTGATGCGCGGCCAAGATACAGACAGACAGACAGACAGAAAGACAGACAGACAGATAGACAAAAATGAAAAAAATTGCAGTTTTGGCTTCAGTATCGATTATAGAGTATATCCCTCCAATAAAAATTTTCAAAATATCTTCAATGTACAGAATTGGATCTGTTACAGTTTTATTATATTATAGATACAAGTACCAAAACTAAATTCATGGTCGCGCTATATGCAAGTGGTCGTCCGTGCAGCACGCCGCCCGACTACCTGCCGTTAGATACCTAAACTTCCATAGCGCGAAACTGGGAGAGGGGTCTTAACAAGAGCATGTTAAGCTATTGGTTCCAATGCATGAAAGAAAGGTAAAGGCATGAAAGAAAGGTAAAGGCATGAAAGAAAGGTAAAGGCTTAATTTGGACCTCTATACCATATATATTAATGACTGTAAGTCACTTACCATAAAGGGTGTATTCAGACATGTTTTCCAAAACGCGTCCCACAGATTCAGTACATGATTCTAGGTTCCCCAGTGGTGAAATTTTTCGTCGAATTTTCCATGAAATTTCCGATATTTTTTACCTCTTTTTTAACTGAATACTGTATAAAATCATTATTACTATCTGTCTCAACGCAATTATAAATGAAAAAGTAATTATTTCATTATTTTCACTTAAAACGGTAATGTTATCAAATTTAAGATTGTCGTCCAACAGCTGATTGCTAGTGAACTAGTGTGAATACAGGTCGTTAACCTACATTCGTACTGGCCTTGAATTTATAATGAGGCTCGCGGCACAGTCAAAAGAAGTGCCGGGCGCGCGACGTCAAGGCCACACTTTAACTCATAAAAGTCTCATATTGTGAATTTTGCGCGGAGCGTTGCGTGCGTTGTGATCGCGTTATATGCAATACATTGCGCGCTCAAAAATGACAATATTTGAAACCAATCATTTCTGACATAAATGAATTCCGTATTTTCACATAACACATTAAATGCAACCTTACCTCAAAGTTTTCATTAAGATGTCATTTACACCCTGTATTATTAATTTTATTAAAAAATAAATTTCCAGATAAAATGCACAACGGTGAGGTATGGACTTGGAGTTACGAGGGAAGTGGGACAAGATTTGGTCAACCTTGGTACAAAGAATGTCTGTGTGATGACAGACCCTAACGTAGTGTCTCTGAAACCTATGAACGCTGTTCTGGATTCGCTGACGAGAAACGGAGTTCATTATAAAGTGTATGACAGGGTTAAAGTTGAGCCTACTGATTCAAGGTAAGAGGGTATTTTATTTAAAATAAGTTACAATTCAAGAAAATAAAAATTAACCAACTTCAACTGCAATCTCAGAGAAATTGGTGTATCAATCAAAAATATTTGTGACACATGAGTACATTAATTATGCATTTAACTCCATACATAAAAGTTTTGACTAGGTGTGTTATATATACTAATACCTGTCTGAAAGTATGTAGATTACTATAGTGAAAAAATCATCAAAATCGGTTCATTAGTTTTTGAAATAATCATGAACAATGAACATATACATACATACTTACACACATACATACGGGTTGAATACAGAACCTCCTTTTTTGAAGTCAGTAAATAATAAAACTGATGGGCTTTGGGATCCCAAGGAGTTGAAATGGTGAGGCGACCCCCCATCAGAGTGTCATGTTGTGGGACCCCCCGACAGGTGGACAGATGCCTTCAAAGTGTTGCAGAGAGTTGCTGCATACAAGCAGTGCAAAGAGCGCATAATATGGAAGTCTTTGGAACATCTGTTTCCAACAGGGGACAACGAACATTACTTTAGCTGTGAAAAACTATATGAATTATTTATTCACCTGATTAGGTTATCAGTATGACAAAGATGTTTAGATTAGCATCTTTTTAGATTAGATAGTGTAGAAAGAAACAAATCAGGTTGACCAAATCCGACCAAAAAAAAATCACATGAAATAGTATAAAATTGATTTCCTCAGAAAAACCTAAATGTCATAGCGATAGTCAACACTCAGAGTAAAACTTGGCACGTGCAATACATATTCACAATCTTAAATACTCTTACTCTACTCTTGATATACTTAAGTGATCAAAGTTCACAATCCACAGATGCTAAATTCCCACAGTTTAGGTGGGTAGTATCCCTGCAGCATCAGAATAGAGGAGTAGAATGCAGAATTGTATAGGGCAATGTCTCGCAAACTTTCTCTATTGATTAAAAAAACTTGAGAAAGAAGAAAATCGAATTAAGAGACTTGTCCTTTGTTTAAAAAAAATAATAATAATTTTATGTACCACTAGCTTTTGCCCGCGGCTTCGCCTGCGTGAATTTCGGTTTTTTCACAAATCCTGAGGAAATAGAATAGAATAGAATAGAATAGAATCGTGGATTTCCGGTTCCTGTTCCCGCTCCCTTTTCCAACTAGAAGTTTGCTATAGTAATCTACCTGTAGCTGTATCTGTAGATTTCGGTTTTTCAAAATCCCGCAAGAACTGTGAATTCTATGTGTTAAGTCAGGGCATAATCTATCTCCATTCAAATTTCAGCCAAATCGGTTTAGTAGTTGCGGCGTTATAGAGTAACAAATATACGCACATACATACACACAAACTTTCGCCTTTTATAATGTTGAGAGGTTGCCATTGTTGGGATGTATTGGTTGGTTTGTGTGATGGCTAATTATAACACTTTGTCATGTCTTAATGTTTTATTCTATTTACGCTTTCGGTAGAAAGCATGTTCCCCTAACGGCCGCTTCGTAGAGACTGACTGCGCGTCACTGCTTAGTCAGCCCCTACAATATTCCCCCTTTAAAAAAAAAAATTACATGAAATTTTTACCTATTTCGGTACATCATTACATCATCATGATCAACCCATTACCGGCTCACTACAGAGCACGGGTCTCCTTCTCAGAGTGAGAAGGGTTTTGGCCATACCACTACGCTGGCCAAGCGGATTGGCAGACTTCATACACCTTTGAGAACGTTATGGAGAACTCTCAGGCATGCAGGTTTCCTCACGATGTTTTCCTTCACCGTTAAAGCAAGTGATATTTAAATACTTAAAACGCACATAACTCCGAAAAGTTAGAGGTGCGTGCCCCGGGATCGAACCCACGACTTCCGATTAGAAGTCGGTCGTCCTAACCACTAGGCTATCACAGCTTTTTTTACATATTATATTAGTGTGATTATTTTGTCTAGTTTCAAGGACGCCATCAAGTTCGCCAAGGAGGGTCAGTTCGACGGTTTCGTGGCGATCGGGGGCGGGTCGGTGATGGACACCTGCAAAGCGGCGAACCTCTACTACTGCGACCCGGACGCCGAGCTCCTGGACTATGTGAACCAGCCCGTGGGCAAGGGGAAACAGGTCACGGTCCCGTTGAAGCCTTTAATTGCAAGTATGTCATTTTTGATTACGATTCCGATTCCGATTTGTATTTTAATTTTATTGAAATGGGTGAAAGTGCCTGAATTAAATGACTATTATTAGTATTATTTTTTGACGTGCTATTTTATTCGTTCAAAAATTTAAGCTACTTAATAATCTAATGTAAACTACGGGTAACGCACCACAGTCTCGTCGTGACCACGGTCCATGTAACTGGATCGAAATATCGACAAATAAACATACATTTTTATCGTGGTATGTACCTGTAGTTTACATTAAATTATGTCGTTAAACCACGAAATAAGTCTTAAATCATTAATTTGAGCTACTGTATGTATTCCAAGAGAGAAGACTTCAATATCACTCTGTACATTACCTGTCAAAATTGTACTGTCGGCAATAAAAGTTGATAGTCCCCCTGCACACGCTCACGGTGCCACAAAACGTGGCAATGTTCTCCGGATTAATATGATATTTTCAACATCAGGAAACTTCTCCATTGATAACCTCCTTTTGTAATCGGTTTAAAGGAAGGTTCTCATTTTTGTGCCTATTTTCAGTTCCAACGACGAGCGGCACAGGCAGCGAAACGACAGGAATGAGTATATTCGACTACGAAGAAATCAGCGCAAAGACCGGCATATCGCACGCGGCAATACGTCCGACACTGGCGCTGATAGACCCCCTGCACACGCTCACGGTGCCTCGAAACGTGGCAATATTCTCCGGATTCGACGTGTTCTGCCACGCGCTCGAGAGTTTCACGGCAATCCCGTATACGGAGAGGGGACCGGCTCCGGAGAATCCCGCGCTGCGACCCGTCTACCAGGGGAGCAATCCTATATCTGATGTGTGGGCGAGATTTTGTTTACAGGTATGATAATATGTGTTAGTTTTTGCCCGCGGCTTCGCCCGCGTGAATTTCGATTTTTCACAAATCCTGAGGGAATCGTGGATCGTCGGTTCCCGTTCCCGCTCTCTTTTCCAACCTTTATACCTACTTTCAAGGAAGTTTGCTATAGTAATCTACCTATAGCTGTAGATATGGATTTCGGGTTTTTCAAAATCCCGCGGGAACTGTGGATTTTTCCAGGATAAAAAGTAGTAGTAGATAAAAAGTATGTTTTAAGTCAGGGCATAATCTATCTCCATTCAAATTTTCAGCCAAATCGGTTCAATAGTTGCGACGTTATAGAGTAACAAACATCCAAACATCCACACTTTCACATTTATAATATTAGTAGGATTACCAGCAAACAAAATATCGCTCAATCGTCAAATACAGCTCTTAGTAATTTGAAGTTCCCAGCGGGAAGCTTTTGTAACCCAAATTTAATAGATCCCAAATTTTGACATATTTCCATATTTTAAGGCTTCTGCGGAATAGTATACTATAGTTTTTAAGGAGATGTCTGTGTGTGTGTACCTATGTATGTACGTTCGAAATTATTTCTCGTCTCGATTATTTCGAGAACGAAACATGATATTGATATGAGACAAAGTTCATTCGATGCCTTAAGGAATTCCTTAACTTGAAACTGATTAGATTTTACGCAAAATCGGTCGAGCCATTTTTTTCCCCATTGGGAAGTTATAGTAAGACCGCGATTAACTTGGCTCTCCCATGGTCTGCGGGACGAGGGACGGGGGGAAATTCTCATTGATAAATTAATAATCAATGGATGTGCTCGTACTATAATGTATGACAAGCATTTTTGACGCCCCTGTGAGTGTGTGTGTGTGTATTGCTACTGTAAGGACATGACACTAAATTAGGGAAAAATAAATTTTATAATAATTATAATAATTTTAATTATCATAGTTATTCTATTATTTGCGTAATCGCAATTTAGTCTTTCATCTGTGTCTCTTTAAGTTTGCTCAATACTTTTCTATAGTAGTAGTAGTTAGTACTATACATTTAAAGTTAAGTAGGTACGTTTCAGGATATAGAAAAAAGATTTTCCATAACCAAGAAAGAAGAAGATACGTTATTAAATATAATTTATACCCCATTTTTTAAATTTTATACATATTATACTCATAATAAAATAATTTATTTAATACATCTACTAAATACAAGTAAAGTTCGTGAACTAAAACCCGACTACGCTTAATAATTTAATAATAATTTAGTGGGCAAATGCGCGGGGCAAGGAGCTAGTGGTGCCATCTGTTATTCTTATCCGAAACTAATTTTACAAGTATAAATTAAAAATTTAAAAACCCCCGACATTCGCCATTTTGTGGCGGCAGCCATCTTGGATTTGTATAATGCTATTCTACTAGTCAAGCCCTTTCATTTGATACCCATATTAAGGGAGTTGTGAAAAAATATGTAATCCACCATTTTGTAGCGGCGGCCATCTTGGATCGATTTTCATCAAACATAGCTAACAACACTCTCGATTAATTCACCTTTCAAACAAAAAAAATCGCATTCAAATCAGTTCACCCGTTTGAGCTGAGCGCTACAGGGGAACAGACGGACAGACAGACAGACACACACACACACACACACACACACACACACACACAGACACGTCAAACTTATAACACCCCGTCGTTTTTGCGTCGGGGGTTAAAAATCTAGAAAGCCGCGCAAAGCTGACTTCTCGATTTTTTTCGTAGATAAAATGTAGCCTATGTCACCCTGATAATAACAACGAATCAATAGACACCTCATTCATCAAAATCGGTCCAGCAGTTTAGGCGCTACATTAGTACACACAGAATCTCATACAAAAATCGGTTACAAACATCCATACATAAATATATACATACGTAATCTTGGAAATAAAAGAGGATTCTCCGTGGATCAATATATTTAATTTTAATTAGCACTGTTACACCAATGGCCGACGGGACGCCGAGGCAGAGAGCAAGCAGAGAGCCAGAGAAGATAAAGTACAATTCGAGTTTCGACACCACAGATAAAACTTATGCAACAGATCTGTAGCATCAATAGTCACAGATAATAAATCAGTGTTGACAATTCTTTATAAAAACAAATCGCAACTTAATTATTTACAACACGTAAATACATAGACTGCTAAAATCATAACCCTTCCTTTTGGCTTTGCCGTAGTCGGGTAAAAAAAAACCAGACGTTTAGATTAGTACGGCATGGAGATGTTAGGAGATGGAATAAAACAAAGATAAAAAAACTATTAGGATTCGTCGAGACGTGTTCTTCTATATCTTAAAATTTCAATGCATTGCTGTCAGATGATGTGTCACTGTCGCTATCAATAACTATATTATAATTCACTAATTCATCGTCGTCATTCTGCAATCTCTCAACGTGAACTTAAGTACAATGTGACTTCACGTAGCCTCCGTTACAGCTTGAAAAGCATCTTGCACCAGATTTAATATTTTTGTTTCGAAACGCCAGCGAAATAATCAAAAATGTTGTGTTGAAATTATTGGTCCACATTATAGTATTTTTATAATAATTGAGAGGCCGTTTGCGTGATGGCTTCAATGGGTATGGAAATTTTTCACATGAAGCTGACAACACTTACTTGACATTGCCCGTCAGCCTCATATTTATTATTATGATATATAATTAAGAGATATTTGTTCTTTTCTCTCACATTCTTGAGCACAAAACGAACGCACTACCATAACAATTTTTCTAGCACAACTTTTTATCACATAAGAACTGGTTACTGCTATGTATTTCACAAAATTTTCGTAACGATGTAAACAATGAACTTTGAAGTTTCAAAGTGACTTTTCAATATGACAGATTTCGACTGGCCTAGTGATATAAACAAAGTAACTGACATTTTTTGTGAAATTGACTTTTTTGCATTAACAAAAGTTTAATGTCGAGTAGTTTTTTAACACAGTGTCCACAGTATAATATTTCAAATAACTTGAACAGTTTACTGAAATTTGAATTGCCCAAACAAATAACTGCACACTGAGACTGGAATTTAGGGTATTACTTTATGTACTTATAAATAATCGTTTTAATTGTTATCGGCTACTTACTATTTTAAAATGTTTCTACTGAAGGTAGGTGCAGAATTTTAGATACCTACGTACATAATTAACTAATAGGGACATTACTTTACAGGAATATAACTAAAAATAGACACAATACTGTAAATTATAACTTTACAAGATAAACATAGTTGATTATGATGCCCACGACTCCGTCCGCGTGTATTTAGGTTTTTGAAATTCTAGTCTAAGCTCTTAATTTACCAGGATAAAAAAGTAGCTTATGTCCTTTCCAAAAATGAAACTTATCTTTATACCTCGTTAAGATCGGTTGAACAGTTGGTGCGTGAAGACTTAGTAGACAGACATACTTTCGCATTTATAATATTAGTAGGTAAGTATAGATATGGTATAGATTCTTGAGTTGTAATAAGCTCTAATTTAAGTCTCTGAGTGAACTAGGTTGGATATGCTTTGTCTGTCTGACTGTCACAGCCTTATAACTTCTGATTTAATGAACAGAATTACTTCAAATTCACCGATAATATTATGTAGAATAACATTCAGAATTACGACCTAAAGCCGGTGATTACATAAAAAATAATAAAAATAGTTATTTGAGTTATTTGGGGAGGGCCCGGGTGCCCATTAAAGCAAATGGGAGGGGACAATTGTATTAGTCGCAATATCACAATCACAATATCACACACACACAAACGCACACGCACACGCACATTTGAACATTAATTTTTGGGGTAACTATTTGTATCTGAATAACATAGTAAACTCTTTGTAATAAATTGAAAAATTATTTTTGGAAGAAATTATCAAGCAATATACAAACGAAGTAAATGACTTAACATCTTTTTAAAGTTGAAAAATTATTTTTTTTGTATTTTATTTGCAATTAGAAAAACCATATTTTTAATTTTAAACAAAATTAAAAGCGAAGGAGTTAGGAATAAATACTGTTATTTATAAGTTAAAATATATTATTTTGCAATTTATTACAGAGATAAATAAGTAGGTATTTTGTAGAAAGGTTGCCTTCAAATAAGAGTTTCAATGTTTATGCTTGTCCTGTAAAATTGTTCTGAATGTAGTTACTTTGTGTATCACTAGGGCAGCCGATTTATCAATGAATTTATCAATG
The DNA here is from genome assembly GCA_920104075.1 of Melanargia galathea. NCBI lineage: Eukaryota > Metazoa > Arthropoda > Insecta > Lepidoptera > Nymphalidae > Melanargia > Melanargia galathea. Next base: position 18,720,183 of record OV049859.1, read on the forward strand.
AACTTATGAATGAACAAATCGCTGCGCGGGGCACAGGGGGAGCCGCGCTGTCATGCAGGGAGGTTATCTTAATCACGGTCGAGGTATAGTGTCTTGTTCATGTAAATGTTAAACATAAAAATTGAACTTGAACGGATTTTCATGCGGATTTTTCACCAATAGACAGAAGGATTCATGAGGAAGGTGTATAATTTGTTAAGGTTTTGTGTAAATTGGTTGAAACATGATGATAATTGTTAAAAATGTCGGAAAAAATCAAGCCACCTGAAAGCTTTTATCGATGCCTAATCCCTTGCCTTGCCCGTGCGAAGCCGGAGCGGGTCGCTAGTATATTATGTTACAAGTCACGGCAAATAAGTCTAGCGTTGACCTTTAATGCGCAGAGGTCGATAATGACCTCTGCGCATAATCTCGGGTGGTGAGGGGGTCGCGGGGAGGGCGTGGGGATCGTTCGTGATTAGCTCTCGCGGATCCCTCGTAAGCGCTGATTGGCTCTCAAATCGTATTGTCCCGCTCACTCACACGACGCTGCGCGCAATTGAAGGTCAGCGCTCGACTTACATGCCGGGAGTTTTATGTTGATTTCTGTTCATATATTGTTTTGCAGTCGCTACGCAAATACTTCTCGCGTTCGGTGCGTAGCGCGGAGGACATAGAGGCGCGGTCCAGCATGCACCTGGCGGCGACCATGGCGGGCGTGGGCATCGGCAACGCGGGCGTGCACCTCTGCCACGGCCTGGCGTACCCCATCGCGGGCAACGTGAACACCTACGTGCCCCAAGATTATGGGTGAGCAAGGATTAACAGATTTTGAAAACTTCCTCCTATTTTGGAAGTCGGTGGAGCAAGAACGAACACAGTTGAGAACCTCCTTCTGTTTTGAAATAGCTTAAAATTATCTGATTTTTATTACATTGACCGAAGTTGACAGTGAACAATGCGACAAAAGGAATCCAGTACGGTTGCGTTGCAGTAGTGGAAATTGCTATAGAACTATTTCCAGACTGCAATTTTGCAGACGGCTTGCACTCCATGCTGTATAGACTGATGATATGCTGTTAACGTTAAACGAAATCCATGCACGCTAACCCACACCCATACCATAAACATGAGTTTGTTGTATAGTCCGTTTCAATAGAGTTGAGCTAAAATGTAAACTAACACACCTTTTGCTAAAAAACTACAGAATGGATTGAAATGAAACTTGGCACGATTTAAGTTTATACTACAAACTTAAATCGTGCCAAGTTTCATTTCAATCCATTCTGTAGTTTTTTTAGCAAAAAGGTGTGTTAGTTTACATTTTAGCTCAACTCTATTGAAACGGACCATAAGTTCTTTTATCTACACCCATGCTTTAAATCCTCTATTAAAGATTCTGAAACAGTTAGCTTATTGCCAACATTAAAACACCCAATGTCCTAATAACCATTACATCATCCAAACGGATGATGTTATTTTGTACTGAATTTCATAACAACACTCCTTTGTTTTTTTTTTTCAATCCCTTCATGCGCAAAGAGTTTCAATATACAGCCACATTCATTGCTTGATGCGCGGTATCTGTATGAATTTCAAAAAAAGAACATTTTCGTTTACACGCGTTCTGACTACGTCGCGCGCCGTAAAAAAATTAAGTTATTCGAATCCCCGCCATTTTTCTTCGATATTTTTATTGTTACAAAAAATGAGCGATTCAAGTTTTAATAGCACACCGCCAGATATTTTAAACGCTGCAAAAGACATTTACAATAAATTACTACCGGAAAAATCAAGAACGCGTTATGAAAAAACGTATCAAGATTTTATGAATTGGAAACTATCAAAGGGTTCATCATCATTTTCTGAAGAAGTACTTTTAGTTTATTTTCAAGCTTTATCAGAGAAATTTAAATCTTCATCCCTATGGACCTTCTACTCAATGCTCAAAAGTACACTGAGTATTAATCACAACGTGGATATCTCAAAATATTCAAAATTAATTACCTTGTTGAAACGTAAAGGAGAAGGCTATACAGGGAAGAAATCGAAAACGTTTTCACCTGATGAAATAAATGAGGAGCGTTGTTTCAAAACTCATTTTGTCCAAAAATGTGTATTTTTCAAAAATAGCCGTTTTTAATTTATGCCTTTTTCTTAAAGTTATATGTAGAAATAAATTTACCATGCTAAATATAAAGCATAATATAGCATGTCTGAATAAAAAAACAAATAGTGTTCTATAGTTTTTTATTAAGTTAATTAAGCATAAATATTGGACAAAATATGTTTTGAACCATTTGTATGGACATAATACATTTTGAAACACTGGTTTATGGACACAATACATTTTGAAACACTCGTTTATTTTCAAAGCATATTATGTACAAAGAAATGATTCATATTTTGTCCAATAATACCTACTAAAAAATAAAAAAACGCTTATGGCCTATATTTTATGCACAGAGTATGCATAAAATAATGTTTTCACTGTATTAAATCAAATTTATATATAGCACAACATATATTAAATCTTGAGTTATTATGAATGCATGGAATTATGAATGACAAAATTGTTCAGTTCAGGTTCCTTTATTTCATAACTGAAACAAAATAAATTCATATTGTAGCCAGAATCTTATAACTGCCGATAAAATACAGTTACGGCCTGTTTCACCACCTTCTGTTATGTGTTGGATAGCCTAAACGTAAGTTTTGTCACTTTCTTACTTTATGTCAAGTGACAAAGACAAAAGTTGTAGATAGCTATCTAATACATATCAGAAGGTGGTGAAACAGGCACTCAGAGTCGTATAATAGTACAAAGAAACAATAAAACGATAATTTAAATATTCCTCGCCTCTTTGTTTTGGTGTTTTGTGTCTTTTTTTCTTGAGCCAACTGAATGATTTCCTACTAGGACTCCTTGCTCCATGCTTGTGCAACAATATTAAAGCAATTTTGTTTAAATTACTAAGGGCTTGTTTCACCACCTTCTGATAAGTGTCGGATTTTCGGATTATGTCAAATGACAAAGACAAAAGTTGTAGATACTTACCTTACTTATCAGAAGGTGGTGAAACAGGCCATTATTTAAATAATCGTACAGTTTGCCGCCACAGACAGACCATAATAAATTGTTATTTTGCTAACAGGTGGACAGACTATGTTTTGAAACACCACTTCACACGGACAAAACATATTTTGAAACAGCGCCTCATTTTGACATTCGATTATTTACTTGACAAATTCGGTTTTTATGCACTAACTTTTGCTAAGTTAGTTACTCTTGCATTTTAAGGCCATATACAACGAAATCTCTTATTTTGATTACTATGGACAAAATACGTTTTGAAACAACGCTCCTCAAATAGGTTTTTAAGCCAAGCGCCTGATCAACTATATCTAGCGATAAAGGTACGTTAGTTACTTACTTCATTATAATGTTATTTTTCTTGTGATATGATGAATAAATTACAATATTATTCTTTCAGACTGCGCTAATATTCGGAACCATGGGCGCATGCCATACAAAATGTAAATTACTACTAAAATAAATAATTCTTTCATTAATTCTTAGTTTATTTGTATATTAGTAATGGATGATATTAGGTTACTACTAGGACTGGCTGTTTTAATGTTAGCAGTAAGCTAACTGTTTCAGAATCTTATAGAGGATTCATACTATGGGTGTAGATAAAGTCTTGTATGCAACTGTTGATAATTAGGTATTAAAACACTCATGTGATACTATTATCACACTCAGCTTCGCTTCGTGTGATAGGTTACATTCGTGTTTTAATACCCCTTATTACACAACAGTTGCATAAATAACTATTATTTCGTTCTCCTAGTGCACGACAAACGCGACGCGACGCAGTGCGACACGACGCGAAGCGAGACGACTCTATAGAAAATGACAAACTTATCCACACGACAACGTAGGCCACGTGAAGGCTCAGCTACTGTTTGATATTTTCGCGTTGCGCCGTATTATGTCGCGTTGTCGTATTTGGTCTTACCCGTTGTCCTAAGTCCTAGGACAACGGGTAAGACAAAGGTGGGGTTGGAATCCACCACCACCACTACAGTCTTTTTTGCGTCCCACTGCTGGGCACAGGCCTTCTCTCATAGGACAGAGGAATTTAGAGCTTAGACCCGCCACGCTGCTCTAATGCGGGTTAGCGGGTTGGAACCCTCCCCAAAAAAAAATTAAGTTTAACACTTTCTCCCTGACGACGAGAAAACCTCTTTCAGCTCCGACCCCATAATCCCCCACGGGTTAGCGGTCGCGATAACCGCCCCCGCGGTGTTCCGCTTCACCGCCGTCAGCGACCCCGACAAGCACCTGGAGGCGGCGCAGCTGCTGGGCGAAGACACCGCCGCCAAGAGACGCTCCGACGCCGGGCTCGTGCTCTCCGAAGTCATCCTCAAGTACATGGACCTCATGAACATCGACAACGGCCTGGGCGCCCTGGGATACACCGCGGAGGATATACCCAAACTGGTCAAAGGAGCTTTGCCACAGGTTAGTTTGTTGATATAGATGACAGGTGTATGCTAGAAGACACCGCCGCCAAGAGACGGACCGACGCCGGGCACGTGCTCGCCGAAGTCATCCTCAAGTACATGGACCTCATGAACATCGACAACGGCCTGGGCGCCCTGGGATACACCGCGGAGGATATACCCAAACTGGTCAAAGGAGCTTTGCCACAGGTTAGTTTGTTGATATAGATGACAGGTGTATGCTAGAAGACACCGCCGCCAAGAGACGGACCGACGCCGGGCACGTGCTCGCCGAAGTCATCCTCAAGTACATGGACCTCATGAACATCGACAACGGCCTGGGCGCCCTGGGATACACCGCGGAGTATATACCCAAACTGGTCAAAGGAGCTTTGCCACAGGTTAGTTTGTTGATATAGATGACAGGTGTATGCTAGAAGACACCGCCGCCAAGAGACGCTCCGACGCCGGGCACGTGCTCGCCGAAGTCATCCTCAAGTACATGGACCTCATGAACATCGACAACGGCCTGGGCGCCCTGGGATACACCGCGGAGGATATACCCAAGCTGGTCAAAGGAGCTCTGCCACAGGTTAGTTTGTTGATATAGATGACAGGTGTATGCTCGAGGACACCGCCGCATCACATCATCTATCATGGCTATCGGGTTCTAATGGCAAAACAATTGGGATATAATGGTGAGGGGTCAAAACTAAAACGATAGCTTGAACACTCGATAAAAAGTACCCATCTCTAATGTATTTCAATTGTTTTGACATTAGAATTCTCTCTCTGATGATGAGCCAATTAAGACACCAGAACACACATTGCTGTGATCTTTACATTCACATCAGCCTGTGGACAAGTTGACGTCCACTGTTGGACTATGTCCAATGTCTATCCCTAATGAGCGCCATCACACCTCATTCAGCCTCGCTCATCCAGCTACTTCTCTCTTGTATTACCTTCATGTATCGATCTGTGCCTATCGGAGGTGTACCATACACCTTGGACATTTATAAGAAGTTAGGATTCTAAAGTTGTCTGTCGAGTGTCGATACTTAAAGCGAATGTTTTACAGGTGTTTTCTTACAGACATAGGTTACTAAATTATAGTTATCGTAGTTTGTATAACATTTTTATACTTGTTCACCTCAAACCACAAACAGTCATGTCGTTAATGTCCACTTTTGTAAGGTCGACCGAAGTCCGCCAGGAAATTAAAACACAGTAGTGATGATCTTCTTTAGGCACTTGTCTCACCGCCGGCGAGGAAGCGACTAACTATAGGCTATTTTCTCGCTCAAGAAACGTACAATAGATAGTATACAATCCGTGTAAACAAAAAAATGCATATATTAATAGTTGATCGCTGAGTGTTTACACTGCCGGAGGACTTGCTCCACTAGTTTGCCGCTGAGCGACAAATGTTATCAAAGATAATAGTCGCTCAGCGATGCTCGCTTGGTTAGAACTCACGCCGAGAGATCAAAAGACCGCAGGACTGACGCCGCAAGCGAGTGGCCCGTCGCACTCGCACACTCGCTTATAGCCCAGCGACAAAACTATGGGAACTACACACTCGCTTTCCGCTGCTCGCCAACTCGTTTCTAGTGTCTAGCTCTACTCGCTTCTCGTTTATCGTCACCGGTGGGACAACTGCCTTAGGCCTCTTGTTAACCCGCACGTTTGACCCACGTTTTATCCATACAAAACGTGAGTAAAAACGTGCGGGTTAACAAGAGGCCTTAAGGTTATGTTGTACTTGAACAAGCAAATTATATATTATATTTTACATATTATGTATTTTACAACAGAACTCTGTACTTACTGTTATATTTTATTTTTTCAGCATCGTCTGTTAAAATTAACTCCGGTACCACAAACTGAGGAAGACTTATCGAAACTATTAGAAGACTCTTTGGCCATATATTAATTATTATTATTTTTGTAATTTTACATAATATGAAGTGAAATGATTTTATGCAGTTATTGTTATTAATTTATACACTGTTACCAATAAAATAACATACCAAAATTATTGTTTAATTTTTATTAATTTTAAGTACATAAAATAATACCTATCAACTAATTTGTATAATATATAATTATGTATATCTTACATTAATTTGTTGAAATTTGACTTCCATTTGTTACTTTCATCTCTTATTATCATAAAACAAGCGCTAGGTTTAGGGAATGGGTCGCGACATTGTTCGGTAATCGTTTGCTATTCGCAACTTCGCAAGGCACTTCATGCTCAATTTGTTACGATATGAAGGTAGCAATTGACTAGCGCTTATATCTATCACTTACTGCTTATATAAACGTTAACGCAGTTATTAATTTAATGTTTACAAAGATATTTAATTTGTACCCGCGGGACTCACACCGCCTCCGGCACGATATTGCTGTGGTGGAAGGGACTGCTCTCGTACGACATGTTGGACGCCTTCACGGTGACGCTTTGCAGTGGCGCGTAGCGATTCAGTTTGGGCGTGGCAGGACTCGTCAAGTCCTCCGAAAGCTGTTGGTACACTAACCCGCAGTCCTTCTTTGTGCGACCGGGCTGGCTCAAGGCGGCGATTATGGCACTGTTGTATCTCACTTGCTTGTTCCTCTTATTGCACATCACCATCATAACTTTAGCGATGACGATCAGGAGTAGTAGCGCTCCCAAGATGGCGATACACATTGGCCACAGGTAGTCGTAATGGCCGTGTTCAGCTTCCGCCGACTGCGCCTGCACGTACACGTCGGGTTCGAGGTCGTCGTACATGTTATCGTTTTCTAACAGTTTGATATCAATCTTGACCTTTTCTTTCGGCGTTGTTGCTGTCGGTTTGGGAACGGTAGACGTCGCTGTTGGTTTTTCGATCAGTTTCACTTTGAGATCGACATTGTCATCATCCTCGTCGTAATCTTCGCTGTCGTCTTTCTCGTCCTCCTCCTCATCGTCGTCTTCGTCATCGCCATCGTCGAGATCATCAGCATTATCATCATCGTAAATTTTATTACCGTCCTCTTTTGTTAGCTTTGTATCGTCAGCTATTTTACCGTCATCGAGCGTATCTTTCAAGTCGAAGTTTCCTTCCGCGTCTTTGTCGATTCTTTCCCATATTTCCTCGTCCGATACGGACGGAAGCGGTTCGATGGGATGCTTCACGGGAGTGCCGCACGTTTTTTGCGAAAGGAATTCCCAACTATACCCGACGTCATCTTCCTTCGCGTCTTTACCTAGATTTGCAATAATAGCAGAGTTGACGTTTGGTGATACTTTGCGCTTACTCAACCATGTCATAAGATTCTCAAATTCGCGGCTGCATGTTAATGGATTGTTGCTAATATCGAGTGATCTCAGTTTGTGCAGGGTGTCTAATTCTGTTTGCTTGATTTCAGTAATGCGGTTATACGAAACGTTTAGGAAACTTAGGTTATTTAGGAGCGTAGCAGGTTGGTTCTTTTCTACTTTCCAAAGAGCTGTTAAATCTCCATGACTCATATCTAGCAAGGAGAGCTGTGGTGTGTTAACGAACACTTCGGCGGAAAGGACTTGCAACGGGTTGCCTTGCAGATATAATTTTCCAAGATCTTTGTTATTCGCAAAAACTTGAGGTTCTAATGTGGTTAACATATTGTATGATAGATTGATTTCAACCAGTTTTGGACTGTGTGAGAATACGTGTTTATTAATGGATTTAATTTTGTTTCCAGATAAGTAAATTTGTGATAACGCCGTAAATGTTTTGAGAGAATCATCGTAAATTTCTTCCAGTCCACAGTTGGAGGCGTCGAAGTAATAAATGTTGAATTGTTCGGCGGAGCAATTGAATCCTTCCACAGGCAAGTGTTTCAGTCTTGGGTTGTTAGAGATTTTGAAGATATCCAATTCAATATTTTCCTTTATAAGTGCGCTGGACATGAAGTCCAAATCATTGTAAGATAAGTCTAAGTAGTTAAGCTCAACTAATTTGTGGAAGGCTTGATTATGGATTTTCTCAATACTGTTACCGCTCAGGTTAAGGTTAGCAATGTATGTCATTCCATTAAACATGGACGGTCCTACAAATTTGATATTTGTTTGCCCCGCATTCAGAGTCAGCAGGTCTGAAATTTGCAGTCCATATACTGAATCAATCGGGTTTCTTTGGATATGGAGCGTAGCAAGTTCAGTGTTCTCCGAGAAAATGTCGTTAGGCAAAGATTTGATGTTGTTGTCGCTTAAGTCTATTTCTTCTAAATCAAGAAGAGTCTTAAACGTGTCAGCCTCCATATCAGACAAATTGTTTCCGGCTAAGTTCAAATACATTAGGCCGGGCATATTTTTGGTGGTGTTTGCAGTGATGTATTGCATGTTACAATATGAAACGTCAAGTTCCTGCACTGATGAAGCATTCAGGAAGTACTCTTCCGACCCGGGTGCGGGGAATTTCAGCGGGTTGTTAGACAGAGTGAGCAATAGTAACTTTTTATTGCTGGCGAAAGTTTCCGGGTGTAATCTTTTTAGTTTGTTGTTAGATAAGTTTACAGCGTAGAGTTCGTGGAGTCCGTGGAAGGCGTTGGATCCGACAGAGGTGATCGTGCTGTTAACGATCTTTATCGTGGCCACTTTGTCGAGGCCCAGCTTTTTGAAAATATAGTCATCCAGTTGGACGGGGATTTCGGAGTTTTCGATCACTAGGTCGGTGATGTCGTCCCCGAACTTCTGCGTGTTGATCTCTAGACGGTTGCACTTGGCCATTCGGTACCCTTGTGAGACGGCGCACAAGCAGTCTCTGGGACATGGTTTGTCTTCGTTGAACAGTACTTCTTGGTCGTCCGTGTCATATTCCTCGTCGTACTGGATGAGGAAGTTGTCAGAGTCCTTGTTCTCTTTCTTTACAGTCTTGTTGACGGACTCGCAGATCGCAAGCGCACACACTGCCAGGAGCAGTATTAACTCCCGGGACTTTGCCCCCATGTCGTCGCGAACTCTGCAATCAAACAATTACTACGGTTAATATTTTCGCGAAAGGAAAATTCATGTTGGTATTATTAATCACTAATCCATGGTAACTTAGGTTGTACGAGGAATTCGAACAACACCGAAAACGATTACGAAACAATGAAATGCATTCGTTGACCTTTTTTGTTGTGTTTGGCACAAACAACAGTTACCAATAAAAATGAAGAAGCATTACAATAGAAATTATATTATTATAGCCGTACTACTAACGTTAACAAAGAACCGCATTTTATTTTATTGATTCTTACGATTTACGTAGAACTCACATAAATACAAAATAGTAACAAGTACTACAAAAATCTACTTTTAATCGTCTATAATAATTACAATTTGTACTGAAGCCAAAATTAGCCTACCTATACTCACATGGCAAATGAGATGTCTCCAATTGATAAATAAATGCAAACAACAAGTATAAATTAAAAATTTAAAAAACCCCCGACATTCGCCATTTTGTGGTGGCGGCCATCTTGGACCAATTTTCATCAAACATAGCTAACAACACTCCCGACAAATTCACCTTTCAAATAAAAAGAACCGCATTCAAATCGGTTCATCCGTTTGAGCGCTACGGGGGAACAGACAGACACACACACAGACACGTCAAACTTATAACACCCCGTCGTTTTTGCGTCGGGGGTTAATGAATCTGGCAATAATAAATTGTAAACGTCATTTAGTATAAATAACGATCCTAATTCCACCACAACAGCCCTTTAACGTCCCACAGTTGGGCACACCTCTATTATTGGGGTGAGGCATTTAGAGCTTAAGCCAATGCAGGTTGGCGGGATTTAACGACTATTGACACAAGATAGTAGTTGGATAATCACCAAGAGCGACGTCACACGAGTAGATAAGTACAGAGGGAAAGCTTCTGCAAGCGGCCCGCTGTAGGTACACAACACATATGCGCACGTTTGTCACCCAACTGTACCGGTTGGTAGACCGAGCGCGCGTCCGTGAACCGTTGGTGAGTGTGTTTGTGTGAGTGTACCTACAGCGGGCCGTTTGTATGAAGCTTGCTCTCTGTACCTATCTACTCGTGTGGTGACGTGCTATCGTGCTCTCCAATGGTCTGAAACACCACCAACTTCCATCTTTGAACTGACACTGATAATTTCTTGACAGAAAACCTACCTAACAATTTTTCAGCCCTTGCGGTAGTCGAATCGAAGAACTAGTGTTCCGCAGTCAAAAATACTAACCAACGAGGCAAGCCTGGATACTTTAAATATCTAATTCAATTCTTCCTAACATGACCGCATGCTCCACAAACTGCCTACCTGCCGGCTACCGCCTTTTATTATAATTACCGCCCGTCCTAATTCATGAGTTGACAAACAATTTCTCAAAAAATCATCATCATTATGATCATCATCGCCGGCCCACTACTGAGTACATGCACAGGTCTCCTCTCAGAATGAGAAGGGTTATTAGGCCGTAGTCTGCCACGCTGGCCCAGTGAGAATTGGCAGACTTGTCTAAAAAATATTAATCAGGATATTTTGTTGCTCCGTGAAATTTTTCCATGCAACCTTTTTACAATGGATTATATTGTAAGTAGGCATCAGACGTCAGACGTTACGTGTGTGGCATATCTAAATTATACCATGCGGAGATAGGTACTTATCCACGTTACCGATATCTGATCTGCAACAGATCTGCCGCATGTCAGGAATTAATTGTTGTACCTATTTTGACTAGCTAATAATGTAATTCTCATTGAGTTTTCTGAGAGTCAAGGCTAGATACTTAAGCAAATTACATAACATAGGTATTGTTGTAAAGGTTTTTATTAAACTTGGTGGCAATAGCGGTACCTATGCATATACATTATGCATACTTATTAAAAAAAAATCAACAAGAAACTTTATTGTTCACAGAATGAATAATATGCTATGTCCGTCACCAGGATGCAAGCTTTCCTGTGCCATATATGACAAATGCAAAAGTTTGTTTGTTAGTTGGTTTGTCCTTCACGGCTATAGTTGATGACCAGTAGTGACACAGGCTACTTTTTATCCCGCAAAAGCGAACAGGAATAGTTTCTGTGGGATAGCAGTCTATTTTTCAATATCCAAAGAATCGGTGAAAACTACAATAATTTGTAATCTAACCCGTTTTCAGAGCCTAAAAATTCGTTCATTCGTGCGTACCGATTAGGTACTCAAACTGGATCCAGTACAGATTGTAATCTCATATCTCGGATTAGCTACAACTGTCCAGGCTATAGAAAGTTGTAACACTTTCGAATTGAATCGGTGACAACACTACCTACGCAGACCTACCTATCGGTTCGGATTATCATCGGGAAAAGGACTATGGAATATAAAAGGTTCAGCTAAAGCTTTTATTTTAATAATTTATTAAGTAGTATAAATAAAAAATTTGAGAAACCCCCGACATTCGCCATTTTGTGGTGGCAGTCATCTTGGATTTGTATAGTGCTATTCAACTAGTCAAGCCCGTTCATTTGATACCCATATTGAGGGAGTTGTGAAAGAATATGTAATGCACCATTTTGTGGCGGCGGCCATCTTGGACCGATTTTCATCGAACATAGCTAAGAACACTCCAGACAAATTCACCTTTCAAACAAAAAAACCGCATTCAAATCGGTTCACCCGTTTGAGCGTTACGGTGGAACAGACACGCACTCACACACAGACACACGTACACGCACACGTTTTATTATATCGTATTAATATTTTAAATGCGAAAGTATGATTGTTTATTGGTTTATCCTTCAATTACGTATCAACAGATCGACTTGATTTTGCATGGCTATTTTCAGTCCACTTCCTGACTATTGAGCCATTGACCTTCTCAAAGTTACCTATACTATAATATTATCTATGCGATCAGTATAATATGGATCGCGATACGAAGTAGAGAATGCTACGCAACTATCGCATCGGACGTGCCAACCAAACAGAAATGCGGCACGCGCTGAGTTTTCAGTTTCAGGCGTGCGCGGCGCTGATGACGTCATCGCCTTTTTATGAGTAAGTACCTACTGAAAAAGGCGTTACTTGCGGCCCGTGTTGAATCTAATGTGCTAATGTGCGACTATAACATTAATATACTATGAGATATATGTATATAGCTGTAAGTACGTAATATGTCACAGTCAGACTTCCATACAAATGTAGGTAAGGTTGCATAAGAAAACGTAGGTACCTATATAAGCTAGACTATAGTTATTTTAGACTACAACTACTAGGTGCAGTATGAGAGTACGTTGTTTTACCTTATTGTTGGTACTTTATCTATTGCGTAGTACTCGTATGTTTGAACCAACAGATGTGTGAGACTTCGTATATCTAGGTACATTATCATCTGATATGTAAGTAGGTACTTAGTTATTCTCCTTTGTATGAAATGGAACTAGGTAATTTCCTATTATTCTAAGAAGGAAACAATATTATTCTATGATTTATTTTACAAGCTCTATAGGGTTAAAAGCAGCTTAAAGCTAAATATCTTGAATGTGTGATGTAGCAGTTTTATTCTATAATAGATACCTATCTATGTCCAAAAGCAATCGACTTATCTATATAACAAATTGAATAAAATTTTAAACATATACGATATGCAGCTATTTGACTGCAAGCAAACCTTAACTAAGTAATTGGCTAATCAAGTTAAATTATGATGATACCGAAAATCTACTAAAATTACAAATTTAATAATTATATATATGGATACTAAGCCATTTGAACAGACAAGCACATAGACACACACACACCCACATGCACACACACATACATTCTCTCATACCTTAATAATTCATTGCATGCTTATTTTATTTTGTTGTTCTTCATCACTTTCATCTTGTTCTTATGTTTTATAATAATGTGCACACATGTAATTGTATGCGGAGGAAGAGCGGGGACCCTGAGACACAGGTTTTATCTAAACTTAATTCAGGGTTCCCGACACGTTTGAATTAGAGATAAGTTTTTATGAATAAATTTTCATTTCATTTCATGTAGTACTTATATTATTGTATATAATATACCTATCTACTTAATAAATCGTATTATATTCTTATTAACGTGGAACAAAGAGCAGACAATAAAAAGAATCTCTCCGTCGTCGCAACAATGTCGGAGAGCCTCTACAGATAAGATAAGCTGATAGCCGGTCAGGGAATGTAGTGTTTCTTTAGTAAACTACGATGTAGATATTAGTACAGATGCCTATGTAGGTACCTATACTTAATAAAAATCAGCCAAGTGCGAGTCGGGCCTCGCTCTTTCAGGGTTCCGTACATAATTATGAACAATATAATATTTTGGGTCTAAGAAATATTTAATTTCCGAGCTAGCATCGCAACAAACCGTGAAAGAAAAACCCAAAAAAATGTTCGTTTATTTTGGTCACAGCTTATAAACTATTTAATAAATCGTTGTTTTCAGTATTTGTTGTTTAAATAGAGCATATAGTACATAATATACTGAAATATCATATTCCCAACTAGTTTAGTTTTTGAGATAGCCCCCGTCACAAAAATGGTCTAAAACTGACAACTTTAATGGCCTCCCATTCCCTTATTTTTTGAGATAAAAATTAAAAAAATATATATTTGTACTCTACTTAATGAGCTCTAAACAATGATACCCCACAACTTAGGGTAAAGAAAAAATATTTTTTTCCGGCTCCTTTTTCATGTATGGGAGCCCCCCTGAAAAATAATTTAATTCAATTTCTAATTCAATATTTGATTTTGGGTTAACGTTTTACACTAAATACCAAAATTTCAGGTTTGTAACTCATTTCGTCTGCGAGCTAGAGACCTGTGACCGGCGGACAGACGGACAGACAGACAGACAGCCGAGTGACATTAATAGGGCTTCGTTTTTTACCCTTCGGGTACGGAACCCTAAAAAACTATGAAGCAGATAGATATCTACACTGTCGAAAAATCTTAGTATATATAATATATTTGGCCTTTTCTCCTAACACTCAACAAAAAAAGTTGGAAAACGAGCTAAAAGCACAGAATAATAACTAGTACCTAAAGGTAGAGAAGCCTTACTTTGCAATGGTTTTTAAAGAAATAGGTATGTACTCAATTTGATAAACAATATGATTTAATTTCTCAATTGGAATTCATACGTAATTGAAGGATAAATCTCAATGGCTATTATAATAATTAAGCTGTCTATGTAATGTTTTCTTTATGTAAATATAATTTCGCGCAAATTAAAAATTATATTAAGGCTGTGCGATGTAATTTCAGTGTAAATATATAATCTATTCGCTCTATGAATGGTAACATGAAGTTAGTATGGAAAACGTAACACCTTAAGACCGTTATTTGTGGAAATTCCTACAAGAGACGTATGACCAGCTGCTGTGAAGTGGATCTTCTAGTGGTCGATACGATGACGTTGACAACGAAGGTTGTTGCTCCTGCATCCGTAAATACCTACATGATCTTAATTCTTAGTCATCGAATAGATCATGCTACAAGGTAAATACATTTAAAGTATATTTTTGTAAATAGGTATGCCTTCACGATTGTTTATGTGGTCATGAACGGCCACAGATGACAGAATTATCACAAATATTTCCCAGTTTAGTCATAGGCGTCCATAATTAAATACTTATAAAATACAATTGACGACCTCCCTGGCGCAGTGGTGAGCGCTGTGGTCTTATAAGCGGGAGGTCCGGGGTTCGATTCCCGGCAGGGGCAATTTTGAGATTTTATAATTTCTAAATTGTCTCTGGTCTGGTCTGGTGGGAGGCTTAAGCCGTGGCTGGTTACCACCACCCTACCGGCAAAGCCGTGCCGCCAAGCGATTTAGCGTTCCGGTACGATGCCGTGTAGAAACCGATCAGGGGTATGCATACCTCTTCCAAGTTAGCCCGCTTCCATCTTAGACTGCATCATCACTTACCATCAGGTGAGATTACAGTCAAGGGCTAACTTGTATAAAAAAAAAATAGTGATCGTACTTATTCACGTTTTTTTTTAACTAGCTTATGCCCACGACTTCAGCCGCGTGGATTTCGGTTTTGTAAAAATCGCTTGAAAACTCTATGATTTTTCAGGATAAAAAATAGCCTATGTCCTTCTCCAAGGTTTAGCCTATCTCTATACCAAATTCTGTAAAAATCAGTGCAGCGATGTAGGCGTGAAAGCGTAACAAACAAATTCACTTTCGCATTTATATTATTAGTTGGGATATCCGATATAGTATATTTATATTTATATAGTACATATATTGTAAATATAAGTAGTATGTATAATTAGTATGGATAAGATATAGGTACGTATTTGGGTATATTATTATGTAAAATACCTACTTTGTGACATTTCACCAATGTAGCGTTGCATTTTCACAAAAAAACTTTGGTCATGATGGGCAGGTGTGACCAAATGTGTTCAATATATTCAATTCAAGTGTCCACATCTGTGCGAACGCTTGCGGACGAGCGCCAGCTGATGCCTACATTCACAAGGTGGTAACAACCGCATCGGGAACTCATTATTTATTCATTAGGTTACGAGTTTACGAGTTGACAAAAGGTGTTAATTAAATGTGTATAAATATATCATTTTCTGTAGTTAATTATTTAGCAATTAGCATAGGCTGAGTAGGTATCATCTATATATTATACCTAATATAGAAGGCATATTTTCTCGTTTTATTTTTATACTTAGTTCTTTAGGTTTCTGAGCAAAAGGTATTTACGTAGGTACCTACCTACCTAGTAGGTTAGTAGTTATACCACCTGGCACCTACTAACCTAACCGACCGCCATTTGAAGTCTCGTATTATCATTTAAATTAAATATACCCTATAATATTCAAAGAAAGTAAGTATATTTCTTTAAACTGTGGTATACCGTATATGACACGACCGTACCTATCAGTTCACACAGACACCGCATCACGTCATGGTATTCGCAATGACTCTCAAGTCTCAACGAATTAAAGGAGCTATAATTTCACGAATAGAACCCTTCATCAATACAAATACGGATCAGAATTGACTGTCACAGAGTCATGTGACATAACGCACGATAAGACAATATTTGCGGGGACAGGCAAAATAAACAGTCGCGTGATAATCGCCTTTATTTTATTTGAAAAAGGGTTGGAAATTGCTTGAGATAACGTGGTTATAGCGTAGGCTGTATAGGACATGTGGTTGGCCACAACCGTACCGGGTCTGTGAACGTGCGACATTTCGTAACCCCGTTTCGTCAGATAGCGACATCTCGAAGTTTTACATGAGTCTGTATAATCTCTGGCCTACTAGGTAGTTGTAGTTGGTTGCCTTTAGAAGGAAGGTTTTCATTCGATACAACAGTACCCTTTACGGGTTTGTACATCTCGTCGATAGATTTCAAAATTAGTGCCTAGTGCCTACCTAGTACCTATCCACCTAAACTACCGATTTAATTTTTCTTAACGCTTAAGTAATTGGAGGAAAAACGTGGATAAGTATTAGTACCTAATGCAGGTGTAACATGGCTAAATTCTTTTAAAAATTTCAAGATTGTTGTTGGGGAATTAACAAGAATGTTATCATGATTCATGAGCACATGACTAAAATATTTAGTTAATTGTGTCATCAAAGGTACCTCAATGCAAGACATCTGTAAAACCCGGAATGAAATAATAAATATTATGTAGGTAGGTACTTATAAGATAAGAATCAATCAGATCTAAGCCAATTTAGAAAAATATTGTTTTCAATAGGGATTTAAAACATAACAATTACCTCTGTCCTCGTTCAGCCTTCCAGTAACTTCGTTAATAGCAACCTGGAACAGAAAAAATAAATTAAGTGTTTTGTAAGTAAATACATTAAAAGTTATAATGTAAAAAATAAAACACTTATTTTTTATGTTTACTTCTTTATGCAAACAAGTGGTCCTTCGAGCCGGATATGAACCAGCGTATCTACCACCTTAAACTCATGGGTAGCTAACTATGGATGCAGTGTAAAGAAAATAAGTATAGACACTTTTATTCAAACACAATATGGCTATATGCGTGCTTATATGTTAAAGATTGTTACTAAACCAGTAAATAATATAAAGTAGGCCCAGGGGTCTATACCAACCACAGATTGGGTAATAAATACGTCGCCTATTTTAAATTTTAGCAATACTAAGTGCCTGTTTCACCACCTTCTGATATGTATTAGATAGCTATCTACAACTTTTGTCTTTGTCACTCGACATAAAGTAAGAAAGTGACAAAACATACGTTTAGGCTATCAGACACTTATCAGAAGGTGGTGAAACAGGCCGTAAACATTGTATAATAAAACTAGGCCAGGTTCAAAGTCACGTTGCAATCCAATTTGCAACGCCAACCGTTTCGATACGGAAGACGCGACTTTTGATAGAGTCTGTTTAAAAAGAGAATCGGTGTGGGATCAGAGGGCGCTGCTGTGCTTTTGTTTAGCGGCCAATACAAGTGCAGTACTACAGCGCATTAGTTCACTGTTTGGCCACGCCGATTCTCTTTTTGAACAGACTATAACGGTTTCTAGTGTACCGTCTGGTAACTAAGAGTAGTGTAGAGACGAACCTAGATGGAAGGTAATATAGATAAATAGATAGAACGTAAATGCAATTCCCCAAAAACGGGGGTACCTATAAAAGGTTTTCCACCACGTCAAAAAAAAAAAAAAAAAGAAAAAAGCTTTTTACTCAGTCGGGTTTTTGATTTTTTTCAAAATTATGCTTGTTGTTTGTTGCAAATTAACTACTAAAAGAGTCGAGCGAATAAATTCAAACCTAAAGGTATGTACAATATCAAGGACTAATGTGATGTAGTAAGTAAGTAGTTTTGAGTTTCCTCGCGCGAAAAATGAAAATCATACTAGGTTTAATATTCTGTCCTTGCCAACTTCGTAATAAAATTCTCAAAGTAGAATCCGATAGCAAAATGCGCGTGGGTATTACGTCAGCCCGACTGCCATTATATTATGTATAAATAGAAAACCAAAGTAAAGTGATTAATTTCAGTTCCGAATGAAATTGAAACGATTCTATGATGCAATGGATTGTTGTCTTTGCAACAGCAAAGCAGCTATGTGAGACTCTTCGCGGGAAGATTTGCGAGGTTGTGTTCGAAACCCGATAGGACTTCATTTCGTAGGTAGGTACCACCTACGTCGATTACGAGGTACGATTACGAGATTAGAGTTTACAGAGGTTACGCGATTACGAGATTAGATTTAGTGAGTATGATTTTATAAAATTAAATACACGTGAATTTTTTAAAAATCCTCTGATTTCCCGGGATAAAAAGTAGCTTATGTCCCTTTCCATATACTTTATGGGGCAATTTCAACAAAGCCGTTTTTTCTTGAATTTCGGTGGACTTTTTTATTATTAAGTTTTTTCAACTTTGAACTATGGTTTATTATTCTTCTTGCTATTGTTTATGCTCTACTTGAATGCCATCAAAATATGTCTTATAAACTCGTGAGAATACGTGTTCAAAATTTTGATGCCACCGAAATGATAAAACTAGCCACCGAAATGATATAAGTAGCCACCGAAATGATAGAAGCTGTCCACCGAAATTAAAATTCACTGAAAATATATTAAATATACTACTGAGCAGCCTCAACCATACACTTTAACTAAATAGATGCACTCTTAGCAAGTTTGAAAGGTTGTATACTATCATGAGTGACAATTTGTTAACTTAGTTACGTATGTTCTAATTTTAGATATTCCTCTGGATTTCACACAAAAAAATGCCCCTACCTACAATAAAAGGAATAGAATAAAATTAAATGAAAATACATATATTTTAATTAACGGTTTTAATCTTAGCTTAGCAATAATCAGTCTTTTAATTTCTACTATTTTAATAATTTCGCACTTACTTAAATACAGTGTAAACTCTATATTGCGACACTTAAGGGGCTTCTAATGTTATATGGAGTTATTGAGATTTCAGAGTTGTCGTTAAATGAAGAGAAAAAAAATCAATATTATGATGCATACAGCGACTAATAAAGTATACAGTTTGAAAGTCTGTGACCAACCAAGAATATGATAACGTTCAGTATTTTGATGACATAAATAAGTGTACACTTATGTTAATTTGTACATATGAATTATATGAACGTAGGTATAATATAATTACTAAAAACTCCCTGAAAGTATGTTAATTACGACAGCGAAAAAAATTATCAAAATCGGTTCATTAGTCTTTGAGATAATTGCGGCCATACATACATACATACACACATACATACGGGTCTAATACATAAACTCTTTTTTTTGAAGTGGTTTAGTTAAAAAATTACCTGTAGGCCTGAATTTTCATCGAAACAAATAATAATCTACCAAAATAATGAAACAATCCACCGAAATGAGACAATTAAACACCGAAATGATAAAGCAATCCACCGAAATGAGATAATTAAGATTAAAAAAAACCGAAATGAGAATTTCTATCATTTCGGTGAGTTTTTTGTCATTTCGGTTGACAATTTAGCCCACCGAATCCACCGAAATGATAACACCGAAATTAGAAATACGGACAAAAATTTGCATTACAAGAAGACTATTTATTATAAGATGATATGAATATTACACAAATAAACGTATTGCCATTACGCACTCTTGAATAGTATTTTATATGTATTAACTAATTGCAAGACAAGTTATACCTGTACACGGAAATGATAAGAAGTTTGTCACATGCCACCGAATTGAACTACTTACTTTTTTTGCGGGAACACGCAGGCAAGCGGTGCATTTCCTCCCACGATAAGCACATAGACCACACTGTTACGTACATTTTAAGCGCACGAGGGGGGAGCTAGAGTTGTCCTATGCAAAAACTACAATCGATTTAAAAAAAAACACCGAGATGAGAGGACTTTCTGGGACACAAGCATTTTTACTTACCAGTTATTAAACTAAGTAGATATTATCATAAAATTATTTTATAACTTTAATGTCACTATTCACAATTTAAATAAAAGTAGCTATATACCAAAATAAGCAATACTTTTTGATTTATGAGGGAAATTACATTGAAAAAGGTTGTGAGGACAGCTACCGAAATGATAAATTCGGGGCTTTAAAATTTTTTTATTTCCTAAACTGCAGTCCTAATCAATAAATATTTATTGTCTCGCATAGGTATCTACCTATTCTACCTAGAAAAAATATTAGATCTTTATACTAACCGTTGGACAGTACCGATTTCATCCATGCCGTGCGAATTTTGCTGTTGGGAAATCCACCCTTATAAGATATCGTATGCCCTTAAAATCATAACATCGACTTAGTTCTTGAATACATAGTAGGTCAAAGTATAAGATCGATGGAAGATAGTAAAAGATTAGGTAGGTAGGTATATCTACCTACTTATCGATTCTTGATGCGTTAAGTTATTATGTTGTAGGCGTGGCTCAACCTGCAAGCTCTAGGACATTGAGTTAGACCATGGAGTAGCAAACCTATTAATATCAGGCATAATATAAAGCGTCCACCGCCGTTCGGGCGTCCCCCCTTTACAAACTAGAAAACATGTGTAATTGTATATGTTTCTATCTCTAGTACTCTCTCCGTACTTCGCCTCTTATATCATAAAGATATCTTCCTATGTTATCGACAGTAGGTAACTAGGGGAGTAAAAACAGATCCAGTGCTAATTATTGACAAATATCACGACTGGTGAATTAATTTGTGCACTCCTCAGTTTTAATCTATTATGCGTGACATTATTGCTGCTCTAATTGTATGACAACTTTGTGCTCTAAAGCAGGTTTCATAGAGGTTGTGCAAAATTGTAAATGTGCACTATCTGTTATGTAGGTAAGGATATTTGCATCGAAGTTTATGCATTAAGTATGAAATGTCCATAAATTATACAGTAGCTGACAGTAGCTAAAAATAATAAACTAGCATATCGAATGTGATAAGACGTACCTACCTACTTTTTAAATTACCACAGTAGTCATTAATTAGTATTTGCTTATTAAAAGAGTGTGCATGCCACTAGAACGAACTGACTGGTGGGCAACTGGGCATGGCTAAATGTTGGTATTTTACCAAGCAAAACGTAGCCTACACCCAAGAAGCTTATAAGTACCTATATTATATTCTATATACCCCCCTACACCACTACTTGAAAACTGTAAAGGACCCGTCAAAATCGGTCAAGCCGTTTTTGAAAATTAACCCAGAAAAAGTACCTACATAAATCAATTAAAACCGAAATCGCAACTGCATAAAAAACAACACAAAAATTGTATTTCAACAAGTAAGTACCTAATAATAATACAAGAAATTATAGAGATTCTATACAGATCGTGTAATTCTTAAACAGAGCTTATGGCTGTAAAATACATCGCCATTTCCTATTTTACGGGAACTGTTTTTGTTTCATAAAAACAATAACTAGACTATAATAATCTATGTCACGAATCGATAGACATCCATTGGTTAAAATCCATCTAGTCTTTGGGGGTAAGAAGAATCCTATAGGAAGAATCCATTACACACCCAGAAAATATTAAGTAAATTATAAACACATACGCATGAAAAAAAACTGTCTTTGTTGTCGGGTCGGATAAAATAGACAGACAGTCAAACAGACAAAGGGAAAACTGGTGTATCGTTGATCGTTATTCGTTAATAACGTTATCGATGTCGTGCAAAAAATTACATGATCTTTGATTTTCTATTTTAAGCGTTTAGTTAATTGCCTCACCATTATAAGAACCGTGGCTTAACAAGGTGACATCAGCGTACAGTGTACACACATTTATGATAAGGTATAGCGCACATTAGCATACAGGGCACATGACAGAAGTCAAGGATATGCTAATTCGGTTGTAAATATAATTGAAAGAACTAATACTGTCTTTTACGCGCGGAACAGTGTGAAAAGTATGGCATTATTATTTTTAAATAATTTTTTTTGTAAGTAAATACTAGACGGTACACGTTTAAAATTCATTTTTGATTCTGAACCATTTCTGTATCTTACGACCTTTGGGTCGCTATACTCAGACCGTGATAAAGATGGCCCTCCTGCATTGAAACGGAGCCCTCCCTGCGCCCCGCGCAGCGATTTGTTCATTCATAAGTTCATTGATAAATTCATTGATAAATCGGCTGCCCTAGTGATAAGCAAAGTAACTACATTCAGAACAATTTTACAGGACAAGCATAAACATTGAAACTCTTATTTGAAGGCAACCTTTCTACAAAATACCTACTTATTTATCTCTGTAATAAATTGCAAAATAATATATTTTAACTTATAAATAACAGTATTTATTTCTAACTCCTTCGCTTTTAATTTTGTTTAAAATTAAAAATATGGTTTTTCTAATTGCAAATAAAATACAAAAAAAATTAATGTTTCAACTTTAAAAAGATGTTAAGTCATTTACTTCGTTTGTATATTGCTTGATAATTTCTTCCAAAAATAATTTTTCAATTTATTACAAAGAGTTTACTATGTTATTCAGATACCAATAGTTACCCCAAAAATTAATGTTCAAATGTGCGTGTGCGTGTGCGTTTGTGTGTGTGTGATATTGTGATTGTGATATTGCGACTAATACAATTGTCCCCCCCCCCCCATTTGCTTTAATGGGCACCCGGGCCCTCCCCAAATAACTCAAATAACTATTTTTATTATTTTTTATGTAATCACCGGCTTTAGGTCGTAATTCTGAATGTTATTCTACATATTATCGGTGAATTTGAAGTAATTCTGTTCATTAAATCAGAAGTTATAAGGCTGTGACAGTCAGACGGACAAAGCATATCCAACCTAGTTCACTCAGAGACTTAAGTTAGAGCTTATTACAACTCAAGAATCTATACCATATCTATACTTACCTACTAATATTATAAATGCGAAAGTATGTCTGTCTACTAAGTCTTCACGCACCAACTGTTCAACCGATCTTAACGAGGTATAAAGATAAGTTTCATTTTTGGAAAGGACATAAGCTACTTTTTTATCCTGGTAAATTAAGAGCTTAGACTAGAATTTCAAAAACCTAAATACACGCGGACGGAGTCGTGGGCATCATAATCAACTATGTTTATCTTGTAAAGTTATAATTTACAGTATTGTGTCTATTTTTAGTTATATTCCTGTAAAGTAATGTCCCTATTAGTTAATTATGTACGTAGGTATCTAAAATTCTGCACCTACCTTCAGTAGAAACATTTTAAAATAGTAAGTAACCGATAACAATTAAAACGATTATTGATATGATTTAAATGAATATTTTCGAAGATATTACAGATTTAAAAATTGCGGGAAATAGACTTTGCGCGCGGCGCGCGGTTCCAGCCGGCCGGGGCGGCGATGCGTAAAGTTCTCCTATAGCATTTTGAATTTAGCAGCGATCGGACGCGTATGCTATCGAGTATCGGAGCTTTCTAGCGAGGAAAATAACAATCACACTAATATTATAAAGGCGTTATTAAGTTTGTGTGTATGTTTGTTCCTCTTCTCCGCCGCAACTACTGAACCGATTTGGCTGAAATTTTAAATGGAGATAGCTTATGCCCTGACTTAACACATAAAGTAACTTTTTATCCCAGAAAAGTATTCCTGTAGGACTAAAATAGATATATACCTCCAAAACGCCACAGAGGGCGCTGACTGTTCTTAGGTAAATCACGCTCACATAACCCATTATTGCAATACTTTGCTGTGTAGCATGCATTGGCAACACATAGGCTACTTTTTATCCTGGAAAAATGCACAGTTCCCACGGGATTTTGAAAAACCCGAAATCTATATCTACAGCTATAGGTAGATTACTATAGCGACCTTGCTTGATATTTTAAGTATAAAGGTAGGAAAAGGGAGCGGGAACGGGAACCGGAACTCCACGATTCCCTCGGGATTTGTTCAAAACCGAAATTCACGCGGGCGAAGCCGCGGGCAGAAGCTAGTAAGTACATAAAGTAATACCCTAAATTCCAGTCTCAGTGTGCAGTTATTTGTTTGGGCAATTCAAATTTCAGTAAACTGTTCAAGTTATTTGAAATATTATACTGTGGACACTGTGTTAAAAAACTGCTCGACATTAAACTTTTGTTAATGCAAAAAAGTCAATTTCACAAAAAATGTCAGTTACTTTGTTTATATCACTAGGGCAGTCGAAATCTGTCATATTGAAAAGTCACTTTGAAACTTCAAAGTTCATTGTTTACATCGTTACGAAAATTTTGTGAAATACATAGCAGTAACCAGTTCTTATGTGATAAAAAGTTGTGCTAGAAAAATTGTTATGGTAGTGCGTTCGTTTTGTGCTCAAGAATGTGAGAGAAAAGAACAAATATCTCTAAATTATATATCATAATAATAAATATGAGGCTGACGGGTAATGTCAAGTAAGTGTTGTCAGCTTCATGTGAAAAATTTCCATACCCATTGAAGCCATCACGCAAACGGCCTCTCAATTATTATAAAAATACTATAATGTGGACCAATAATTTCAACACAACATTTTTAGTTATTTCGCTGGCGTTTCGAAACAAAAATATTAAATCTGGTGCAAGATGCTTTTCAAGCTGTAACGGAGGCTACGTGAAGTCACATTGTACTTAAGTTCACGTTGAGAGATTGCAGAATGACGACGATGAATTAGTGAATTATAATATAGTTATTGATAGCGACAGTGACACATCATCTGACAGCAATGCATTGAAATTTTAAGATATAGAAGAACACGTCTCGACGAATCCTAATAGTTTTTTTATCTTTGTTTTATTCCATCTCCTAACATCTCCATGCCGTACTAATCTAAACGTCTGGTTTTTTTTTACCCGACTACGGCAAAGCCAAAAGGAAGGGTTATGATTTTAGCAGTCTATGTATTTACGTGTTGTAAATAATTAAGTTGCGATTTGTTTTTATAAAGAATTGTCAACACTGATTTATTATCTGTGACTATTGATGCTACAGATCTGTTGCATAAGTTTTATCTGTGGTGTCGAAACTCGAATTGTACTTTATCTTCTCTGGCTCTCTGCTTGCTCTCTGCCTCGGCGTCCCGTCGGCCATTGGTGTAACAGTGCTAATTAAAATTAAATATATTGATCCACGGAGAATCCTCTTTTATTTCCAAGATTACGTATGTATATATTTATGTATGGATGTTTGTAACCGATTTTTGTATGAGATTCTGTGTGTACTAATGTAGCGCCTAAACTGCTGGACCGATTTTGATGAATGAGGTGTCTATTGATTCGTTGTTATTATCAGGGTGACATAGGCTACATTTTATCTACGAAAAAAATCGAGAAGTCAGCTTTGCGCGGCTTTCTAGATTTTTAACCCCCGACGCAAAAACGACGGGGTGTTATAAGTTTGACGTGTCTGTGTGTGTGTGTGTGTGTGTGTGTGTCTGTCTGTCTGTCTGTCCGTCTGTTCCCCTGTAGCGCTCAGCTCAAACGGGTGAACTGATTTGAATGCGATTTTTTTTGTTTGAAAGGTGAATTAATCGAGAGTGTTGTTAGCTATGTTTGATGAAAATCGATCCAAGATGGCCGCCGCTACAAAATGGTGGATTACATATTTTTTTCACAACTCCCTTAATATGGGTATCAAATGAAAGGGCTTGACTAGTAGAATAGCATTATACAAATCCAAGATCGCTGCCGCCACAAAATGGCGAATGTCGGGGGTTTTTAAATTTTTAATTTATACTTGTAAAATCAGTTTCGGATAAGAATAACAGATGGCACCACTAGCTCCTTGCCCCGCGCATTTGCCCACTAAATTATTATTAAATAATTAAGCGTAGTCGGGTTTTAGTTCACGAACTTTACTTGTATTTAGTAGATGTATTAAATAAATTATTTTATTATGAGTATAATATGTATAAAATTTAAAAAATGGGGTATAAATTATATTTAATAACGTATCTTCTTCTTTCTTGGTTATGGAAAATCTTTTTTCTATATCCTGAAACGTACCTACTTAACTTTAAATGTATAGTACTAACTACTACTACTATAGAAAAGTATTGAGCAAACTTAAAGAGACACAGATGAAAGACTAAATTGCGATTACGCAAATAATAGAATAACTATGATAATTATTATAAAATTTCTTTTTCCCTAATTTAGTGTCATGTCCTTACAGTAGCAATACACACACACACACTCACAGGGGCGTCAAAAATGCTTGTCATACATTATAGTACGAGCACATCCATTGATTATTAATTTATCAATGAGAATTTCCCCCCCTCCCTCGTCCCGCAGATCATGGGAGAGCCAAGTTAATCGTGGTCTTACTATATCGATTGGTTCCAGATGGATCACTGAAAAGCCGAAAGACGTTGGAGTTCCAAGGCATGCGACAGGCTACCTCGCATCTGAAAATCCAGCGCAGCGTTGGAAAAACACCAATTAGTTGGATGGACCGTGTTCTGTGAATATCCTTGCAAGAGACCTATGTCCAGCCATGGACGTCTATCAAGCGATAATATTTATCCTCATTGTAGGATCGTGATCAAAATACGCCGATAAATATTACTTATGTCAATTGAGAGTTCATGTTTTGTGTACAGCCAAATCGGCACCATTGTTTAAGACAATATAAATAAAGTTCGCGGTCGACCTTATTGGTTGGTTACAGTGCCTTGAATGACGAAGGTCGTTAAAATTATCCGTCGCGCCGTTTGAATAACAATGAGGCACGAGGCAGACAGAGGTAGTGAGGTCCAGCGAGCGACGCCCGCGCCCTCAACTAACTGTATTGTATACTGGTCAGCTAATGGGGCTAGATCAGTTCTGCTTCCGAGTCGCTAATTCACTCTAGGCTTGACTTTCAGTTACCGGTAAGTAAATGTTAACTTGATAAGAATAGGACATGCCCTTGCCTAAGACTATAAAAGCTTGTGTTTAGTCAGCGGTAGGTACCTACTACCTAGGTACCTATAACCGTTTGCAATAAAACTATTATCCTTTCAACCCGCCTGTGTACTATAAATGCGAAAGTGTGAAAGGTTGATATCCTTCACGGCTCAACCGCTGTACCGATCTTGATAAAACTTAGGACAAAGATAGCTTGTGTCATGAAGATGAATAGGTATAGAAACTATTTCTTAACTGGGAACAATATTTTAATTCAATGAGACAACAGAAAGTTGTAAACAATAGGTAGGCACTACATAAATTCTAAGTTGAACAAAATAAGTACATCAATAATACAACAGTCATTAGATATCAGATAGGTAACATCGATAGTGGATTGATAAGTACATATAATATTACTAGCGGTCCGCCCCGGCTTCGCCCGTGGTACATAATATATAGCCTATAGCACTCAAGGATCACGTACATATCCAACGGTGAAAGAATTTTTGAAATCAGTCCAGTAGTTCCTGAGATTAGCGCGTTCAAACAAACAAACTCTTCAGCTTTATAATATTAGTATAGAAGAAGTATAGATCTATAGAATATTGCATGCACATTGCATGTATCTACCAGCCTACATAAAAAACTAAAATTTAGACATCTGAACCTTTCACTGAGACCTCAGCGACGCAACGAACGTTCTCGCAGATGACAGCGGCACCTTGACCAATCAATTTGAAGACCCCAAAAGTTACTGATACGTGAACAGTGAACGACTTGCTTAGGCAGGTAACTTTCATTTACTTATGTATTTTTCATTTACTTATGTGACTGAAATTATCTTTTTTCATTATAGCCTAAATAAAAACTAAAAGTCAACAGATTATATAAGTATATGTATGTAGTTAGGTAGATATTCTATCAGTTAGTTTTACGTTTTTCAATAGTATCTAACTTATAAGAGCTAAAAAAGATTTGATTTTCATTCTCATCTAAGTATATAATAGTAACACAAGCACACTATCCCAAAAACCCCTTTCGAAAAAAGCAAGACAAGCCTTTTTTTGAATAAATGAGATGCATTAAACGCAAACTAGGCTGCGATGAGTTGGTTCAGACGCGTTTTTTATAAAAACCGCGCGGCCTCGTGCCGGCAGCCGGCTTGCACCTGGCTGCATATTTTTTTCCGTTACGCTTAGCGCATCTTTTGTGCGAACAACAATAGCTGCTCTCAAAGACGCGGTTTTGAACATAGCAATGGTAAACACTGAGTACGTTAATCTTACCGTTTCAAAGGCAAAATGTGTAACAAAAGATTATCTTTACTCGACCTAGATTACTTTTACTCTTCAAACAACCTGAAGAATAAATTAATCTATAGGTATTCATCATGCCAATTTTCTAGTTGCAGAAGCACGTACTCGTACTTACATACTTTTGATAAAAAAAGATGGACGATTTAGACAGAACACTTGAAGCATCTTGAGGCAAAGTGAAGGCGATAAGATTATTTATTTGTCGGAGAAATTGAAATTTCTAAGATGATGGATAAAATGTCATTGAACTAGCAGATAAATAATCGCAGCTTGTCCCTCGAAATTAAAAACGCTTGTTTGAATCTGAAACCAGCTCTACGCCCGGTTAAAAAGTATTTAAGAGTACCTAGTATTAAAAAGTATAAGAGAGTATAAGAGTAGTATTATATACACTGAAGTATTATAGGTACAACTACTTATATAGATAGATACCCATTTACGAGAGTTCTGTATTTTTATTTTTACATCGTTATTTTGTAGCCTGATCGACGTGGGACTATGATTCCATAAATCTCAGGCCGTGGCCGGATAATGAAGCTATGTGACTCAATTACACGGATCGTGATCTTTATAAGTGATTCTAAAATAATTTGAAGTAGGTAGTAGACGCATCCGTCTACATATTTTTCGTATACTAAAGAATATATAGACAGGTGTGTCTACATCTAAAATTGTACAATCTTTATTTATAAGTCAGTTTGATAAAAAGGTCTTATTGGTACTACCTACTTACTTACCTACCTGGAGAATATTGATGACAAAGTTAAAACGTATTGAAACGGAAATATTATTAGGACAAAATAGGGAAATTAAAAAGTCAATATTTAAAAATATTAACCTTTGTTGAAAACGTCGTGTCATTATTTCTGGCTCAATTTCCTTTTTATAGCAAGAGAGTCCTTTATATTCTCGCTTATATAATATTTTATACCGCTCGGATATTAGGTATATTATTTTTATGTCTACTTATTTAGTTAATACCTATTGAAAAACATTTACAGTAGGAAATTGCCTTCCAACATTTTATAAATAAAACATCTGCGTTCTGCAACGAGAAACGGAACAAGCCTTTCATGAAAAGCTACCTCCTTGCTGTCTAAAAATTCTCTTTCATCCCTTGCTTTTAGTCGAGATTGAATGTTCAGTGGTTTGTAAAAGTTTAACTATTATTATTACGCGCGAAAGAACAATGCGATCGGGGCCCAAGCTTTAATATCTTCGGCCAGGAGGTAAACAAATATTAGTATTGATCAAATAAGCTAGCGGCACGTCTTGTTCTTCCAGTGTGTATTTTAACGACAATCTATCTTCTTCTATGTTACAAGTATAAATTAAAAATTAAAAAAAACCCCGACATTCGCCATTTTGTGGCGGCAGTCATTTTGGATAGCTAACAACACTCTCGACAAATTCACCTTTCAAACAAATAAAAACTGCATTCAAATCGGTTCACCCGTTTGAGCGCTACAGGGGAACAGACAGACACACACACACACACATACACACGTCAAACTTATAACACCCCGTCGTTTTTGCGTCGGGGGTTAAAAAGGTTGTAGTCACACAGTCACACAGAATGGCATTCATCTCGCGTCGTACTTATACATACATTACAAAGTAGGTACCTACCTATTTACTATTTACATAATTTTATACAGAGAACCTTAGTAAAGAGCAGAGAATTTTCCAAATCGGTCTAAAGGTCTAAAGTATTTAAGAGCTCTAAATTAGAAGAGCAAATACAACATCTTTGTCTAAATTTAACTGTGATGTGAACTGTCAACAACTGTCACTTTGACCGATCTAATTATTTATTACTGAGAATAGTGATGAAAAACTCCAAAAATGTGAACAAAAGTTAAATTAAAAGGTATTGCAGTCTAATAGGCTCTGCTCTAATAGAATTTAAAGTTTATGAGTTTTTTACTCTCAGTCGTTAAACAAACGGTAACCGTAACGTAACTTTAACCGTCAATGGTGCAACTGACCTTCCTTAGTGTAACTAGGAAAAGTTAGGCAAATCACTCAGGCAAAATCACATTTGAACCTAGTTACTTAAATACTTATCTAACCAATTTTTCTGGCGTTTACCCAGTATTTGTTTGATTGTTATTCTAATACAGATTTGACTGATTGCCAGCAATGCCAGTATACGGGTCATTACGATTTCACCTCCGCAACGCACGCAAAATATGTCCTATTTGTTTATACTATCCGTTTTACAAAAGTCGTTACGTAGTGCGACCACTGTCTAGTGTCTGCTCCACAGAATTGTATGAAGTGGACACAATCTCTAAACGCCACGCCTTGCCTCACTTCTGTATGAATTTAAAAACGTTCTTAGCAGGAATATTTGAACGATTTGGACCTGTTTTCACCACCTTCTGATAGGTGTTGGATAGCTTATTTACAACTTTTGGTTTTGTCACTTGTCATATTAAAGTAAGAAAGTGACAAAACTTACGTTTACGCTGTCCGACACCTATCAGAAGGTGGTGAGACAGGCCTTAAGACCCCTCTCCCAGTTTGACGCTATGGAAGTTTAGGTATCTAACGGCAGGTAGGCTAGCGGCCAGTTACACGGACGACTACTTGGATATAGCGCGACTATGACTATAGTTTTGGTACTTGTATTAAATATTAATTTATAAATTATTTATTTGATATTGTAGTATTATATATTATATATTTACTATAAAATATTTTTAAAATGACTTCGCGTGGGACTTTATCGAATAAGTATTTCATTAGTCTACGTTCAACTTACAAAACAAAAGCGACCAGGATAATATGATGTTCTTCTCTATAATGACATGTAGGGTTCCGTATTTATATCATAGGTATCACGCATATTTAGCCTTCAACCATTTTTTTCTAAACTAACTAATAAAAGAAACAATCACCTTTTTAATTATTTAACAATTACCAATTATTATTATTATTATACATATTTCAAATCATCTGTCTGAAAATAACATTACAGAGCTGTTGCATTGCACCTGTTGAAGTTCTTGGATACATTTTCTGATAAGAGTACAATTATTTAAAGTTTACCAATAGAACAATAAAAAGTATGCAATCTTTGTTTACTGCTAAAATGTCGGTTTAGTCAGAAGTGCAAGTGCGACTTTTATTACAGTAATTAGTAATAAACAACAGGTGTTTGTAGTCATTAGGTAGGTACCTAGTATATTTTTTTGGGAGGAGGGGGCGAATTTTGCTATTTCGTATAATTTTTTTTTCTTCTTCTTTTGATTTCTTCCTTAAAAAAATACAACGGCCATTTTGGATTCCAAAATGGACATAATTTTTTATGTTCAGTCCCACCAAAAAACTTCGGAAATGAAATGACACCCATATTATAAACAAGTGGATAAACCCGCGACTTCGTTCGCATGGATATTGGTTTTTAAAAATCCCTCTCATTGAGAACTCTTTGTTTTTCCTAAGCTCCTTTGAGCTTATACCTTGCTAAAAACTGTTGAAATTTCACTGGCGGATGTTTAGGTACATCAAAATGTAAACATCCGCCAGTGAAAGTCCTATCAAAATCGGTCCAGCCTTTCAGAGATTGGCCGGTAATCTTTAAAGTATCTCCTTTCTAACAAAAAAAGAATGAATGAAATCGGACCACCCGTTAACGAATTACAGCTAAGTACACATTTTGACTTTCATCCCCTCTCCCAAGGGAACCGTGCTGAATTTTGGGATAAAAAGTATCCTATATATTACTCCGTAGTATGAACTTAAATCATGCCGAGTTTCATTTCAATCCATTTAGTAGTTTTTACGTGATGCGCGCACAAACATACAGACAAACAGATAAACAGACAAAAATTTCAAAAATAGCTTTTTTATGTTCTATTACTTATCCCTAACATCCACCAGTAATTATTTTGCACAAATCTTCAATGTACACATATGGCAATTCTACGATTTTATTATATTACTAGATGATGCCCACGGCTTCGCCCGTGTGTATTTAAGTTTGTAAAAATCTCGTGAGAACTTTGATTTTCCAGAACAAAAAGTAGCCTATCTGTAGTAAGTAGTAACCCGTCCACAAAACGGAAAAATTCCGTGGGATCCTTATGATTTCGGAATGCAATTCCTTACAGCATCAGGGTTAAGGAGTTGGACATGTACCTACTCGAGGTCATTCAACAATAAAGTCTTTAATTGGTATCCCCAATATCAATTTAAATAACCGACAGTGGCTAAATCCCATTAGTTTTGGGGATCAGATCCCCTACAGCATCAGGATTGAGGAGTTGGAATCCAAATTTTTTGTAGGACAATGTCGCAATGTTTCTCTATCGATTAAAAAAAAATTACGCAAATCGGTTCAGAAATCTCGGAGATATCGGTGTACATAGGTAGAAAAACACAACTCCTCCTTTTTTGAAAGTCGGTTAAAAAAGTAGCCTATGTCACTCCCTGGTTAATTCTCTACTTGTATGTGAAAGTCCCGTCAAAATCGGTTCAGCCGTTCCAAAGATTAGCCCGTTCAAACAGACAGACAGACAGACAGACAGACAGACAGACAAAAATTTTAAAAACGTGTGATTCGGTTATAGTTTCGTTCAAATAACCTAATGAGCTTAATATGAGGTAGTTATTTCGATATTACAGACAGACACTTCAATTTTATTTATTAGTATAGAGTACAGATGTATAGATATGTATAGAAGATAATTTCTTTAAAAAAAAATACGACGGCCATCTTGGATTTCAAAATGGAATATTAGTTTATAATATTATATTTCCGTGACTGTCCTAGGTGCTATGCTGTAATTTCACTTATTTAAAAAAATACGCACTATTACTTACTACTCACGCATATTTTTTAGAAAAATATTCATGGTCAAAACTTTGCAGTCGTTGTATAAATTAGTGTTTACACGACTCTCGTACGTGCATCTGGATGGTGGCATTTGCACAGGTCCTTCCCCAACGAGCGCCGGGCGCATACTAAATAAGCTAAGACAATGCGTAGCTATTTATTGTAATTTAGGGTGATGTTTAATAAGTTTTTATGTTTGATCAAATAAATGGATTGTTAATTAAACTATATACATAGATTCGTTAAAGAACATAGTTTATTTCTACATAAAAATTTTATTGAATTTATGCTTTTTTCAATACAAAAAATCGTGTTAAAGTAACCGTATAATTCGGGAAATTTGGCGGAAGTTCATTTTTTTTTACCCATTAATTTGATAAAAAATCTATATTCTGGTCTGTAATGTGTCAATAGGACTATATGTCTGATATTTACACTAGCGGCACGCTATGATGGCCGGTTTGACACATTACAATAGTGATGTGGAATGTCAATTTATTCTCGAACAAAAAACAATTAAGTTTTGTTTTTGTACCTGATTAAATAGGTTTAATAAAACAAAAATGTATATGTTTATTTAATTTATTTGAACGAACTGAATATTTGAACGAAAATGAATATACATACTTTATATGCACACAAGAAACATAATATGAATACAAAAGATACCAAAAAAGGTGCCACAAAAGGCCATAATTAATCAGATTCGTCCATACTACTATTTTCACTGTCGTCACTGCTATCATCACATACATTAATAATTATATGTTCGTTTTCTATAATATTATCTATTTTCACATCTCTTTCATAATCTTCCCTTATTAATTTAACAGTTCTATTCACAACCTTTTCCCAGTCTCCTTTAGTCACATGTTCACAAGCTTCTTCTAATAATTTTAGCATTTTTTTTGTGGTAAATGGGGGTTCTGTATTGTGTCTTGCAGCATATCCCTTAATTTGAGCCCACACCAACTCAATCGCATTATACTCACAATGGTAAGGCGGTAACCGTATAACTCTGTGCCCATGTTCTAATGCTATTTCGTCAATGACGTATCGGATCTTGGTTGGTTTGTTTTCTTTTAAAAGACGTACTAATTCCGCTTTTAACATATTCATGTTTGCATCTACGCCATTTTTACGAAGCCATGCGACGATATCAGCTTTCTTTTGGGATTGGGCAGGTGGCTTGTCAATTTGCATCGAGTGGTATGGGGCGTTGTCCATAATTATAATAGATGGTTCAGGGAGGCTACACAACATTGAGGTAAACCATTCAGTAAACTTTTCTCCATTCATGTCTTCATGATAGTCTCCAGTGGTTTTTGACGCAAAAGCCATGAGAGAACCTTCGACAAACCCGTTGATGGTTCCGGCGTGACAAATTATAAGTCGCGATCCTTTTCCTACAGGAACTTTGGAAGTAGATGCTGCTGTGTCATCGTTCCAAGAACGGCCTACAGTATGGTTAGCATTAAGCCATGTTTCATCCAAGAACACAACATTTTGCCAATTTTTGATTTCTTTCACTTGCCGTAAAAAAGTATACCTTGCCATCGCTATATCAAATCTTTCCATCAATATTTTGCGTTTGTTACATTTTTTGTATCGAAATCCAATGGTCTTCAAAATCTTCGTTAAAGAACTTTCCCCACCGAAGAATAATCCAGCTTCCTTCAGTGAATGCACCAACTTTTTTCTTGTTGGATACTCCTTCTGTAAATAGTAGCCGTAAACATGTCTTCGGATAGCATCGGCATCAAAGCTATCGATGCCTACGACTGGTTTTGCTCGTTTTCTCTTTTTTGGTGTGTGAAGTTTATTTTCTTCTGTGCCAGTCTCGCCATATTTTTTTTTAGTTATCCGTCTAACAGTTCGTTGTCCAATATTAAGCGCATCAGCTACGCGTTCAACCACTGACGTTATAGGTAAAATTGGCCCTCCATTTTGAGCTTCACGATCGAAATAGTTACGAAGGCGTATTACGAACTCACGTGTCTGACTATTTAGAACAGTTCTCTGCGTACGTTCGGTCATATCGACGAAATCCACAACAAAGGGCTTGAACAGAGTCCAAATTAACGAGCAAGGGTCAACAGTAATGCAGTATCAATATTTGAAATCCAAAGCCAGGTCAAAACTATATCACAATCGCATTGCACTGACAGTTTATACTTTTCGAAGCAACGTCAATTCGAAACTGCTTTGTTTTGCATTGAGCATTGACGCGAGTTTGCCGGAGGTAGTAGTTGTGCTAGCCAGCGATCCTATGTGACGATCGTATTAGATTCCATTTTTAAAAATTTATTGATATTTTTTTGCGATTTCAGAGGTTTGTCCACATAGTGAAAATTGTTCATATTCACAAGTACATTCACCCCTTAAATGGTGCAAACTGATTTTTCTACACTTGTATACATTTAAGAAATCAATTTAATAAATAAATTTTGAGTCCTAAACCTAAAACTACATTCGATAAAATTTATGAATCTCTGCACATCACTATCGTCAATAAAGTAATACAATTATTTCCTTCAAAGTCGTTATCAATTAATACGGAACTTCATGAGCGGACAAACGTCAAACCGGCCATCATAGCGTGCCGCTAGAGTAAGTATTTTTTTCAAGTAAATCAGATGACTTTAAAGGACAGATATAGAGCTTCAAAGTTGAGTCTGCTATTTATTTTATTAAAACGAGGTGTGGGAAATTGATCATTACAAAATAAATAAAATAGTTTTTGTAAATATGGTCTGACAAATGTCAATATGAAGGATTAGTTTATTTAAAACATGTATTGAAATATGTGAAAGTCTCTCCTACGATGCTAAATTTGGAGCTTGAAATCTCAGATTTTTCAGAGAAAAGGTAAAACTGCTCTTAAGTATGTTAAATATAACTACCGGTCAGGACTCAGGCCGCTTATACCGGTACGATAAGATTTTAGCGATAACAATATTAAGTGAAGAGGCCCGGACGTTTTTTTTTTTCATTACAGCTTGCTGAAAATTCAAATCTATTCTTTCGTAGTGTTCACAAACTATTTGCTAAATCTATTTACAGATATTTTCCGCCACTTTGTGGTTAAATAAATATAGCAGCCAAAGTAGCTAATAACTCTAATAGCGCTTTCATACAAGTTGCTGCTTTCCTCGTAGTCGTAAGTAATGTAAAGTACTTATAATAAAGTGAATATAAAATTATGCAGTTACTAAAACTTTTATTTTTATTTAATCAAAATGAAAGAGAAGAATGAAAAATGACATAAAAAATACCCAATAAATGTAGCAGTGGGAAAATATATGGGAAGTACCGAGCTTTGGTAAGTGGTACCCATATGCCAATTAAAATACCTAAGACTAAAACCCCTAGTTTGGGTTGCTCTTGTTAACTTTGACAAGTGAAAATTAAGAAAACACAAACCACCCTGAGTCAACTCTCGTTGAATAACTTTTCGCTTTACTTTGTCCGATTTTTCTATTTTTATACTTTATATTATTTATTCATTTAAACAACAACGAATCAGTAAAATTTTCTTCCGTATGCATGTTAAGTCTCTAACTTGGTCTACTTGTTCATCAACAAACCTCTAGAACACACTTTTTCATAGGTAGGCTTTAGAGCGAGTGTTAATTACATAAATCATTTTAAATTGTGAAATCGACATAATACCTTTAATTAGGGAATTGCAATGTCTAATAAGTATGTACCTAAATATCTAATAATCTTAGGGAATAAAATTGTTTCATATTCGGATTAGAAATCTTACTTTGTAAAACATGTCAGTCCGTCTGTAGAATAGCCAGACGATTATAATAAACCGCCCATTGTTAGGCCAAACAAGGCGGTGTGCATGTGACCTAGTATTTGGCAAATTAATAAATCCATGCGAACACCCAAGTGCGTACCTACTTAGTCTAAACCATAAATAAAAATTATAATAACAATGTATTGTTATCGATGACAATGCTTTCACATGTATATAATCAGCTTTCTTGACTATGATAAAAGACAAGGTAAGCACGTATTAGGGCCTGTTTCACCACCTTCTGATAAGTGTCGGATAGCTTATACGAGTACCTACCTACGTATTAGATTAAAAAAATTGAAACAAGAAATCTTAAATATTATTTTTTCAACGTTATTAATTATATCTTAATTACGATAAAGCGTACAAGTTTATTTGGTCGGATTGTAGATAGGTACTCCATAGCTAAACAACAGTAACTAAATTGTTGGTCAGGCGCTACCATTTTAGCGCCTTATTTTTTGTTTGTTGATGTTGCTATGGTATATCTATATCTACCTTTGTTATTTTACAAGAAATTACATTGCGAGCGACTCAGACTAGCACTTGGCCGATTTTAGTTTGCCTCAAGTCGAGGTTGCTCGGTCTACTAAGGCTGCTCAAATGGATTTGAAGATTAAGACACAGACCTAAATCTGCCTCGTTCGAGCAATAAATAAAATCAGCCAAGTGCGAGTCGGGCCTCGCTCTTTCAGGGTTCCGTACATAATTATGAACAATATAATAATTTGGGTCTAAGAAATATTTAATTTCCGAGCTAGACATCGCAACAAACCGTGAAAGAAAAACCCAAAAAAATGTTCGTTTATTTTGGTCACAGCTTATAAACTATTTAATAAATCGTTGTTTTCAGTATTTGTTGTTTAAATAGAGCATATAGTACATAATATACTGAAATATCATATTCCCAACTAGTTTAGTTTTTGAGATAGCCCCCGTCACAAAAATGGTCTAAAACTGACAACTTTGATGGCCTCCCATTCCCTTATTTTTTGAGATAAAAATTAAAAAAATATATATTTGTACTCTACTTAATGAGCTCTAAACAATGATACTCCACAAGCTAGGGTAAAGAAAAAAATTTTTTTTCCGGCTCCTTTTTCATGTATGGGAGCCCCCCTGAAAAATAATTTAATTCAATTTCTAATTCAATATTTGATTTTGGGTTAACGTTTTACACTAAATACCAAAATTTCAGGTTTGTAACTCATTTCGTCTGCGAGCTAGAGACCTGTGACCGGCGGACAGACGGACAGACAGCCGAGTGACATTAATAGGGCTCCGTTTTTTACCCTTCGGGTACGGAACCCTAAAAACGAATACACATTCCTTAAATTTGTAGACACCTACACATTGTTGACTCGGCGTAAATAAATTGATGGATTGATAGTAGCTATAAAAATATAGTAGGTATGACTAACACGAAAAACAAGATAACAGCAGCAGTTATCTATATCTTGTTTAAAAATAAATAAACCTTCGGTAACACACGGACGCTTTTCTGACGCACACGTTAAAAAACGTTGGAATTAAACAAATAAGTAGGTTTACAATTTAACGTCTTCACACGTCAGCACATTTTTAACGCGACTCTTTTTCTTCGCATTGTGATGGATTTGTTTCATGTGTGTAAAAATATTAGAATTTTAATTAATAAATAAATAATTCGTCGCTTTGGCTCGTAAGTTTCATTTGACGTTTTTTAACGCACGTTAGAAATGCGTTCGTGTGTATAGGTGTGCTTTATTAAATTTTGGTGAAAAAAATAATTTTTGGTGCTCGT
The DNA here is from genome assembly GCA_920104075.1 of Melanargia galathea. Classification (NCBI taxonomy): domain Eukaryota; kingdom Metazoa; phylum Arthropoda; class Insecta; order Lepidoptera; family Nymphalidae; genus Melanargia; species Melanargia galathea. The sequence continues at coordinate 18,759,279 of OV049859.1, forward strand.
TTTCTAGCACACCTGTTTTAAGTTTTCTGGCGAATATTAGCGTTGTTTTTTTTTTGCGCGGCTGGTAACCTAATATTGTAGTTTTTCGTTCGCGTTATCAAATTACAGGCCATCTGGCAATTCAAAGTAGTACCTATTTCCAACGAAATGTAGGTATTATGTATTTGGTATGTAAATGTATGCACGGTCGGCACCGTTTATTGTTCACGTCTCTTGAATATGTAATTCTTGTAAATAGCTAATTAATTTTAAGAGGAGTTTCTCCGCGCGGGCCCCATACAAACGAAGTTTGGTTCTTATTTGCACGGTGCTCCACAGATGTTAAGATTACTCTTTTTAGGGCTTACTGCACATCATTTTACACCTGCAGCCTGTGGACTACCTATACGCAAAGATCGTACAGCGCCCTTCGGGTCCAGTACAACAATGCGTTCAGGATGTTGTTGGGGCTCCCTCGCTATTGCAGCGCATCGGCGATGTTTGCCGAAGCGCGCGTAGACTGTTTCTATGCAATAATGCGCAAGCGAGGCGCGTCGCTGGTGAGGCGCGTGCGGGAGAGCACCAACAGCATGCTGGCCGCGCTGGCGGATCGGTTCGACTGTGCCTACGTGAATCACTGTTGCAGACTGCATGTTGTACACAGGGACTAAGTTACGGGGCCCACTTTGAATGAATATTTTATAAATAGTATTTTATTTTTGTAATATAATTGTACCTAATCTAATTTAAAGTCTCTATAATTGAATTTAATGTTATTTGTAATTTTTAATGTACTTATCCTGATTATTGCAATGTGACTGTGAATGTTTATTACTCTATTGTATGGGCTCCTTGAATTGCCTGAAATAAATGACATATTATTTAAATTTTAACCAATCAAAGTCAATTGTATGCCTACACTTTTAAAACTTTTTTTCCTCTTTGATAATAATTGTAGATAATTCTTCATTATAGATAGTTATTGATTTACGGTATAGACTACTACCGGTTTACAAATCATAAAATATGACGAAAGAAGACCAGATAGTGTTTTATTTCGCATAGGTAAATAGGTACCTATTTCAATTATATGCATTTCCCAATTTGTTATTAATATATAGAGATTCCTCCATGATGTAAATAAATGTTATTAATATTACCTACGTAATGACAATTCGAACATTATTATTAAATATTTTAATCATAAACTTACCGAATTCTTTACACCCTATAATTATTTATTTTCCAAAACCGCTGTTATTGTCAAACACTTTCCTATTTACGTGTCTCAAACAGCGTGTGTATTAGTTTCCACTCACTCACTATTTATAACTTTATAATATTGTTATTAATAAACTGTTTACGAGCGTGTAATCTGGTTCGTATATCGCGAGTAACTGAGAACTAGTACGTGCACGTATTTTACTTAGCCTTTAGGACGTAGTACTATTATATTATATTCTGTGCTTTACGTACGTATATCTCAGAACTTCAGAAGTTAGGCTCGGTACATACTGGCTATAATTGTCGCCTGAGCAACTATTTGAACTCGATTTTGTAATGTATGGATTCACAATACAAACGATCAGCGAAGTAGTAGATGAACTCAACATGTTCGTCGAGTGGCAATCGTAAACTAATGTAACTAATTTCGAGTCGGCACCAAACAAACAGATAAGTAAGTAAACAAGCAAATTAATTACTTACGTAAAATGTAAAATGATGGTAACGTGATGCGCGGCAGCTTGGTTATTTGTTTGGTGCTGACTCAAAATTAGTCAAGGAGCTTAAAATTAGGGTTTATTCGCTTTTTATTTTTTTGTCTGTTTAATTATTTATTTAGTTTATATTTTGTGGCTACGAACATCTACTAATTTTGATTTATTTTAAAATTCTTTATCACCTAACTTATTTAATACTTTTCGTCATATAAATTAAGTAGGTAAACAATTCCCTATTTTCTTAAATTATGGCATGGAATTTTAGTTTCAAATTTAAGTGGGATCAAATTTCGTATACAATAAAAATCTGAATAAAAAATCTAGAAAATCTGAATCATCAAAATCTGATATTTCTGTAAAAAATACGTATGCATAGTCACACATTATAAAAAATAGCTACTCATTTAATTAGACGTCGAAATTATTCGCGAAAAATATGTATTTATAAAGCTATTGCAATCAGTCATTTTGGAGATAAGGAGATTGTGTATACTTTCAACGCGACCCATTTAGCGTATCCTTGCTCTTAATTTCATGAAAAACATAAGATGATTCGTGAAAATATTGATAGCAAGACAAATTAGTAAAAAAATCGACTAAGTACTATTAGTTATAATAAGTTAATGTGTTTTTGAGATAAACAATCCTTTTACTGTCCATTTTGTGGCAGGAATTTTGCTGTTTTTTCGGGAATGTGATTTCAAATTAGAACATTCGTGTGATAAAAATGCATAATATAATTTCCGAACATTTTTGAAACATTTTTGAAAATACCGACTTTTTTGGCCGAAAAGTGAAAAATAGTCTTTTTTTTTCTTTATGGTTTGATTATAATTTGATTTAAGGATATTATAAGCCTAACTAAAGCTCCATTATTCGCAGCCATTATTATCTATAGTCAGTACATTTTTCTCTGAAACAGCACTCAGTTTTTGAAGTGAAAACTTCTTTAGGCGCGTTGGTCACTTTTTGGCTGAACAAAAATCATGAAACTCACGTCATCGTCAGTCGTCACCGAACGCTTTCCATGAGCTACTTATATGTATATTGTATACTGTTAATTCTATCGGCTTTAAACTTGATTAAAGTTTAAAGTTTTTTCACTTCTATCGGTAGCTTCCAAAGACTGCCTCGCATTTTTTTTTTCACAACACCACAGAATGTGATAATTGAGACAAAAAAGCTAATCTCGTTTGATATATCTAGAAGATTTTTCCAATTAATATTGCGTTGCGGGTTCAAAAGTTGTAAGGTACCTACACCTCTACCTTTAATGCGCGTCAGGTGTCTGCTGCACCGGGCAAACCTGTTCACTCACAATTACACTCACGCACACACACACACACACACACACACACACACACACACACACACACATACACGCATTTAATGATGCTCATTATACTTTGCACCGAAACTTTACTGTCTCGGATATGAGATCCGCAACAAAGTGAGAAATTAGTAAGTACATAATAATAAAACATAAATCGTGTTACAATTTCGTTAATTAAAAATCTATGACAAGTTGATAAGAGATCTAGAAAGCTATTTGTATGAGGGTCATTGACAATTTGACCTCTATTAATTACTAGTAGGTACGCTGAACCACTAATTTTTGCTAACTTTTGCTTGTAAATCGTAGCTAAGTATCTATGTTTATTATATATGTAGACCGTATTGCTATTATTTTCTACGCGATAGCTGATAATTGATTCATTTAATTAGTATCTATTAATAAACGATATGAATGAAATTGTATATATAAGTATGAGTTACCTATGTTTCAAGATTTAGCCATGACTTGACATGATAGACCCCCGGAAAAATAGTCATAAAACTTTTTTAAAAGTTTACACGTCCGGGTAGACTGATTTTTGAAATTTTCTCAAAAAAGTTTTATTAAAATAATATACCTAATAAAATTATTTCAAGTAGGTATATAAAGTAGGTAGGTACCTAATTGTGTTTTTAATTTGATGTCTTATCTTACATACTCTGACAGACAGAAAAATAGACCGACTGATATAACTCGGAGACCCCGATTCACTCAATCGAATTATATTAATTAATTATTTTCCATAACTATTATTGCTTTTAAATTAAATTACAAACTGATTAAAATTTATTAAATCTATACATATAATAAAATCGTAGACTTGCCGTGTCTATACATTAAAGATCTTTGCAAAAAAATACTTAACTGGGAGAGGTTAGGGATAAGTAATAGAACGTAAAAAAATAATTTTTGACATTTTTGTCTGTTTGTGTGATAGGAAAGAGCTATTAAAAATTAATACTCATTAGAGTAGTTCCATTTCAATGTGACTTTTAACAATACGAGCTCAAAGGAGCTTAGGAAAAACAAAGAGTTCCCGCGGGATTTTTATTTTTTAAAAACCTAAATCCACGCGTACGAAATCTCGGGGATCCTCTAGTTACAAAATATATCTTGACACAATTGTTTTGGGAATGTGGAATGAATAATAAGTAATAATTATTTGTACGTATACAAAACCTAATACGGTTGATGAGGTAAGCCGCAGGTAATGTGCAAAACTAATACAAAGAAAAGATAAGAAGTACATACAGTACATGGCACAAGATACAGGAAGGTGCAATGGAATACAAATAAGTTAATCATTAATAACGTCTCACTATTAAGTTATTTTCAGTCGTTTTTATAATAATATTACCTTAATGAGGTAGTATGCAAAGTTCAAGTGAAAATTAATTCCTAAACATGACAACCGCGAGAAAACTTGTCGCGGTCAGATCCTACGCCACCTAATTTACTTTTAAAAAACCGGTCAAGTGCGTGGCGGGCCACGCGCAGTGTAGGGTTCCGTAGTCACAATCCTCGAAAAACAGATATAACTCCTTAACCTGTGAACCCTACTTAGCCGTGATAGTTTTCCTTTAAAATTGATTATATACCCTACTGCTGTGAATTTTTTCAAGTTCCTATATACTGCCATTTGGCTGATAGAGGGGGGGGACACTTGACTCTAATAAAAATTTGCACTTTAAAACATCATATTTTACAAACGGATCTAGAAATCGAAAAATGATGTTCCCACACCCACAGTATTTTTAAAAGACCTATTCAACGATACCCCACACTATGGGGTAGACGAGAAAAAAAATATTCATCCCCACTTTACATGTAGGGGAGCTACCCTAAAAAAAAATATTTATCAAAATTTTATTTCACCACTTTGTCGGCGTGATTAATATTTATACTCATGCCAAATTACGGATTTCTAGCACTAATAGTCTCTGAGATTAACCGAGGACGGACGGACAGACGGACAGACGGACAGACGGACAGACGGACAGACGGACAGACGGACGGACATGGCGAAACTATAAGGGTTCCTTGTTTACTACGGAACCCTAAAAATCGAGATATAACCGGTTTTTTGTATGAGTTATATTTTCTTATCGATTCATGTGTACGTAGGTACCTACTACCTACGTTGGTTTTTGCAAGCCATTCTAGGCAGGTAGCATAAACTTTTTACAGGTCCTTCTATATTTCATTTTTAAACCGCAGTATAGATACATTAAAAGACATATAAGTACTGTACTAAACTGTAATATTATTTTAATTCTTAACAGTAAAAGGTATATGTCACGACAATTTTTTATGGATTTTTTCTTTTGCTAGATATTAGATATTTTTGCCATCGACGCTCAAACAAACAAGGACAAAACTACGCAAACAAGGCAAAAACTATCCTCAAGTTTGTATAAAATCTAGGTTGTATAATACTTAAATAATTCCAGTGGCGGTGTAGAACTTTAGTCAAGGTAACAAAAATCCTATTTTGTAAGTAATATTAGGATTGTTTTTAAAATTAGGACTTTCGAATGAGTCTCATTGAATTTTATTTTAACCCTAATCAGACAGACGCTTTGTGTCTTTTAGGCCATACGATAAATAATTTCAAAAAGAAATCCCATTCAGAAGAATGGGATTTATTTACCAATAGAATAGTCTCTGTAGGTAGAGTAGCTTGACATTATTTATTCACAAATTGATATAAATGTAAGCCACATTTTTAATACGTACGTAGGTACATGAAGCAGTAGAAAAATGCGAAACAATGCCAAAATTAGGTTTACAAATGTACCTATTGCGTTTCAGAAACTGGTACGCTGAAATTGTTATTAGGCCAAAATTTATAACAAGCTGTGATTGTTGAAAAACATGTGAAGTTGAATAACTGAGCTAGGTTTTCTAGTGTTTGTACAATACAGGCCAAAAATGAATCGAGGTCAGAGCGTTACTCGTTGAGTGCAATAAGGTAAGTACGCGTAGGTATAGTGTTTCGTTTCATCAAGGATTTACAAACAATAACATTTATTTTGTTTTTAATTTGTTTTAAAGAATATTAACCATGCTGAACTCACGTTCAGCATGGTTAATATTCTTTAAAACAAATATTCCCTTTTCCCCTCCAAGTAAGCGTAGCCTTTGTTAGGAGTGACAATAGTGCAACGGGTGGGATTTGAACCGCCAACATTTCGGTCTCAGCTCTCCTTTCTTCTCAGTCCACGCCGACGACCGTTGTGCTATAGAAGCTATACAAGTATAAATTGAAAATTTAAAAACCCCCGACATTCGCCATTTTGTAGCGGAGGCCATCTTGGATTTGCATAGTGCTATTCTACTAGGCAAGCCCTTTCATTTGATACCCATGTTAAGGGAGTTGTGATAAAACATGTAATCCGCCATTTTGTAGCGGCGGCCATCTTGGATCGATTTTCATCAAACATAGCTAACAACACTCTCGACGAATTCACCTTTCAAACGAAAAAAACCGCATTCAAATCGGTCCACCCGTTTGAGCACTACAGGGGAACAGACACACACACACACACACACACACACACACACACACACACACACACACAGACACGTTAAACTTATAACACCCCGTCGTTTTTGCGTCGGGGGTTAAAAATGAATCCATTTGAAATTAACTGAAAATATTTCAGAATGTTTTTGAGTTATAATAATTATACGTGTAGGTATCTAATAGGTACCTACAAATTCCATTGAAATAGTCCACGCTTTTATAAAGGTAAAGATAACTAACAAAAACAAAGTGCGCTTTTTGACCGTTTCATCAGAAAACAATTTAGGTATTTATTTCAGGTCGGATCCATGTCGGATCGATATAAATCAAATTGTTTAAATGTGGTTTAAACGGAAACCCACCTCTACGTGCGTAATGAATGAATAATGATGCAAAATGTTAATTACGCGGGACAGGTATAAAACCTAGAGTAGGTACTTAACAATTTTAGTAAAACCAAAGAGACAACGGTTATTGCACTGTCTGTGATTTGCATATTGAGATACGAGATGGTTTGACGTCATTGATATTGTAGGTAATCAATCATTTTGTTGTGATATATTTAGATATCAAAATGTCTCAATCTGCAGGGGGCAATTGCGTAATGCAAACGCAATCAGCTCCTGTATTACGAAACACGTGAACATCGCATTAAGTATTTTGTTGTTATTGACTGAATTACAAAGCTGTAGGATCTGTCAAGCGTAGAAACTGATTCGGTGTATGGATTGATTGGAATAATGACGTCTTGACTAGAATCTCACCTGATGGTAAGCAAAGACGAAGTTTTAGGGGTCCATTAGACCAAACCTAAACGACTGATAGAGCAAAGAATTGTTAATCTAGGTTATTGATCATGCAACGTCATCATTTAAGATCGTCCATCCACCTAGGAGGGGACAGAGGGGGGGGGGTCTTCCAACAATGTGTTTCCTGGTGCCATTGGAGCACCACGGGAACCCAAAGTCTAACGAGCTGTGTAATTTCTTCGAGATAACACGTCATGTGGGAAATAAGGTCGCTAACCAACCATAGACGGTAGACCCATAGGTCTACCGTCTATGGTCTATCTAACCGCCGAAACTCGGCGGTTGCTCTTTTTATAATGTTATTTTTAAAAAGAGCAACCGCCGAGTTTCTTGCAGGTTCTTCTCGGCTGGAACTGCATTCCGAACCTGTGGTAGATTCAATTGACGATTCAAAAGTACTTGTAAAAGTTTATTTGAATAAAAAACTTTTCTATTCTATTCTATTCTATGGTAATAAGGCTAATAAGGCTGAGGCTCACTAAGCGGGCGATGGAGAGAGCTATGCTCGGAATATCCCTCCGGAATCTAATCATATGTGAGTCAATCTGCAGGAGAACCAGAGTTACCCACATAGCTCATCGAGTCACAAAACAGAAGTGGTAATGGCAGCACATACCTCGGTTTGATATGCAATTATACATTTATAAATAAATAAATACATTAATGGTCCTTGTTAATATTGTTTTTATATTAATATTGTTGAATAAATCTACAAAGAGCAATGACTCCAGAGACCAGATGGATACAAACATGTTGTCAAACATATCTGATCTCTGATGACGTTGAACACCTACCTACTTGCCATTTGTGTTAATTATGTCTATCTAGAGTACATATAATATGAATGTTTATTTATTTAAGTACGTTAGTACTTACATATAAACTTAAGTATTTTATTTTGTTATACTTAGATATAAATAGTTTAATTTAGTTTTTAAAAAGGGTAAAAGTCACACCAATTTAACGCACGGTCCAATAATAAATATTTTATAATACCTAATAATAATATAATCAGTTATGTTACTTATGTTAAATATTAATCTCACATATTATTATTAAGTAGGTAGGTAGGTAGTTGACAAAAATAATATTATTATTAGATATTCGTGTGTTAGGGCTTAGGTGTCTAGTTAGGTACCTACGAATTTTATCTAACAAGTAAAAATTTACTTCCCCATTTTTGGCATTAGGTATATTGGCAACAGAGTCATTACGGCTATAAATGGCGTGACACCATAAATCGAGGGCCATGGAGTTACATTGTACACCATGGCACCCATAGCTGTCTTTCAAAGGCTAAGGACGTTGACCCAATTCAAATAGGTTAACTGTATGGCAAATGACACTTTACGACCTCTGAATAAAGGGCGATAAATGAACGAAAACTAATACACTTGCTTTCATATAAATCTGTACCGATGATCTATACTCTGATTTTTAATTCCGTGGAATTCTGACGTTTCTTAATGTTACCAGATATAAAACAGTTCCCACAAAAAAGATAATAAATTAAAAACTTACATATAAATAAAAATCAATTGCCTCGACATGTAGATATGACAAATGCCTGACAGATACTTCAGGTAAGTACTTTAGTTTGGGGTAAAATCAAACTTCAGGTGGTAAACCTGTTTTACATACAAATAACTCATTCTATTTTTAAATGAAAACTGTCAGAATTCCACCGAATTAAAAATCAGACTATATACCTACTGTGTTTACTAAAATAAGTATTCAAAGTGATTTGCTGTTCTCCAAAGATTTATTCATCTTGAAATACTTAACTCTAAATCTTCACCAAAATATGGGATCAGTCTGAAAGCTATGAAATAAAATAAACAAGAGTGATTCTCAATTAAATTGATTCGCCTAATAAAATGTTATGCGTAAATTTGCCGAAATTATATTACAATTCTCGTAAACAATAGCCTAATTAAGTTTTCAATGACATGCAGAAAATTATATATTTAGAACTATTGCCCACATAAATAATGTCACAAGTTATTTTACAAGGAACACACATTACAATAACAAAATACTACCTACTCGTACACTCCCATCCCAAGTCTAATGAATGACTTCAACAAACTAAAAATTCATTCACTTTTTGTAATTGGAATTAGTCGTAATTCAGTGATAGGTAAGCTAGATAAACAGGCCTGATGCGGCCTTTTCAGAAGAGGCCTATCTGACGTAAAAATTGTAGATACCAATATTACCAATTAAAATTATTATGCCTGCAAAAACCATAAGATAATACTTTCAATACGAAGGCATAACAGTTTTTACAATGTATTTTCAAAAAGACATCAAAATATAGTTGTAAATACTTCATGGCATATTATATCGTTAGATATAATATATATATATATATATTCTAAACGTAAAAAACATTAGTGGCGCACAACAGTATCTTTCTTGTAAAATGACGCTTTATGTAAACTCATTGTCTCGCTCTATTATGTATGATTCAAAGGGAGCTGCGATCTGAAACAGCAGATTACATTACGGCGGCGTACCTCCAGTCTTTGTGAAGTAAACCTTGGAAAAACGTAACTGAAATTCGGAAAACCTTTGTTAGTGTTTTACAAAAGAGAGATTTTACAGACCGTCATAAAGAGAATGGTTGCTTTTTCAATCACCTACAAAGAGGGCTAAGAAACCCCTTTCCCAGTTCTCTATGATGATTCTGGGAGGAAAAATATACGATAAAAATAATACTCAGAAAAGAAGATGTCGTTTGACTGCAAAAGTTTTCCCCGGCTATTCTCCGAGATTGAGTTTGATGAAGACACCTAATGATGGTGACGATGACAGGTTTTATGACTACCAACACTTAAACTTACCTACCAACGGGGTTAAGTATTCGCGGACAAATCAATCAGAGTTTACCAAATCTGACTTTAAAATATCACACTAATATTATAAATCTCGGGAACGATTTCCCCTGTGGTGCTCAAACGGGTGGACCGATTTGAATGCGGTTTTTTTTGTTTGAAAGGTGAATTAGTCGAGAGTGTTGTTAGCTATGTTTGAAAATAATCTGTCCAAAGATGGCTGCCGCTACAAAATGGCGGATTACATATTTTTTCACAACTCCCTTAATATGGGTATCAAATGAAAGGGCTTGACTAGTAGAATAGCACTATTGCAAATCCAAGATGGCCGCTGCCACAAAATGGCGAATGTCGGCGGTTTTTTAAATTTTTAATTTATACTTGTCATCCTTGCAGCTTATGACTTACAAGGTGACCAACATTTATTCAATTTGCTCGTAAACCCCTCACCTCGTTTCGGGGCTTGCTTAGGCAACCTAACCAGCCTTTCTGCTTTGTCACGATGAACACATTTCAGGATTTCAAGAATTCCCAGATCTTTTTTGCGGCTGCAGTTCGGCATATCGACCAATAAAGTTTGTATAAGCTGTTTACCTACACGTACATACCTATGTGGCGTTTACGGGCGAAGTGTGAAGGAGAGAGAGATTAGACTGTATGACGTAGGTATTCGTGTTTAGACTGGGCGCCGTATGGTGCCGGCAAAGCTCTGTGGGTGGTATTTCTTTAGTAGGTACTTAGACTTAGGTTACGCTAAATTTCAGTTTAGTTTTAGTTCTTGCTAAATGAATGAGTGGCAGCTTCCGATGCGGACGGAGAGTTGTTTACAGTTTTACTATAGGAGTTTATTTTATATCGAGCCTTTAAACTCAACCTGTTTATAAAAAGCTCATTCCAGAAATTAAAAGTCATAGGGTCAATTAAAAGTCAGTCAATAGGGTCATAGGCCGAACTGGTTTATGACCCGAAGAACCATACTGCATGTTATTGATTTGGTGATTATTTTGTATTCTTGTCAAGCGACACCTCTGTTTTTACCCAACTTACCCGACTACAAGAGGGTAAGATAAGATAATAAGATAAAGGTATAATTATTATGTAAGTAGGTTGGTCGAAAAGAAATAAAGTTGTTGTGAATACATCGAATTTGATGTCTAATAAAAAAATCTCAATCATGAAATCATGTAGATTTTGAAAATATACCTATAATTTGTAGGTACATAAAAATTGATTATAATAAAAACACTAGTCAGGTTTTTGTTCTTGAATTTTATCGTCTACGACAAATTAGCAGTAGAACGCAAAAAATAACAACTAATCAAAACACTGAACAATAAAATTTTTCTTGGTACGGAAAATGCCTACCTTATCTAACTGTTGTTCTAAAAGATAATTTAAATGGGAAGAAATAAGATACACTATCGTTTATTTAAAGCATAATATAATGGATAAGTTGAAATGAAATAAGGAAATCAAATGATTTTTTAAGCTGTGACGCCTTTTCATCGTTTCACGAATTTTCCGTATCGCGATAATGTTTCAAATGAGTAAATACTACTAAGTAAATATAAAACACGGTCACAGTCTGGTACCTTTTTACAATCGTGTATCCAGGATTTTTTTTTGAGTTCTGAGTATTTCTGTAGGTATATGATTTGAAAAAAATTTTCTTTTATTAAGATTTATTATTGAAGCAATAACATAACATGTATTGATATAAAATTCCTACCCTAACATAGTGGTGGGTCTACGGGGAAATGCGAATTCCCCTTGGACCTACTGGCGGCTCAAGCCAGTAAGTCCACGGGGCATATGTACATCACCAAAACACGCACCTGCTGGGTTATTCTGTAACTTAGTTAGCAACTGAAAATAGTTGCCAACTAATTAGTTAGATATACATTGCTGCTTTACTGTGTAAAATTATGAAAACACTTTATATTTCCCACAGTAAAGCAGCAATGTATATCTAACTAATTCATTGGCAACTATTTTCAGTTGCTAACTAAGTTACAGAATAACCCCCCTGGTCTGTGAAAACACGTTTTCAAAAGTACCGGTCGTCTGTTTGTTCGGGCTGATTGGCAGAACGTCTGAATCGATTTTGACAAGACTTCTCAATCAGGCACTGAATTTTAGAAGTGATCTGGGCAAATTTTTATATGGAATTTGATTTGGAATTATTTTTGAAAATAAATAAGTTCCCACAAGATATTCACAAAAACCATAATCCACAAAGTCACGGGCATTGGCTACTTCCTAATAAATGTAATGCAATAATTGATAAAATACGAATATGTTAAGTACAGTTTAGTACCTACATAACAAGGAATATTGCACAAGAGGAAATCATCGTATCTCCAATAGATACCTAATTGTCATCGGGCGCCAGCATATCGAGCAATGAATTTTCCACGCAAGTATAAGACGAATTACATTACAATATTAAATTACTTACCCACTACTACATACTACTACCACTACCCACATAATTGATGAACGCCCAGTAATTGGTCTCGCCTTGAAAATATGCGACATTTATTGGTTATATTTAAAACGCGTCACAGACTTACTTGATCCTTCTTAAATCATAAAATTCCCACTCGTTATGTGAAATAACGCAGGATTTTTCCCTGTGCCAATTACTAAGATATTATGTGGGAGGAAAATACTACTAGGCTCTCAGTTAAAAATCAGGTGCATCTAAGATTACAAGGACTTCCTAGGGCTAGGTCAAGGCTCAGAGCAAACGGAAACGCGTGGCTCTGAGGCGTAATATCTATTATATATTGATGACGAGGACTGAGGCGTATTATATATGTATTTACTAAGACAAACTGTTGAAATTTTTATAATTAAAAGAAAACACGAAGTGCACTCCGGCGCGCCTTATCGCGGATTCCGTTTTGTTTTCAACCGTATATTGATGTTAATAAAGCTGAATTTAAGTTGTTATCATTAAAAGAACCTGCGCTTAGACACTACTTATTTCACACTGTTTATGAGACTTGCACCAGAACAATTTGCTTTACAAAGCATAGTTAAATTGAGGATAAAAGTACTGGGTAATATGCTTTGTAGACTAAATCCAACCGCAAAATGCATTGAGCACCTACCTACCAGTTATATACAAACATAATATGTATAGATATTAATCGTATACAAACCGTCTATAGTCAGATCGCACAATCGGGTTTGCCAGACTAGTTTCGAAGTATTTAAACCCATCCGGGGTCCTTAGTCATGAGCCAGACACAATTCCCATTGTAGGCTTCTATACAACGAACGACGTAAGCAACGTACCGAAACATCGTTAATTGTTAGTTAGAATGGCTTTGTTCGCAGATCGACTTGCGCTGATCGACCCTACTTGCATCCTGACATACCTCATAGCCGTGATCTATCACACACGCGTTTCAATCACCGAAATATTGAAGTTGTGTGAACAAAAATAACAGGTAAAAAATTCCTGTCAACTAAATTTGTAAATCTGAAGGGGATAGATAGAAGACAATTCGTGCCTTGTACAACTGACGAAACGTCCAAGTGCGAGAACTGTTCATGCACTGGTCTCAGCGATACTTATTCATATGGATGGCAGTATTCAGTAATGCAAAATTTACGACAAAATATGGGGCAGCTGAAATATAGAGTCGCATAATAGAGAGCTATGCAAAGCTACTCCATTAAGAACACCTTGTAATCATTGCTCATCCATTGTGATTTTATGCCATAGAGTCTCAATCGCTTGTTGTAATAAATCAAGACAAGGCCGTTAGCAAATTTATTTTAGGCGCCACACGATGACGGTGTTTGCCATGTGTATATGAAACGAATATACCTACTGTAGGACGTACATATGTACGTACACTAACCTCGAAGACGATTCATAAATCTTGACAGGAACTCGCACTGAATAGAAATCGTACATCGATACGTACGGACATACTTGTATTAGCACTTCCATAAGTTTGCAGAATTTATGGGGCGTTAAATCTGCGCATATTATAATAGATAGGTATTATTGTGTCTGTTCTTGCCTGCGATTTTGGTCCCGTCGATCCAACTTACTGTAAGTTTGTACTGTAAGGCATAACTTCCTTTGATATAGGTATGTATATTTTTCATATTTAAGTCCTAGCTTAAACTTTTCACTTTTGTTTTACTCACAAAAATATTATACAGGATCAAAGAATGCTTTGACACCCGCACTAAGACTAGCTTGTTATTTGGTATAGTATACTTAAATAAAACTTTTAAGATTTACTAACACACTGCATCCCTAAAGGAAAGAAGCAAGGTTGCGTATATTTTTAGAGATGATGATTGCATAATTTTGACCTCTACACTTTTGCATATTAGCATCCTGTGCAGACACATACATGGTCAAGACTCAAGACAGATATATTTAATTTTACAAATAGAGTTCTAGAACCTTAATCATCTGTAAACGATTTATGTCAATTCAGAGATCTGCCATGTAAATAAAATAATTTAATGCAAATCCTTCAATGTGACGAACAACATGTTTGCCTCGATGTGTCAATATACATAACTGATGCATAAGATGGCACATTTTTATAGCTTTTGATATTGTACTTAAACTATATTAGTACTTACTACTATCACTTACTAACTTAGCTGATACTGTCCTTAGTATGTTACACAACTTTATAATACACTCTTTTGTCACTAGTTATCTTGTTGTCTTGTTGTGCTGTGCTAGATATAAATTAGTTGACAGGATTTAGCTTTAATAGTTTGTTAAACGAATTTTCAGAAATAAATTCAAACAATACTAACTCATTACTGACGTGATTGTCACTGTCTTTAATAGATTTGTTAAATCATACGGATTTAGGTCATTATCATTACAACAAGTTTAAGTATAGCTAGGTAAGAAGCTTTGTAAGAAGATTCGTTTCTCAAAAATTTTTTGAGCGTGTGATGGTATGTCGATGTAAAGCTCGCGAGAAGTAGGCCTGTGGTCCTATGTAACATTTCAAGTTAGTGTTGTTGCGTCATTTAATATAGTGCTGATTTTGAATAGATATTTCAATGATTTTTTTTTATTAGAATAGTAAAGCATGACATAAAATATATGCATTTAGAAATGAAAAACCTTATCTCCTAGGTAACCTTCTTGAGGCGTAAATACAAGAAAGAGCGTATAGGTATGCAAATAAAATATAATTACTTACAACATGCTATGTAAATGTACACACGTACGTGGATATTATATTACAGCTTTATCCGCTTTACCTTTTACATAAAAAGTATTACAAAGTGTAAAGACATGAGATAAAAGAAAATAAAGATTATGCAATAATAAGTAAGAATGCACCAAAAAGACTAAATAAGAGCAAGGTTATAGTCCAAGATCCCAGGGCCGCCAGACGTCACGTATTTTCTGATGGATGAAATGTGGACGATTGAGTAGTGTTAGTATGTACTATGATCGTATGGCTACCTGCTAGCTTGGTCAAACGGCCAATTTCCAGGTATCAGGTAATCAAGGTACATAAAAACATTACTTACTTCACTTAAATTCTCATGGCTGATTTTTATATATGTTGTCGTGTGTATAGTTAAAAATAAATTGTCAATACTCCCAGACACTTTCCGTCGGCCATATTGCTTGACAGACGCTTTAAGGGTCTCAAAATAAATAATTAGTCAACTTCACGTAAATTCTGACGCTCCATTTTTATATATGTTCATCCGACAACTATTTTAAAAGCTTTGACAAGAAGACAGACCGATCCAAGGGGCCAATCATCCCCTAAACTAAATTTTAATATCTCTGTGAGTGGGAGCGCGAGAGCATTATCTACGCGCATGAGACTGAGTGAGACCGACTGCGCTGTTAAGGCCATGAAAATTACTTGTAAAATAAAATTGTAAAATGTAAAATTACAGTAAAAAATTTGAAAAACTATAAGTGTTATTTTTAAGAAATATTTTTTAGTTTTAATTAATAAATTGAAAAAAAAAAATTAAAAATGTCGGCTAACTTTAGTATTATTTATTATATGTCAATTTTTTTTTCTTATTTTTGTTGCTATAATTTACTTGTCAACAAAAGTTCTAAAAATTATAAGATATCTGTTCAAGTAATTTTCATGGCCTTAACAGCGCAGTCGGTCTCACTCAGTCTCATGCGCGTAGATAATGCTCTCGCGCTCCCACTCACAGAGATATTCAAATTTAGTTTAGGGGATGATTGGCCCCTTGGATCGGTCTGTCTTCTTGTCAAAGCTTTTAAAATAGTTGTCGGATGAACATATATAAAAATGGAGCGTCAGAATTTACGTGAAGTTGACTAATTATTTATTTTGAGACCCTTAAAGCGTCTGTCAAGCAATATGGCCGACGGAAAGTGTCTGGGAGTATTGACAATTTATTTTTAACTATACACTCGACAACATATATAAAAATCAGCCATGAGAATTTAAGTGAAGTAAGTAATGTTTTTATGTACCTTGATTACCTGATACCTGGAAATTGGCCGTTTGACCAAGCTAGCAGGTAGCCATACGATCATAGTACATACTAACACTACTCAATCGTCCACATTTCATCCATCAGAAAATACGTGACGTCTGGTGGCCCTGGGATCTTGCTCTATTATGTGAATGACACAACAACAATATTGGATTCAAAATGATTCGTAGTAAACGTCGCAAAGGTAGGTACCTAGGTGGTATTTCAAATGGAACAGAAAAACGGCTGAATAATGAAAAGTATTAATTGTTAAGAGCACCTCAATATTGACGTTAACGTCCAAAAAACTAAATAGATAAATATCCAAAAAATATAATATGTCGATTTTAAGAAAAGATATATACTAGAGGATATTGACGAAAATTTGATAAGGTAAGTACAAGTTAAATATCTTCATAATAATTATTTATATACCTGAGCATCGAATAGAAAAGACGTAAAAGTAAAGAAAACCATCTGTCCGTGTGATGATTACACATTGCATCACCAACATTAGGGACTCCAAGTTCACACCGAATGGTTTATTTTCGAAACGTATTAACAACTTAAATCGGTGAGCAAACAACATACAAAAGTACGTGGGGCATGCAACAAAATTCATGTGTATCTTCAAAGTTTAAACGTACTGGGGTGTTGTGAAGTCAAGTCCACAAGTGCGCCGTTATTCTGAGCTTATCTGAAGTATTGTGGCTTGGAACTTATCGACAACACAGAACACAGTCTCGTTCATTATAAACAAATGTTGCCGCGAAAGCTGGCTTTGTTCGAGCTTCGAGACGCGACTCCGTATCCGTAGCGTTGCCGATTTCTAAACGGTTTCTTGTTCTCAACGTCCGTACGTAAGTACATGTATTTGTATGTATAAAGATTACATTATCTTATACCTACTCGTAATGATAATATTATACCTTCTTCTTGTTAAGAGCGTTGACGCACGGACCCGCTTCGCAAGTTTAGGCATTTACCTGGGATTCTTTGTTTACGTGAATGAACGGGCTGCTCCGAGTGCAGTGTAGTGTAACAAACCGTTTTGATCTTTTTACCATTTTCAAACAGGCTATTATTTTTTTCAATATTCTTAGGCATCTATACCTAAGTTTTTAGTTCGTAGATTTTTAATTTTATAAAGCAGGCATAATTAATGTATAATGCTTGAAAAAGACCTTATAGAGTAGACCAGTACATAAAAATTATAATTGGAGCATATAGTACAGCTTCTGATATTGATTTTTTTATATGCCTACTCGTGTAAGGGTAAGATAGTGAAGAAAAATGCAGATTCATTCAGAATCAAAATTAAAAAAAAATTAATAAAAGTATTTTTTTTTTTGTTTTCGCACCCAACCTAACGTAAAAACAAAACAGAGAGCAATAAAAGAGATAAGCACCTGCAACGCTAAAGCAGTTTTTATCACACTGACAATAGCCATCAAGGGTCGATTGCAATAACAAGCTATAATTTAAAAATTAAAAAAACCCGACTGCCATGCTAAAAAACGAACTAAAAAATTAATAAACTACCACCTTACCACTTACAGTGTAGTTGTTATTTATTTTGTTTTTCATGATATGTCACTCCAAATTGATTTAAAACATATAGATTGTATACATTTTCGTACTCGCCTTTTAAAGCCCTTTATTTTGATACCCCACTCGAGGGTCTTGAAGAAAAAATTTTTTTTCAGCCCGCACATTAAAGTGCATAACATTCGCCATTTTGATTTTTTATGAATTTTATGTACCCAGTAACATTTGCGCCGTCAAGACAAATCTAATGACGTATAATTTATCAAAATAGGTTGAGCCGTTAAGTAGTTACGAACTGACATAGGAAACGGTCATTTTCTACGATTTATCACTCCAAATTGTTTCCAAATATATAAATTTATACATTTTCGTATTTGCCTTTTGAATCCCTTTATTTTGATACCCCACTCGAGGGTCTTGAAGAAAAAATTTTTTTTCAGCTCGCACATTAAAGCGCATAAAGTCCGCCATTTTGATTTTTTTTTTAATTTAGGTACCCTATAACACTCGCGTCATTGAGACAAATCTAATGACGTATCATTTATCAAAATCCGTTGAGCCGTTGATTAGTTACAAGCGGACATAGGAATGGACATACATACACACAGGTGAAACACATATACCCAGTCGGGTAAAAAAGAAAATTCCTGTTCGAAAATATAAATAAAATTATCAAATAAAGTTGCTCAAACGATGACCACGTGCAAATCATAGTTAGTATCTAATCTCTTGCAGGTGTTGTGCTAGTGTAATCCATTTACCTACCACAATAACAATAGAAAAACTAAATAACATTTACCACAATAACAATAGAAAATTATTGCACGGGTAAAAAATTATCAGCCATTTTATAAAACAATACAAAAAATAACTTTGTGCTATTGCGATAAACTGTGCCCAACAACCTAGGTATTGTGCCCAACATAGGTGTATGTATGTAAGTTTTTTTTTCATCAAAAAGTCTAAAATAACCAATGTTCATGCCTGTGATACTAAATTTCGGCCAAATCGGTAAAAAGAATAGGCCGTGAAAAGCTATCAGACGGAGAGACACACTTTCATATTTATAATATTAGTATGGATTATTTAAATAAAAAAATTATACTCTACTAGCTTTTGCCCGCGGCTTCGCCCGCGTGAATTTGGGTTTTTCACAAATCCCGAGGGAATCATGGATTTCCTGTTCCCGTTCTCGCTCCCTTTTCAAACATTTATACCTACTTTCAAGAAAGTTTGCCTATATCAGCCCGCCATGTTGATTTTGATGTAATTTTCCGATTTTAAATTTTAATAGTTACCGGACGATAGTTTTTGTATACGATAGCTATTTTCTAGTTCATTTTCCACATAATATTATGTAAGTATATGTTGGCCGCGAGTTCGTCAGCGTGGATTTAGGTTTTTAAAAATCCTGTGGGAACTATGTCAATTTTCGAGACGCAAGCTACCTCTGTACCTACCAAATTTTGTATAAATCGGTTAAACGGACGGAACTTTAAGAATTCCGTGAGAACTCTTTAATTTTCCGAGATAAAAAGTATCCTACATATATCCGTCCCCAGGATGTAAGCTAACTCTGTACCTAATTACATAAAAATCGGCAGACAGAAAGACACACTGTCGCATTTATAATATTATATAGTATGGATTACTGATTTACAACTATAATCCTCAACTATAACTATAATATAATATATTACAATTATTAAAAATACGTAAAAAGTTTTAAACTATCTGTAAGAAAAAATAGCGAGCATTAAAAATATCTAGTATTGAATAGTGACAGTCGCACTACAATTTTACGTATATTCCATGTAATCCAATAAGA
Source organism: Melanargia galathea (assembly GCA_920104075.1). Classification (NCBI taxonomy): domain Eukaryota; kingdom Metazoa; phylum Arthropoda; class Insecta; order Lepidoptera; family Nymphalidae; genus Melanargia; species Melanargia galathea. Next base: position 18,779,346 of record OV049859.1, read on the forward strand.
ATTGCCGAGACAAAAAGCGTTACGTCCGTTCGCGGAGAGGCCTCGGCTCATACTAGTTTGCTAGTTCAATTTCCTACTGCCTCTTTCTGCGTTTTGGTGTATGTTTCTAAGTTATATTATGGAAACAAATAGTAATTAATGTTAGATTTTTTTTAACTTATATTATTGCTAATATGTTTTACTTTTATATGTACTTAATTTTACTTATAAATAGCGAAAATTAATCTACTAAAATGACGGTTTTATATGTCTATAATTTACTGAAATTAAAATTCCTTTGCTTGGATTTTTATGATGTAAAAAACGCCAAATTAAAAAATGTTTTCTTCCATGTCTTTAGTTCAGGGCATTTCCTTTCATAAATATATCTTTGTGTGTGAATTGAACAAGTAACTTTTGACGTAGTGAACGTCAAAGATTCCACGATTCCCAAAATTCAAAAATAGGCTTTTGGTATTTTGGCAATAAGACAAAAACTATCAATAAATTGCAAAATGTTGTCTTCCAATTCCCTAGAACACAAAATTGTCTACAATGTAGTATAAATAAGTTTTCAAGTAAATGCATAGATGAACAATATATGAAGGGTCAAAATAGCTTAAAAATGAGCTAAAACGGCGCAGAACGCATCAACGCTCTTAACTTTGCCGCGAATAAAGGACAGAGTTATTTAAGATGCAGTTGCAGATTTTAATCATTAGCGGTAGGTGCAATGGGTATCACCAGAATGGCAGTTACAATAACAAGTACTTACAAGTATAAATTGAAAATTTAAAAACCCCCGACATTCGCCAATTTGTGGTGGCAGTCATCGCCATCTTGGATTTGCATAGTGCTATTCTACTAGTCAAGCTCTTTCATTTGATACCCATATTGAGGGCGTTGTGATAAAATATGTAATCCGCCATTTTGTAGCGGCGGCCATCTTGGATCGATTTTCATCAAAAATAGCTAACAACACTCTCGACTAATTCACCTTTCAAACAAAAAAAAAACCGCATTCAAATCGGTTCACCCGTTTGAGCGCTACAGGGGAACATACAAACAGACACACACACACACACACACAGACACGTCAAACTTATAACAACTCGTCGTTTTTGCGTCGGGGGTTAAAAAGAGAACTTCGCTGGATCTACTACTACTTATCTACTTGATTTTTACTATCATTTTTTATCATCATCAAGATTTTAAGAGGAAATGTGGTCGAAGAGACTTTTGAAAATTAGGTATTTGAAGATACTATTGCTGTCGCGCTGCGACCGCTCACAGCGCTGGCGGCCGCCCTATTCATGTGTGTGTAAGTTGACAGTGTGTGCGTGTCCGCAGCGCGCGTTGTTGCCGCATCGCGCGCTCCGTTCATTTCTCAATTTTTTGGTGTTCGCATCATTGCCTAAGCAAAGTGATAATTTATATATTTCATACGATTTTGGCTTGTTTATTTGGACTTATGTTTACCCTGCTACTCTTTTGATTCGGATTATGTTTATTGGACCGTGTTTTTATAAAACCCAAGAACTCGATACAGCTATTACCTACTTAATAATAATAATAATAAATAATATATAAATAATAAATAATAAGTAATTATTTTAAGTTTTTAGTGTTTCATTAACTCATTTATATATTTTCTTATATAATATAAGCAATGATAATATAAATAAGAACTGTGTAAATTAGATTGCGACCTATATATAATTAATTATTATTAATTAATTATCTTGTGACATATACCTTTTTTTTGTCAGACTAGTAAATGGGTAAATAACATTAGAACGTTATTTAACCATTTACTAGATTAGTTAGTTATTTAATTTTCAAAATAGATTTTGACCTATATAATAGTAGTTACTAATTATCATGTGACATTTTTTGTGTCACAATATAGGTGAATGGTTTTATAATTTTCTAACTCAACCTAACCTAACTTCCGATCAATACAAGATTAGTTTGTATGCGTACAAGCACTGTATATTATGGAACAAGTAGATACTTAGGTCACTACAAAGTATAAAGTGTATAGTAAGTAAGAGTAAAGCAAGACGTATACGAGTATTTGCGTACTATGTACTCTTGTATAGTTTATGTAACTTATAACTTCGAATGGCAACTCTGAAAATGTAATTTGTACGGTACAGTTTTTTTTTTAAAAACTTTTGATAGTAATTTATTATTATTGTTATTAATAAACATTTATAGACTTAAAATTAATTTTATTTTATATTCATTACCTACCTATTAAAAAAAGTAATTGAATTTTCCACTAAAGGTCATATTTATGCAAAAAAATAAACCGGTCAAGTGCGAGTCAGACTCGCGTACCGAGGGTTCCGTACTCCAGATATATAAGTACAATCTGTTTTTCATTAGTTTGTCTTAAAAGGTAAGGTGCTAATTTTATTAAGCTAGGCCTCTGAATTGTATGACTACTACTACCTGGCTTTCATGATTCTACCTAGGTCAACGAGAAGTACCCTATAGGTTTCGATTCCCTTTTTTTGACAGACATGACATACATACAGATAGACGTGTGCGCCGCGCCGACCCGCCGCCGCCGCCGTCATTTTTTGGACGCCGCCGCCGCCGATCGGCGTAAAATCGGCGCGAGTTCTAAATGTTTTAGAACACCCTCCAACATCATTCACCTTCTTCTATACCAAATAACCTAACGATTACACCACTCATATTCCATATTTCTATACAATAAATTACAAAAAAATACGATCGATATGAAGTTATACCTTCCTATTCATAATAAAACTTAACTAATTACCTTACTACTTACTTACCTAACTAAAAAACTTACTCCGACAACATCTGCTTCATCATTTTGTAAAAGCCAAAATAAATGGATAAAAGCCAAAATAAATATCCATTTATTTTGGCTTTCCGAGAATCTTCTCGCAAGGGATTTATGTTTGTCGATTTGTAGATCACTCATGCCTTTCGATAGTGTATCTAACGAGGGGTTAGAATACCTACTTATTAGAGTAGAAATGTTTTTTATTCAAATAAACTTTTACCTACTTTTGAATCGTCAATTGAATCTACCACTGGTATCAATCTATTGACGAAATATGAGGTCAATAATTATAGAAAAGAAGATAATACCGACTCGAACCACTATCTCTAGAGAAGCCTTGAACTGATTTATTATACGACTCCATGTTAACACACACGTAACAAGATATTATATTGGCAAAAATTCAGACCTATGCAGTTCTCACAACAGACCTTTAGTCCAGTAACTTTGAACTCGTCTGTCCATCGAGTGGGGGGTCTACCTATGCTTCGTTTACTGGTGCGAGGTCGCAATTCAAGCACCTTGGGACCCAACGTCCATCGGTTCTCCGAGAAATGTGCCCCGCTCTTTGCTACTTCAATTTCGCGACTCGTTGAGCTATGTCGGTAACTCTGGTTCTCCTGCGGATCTCCTCATTTCTAATTTGATCCCGCAGGGATACTCGGAGCATAGCTCTCTCCATCGCCCGCTGAGTGACCCTGAGCCTTCTTATGAGGCCCATTGTTAGCGACCATGTCTCAGATCCGTAAGTCATCACTGGCAACACGAGACACTGAGGAATATTGGACGAAAATACATCTCGAAGTTTCCCGAACGTTGCCCAGACGAGTTGGATTCGACAGTTGATCTCTTTCTCAAAATTGGATCTACCTAGCTGGACCGTGTGTCCCAGGTATATGTACTAGTCTACAATTTCGAGTGCCGAGTTCTCAACGATTACCGGGTAGAGCGGAACATGAGCATTGACTTTCGTCTTACTCATGTTCATTTTTAAGCCCACCTGTTGAGAAACTCTGCTGAGATCATTGAGCATTGTACTGAGGTCTTCCAGAGTATCTGCCATCACGACTATATCATCGGCAAACCGTAGGTGAGTGATGTACTCACCGTTTATGTTGATGCCAAGTCCGTTCCAGTCCAGAAGGTTAAAGACCTCTTCCAACGCAGCGGTAAATATCTTCGGGAAGATAACATCTCCCTGACGGATTAGCCTCGTAATCTGGTCCTGTATACGGACTGACATAGTGGCGTTTTCGTACAAACACTTCAACGCTAGCAAAGTGGTCGGTTATAGTCTTCAGTCTTCTGTATAATCTGCCGCAGCGTATGAATGTGGTCTATGGTACTGAAGTCTTTTCGGAACCCGGTCTGTTCGGGAAGCTGGAAGTCATCGAACCTACAAGCGAGACGATTCGTAATGACTCTCGAGAACAACTTATAGACATAGCTCAGCAGCAAGATGGGTCTATAATTCTTCAACAGGGTATTATTGCCCTTTTTGAAGAAAAGAACCACCATGCGTCTGTGCCATGCCTCTGGCGTTATGCCCTCGTCGATGATGGAATTGAACAATCGCTGAAAGACTTTAAGAACTGGTTTTCCACCTGCTTTCAGGAGTTCCGCTGTGATTCCGTCATCACCTGGCACCTTGTTGTCCTTAATTTGTTTGAGTACCTAGTAGAATAAAATTGCTATAATTGAAGACCAGAACCAGCTCTGTAGATACATTACTTACTGAGATGCTCGTGACTTCGCCCGCGTATCTTCTTAATGTCATAAAAACTTCCATCTCCTATTAAACCAACTTGGGGGTAGTTTTTCCAAAATTTCTTAAACACGTAATTCTTCATTTTTAACCGAAAATCGAAATACCAATTTTCATGGATATAACTTCATAAATGATGTAAAAACGTGACGGGGTCTCATTTAAATTTTCATCCCCTATTTAACGTACTTGGGGATAGAATTTTCAAAAATCCTGAAATATATTTTATTTTTATTTTTTATCGCAAGCCTAAATACCAATTTTCATGGCTATAACTTAAAAAAATGATAGACTTTCATACAAACTTTTATCCCCTATTTAACCCCCTTAGGGGTAGATTCCAATAGATTCCAATAATCCTTTTTTAGTGGGCCCCTACATCACAATTATAATTATTTACTCATTTATCATAAATAGAAGTTATTGTAAACGTCCTTAAAATGTACTATCATAAACTAGTCCTTTACGGTTCGCCAAAATCGCCAAAATCTGAACGCTAGGTACCCCATACTTGCAAACGTTAAAGTTACTGGACTATTTGGCAAGTTGTTGTTATTGCAAGAGTTTTATTTAATTGTACCTATCTGATTTTCAGTAAAAATAATTCTACAAGTTAGACAGTTTTATTAAAATTATCCGCGCCGAATTTACGCCGAAAACACGCCGCCGCCGCCGATTTTTGACCGGCGTGCGCCGCCGGAGATTTTAGCATCGGCGCACACGTCTACATACAGACAACAAAGTGATCTTATAAGGGTTCCTTTTTCCTTTTAAGTTATGGAACCCTAAAAATGTTTATCGATAATTGTTTACAACACTAATTTATCGATATTATTTTCAACTACTACGCATCACTTCGATCTGTATATGTGTAATCCGCTCGTCCCGCGTCCCCGCTCTCAAATTCGTGCAATAAGGACAACTGCAGGCCCGACTCAATAGCCGCAAGTAAAAAGTCATAATTCGAGGTTTGGCTCTCTAGTGTTTCCTCCTCCAATATTGGACCAATTTAAAAGATATTTCGTAAACTGAATATAGAGGATATATACTGTGACTCTATGTTTTGCTTTTTTCATTATTAATTGTCAAATTTGTACATTAGGCCTCTGTTGCAAGCGATCTAAAATAGGCAATTTTGAGCATTTTGTAACGGTTCTAGTGCTTATAAAAATAATGTATCTTCAAAAAGGAAAACATAGGGGCATAGAAGAGGTTGATATTTATTTTATTGTAAAAAATCATTGCTTTAGGATCATAAACCAGGGAGAAAACACCCGAGAGCGTTTGTATGGAGAAATGACCATCCGTGTTTCCTCTTAAGCTGGTGTTCTAAATATTAAAAACCTATACTCATATTACACGCAAGTTACTCTACCTACGAAGGTTTCTTATTTTTACCGTGTGGGATATTTTAAAGTCATCTAGTTATTTATTTGTGGTAAAACTTGACTTATAGAACGGGTCGGACGGCCTCCATTAGATACTAAATGTTTACCTTATTACTTATTGCCGCCGACGCGTATAGAAATAAAAACGCCCACAGATTATTGCTAGGCCTGCGTGGAACGGTACTAGAATTGTGTTGGACATGGTACTTCGGGGGGGCCTTTTGGAATCGGACGGTTAATGGACTGCAACAGAAGGTGAAACGAGTGCTATGCACTAGACGTGGTATACATTCTGTGTATGAATGACCGCTCTTTTGTCTCCCTCTAACTCACAAACTAGAGCGAGAGGCAACTTAAATTTTCAACAAAACGATGACGTACAATCAGGCACAAATATATCTGATCTGTTAATGGACTCGGAACAGGTCAGGTCAAACCGTCAAATTATATCGTCACTCATGATTTTTGGGCAAAATAAATGTTTATTTTTTAAGACTCTACAAGGTTACATTAGAATTACATACTTAAACAGTAAAATCTGTGACATTTCTTACAATGCCGCTATTTAGTTATACTTTTTAATAAAATAATAGGTATCTATAGACTGCCGAGAAGATAATAAATTAATAAGTTAAGGCATATAGACATACATTGTGCAAAATATTGATTAAAATGAATCCGTTTTGAAGACATAATAAATTATGTAAGATCACTCAAAAGATAATGTAAATAATAAATATGTTACTTCACATTATATCATTTACATAGAGTAATTAACATTCGACCTCAAAACTTATCAGTGGTTTTATAGTTATTTGTATTATGTACATAATATTATGTAGCTAAATTGGGTAGGTAGAGATATAACAACATGAAACTTTGGATAACTAAATGCTCAAATATACAATATACATATTATATGACTGCAGCTGCAGGTAAGTTCACATTTCGCGATGAGGCGATAATTGACATGTTTAGATATTAAAGTCACCTTGCCAGATTATAAGTACATATCTCATGCTCACTGTACCTACTAAAGTTTGGTTGGATATTGAAACTTTCACTGTGCGATAAAAGGGAGCCGATACAAACTACAAAAGGTTCTTTGTCCAAAGCTAAACATGATGGGAAGCAATAAGGGCGGGCACACAATGGTTGATAGAGTAGGTAGGTAGGTACCTAATTATTTAACTTTTCGAATGGGCCTTGCGGGGCAGGCACTCATGTGTCTACCGCATGGCCCATTTTATGTAATTGTGATGATTAACAAAAAAACTAATTGTACGACCACTGAAGAACCTGATTTTAAAAGATCACTTTAGAAGTTAATTGTAAAAGTCTACTTAAGATCTTACTTAGACTGTAAATGTCCATTGAAGAATCTGACTTAAAAACCACTGAAAAAGAAGAGTGAATAGGCATTTTCTAGGCAAGCGCGTTCCAACTTAGACCTCATCATTGCTCTCCAGGCATGATTGTCGTCAAGCGTAAGCCTATCATACAATAAAAAAAAAATCAAAAAAAAAAAAAACTGATTCTAAAAGACCACTAAAGATTCGGATTTGTAAAACCATTGAATTATTATGGTAGATAATTTCTCAAATTGTAGAACGAATTATTATTATAAGTCTACACATGAACCTGACTATAAAAGACTACTGCAGAAACTGTTTATATAAGTTCCAAAACCATCATGAAATGTTTTTCGTTGTATGATAGTTAATTTTTAAAATTGTTATTCGATTTTTTACTCAATTCGCTGCTAACTCACATTAGTACGATCTTTTTGGACAAGGGAACATACAAATGTATTCTTCTCACATTTTTGGTAAAAATTAGGATCGCTTATAGCCGTTACGTTACGTTTTACTAAACCCACTTTACATTGCCAGCTTGAAATTGAAACGTTGAAACGCAATGTATTCAACGAATCGATGGAGGGGTTTTATGATTGTCAGGTTCTTTGAAGCGTTCAACCGTGGCTCAGTGAGGCAGACATCGCCTGATTTTATGATGAAAGGTGCTTCGCGTGACTTGGTAATAGCAAGAATTAATGCGGAATTGAAAATGAAACCTAATTTTCGAACAAAAATGTTTTTAAAAGCTTTAGAAGCCTTGTGAATGACATATTTAGTTATACCTCGTAACTTTGTCAAATAGATTCTCCGTAGGCAAAGTTAGCTGAGGCAAAATTATTCTTCTGTAGATGATATTTCATTTGAAACTATTTCATACAAAATAGAGAGGAAAGTTTTGAATGAGATAATTATCAAATTATAAATACTAGAGATAAAAGGTTGGACCATCGCAGACAGACCACACGGTAACACGAGGTCATCAATTAATATTATAAGCTGTTGTACTTATAGATTAAAAAAATATATAAAAACTAACATAATAATAATTATACATATTTTATAATGTTTGTATTTGATACTAGTCGATCCCCGCAACTTCGTTCGCGTAGATATATGTTTTTATATATAGGATCGGATCGGATCCCATAATTCTTTTATGTACCTAAACTAAATGTAGCCTAAGTTACTCCCTATAACATCACCTATCTGCCATTAAAAGTTCCATTAAAATCGATCCAGCCGTTTCGGAAATTAGCTTGAACAAATAGACAGAACGACAAACATAAATTTAAACGCACACCAGTTTAAAATAAGCCGTACGTTCAAAGATCCGGGTCCCAAGTTATTTGAACCCAATACTGAGGGTTGTAATGTCTGTCATTTCTGAACTAATAAACCTATGACCTTGAAATATTTACGGGACAATACTTAAAGTACTACCTTTCTAACAAAAAAAGAATGAGTTAAATCGAACTACGCGTTAATGAATTACAGCTAAATACATGTTTTAACTTTCTTCCCCTCTCCCTAGGGAACCGTGCTGAATTTCGGATAAAAAGTATCCTATAACCTACCTCGAAGTATAAACTCAAATCGTACCAAGTTTCATTTGAATCCATTCAGTAGTTTCGGCGTGATGCGCGGCCAAGATACAGACAGACAGACAGACAGACAGACAGACAGACAGACAGACAGACAAAAATGAAAAAAATTGCAGTTTTGGCTTCAGTATCGATTATAGAGTGCCCTCCAATAAAAAATTTCAAAATATCTTCAATGTACAGAATTGGATCTGTTACAGTTTTATTATATTATAGATAGATGTTTACTCTATAAAAGCTATTATTATTTTGTAATTTAAATTTAAGTTAATTGAGAAATTCAAAATTAAATAAATTTTCCATAGAAAACTTTTATTTTATCTGTTTAGGGCAAATTGATAAAGAACCGAGCAGAGATAGATTTCGTTCGTAAGAGAATTTGAAAAGAGAAAGGCTCTTAACTTTTTCCATGTTGCAATATAATCCGCTGACTAAGAATTATTGCGTATCTGCTCTCAATTCAAATCAGCCAGATGCATTCGTTCCGCGGCGAGAAACCCACTCTTCATACAAATGAATCTAACTTTGTGTAAGCTGGGATTCACTTGAACTTGCAAGCAGCCTCGTTGCAACGCTGACACAACGACAAAATCTAATAAAAGGAAAAGGTGACTGACTGACTGATCTACCAACGGACAGCTCAAACCACTGGACGGATTGGGCTGAAAGGCATTCAGATCGTAGCATTATGACATCCGCTACGAAAGGATTTTTGAAAATTCAACCCCTAAGAGGGTTAAATAGGGGTTGAAAATTTGTATAAGATGATTATGAACCCACGCGAAAGAAGTCGCGGGCATCAGCTCGTTAAATATAAAACCCTATTTTAAAACATAGGTAACCCTGATCTAAAACTAGTCATCCACAGCGTTTAGGTGTCCCTTTAACGTTGGTGAAAACCTTAAAATCAAATCGTTGTTCACCAAATTAGGCTTAGGTGTTTCCTAAAATTTAGGGATTTTCCGTGAAAACGGGCATTAAAATTAGTAAACACTATATTTAGTGCACGCCATTATATAAGGTCTTCTCACTTTCATAATGGTTAAATAGCAGAGGCACGAGTTATACGCGATAGCCAGGAGTTGCGTTGCTCAGCAGTACAGTCACCGGTCGGTGTAGATGCGCTACTGATCAACCCAGTGACCCACAGGCCAAAGCCTCGCATAGCAAATTATTACAACACTCACACTAGTACTGTATTTGCTGTTCTGAAATCTGCAGCTTTCATCGCTAAAGCAGCGACGACGACTACGACCGAACAAATTATGTTGGAGAATAACACAGCTATCAAGACACACGGCCGTATGTAAAAGCCAAGTTCCAATAAGAAAAATTCTTATAAGAACGGCGACAGACAGGCAGTGTGTATATTTACACGATATGCAAATCTCTAAACGACTATGGGCATAAAGTCGTCTATTTCAAGGAATTGTAAGGAAAATTCTAGCAAAACAGGATATTTATTCACCGCGTCTTAACGGTTAACTGAGGTGCATGTCAAGTAGGTAATAATTTTTTGTTCATACGTATGTCGTTGCGTCAGTATTTATATTGTGAACGGGAAAAACGCGCGTTTATACCTACGTCATAATAATTAACTTCTTTTTGAACTGAGAAAAAATCCGACGTAAGCTGAAGTCTACACCACTGACCACAAATAGAAGAGTACTATATAATATGGAGTTGTACCTTACAAAGCCCTAAAAAAGTACAAATAGCCCTAATGGTTGCCAACCTCCGATAGGAGACGGCACTACAAGAAGAAGAAGAACCTTACAAAGCGCTTTTGAATAGAAAGGGATTGATTGGTAAGCGATCGGAACATGCAGCACTTCCGTATAACATAATTTATATTAATAGATCGCCCATAAAATTCAAGATCACAACATAATTATATTGTGCCTCGTTGAAACCTTTATCGTGAGTGGAAACTACTCGTATGTAATTAACAATGCTAATAATTATATACACTTTCCGACTTTGCAAATATCTATCACTCAATACCACCATTAGGAAGTAGATATTGAAGTGCGTTACCTTCACTGATTTTATTATCTGTAGATTTATCAATACATAGTGTTAAATAACTTATGTATAGTCCTACAAACTTATCTGACCCGGTGGAATGAATGACGCCACTATGAAATTGACAACATTTAATATGCGGTGAGTGACGCTGTCACCGGGTCAGATATGTTTGTACGACTATAGTATAGGTACCTAATTGGTAGGTACGCTGCGTCGTCTGTCACTTTCAAAGGTGTTAATCTCAAAAGTCATGAATAATAAGTGAATACTGTGAGTATTCACAGTATTCACTTATTATTCATGACTTTTACGATTTTATATTTTTCACAAATATGTAGAATGTAGATACAGCATTTCTTCGAGAAGTTACATTATCCTATTATAGTAGCTGATATCCATTACTTTGTTCGTGTGGCTTTAGATTTATCGTGCACCCGGCAGGTATTTCAAAAAACTCAAACGAAAAGATCTGACCTTTTGTACCGATGCTCTATGCTCTATGCTTGGCGTACTTTAGAACATAATATGTAATTCAATGTACATGTATGTACCTAATAATTCAATGTACAAAACCTAGTATTAATTTAGAAGGCGGTTGACCTCAGCCACAATTTGGTGTTTATTCAACACATTCATAAGGGTTGATGCTGTGATAGTGTTTACACTGGCCCGAGTCTTATCTCCGACTTTGCAGACTAAGGAAGGAAATGTTATCTTGTTTTTCATTTCATTGTTTGCGATTAACATTCCTTTGCGATAAACCTTATGGAGCTAATTAGAGGCAGCTCTGAATTTTTTAAATTCGTGTATAAAGCATCTTGACTATATTTAGGTAGTTAAAACATATTTTTAATCTATTAGTAGTTATGTGTATCTACAATTTTTATAATTATGTATTTTGCATACAAGCCTGCACTTTTAAATGCTAGTATAGATGTTCAACCAAAGAATCAACAAACAAAAGAAGCATATTATGTTGATAGTCTTGATTTTCAAGACTATCAATTTTATTATGAGATGATATTTTGTGAAATGCACCTAGCATAAAAAAGCCCTATTTTCAAAATTAAATTCTAAAAGATATCGTAAGTGAACCTACGTAAACAAAATATAGAAAGAGAATAATTTGAATATTTAAATAAATTAAGAAATGGGTTGGATTGAGGTTTTAACTAGAAACAATTAAAGAATGAAGAAAGAGAATAAATATTACAACTACACCAGAAAGATTGAGTAGGCAGAAGACGAATTGAGCAATTTTGAGTAAACATTTGAATAATGCATTAATAGAATACAGCAACAGAAAATACATATATCTACATTCAGAAGTTATCCTCGAGATTTGGTTTATCCACAATCAGTCTCTAATAATAAAATACACGTCTTTATTGAACACGAGCTAGGTGTTTGTGGTTAGCTTCGTCTATTATGACGTAATGTTTCTTGAAGGCAAATGTGTTTTGTGCTAAGTATCTATGTTGTACCGTTTAAAATGTACAATATATCTGTTTTGATGAAATTATTATATCTGCATTGAAGATACTATTTCAAACAGCTGCTACTGATAATATACGCGCTGATTGTAAGGAGATTGTATAAATATGAAATGCATGGTTTTAATGCGGTTAGGTAATAACATGACAGCTAACGATTTAAAGAGCAGGGTGTAATTAGATACCAGTGGATTTGGAAGATTTTAACCAGAATTACTATTCAATACAGATATTGATATCTGTATTGATTAATATCCTTGATTTTTGAGCAAATCCCATCTATAATGTATTAATCGAAAATAGCTTTTATAATAATAATAACTATTGTACGTTTTTCCCTGATGATAAGTCAAGCGAAGCGATTGAGGTTATCGGAGAAAGGGTTCGATAACATTTGCGGACGCGAACTAGGTTCAGGTAAAACGCGAACATCCAAAACAAAAAAAAATCGTACCTACTTGTTTTGGTTTTTATTAGCTCTATGTATTATAAATTATATTTTTACTAACTGATCAACAGAATTGTATTAAATTCAAATTATCGATATGCAATAATTTCAATGTATTCTAAAATGTAATTCAATTATAAGTTATAATATTAAACCTACTGTTCTGGATAAGAAAACTTGCGCTATAAAAATATGTAATATATATACATTTCAATGTTTTGTATAATAAAAAGTTACATACTGAGAGACCAAAAGTAGACCAAAGAGTATAAGTTTAAAGATTAAGTTACCAAAGTTAAATTTTTCTTATCGTAGTGTCTAATGGTGTACAATTTAGTACCTAATAGCTAACCTTTCATTCATTCATTTAATTTCAAAGAAAATAATTATTAAGTCCGGGAGATCCTATGCTTACAGTATGGTCAGACGGAAACTGTAAGCCATCAGATATCATCATCACTTCCTTAAAATGCAAACAAAACTATTTCGAGCGGCAAGCACAATAAGGTTTACCGGCTCGCAAGCAGTGCGACTATGTCTGGAATGTTCCGTGGATTCTGAGAAAACAGCTCTCTGATTCCTGTCTGTTTTTATTTCGCAATTAAACGACATGCTCTTTCTTATCCTTTTAAGGGGTTTGTTGATAGCTCAATATTTTTCAATATAGACATTTTACACCAAAATGTATTTCATAATAGGGCGATGTAGCTGAAAAGTCAGGTAGATACTAAAATATTATACCTACTGTAAGTGGAAGTTAAAATCAATTTTTATTACTTTAACGTAGAATTTATATAGTAGGTAAAACATTTTAAATTATTGCTGTGAGAATTGTGAGAAAAAATGTTATTGTTTACTTGTCTCATTTTACCTACATTTGTACTTGTTGTTCATGCAAGTTTTTTTTCTATCAAGCGATATCCTTTTTTGAAATAATCCACATCTGTACAAGGGAACATAAATTGCATACATTTCGTAGTACGTAGGTAGGTACCTACATGATCTGTGTCTGTTGCTAAAGCATGTCTACTTCCTTTGTATTATCGATGCCTGCCATTTACGTACAAGGTTATGAATTCAATGGATCAACGATTCGCAAAGATGAACCCGACCCGACTCTTTTGATGAAAATAATATTACTATTTATTTTATGCTTTATTGTAAGGCGTGTCAGATATAACAAACGAGTGAATTGTTTTTAAATCTTAATTTTTTGTTTGATGTTAAGTACAACATGCTAGACACCATCTTGTAAACGCGGCGTTGTAGGATTTTGTTGCTATGGGTAGGTACTAGACTAAAAAAGTTACAATATGTGCTTAATACCTTATTGAATCAGGTCATAATAATAATCAAATTGGTAGATTGCCAAAGGACAGGTTAACAATTTGTAAAAAAAACTCACATGGATTAAACATATTTTGAACTCACTGTTCATTCAATAGGTTAGCATGAACGAACATAATTTTCCGAATCTATACTAGAAAGAAGTCTCAATCTTAATTTAGCAAGCCTCTTATGTAACCTTCAAGTTTAACACGTAGTCGCCACAATGGCTATGCGATGACTCAAAGGCCTCGTGATTAATTAGGACTTTTGCACATGGGCATCTAGATCAACTGAATTGTGTCGATTGATTGCTACCGGACACCGGTCCAATGCCTACTCCATCTGAAGTCACCTTCACTTTGCTCTTTGCTCTGCACAAATTTCACGGGATCAATTATACCAATTGTAACCTATTTGTATTAATAACCGCAAGGATCAATTTTATTCAATCAGAAAAGGTGTACATGTTGATTATTTTTGTTCGGCAAAAAAGTAGCCAAAAATGTTACAAACTTTGAATGAGGTTATTTGGAGGTAGGTAGCTAACTGCTCTTTTTCTGTTGTTCTTATTTTTATGCAATTCCTACAAATTGAGAGTATGCCATATTTTTATTTTTATTTTGAACGCTTTTATTTTGAACGCTTGATTTTTCTTAGTTCGAATAATCATTATCTTCACATCATACGAAACATAGTAGTATCTATTGTTATGCTTGTTTGATTTATGACGATCTACTGGTTCAAAGCAAAGTTCAAAGCAATTGAAAACTATTCGAATAATGGCAATAATTACATTCTTCTGTGGGCATCTATATATTAACAAAAAACGAACAGATGGGGCACCCCCATTCCGGTACCGGAAGTATTAAGACAATAAATACATTTAAATGTAGGACTGAAATGAATAGCATTCAACCGAATTCAAAACATGAATACGATAAATTAAAAACAGAAATGACTGAATCGAGGTTCAGTATGTAAAGGTCAGTGGAAATAAATCAAATTTAGTGATTGTAGTGAATTAGTGTTTGAAACCAGTGTAACTCCTAGCGGCCGGCACTAAAATATTAATAAAGTCAATATAATAATAATAAATAAAAAATTAAAGCAAGATGACACTAATAATTAAAACAGTAGAATATATTGCAAGAAGAACAGTAAAAGATGCAGTTCGGTTGCCGCAAGAGCCGCAAGAATCACATGTAAAAAATTCGAGTGATGTCAGCGGCATCGAGAGTGCTGTAAATATGCGTGAAAAGAAGTATCGTCAGCATTAAACAGAATGTTCACTGACGGACGTCGGTAGAATTTCTTCAATGTGGCCGTAACTTGATATTTCAGCTCTTGCACCTTTTGCGGGTCTCGTGGTCAGTAGGTATGCGATTTCCTTTATAGGTAACGAGCGGATACCCGCGACTTCGTTCGCGTGGATATTGATTTTAATAATCCCGTGGGAATCATTTTGTTTTTCCTATGCTCCTTTGAGCTTAAACCTTGCTAAAAACTGTTAAAATTTCACTGGCGGATGTTTAGGTACATCAAAATGTAAACATCCGCCAGTGAAAGTCCCATCAAAATCGGTCCAGCCTTTCGGAGGTTAGCCAGTAATCTTTGAAGTATCTTCTTTCTAACAAAAAAAGAATGAATGAAATCGGACCACCCGTTAACGAATTACAGCTAAGTACACATTTTGACTTTCATCCCCTCTCCCAAGGGAACCGTGCTGAATTTCGGGATAAAAAGTATCCTATATGTTACTCCGTAGTATGAACTTAAATCATACCAAGTTTCATTTCAATCCATTCAGTAGTTTTTACGTGATGCGCGCACAAACATACAGACAAACAGACAAACAGATAAACAGACAAACAGACAAACAGACAAACCGACAAACAGACAAACAGACAAAAATTTCAAAAATAGCTTTTTTACGTTCTATGACTTATCCCTAACATCCCCCAGTTATTATTTTGCAAAAATCTTCAATGTACAGATATGGTAATTCTACGATTTTATTATATGTATAGATAGTATGTATATGTATAAGCTTTAACGATTTATAAGTTATAATATAACTTCTTAGAACAATAAGTTATATTAATAAAGTATTGCGACATCTCAAGGAATGCTGCAATTTAACACGGTTATAAGAACGTAGAAATCCATACTAATACCTAATGGTGATATTATAAAGATAGGTTGGTATGTCTGTCAGTTAACTTTTCACAACTAAACCTCTGAACGGATCTTAGCGGAATTTAGTTAGCTTGCATCCTAGCCTAAGGACATTAATTCTTATCACAAAATATAGGAGTGTTAAAACACCTAAATCCAAGCTGTATTTAGGTTACGTAGCTAATGCTTATAGATACATAATATTATTTTAACATAACACTGAGGTGAGGCACAGAAAAGTGAGGTTTTTTACTGGACTTTCCAATTGCGCAATACAAGGATACTGACAGAGAAGTTCAAAATCATTAATCAAGGTACTGATAAAATGTGCAGTGAAGTGTTAAAACGCACTGAGTTCATTCTACCGACACGACGTGGCTTTACTGAAGGTCACGGTTTTGGTAATGAGCAAAAACGTAATAGGTATCTTATCTTAACCTTTAACATCAGACATTTAATAACGATCGCTTAGATACGAGACGACCGGCAAAAAAACCACACGTAACGCATTTTTCAGTACTGAAAATGCTTGCGATGTCAGTAGAACAGTCATCCGCATGGAGCGCTTGGGGACCATTCCGATGATGTCAGCAGAGTTCGACACTAACGTGACCTACTCGCGCATGTTTACGCCTTTACGGCGCGCTTGATTCTGCTGACGTCACATTTTCAGTATTGAAACATGCGCTGCTCTTGACATCGGATACTTTCTATACAAAGGTAAAAAAATAGTGTCAAATGAAAGTAACACAATTTTGTTTAAATAAAAACGGACTCCTAAAAACGATATTATGGGAGATATTTGAGGACGATAAAATTTTTGATTGTTTACATAAAGAACTAGGTATACAAACAGGTAGGAACGTTGTAATGCTCTTTACAAAATGAACACCTACCTAAAGATAGCAACTTATTTCAAGTGAATGACAACGATTAGATAAATTTGAAAAGGTCGATAAGTCTCGAAGGTGTGAAATACTTTGTTCGTACCTAGGTGGGTAAGTATTAAAAATTATACTATGCTAAAACTATATTAGGTAGGTATGTAGCTACATAGATAGACTGATAAATATGTAATGTTTTGAGCAACGTTTATTGGGGAAAAACAGAGATGGGAAAAACAACTGTTTTTAGTTCTTACATTATGTATCTAGTGAAGTCATATAATATCAGGTAATGAGGAAAATGAGGAAAACTCATCATCATCATAAAAAAATCACGCATGAGGAAATTGTTAAATATAAGTTCAATTTAAACTCAAAGACCAAGTTCTATACAAGGTACATATTTTTGTACGTAACTACTCGTAAAATAATTAATGTTCCCCACTAACTAACTAACTACTCATTGATGACAATTAAGGTTAATGGATATAGAATTAGTGTATCTGCTGCTCTGCTATGCCCTATGTTCGCGTTATAAACAAGTTCCATAACATAATATTCCAATAACGCTTTTAAAACATGTACCTACCTATTGCACTGCCGTGACTAAGGTCCTGTTTCACCACCTGATAAGTGTCGGATAGCCTAAACGTGAGTTCTGTCACTTTCTAACTTTATGTCAAACTAGCTTCTGCCCACGGCTTCGCCCGCGTGAATTTCGGTTTTTCACAAATCCCGAGGTAATCGTGGATTTCCGGTTCCCGTTCCCACTCCCTTTTCCAACCTTTATGCCTACTTTCAAGGAAGTTTGCTATAGTAATCTACCTATAGCTGTAGCTATTATAGCGGTTTTTTAAAAATCCCGTGGGAACTCTTTGAGAGTCTTTCGAGATAAAAAGTAGCTTATGTGTTAATCCAGGGTATAATCTATCTCCATTCCAGTAGTTTTTGCGTGATTGAGTAACAAACATCCAAACATCCACACTTTCGCATTTATACTTAATATTAGTAGGATTACAAAGACAAAAGTTGTGAATAAGCTATCCGACACTTATCACAAGGTGGTGAAACAGGCCCTAAGTAGGTAGGTATATTAAAATAAACGTGACTTTATACGATAACTCTGTGCAACAAGCATTAGTTTACATTCACAATAAACTCAAAGAGCGAGATAAGGCACTCAACCTCGACGAGGATTACCTAAGTCGACAAATACCGTGCGCCGACGCAAGGAGTTTTAAAGGCAAAATGGGTAAAACGGCACACAAAGGACCAACGGCATTAATGTACCGTATCGCTGTCGCCCATTGTTACTGCCAGAAACAAAACACCACGTGACACAAAAAGGCACAAAGCCGCGGATGGGTACACTAGAAAGAGCAAAACTGACACGTAAATTACCAAATTTGTCACTTTTATGGATGCCTACAGGCTGCGCAGGCGATGAAGGCAGCGCCGCCCGCCGCGCCTCGCCCCCGAGCCTCCGATTATATGCACACGGCGCCTTCGGTAAAATTTTTTGCATAAATAAGTGAGAAAGCTCCTCTGGGCCCACGAATAACAACTTTTTTGCACTCACTCCGCGAAAACTGATGCACTGCATCCAATAACAATGTATAAATCAAACTTCCTTACCTTACACTGCGCAGTAATGATGTTCTAACACGATCGATGAAGAAAAAACAAGCGAAAAGTAGACACAGTCACGTTCGTACGGATACGTCGAGGGTAATGGCGCCGGTCGTTCCAACTTCCAACCCGTCGAGTGTTACTCACAGACTCGGAAAGCCTTGTTTGCTCAGTGACGCGGTACCTCAATTCTTTGTCCCCTTCGCGTCTACGTCATATGGTCATACGATGGAATGAGAAAGGTATAATTTATCAACACCGTGTCACATACCTGTGGTGCAGCAACCTACATCACCGGTGCGCTCAACAATTGTCATGTGTGCTGTTATAGTTCGTCTATATGCAAAAGATTACTCTTATGTGGAGATATGTGATGACCTCCACAATAATTCAATGATCCAGATATCATTCGAAATTACTTAGTTCACTCAAATTCACGAGTACCCACCTAACTGGGTAGTTCAAATTGCAAAAACCAGATAACTTCTTACTTTATTTCAAAGTAGACCAAAGTAATAGTAAAAAAGTTTTATAGATTCATGAAATATTTATAAACAATAAAGAATTTATTTTAAGTTTGCAAAATTTGAAATTAATTGCAGTTCATTTAACCAATAGTTACATAAAGTTCATCTCCATTCCTAAAACTAATAGGAGATCCAATTTTCCAAAAACTTTATTATTTTAACTTAACTTCCGAACATCCAAGTGGTGCCATCTTTTGACAGATTCACGAACTATCTTTGGCGCCATAAATATGGCGGCCTATGCTATGTTTGCACGAAATACTCCACTTGCCAACTTTGTGGTGAAACTTTTGTAGACGTGTTTCACTGGAACGTTAAAAGATGGCGCTATGCAGTAAGTGATGTACATTTGATAATTGTGTTCTAAAAGTTACAAACAATTCTATTGTAGTTGTTAATGAGAAACTAAGCTTATGATTAGAAGTACTTACAAAAAATCCAAGGGATGTACATCAATTCATTATTTTACAATTTATTGATAAGACAATTCAACCCTCAATACCATTAGGTTGGGTTGCATAATAGGCGGTTAAAGTCAAATTTGACCACCATAAAAATACCATTTTGGGTTTAACATAATATCAGGGTACTGTATCTTTTTACCAAAATCTGATCTTGTTCTTTGATCGGCAATTTTAACTTAAACGGCAACTTAACTTTATGCGCTGGATGTGCAACTGGCCCATATTTAGGTATTTACCAAAAAAACATAGGCTTAAATATAAACTTCTGCAAGTACATTTATAATGAAAAATAAAAATATGATAAGCATAAAGCCTGAAGAAAAATTTTCAAAATGTAAATTTCATATAAGTAGGTATTATTATGCTATTCATATTATTATACTATCTCTTTAAATTGCCGACATGAATCTATAAAAGCTATATCAATAAATCATTTATATGAATGATGTTTAGTGCTTGTGAAAGTCTAAATCGATTAGATTTTTGATCAAACGTTCGTAAAAGAATTATTGGGTGTGGGACTTATTTTGTTCGGACCATTGTAACATTTAAATAACCTGTAATTATTTTGATTACAAACATAATATTGTAGGTAATTAGTGACAGTAATAATTTTAATCGCTTATTTGAAGAGTTGAATTTAAACGAGGCATAAAAGAAAAAGTCAACTTTGACCTAGAAGTTTCGGTCTGGGTGGTTTAGGTTTGGTGTGAAGGCTGATTGTCTCGATGATCTAAATACTTTTTAAGGTCTAAAGACCTATTCGAAGTTGTCTAGAGCATATAGATATATTAGATATTGATTAATTGATCACTTATATACAGGGTATAAGGAGACCGCTACCGAAAACTTAGCGCTATTGTTATACTACCTAAACATTATCAATATAAACAATTAACAGAGATCCAGTCGCTGTTGCCGAACCCGGCAATGGAATACATCATCATCAAACATTATCTTATAAGGTAGGTATCGGCGTCGGCGCGACCGCGGTTTCGTAGGTATCTAACGATACGTAAATAGGTCACATCAAGTTCGTTGACCTCCAGCGTCAGCTGATTTTATTTTAATCACGCAAGAATTACGTAACAAACGTTTACAAAATACAGCAAATAAGTTTTTTGCAATTACAGGGCTGTTTAACCCTCCAAAACAGATATTGTATAAAAAGTGCAATTTTTTTTTTGTAAAAAAATTGCACTTTTTAATTTAATTTAACTTAATTTTTTTTTCACGTTTTTTTTAGTGATATCTTATCAGTAATCATCAGTACTATCACCTGTCTTCGTTTCCGAGAGCGGTCTCCTAACACCCTGTATACTTAATTAAGCATCCTACTAACTTATGATAATTAAATTAATTATAAACCTGATCATCAGACGGTGAATGGACGATATTTCAGTAAAATTACTGTATAGGTATTCTGGTATTTAATTAATTTTAACATTTCAGTTTTCTTAATAATATACGTTTTATCATTTAAATTTTACATTCAGACTAAAAAGAATTTGAAATTTTTCTCGCGTAGCCATCAGTCAGCCTGCATAGAAAAGTAACAATCAGAAGAACATTAAAAAAAAGCTTTATCAAGAACGAGTAACTAACTCTCTTTATAATTTCCTCGGTCCCTCATTTCATTGCTGTCATTGCTCGTTATTGCGAGAAACGTGGTATGGATAAATAGGAATAAAGATTAATTAGCCGCCTGAATAGTTGCCTACTTTCGAATGCCCAGTAGTTTATCCATTTGCTGCCAATAAATCGATATGAAACCCGCGCTTCCATATATCTCGGTAGGTAGTGAAATACTACTTAACTTTATACCAGCAATGTTTATGAGACACCTTTGTGTAGAGGCGGTAGTATATAATTTATTAAGATTTATGGTAAGCATTGTGTATATGTACCAGGTACCTATTGTGTAAATGCTATCAAAATTCTATTCTTATATTGTTATACCAACCTACTTCTAGAGCTACTTACCTTAATAATTTGCTAGATATGCTACTTAATTACTTTTTTTTAAAACATACGAACTGATACATATAGTTACTTATGTACTAAGAAAATAACAAATAAAATACATACTGCCCGTCTATCGCCGTTTTTATCAGAACTGCTGATGCTCGTGACTTCGTCCGCGTGGATTCATAATATATGTATATCTCATACAAATTTTAACCCCTATTTAACCTCCTT
This sequence comes from Melanargia galathea, assembly GCA_920104075.1. Classification (NCBI taxonomy): domain Eukaryota; kingdom Metazoa; phylum Arthropoda; class Insecta; order Lepidoptera; family Nymphalidae; genus Melanargia; species Melanargia galathea. The sequence continues at coordinate 18,801,437 of OV049859.1, forward strand.
AGGGATTGAATTTAAAAAAATCCTTTCATAGCGGATGTCTTAATAGCTATCTGCGTGCCAAAGAGCTCAATACGTCCAGTAGTTTGAGCTGTACGTTGATAGGTCAGTCAGTCAGTCACCTTTTCCTTTTATAAGTTTAGATTTTTATTATTTGAACTTGGCTTGACACACTACCGTGTGTCTTGACCTCATAATATACATATTTATGGAAATGACAAATTATGCGGATTCAAAAATCATAATTCTTGATAAATATACGTGGAAGTGCAGCGTAAATTATACGGTAAACCACAATAACAAACAAATATTGTTTCGTGGGAAACTTAGAATGCGGTGTTGGTCCAGTTTCGAGTTGCAATTGAGCAAATGTACTAATTATGGGGGTTAATAACCGCGAGAAGGCCGGTCGCTGGTCAGGAACCGGCGCATTGTGTATTGGCATGTTATTAGATCCCTGCCGCGTATCTAGTAACTAGGTAGGTACGTTATTACGAACGAATTGATGTGGCTTTAATCTGTGGCCTATGTGTACAGTGTACTAGTGTTGGCTTCTACGGCTGCGATGTATTTCTATGAATTACTGCCGGTTGCTGCCACCCTGTTCACGATCAAATTTGGCTGCGATAGCGAAATCCCATAGGGAAATAAATAGCCAATTGGGTTGCGATTATATCTATCACTGTTAACAATGACAGCTATTTTGGCCATCAGTAACTGACAATCATAGTGCAGGCGTTTTGCTCTTTGATAATAATTCATTATTGGGCAATTCTTTTGACAGCTTTAAATGGAATAAGTAATCGTTAAGTTACTGTCTCTAGGGTGCAACTTGGTGCTAATACGAATCTTGGCCACTTAAGAATTTTGTAATAATTTAATTTTTTATAATCCTATTCAAAAGTTCAAGTGCAGGCTGTGAAATAAATGTTTTTTTTTTTGTTCTAATGGGTAATTCATTAAGATTAAGTGCTCCTTCAAACCACTAATGCAGTTTCAGGCTAAACGGGTCATTTATGGGACCAATACAGAGTTTGAACGTTGTGTGTTTTCAAAAGTTTATTTTAAAGCTAACCAATTTTTTAAGTATTGTGGTTGTTTCTGTGTAGTCAAACATCCTTTAGAATAAAAAAGAATGCCATTTACAACAGAACAGGTCGCGCAAGCTATTGTATTGATTGACCAAGGACTGACTCAACAGGAAGTGGCTATGGTTTTAAATGTACCACGTTCATCCATGCAGTATGCCTGGAAACGATGTCAGGAGACTGGTAGCTTCACGCGCAGACCAGGTAATGAAGGCGTAAGGTGCACTTTGGCTTGAGACAACAGGTTCATTATCATGGAGATATTGAAAAACCGCTTTATTACTGCTGTTGAGATTAAATAACGTCTCCAAAATGTTAGAGACATAACTGTAAGCAAGCGCACGATCAGAATACGAATGGAGGAAACGAATTTAAGATCTCGTAGATCAATGCGCAGCCCAGAACTCCTCAGAGAGCATCGAGAAGCTCGTTTTCGATTCGTCCGAGAGCATGCGAATTGGACACATGAGCAATGGACATAATTTCTCTTTATTGATGAGTGCTGAATCACTTTACAAACTCCAGGTGGTCGCGAAAGGGTGTGAAGAAGAAGAGAAGAGAGGTATCTACCCATTACCATTACGTAAACACTGAGTTTTCAGGTTGCTCCAAAATGGTTTGGGCAGGAGTGAGTTTCGATGCTCGTACGGAGTTAGTGGTCGTTGATAATCGGCTAAATGTCACACGGTATATTGGAGAGATCCTCCAGGACCACGTTATGCCTAATTTAGGGTTTATAGGGTACGAAGATTTTTTTTAATGCACGATAACGCACGTCCCGACGACGCTAAAAGTGTGCAGGAGTATCTTCAATAGCCTGGCATTTGGACTTTGCTGTGGCCAGCTCGTATCCCAGACTTAAACCCACTAGAGCATAACTGGGATATGCTTAAAAGAAAGATATCGTCTGCTTCTAATCCACTATGAACTCTCAATGAGCTCCGTAATGCAGCGCTGGCCACTTGGGAAGCCGTGCCGCAAGTTGATATCAAAAACATAATTCAGAGCATGTCTGACCGAATGCTGGCAGTCATCAGAGCTAGAGGAGGAAACACCTGCTATAGAAATGTGTGAAGGATTTAAAAAAATAGGGATTTTCAATTTTTTGGTTCCATCGAAATTGGTGTTCAAATTCTTCATTAATGAATAATTCAAAAAAAAAAGATATTGAGAAGTGTTGTAAGTGTCTAAAACCTTTAAAAACTTTTTAAGTCATAAAGAAAAGTTTATCTTTAATAACCTACCCTTAAATTATACAATAAAATTATAAAAACACAAATTATTACAAAATTCGTAAGTGGCCAAGATTCCGTGCCGCTGAGTGTAAAAATAGGCTACAGTCTAGCTACAGTCTGTGGCTATAGATTGTTTTATATTCATTCAGGAGCTATACGAATGTTTGTCGACAAGATTTACACTTCAATTTTAATGTGGCCCGTTTACGAGTCAATTTATATTTTAACTATAATATGAAATATTATAATTATACTACATATGGAAAACTTCCATTTCTGAAGCCTTTACATCAGTAAAGTAGGTAGGGTAGATGCTCCTAAGTGCATCCTGGTGCCATTTAGTCACACTGGTTATTTTTTTTTTTTTGTAAAGTATTGCTCCAAAGGGAAAAAGGTTTTTAAAATAGGACAGCATTTTTTTGCACCCCTTTCCCTCAATTGTCTACGAATTTTTAAACATGACATGACCCTTAAAGTGCCGACTTATAGAGCATTCAACCTACTTACCTATATTGTTAAAACTATAAACAAGTTCATAGAGGACGCGTTATGCACTAATTTTTAAAAATTTGAGCACTTTAACTCAAAGTAATGTCGTATTGTAATAAAGTAATGCCTCCTCTATTCTCCTTTTACGTTTTCAACTTCCAAGTACCTAGCGCTTTCACCGGCTCATTACACCGCTGTATCGGCTGTCACAATATCTGCGGCGAGATTTTAATTACACTAGCGGCACGCTATGAAGGCCGGTTTGACACATTACAATAGTGATGTGGAATGTCAATTTAGTCTCGAACAAAAAACAATTAAGTTTTGTTTTTGTACCTGATTAAATAGGTTTAATAAAACAAAAATGTATATGTTTATTTAATTTATTTGAACGAACTGAATATTTGAACGAAATTTATTGATATTTTTTTGCGATTTCAGAGGTTTGTCCACATAGTGAAAATTGTTCATATTCACAAGTACATTCACCCCTTAAATGGTGCAAACTGATTTTTCTACACTTGTATACATTTAAGAAATCAATTTAATAAATAAATTTTGAGTCCTAAACCTAAAACTACATTCGATAAAATTTATGAATCTCTGCACATCACTATCGTCAATAAAGTAATACAATTATTTCCTTCAAAGTCGTTATCAATTAATACGGAACTTCATGAGCGGACAAACGTCAAACCGGCCATCATAGCGTGCCGCTAGAGTAGTTGCTTAGGCTCCCTGTACATTGAGACTTAACAAGTATAAATTGAAAATTTAAAAAACCCCCGACATTCGCCATTTTGTGGCGGCGGCCATCTTGGATTTGCATAATGCTATTCTACTAGTCAAGCCCTTTCATTTGATACCCATATTAAGGGAGTTGTGAAAAAATATGTAATCCGCCATTTTGTAGCGGCGGCCATCTTGGATCGATTTTCATCAAACATAGCTAACAACACTCTCGACTAATTCCCCTTTCAAACAAAAAAAAAACCGCATTCAAATCGGTTCACCCGTTTGAGCGCTAGAGAGGAACAGACAGACACACACACACAGACACGTCAAACTTATAACAACCCGTCGTTTTTGCGTCGGGGGTTAAAAACGACAAACTGGGTCAAGAGCAAGACTGCTTCTGTTGATTGTTGAAGGCTGTCCCTGTTGCCTGTTGACTGGGTCAAGAACAAGGTATGTATCGATAATCGATATAGTTTGATTACGAATATAAATTAAAAAAAAATTAAAAACCTGACATTCGCCATTTTGTGGTGGCAGCCATCTGCACTCCCGACTAGTTCACCATTCAAACAAAAAAAAAAACAAAATCAAAATCAGTTCATCCGTTCGGGAGCTACGATGTCACAGACAAACACACACACAGACACGTCAAACTTATAACACCCCGTCGTTTTTGTATCGGGGGTTAAAAATACGACAAAAACATCGATTTCAAAAAAAAGTTTTAATGGTGTCTAAATTGGCTAAGAGGCCATAATGATCTCCTGATTGGCTAACTCTGAGTTCGAAAGATGAAAATTCACTGCCGATGCCAAATAGCGCAACATATGTTCATATTAGGGCCTATGGGAATATTAGTCTTGTTCAGGATTGCTAATATTCTTTAAAAAATCTCAGTCTGCCTGCGCGAAGTCACTGTGTATTTAAGGCGACTGACAAAATTAAATGACTAAATGAGCCCTCTTATACCTCTTGAACGACCTCCCTATTTATGGCTCTTTATAACCTCTTGATCCAAATGGTTTGTATTTTTAACCGACTTCTAAAACGAGGAGGTTCTTAATTCGGCGCGTATTTTTTTTTATGTACACCGATTACTCCGAGATTTATGAACCGATTAGCGTGATTTATATTTTCTCTAAGAAAAATAAAACAAATTACTGTGCAGCGGGACTAACAACTTGTATCCACTGTATGGCTACAAAATGGTTATTAATAATTCGTTAAACAACCGTTATGTCAACATTGTTCATACCGGGTGCTATTTCTCACTGTAATTATTACTTATTTTGTGACCTATTATAACTTATGTCTTGAATTGTTGTCAGACATGCGCTTCAAGATAGCCATCCATCTAAGAAAACCACTGAGAACTCGGATTAGGTATGGCAGGTTTCATTGCTCTACACCGTATATACCTAAATAAGTTCGTTCGGTAACTTAGTGTCGGTACAGGCGCAGGTGCTCTTAGTATTCTGCTTTTATTTTTATTACTTTTTTTCTGTTTGTAATTTTTTTTCTATTCTAACAGAATCTCCGAATAGTCTGCCAATCCGCACTTGGCCAGCGTGGTGGACTATGGTTAAAATCCTTCTCATTTTGAGAGAAGACCCGTGTTCATGAGAATATTATATTTTATGTTTATGGTTATATTGTAATAAAATACGAGTATAAAAAAATATAAAAAGGAAAGAGAATTTTAATGAAAAAATATGAGTAGGTATAAAACGCCAAAACCCCTTGTGCCTGTACAACCCGCGCGGCATGCTTTGAAGTCACGGCGGTGTCTTTGGCAAAACACCGCGCGGCGGAGGCGGCTAGACACAAAAGGCGACCGTAAGAAAACGAACAGACTATACTGGCACAGCCTTGTCTCTTTAAACTGTGATACTGGCATATATACTGGCTTCTATTTTCGCTCCCACTGGCGACTAGTTCAACCGATTAGTTCAACCGTTGAACTAGTGAGACTTTTTGCCCCAGTAGTTCAACTGAATCTAAATCCTTTTAGGGAGTTGAACTTCATTACATTTTTTTTGTATTAAACTACAAGTTAGCCCTTGACTGCAATCTCACCTGATGGTAAGGCGATGCAGTCTAAAATGGAAGCGGGCTATCTTGGAAGGGGTATATTGTATCTGATCGGCTTCTACACGGCATCGTGCCGGAACGCCTAATCGCCAGCCACGGCTGAAGCCTACCAGACCAGAGACAATTTAGAAATTATAAAATCCCAAATTTCCCCTGCCGGGAATTGAACCCGGGACCTTCCACTTATATTTAAAACCATAGCACTCATCACTGCGCCAGGGACGTCGTCTTACGTCTACATTATCATTACCTCGTTAACTGCCTCGTTGATCTACCGGTTAGCACGTTCGGATCACGAGGTCCTGGGTTCCATTTCCGGGTCGGGTCAAAAAAAATATGAGGTATTGGGTTTTTCTGTCAAGCAATTCTCAGTGCCATTGCGCAGTTGGAAGTTGGCGGTGTAAGATACACCACACGCCGTGCCTCGGAGAGCACGTAAAGCCGTCGGTCCTGCGCCTGATCTCTCTCCGGTCGTGTCGCATTGGCGTCTCATCGGACTATGAGAGTGAGGGAATAGAGAGTGCACCTGTGTATGCGCACACACTTGTGCACTACATTATTTCCTGCGTAGATGGTGAGTCTCGGATGGTCAACCTTGGTTGAGATTGGCCGCCGTGGCCGAAATTCGGTCGGGAGGATTATTATTGGGACCTTAAGCTGAGCTTAAGGTCACTTGCACATCAGGAATTTAAAGTAAGGTTACCAGGTTACCGTTAAAATTAAATGTGACCTGCAAAAAAACCACTTTGAGTATAGCATTAAGTCCATCCAGTATTAAGATACCAGGCCTGTCTATTTAGCGTCATTACCGGTCGTTATCAATCCGTTAACAGCGATTAGCCTCGATGTGTGCGGTCGTTAATCACGTCCACAGGGATCCTAGTTAGGGTGGCGAGATATTATGTAATTACCAGGACATTTCCATATTGTTATCTTCTCCTATCAAATAAAATATAATCGACACAAACTTCTTTTGTTTTAATTTTATCAACGTAAGAAAAAAAATCTATTAGAAATCCCATGGGAACACTTTGACGCGTTGACAAACCTTTTCTAATTATATCTATCCTTTATTTTCTCAGGTCTTGACATTTTGAGTACCAAATCGTTTTTTGAATTCATTACTTCTCAAATTAGAATTGAGGTATCCGTTATATTTAAATACATTTAGGGATGTACTTATTGAGTAGGTATATACCATTTTATTATGTGTATACTTTAACTGTGGAGTATACATAAATACATATTATACTAAGTATAATTGCATTGAGTGTAATACGTAAGTATTATGTACCTCATAATTATGTATAGTATATTGAGTTCTCCTACATGTCACGGATCTCTAGTTCAAAGACGGAATGAGTTAAACACGTGTTTGCATAGTTGGTGTTAGAATATTAACCCAAAAATAAATTCAATAATAATTGAGATTTGAGGCCATCAGTGTAAAGTCCAGGATTGTCCTTAAGAACTAGACGCAATACTCGCCCTACCTAGCTATCGTTTCGCTTGTGTCTTCAAATATCTAATTATATACCGTTAGGTGTGCGAAACTTTCGGACAATCATTTCGGCAAACAAGTTTAGGAATGCATACCTTGTCTACATACACATAGCTCGAGGAACCGATGGACGGTGGGGTCATGAGGCACTCGAATGGCGACCCCGTACCGGAAGACTTCCGTCCCCACTAGGTCGATGGACGGCCTCAAGAGAGACACTGGCAGCCGCTGGACATACATGTCACAAGGTGGTGTTCTGTGGTGATCATTTCAAGAGCCCTATGTCCATGTCCACCTGTGAAGGTCTAACTACCGGTTGACGACGAAGATGAGAGAAGAGTCTACAGTAAAAAACATTATATTAACAATTATTTATTTACGAGCGGATACCTGCGACTTCGTTCGCGTGTATATTGGTTTTTAGGGTTCCGTACCCGAAGGGTAAAAAACGGAGCCCTATTAATGTCACTCGGCTGTCTGTCCGTCTGTCCGCCGGTCACAGGTCTCTAGCTCGCAGACGAAATGAGTTACAAACCTGAAATTTTGGTATTTAGTGTAAAACGTTAACCCAAAATCAAATATTGAATTAGAAATTGAATTAAATTATTTTTCAGGGGGGCTCCCATACATGAAAAAGGAGCCGGAAAAAAAAATTTTTCTTTACCCTAGCTTGTGGGGTATCATTGTTTAGAACTCATTTAATTCATTATTTTTAAAAATCCCGTGGGAACTTTTTGTTTTTCTTAAGCTCTTTTGAGCTCACACCTTGCTAAAAACTGTTAAAAGTTCACTGGTGGATGTTTAGGTAGATAAAAATGTAAACATCCGCCACTGAAAGTCTCATCAAAATTGATACAGCCTTTCAGAGATTACCCGGTAATCATTAAGGTATCTCCTTTCTAACAAAAAAAGAATGAATGAAATCGGACCATGCGTTAATGAATTACAGCTAAGTACACATTTTAACTTTCATCCCCTCTCCCAAAGGAATCGTGCTGAATTTCGGGATAAAAAGTATCCTAAGTATATGTTACTCCGTAGTATGAACTTAAATTATGCCAAGTTTCATTTAAATCCATTCAGTAGTTTTTGCGTGATGCGCGCACAAACATACAGACAAACAGACAAAAATTTCAAAAATAGCTTTTTTACGTTCTATTACTTATCCCTAACATCCCCCAGTTATTATTTTGCAAAAATCTTTAATGTACAGATACGGCAAGTCTACGATTTTATTAATTACTAGCGGACCCGGCAGACGTCATCCTACCCGCTATTATCGCCACCATAGAATAATGAATAAGAGGGAGAATTGCCCTTTACATCAAATTGTATGGAAACCTGCTGTCGTTAGTTTGTCCCCACCACTTGCTACAAAATGCTATATTGCATACTGATAGATCAGTGCAAGCAGCACCAGCAAATATAGACTTTATCGTTTAGTACACAGCGTTCAATTTCAATCACCGTACATCACATGTTATCGATGTTGAGTGAAGGCGCCCGTTCCATGAAAGGTCTAAAGTTTTAGTGAAAGAATATATTTATATAGTACAAGTACCATTGCGTCCTAAGACCGACCGATTCAATGTTTGATTTCTACTAAGCAAGCAATGGTTTTTGTTCATAATGAGATACAGAATTCTCAATTTAACACTTTTTGAGCATAATGTAAATATACATAATAATGTTTTCTTGTTTTTTATGGAAAATAACAACAATAACTTGTACTTAAGTGTGAAATAAGATGCCATCTTTCGTGTGATTCCTTTTTTTGCTTGAGTTTTTTCAAACAACCACTGAACAACACGGCATTTTGTTAAAAATCGAGAGCGGTGAAGCGATCGGTGGACGACATTCGACTAAAGACAGAAACGGTTCTCAGGTGTATTTAACACCAGAAAAGTTCTCAGGAACCACGCCCCCTTGCCATATCTCTTCTTATTCATTTATCTATGATCGCCACCTACCGGGTCCAATTTTTCTACTTATAAAACTTCCTCTTGAACCACTCTATCTATTAAAAAAAACCGCATCAAAATCCGTTGCGTAGTTTTAAAGATATAAGCATACATAGGGACATAGGGATATAGGGACAGAGAAAGCGACTTTGTTTTATACTATGTAGTGATGTATAGATAGATAGATTTGCACGAGGACAACGAGAAAAGAGGTACGATAGCTTAGCTATTAGCATATTAATTAATTGAATCATACTTACATTTTGTTCTGTTCAAAAAAAGCTCTTTGTAGATAAAAGCTACTAAATTCAATAAAAACACTTTTTACGTTATTAACAATAGACTGGTTGCCTGACTTAACAAGCCCCTTTATCTTTTACGCTGACTAATAATGTCGGAATTATTTTGTATTGTTTATAGTTTATCGATAACATATTTTTACATAATAGATAGTTATTCGAGTTGGTAGGTAGGTAGGTACATGACTATCGTTTCCTCAAACGGCATGAATGTGATTATGCTGATTGTTTTCACCGTTGTTTGAACTGTGCGGAGATTTATGAAGATTTCCGTTGTATAATAAATCAAAGTGGTTAGTGCGTTTTCGATTTCTCTAAGTATTTTATCTTGTCTAATATTTCATTTTGCAGTACAATAGTGGCCTGCAGCATTATATTACAGTATAGCAAACGTACAGTAGTGCTATCCCCTAGAACTCGGAGTCGCCACTTTAGCCGCAGTAGGTACAGAAAAGTGAAATGGACACATATTTTTCAAACACTTTCGACGTAGATACGCGGCGTTTGGGTCAAATCTTCAATTATAAATCTCTGAAGAGTGAAGGAGACAAACTGTATCTGCATAATGTCACAACGCGGTTTTGGACAACTAAGACAAGATATAAGTCTCACCTGTGCGCTCGATCCCATACACATAGATACTTAGCATGTTTGTAAGGATATTTACTCAAGTAAGTATCATATAATTTTTTCATAACTGGACGATTGTCAAAGTGTGGTTGTAATAAGACTGCCTGTCGTACTAGTTGAATACACTAAGCGCACGATAGGCTTGAATAGGATATACAAACTGCTTGAGGGCATATTCGGACACTGGTGGAGTCGCTTTTATTGCATTTGATTATGTAAATATTCAGAGGTAGACATCATGTCTGTTTTCTACAGTATTGAGCAATACGCTAATACGCTAATACGCCAATACGCCGGTTAACCGGAGTTTAGTTTTATCTAAGGAAGTATACACAGTTCATATCAAACTTAAAGATCGCGCTGAACCTGAAGCGAGTGAGTATCACTGCCATGCCCAGGGGGGTTATTCTGTAACTTAGTTAGCAACTGAAAATAGTTGCCAACGAATTAGTTAGATATACATTGCTGCTTTACTGTGTAAAATTATGAAAACACTTTATATTTCCCACAGTAAAGCAGCAATGTATATCAAACTAATTAGTTGGCAACTATTTTCAGTTGCTAACTAAGTTACAGAATAACCCAGCTGGTCAGGTACAGACGCGTAGATAACAAATGTAATTCTGAGTATTTGATGGTCGCTAAGTATGGGACTGATATCAGATCAGTCAGTTAGCGGGTTCTATACTATTTTTCAGCACATATAACCTAAGAAGTAAAGCAACCGAAAATATTAAAAGTCATATCTTAGTCTTTATCTAGTCTGTAGGTATAAGAGTCATATTATGATGTTCAGCTGCGAACGTTTGTCGGTACCAAAGAATAAAGAGAGTAATTTTTTTATACATATACTATACGCTGATGCCAGCGACTTCGTCCGCTTGGATTCTTATAAATTTCACTTGGGGGTGGAATTTCAGTCAGTCAGGACAAGCTTCTTTATATTATTATACATAGAAGATAGATAGACGATCGGTAGAGAGAGATGATGAAGATTTATTAAATTATATCTATCTAATATTATCTTTTTTAATAATCTTTTGTATTTTTAAATTTTATACATAACGAGATGCCTGTGACTTCGTCCACGTATACAGTCATATAAATTTCATACAAACTTTCAACCCCTATTTAAACCCCTTAGGGGTTGAATTTTCAAAAATCCTTTCCTAAAGGATGTCTACATCATAATAGCTATCTGCATACCTACTAAATTCCAGCTCAATCCGACCAGTGACTACTGTTGACTGGACTACTGACCGACAGTTGGAGCTGTGCGTTGATAGATCAGTCTGCAGTAAGTTTAGTCAGTCAGTCACCTTTTCCTTTTATATATTTAAAAGATATGTTTCATAAAATCATTAATTATAAGTTCTTTGTTTTGATTACAATGACTACAAGGAAAACTAAAACGTAATAATAATTCATTCTTAGAACATTAAACTTGTTTGCTAATCATAACTTTATACATTGCTTTGTTAGTACTTTCACCTATAAAAATCTCTAAAAAATCTCTATGAATAATAAAATATTTTCTTCTAAATGTTTAAGACTTATAACTACTGGTACTTTTTATTTTCATATCCTCAGGGCTTTGTGATAAGTTAAGTATGGTTAACTATAATATTAATAAATCAATACATAATGAAATCTATTTGTTAATATAAAATGTATCATGTGCACATGTGCTTTAACCCATTTCTTAGAAACTTTTTGGATAATAAAAAGAACAATAATTTTATCTATTATTTTCATATGTGAGTACATAATATGGGTATAACATAAAGTAATATCTTCATCACGTTTATGTGGTACAAAAATATGAAAACCCTTTGAAAACCATTTTCATGACGTAATGTTCATAGAAAATGAATAAACAGCCGAATACTGTTGAATGACTTTACTTTTACTCTATGAATAAAGTAAGAAACTAAGTACATAGTAAGAAACTAATATATGTATATTAAGAAACGTTTAAAAAATTTTTCGTAAACTGGCTTTTTCACACGATATTACCAGTTCGGCGAGCGCGTGCACCCTGCACCGTTGGCACTGTTTCGTAAATATCGCATGAACTCCGTGACCCTCGCGAATGCCACGTGTAGCTTTAATGTACCTACTTCCGATCTCTGTACTCCTAGTCCTAAATGCTTTGTAGTTTATTTACATTACAACATCTGAAGGTTTGCGCTCGAAGCTTCTAGTTAGATGTAGTGGCGTAGCTAGGAGTGGGCGAGGGCCTCGCGTCACCTGTGGCCCACAGGTGACTAATTAATTTGGTTTGATATAAAGGTATATCTTAGGAACGAAAGAAAAGGGGCCTCGCTGATGCGAATTCGCCCACGTCTATATTAGTTCACGCTACGCCCCTGGTTAGATGTTAATTCCTTGTTGCGATAATCATCATTATCAACCCATTACCGGCCCACTGCAGGACCCGAGTCTCCTTCCAGAGTGAGAAGGGTTTAGACCGTAGTCCACCACGCTGGCCAAGTGCGTATTGGTAGACTTCACATACCTTCGAGAACATTGCGGAGAACTCTCAAGTATGCAGGTTTCCTCATGATGTTTTCCTCCACCGTTGAAGCGAGTGATATTCAATTGTTTAAAATGCACATATACTTAACTTCGAAATATTTCGATAATGTGCACTGCCAAACTCAGATTTTCGTCCAAGCAAAATCCTTGTGCAAAATTAATTCTAACTCAATATAAGTTAAGAATATGCAAAACCAGACTATTTTACGTATTGCTAGGTACGATTATTTATTTGACAATAATAAATATTTTCGGTTTGGCAATCTCATCTCATGCACGACGCGACGTAGCTTCTTGTCTTTTTAGGAAGGTTAAGTTTACATTGTCTTTAGCGTAACCTTTGAGTGTAAATTGTATTTCGAAAATAATGCAGTTTATCACGTACCTACCTAATGTGTACCTACCAAGGTAATATCTTGAAGTTTAACCATCTTTTTTCTTAGCTACTTCACAATTTGTTCATGTTTTAGTTATAAAGTAACAAACTTTAGCACTTTTTGTGATACTGATAGATATTGTTTCAGTCTAACTACATAAGTATATTCATTTCGCACATTTTCCATTCAGATTCTAGCTTTCTACCAATTTTGGTTCTGCTGCTCAACAACTAGTGCAAAAATGTCAAGTAGGTGTTACGTTTTCTCATTTCATTTAAACACGGTACAAGAGCGAGAGCTGTTAACGAAAGGCGATAAAATTAAAAGTGAACTCATTCGATTAATGAAATTCTGGTATGCCCATGTAGTAATTTAAATAATTACATATAAATTATATATCTTTTACTATTTGGCTAGAAAGTGATTGCTGCTTAAAAGTTCAACTTTTCTTCAGTTGGAATGGTACTCGTAGATTTACATAAGGCGTTGAATTGATAATAGAAAGTAGTCAAACACAATATTTTCTTCTTTTGTATTATTATGAAAGAAATATGTTTGATAAATAAATACTTTAATGTGTTAATGAGGTCATTAAATGTATAATTATTATAAATTGTATAAATAACATAAATCTATATCTACATTAGAATCTTATTGACATACTTATGATTTTTATTAAATTTTACCTATCAAATTTTTTGTAATGAATCAAGGATTCAACTTCGATCGTAAAATGTATTCAAACAAACGAAGGATCACCAGTAAAGCTGTCTTTTTATAAATGGTAATCTGATTAGTGGGTTTGGTATAACAATGGTTAGGTAGGTATGTGCCTATTCGAGGACCACCCCAGTGCCCGAGACGTGTTTTAAGCCGTAAATTATGTTTTTGATAAAAGGTTTTTGTAAGTTGATACTGAAGTAATAAGTAAATTACTTAAAGATTAGAGAAATGTCACGATCTATAGGTATATATTGGGAACTTGAAGAAGATCTCTGTGAACGTTAGAAGTTAAAATGCTGTGGTAAAGTTGAAATTAGTTAATGCAGAATTGGTTTTCATTAAAATAGTGCAACCTATTTACCTACTTCAAATTTATGTAGATAGGCCTTTATAATAATAGAAGTCAAGCGTGATGTTTTAATAGGTATATGTACCTATAAATTATCACCTATTAAGTAAATGAAAATAATTAAATAAAATGTCTAACTGCCGCACTCAGAGAGATTTATTAAATTAGTCTAATTAGTCATTTACTAATTATCATTAAATCTCTGCATGAGTTTAATACAATGAGTTAAATACGTTTAATTCAAGTGAGCCTTCTATGGAGACTGACTTTTGAAAAGTTAACTGTTTTTGTTTTTATCAGCAGATTCTACTATAATAAGTAATAGTATTAACAGTATTAAGAAGATACTATAATAATAGTAGTATTAGGAAAGAAACTCAGTAATTAAGTCTATAATAGGCCTTATGAATGCCGCAGTTCAGGAATTAAATAAATATTTAGGTACCTACCTAATAACAAAAATTATATTTAAATGATTGCTTTTACCATTCCGGTATTAATTTATTTAGAAAGCACACCGAAAATAAATCTCAAAGGGAACCAAGAGATATCTAAAACTTTATTGACATAACAAAACAATGCAACCGCGATATCTGTAGTGTATTAGTTTACATATGTGACGCACGCGTAGACCACACAGACTGACACAATTAACCATTTACACAGTCTGTGAACTAACATTGTTTCTACAGTAGAAGATTACGATACGACTCCGATATTATTAAATAGGTATACCGACTTAAAGAATTTTGTAGTAAAATCCTCAGTACCCCGTGATATAATATTTTTGGTTTTTATGGCTCGCAGTTATATTTTATTATTCCAAATGCATTTATTATTTTGTCATTGGCGAAATAAATTGGCTACGATTTACGTGACCAATGATACGTGGAATGGATGAGATCCGCTTTGGACAAGAACAGCAGTAAAAGAAACGTAAGTATATTTCCGAAAAGTTATGAATTATGATTAAGTTTACTATCATAACCAGCCCATTTGCATCCATTGATGGACATAGGACTTGCTAGATACGATCCTTCGCCTTCCTTTCCACCCACAGCGTTACCTTAGATCGTAGTTCCAGTGCTGGAGCCTGAGGTCGTCCCACTGCCGCGGCCGGTTCGTGGTCTCCATTCCAGAACACGCATACGCCAGCGGCCATTGGTTCTGTGACACTTGTCATTTGTCACATGTCACTTGTCAAGTGTCATTGCCACTGCACCTTGCTAATAATTTCAGAACCTAAGGCATGACTGTGCATTAAACGTTTTATATTCACACCTACCATTGTATTCCACACACAATGTATACCTACTACTAATGTCTCTCACAGATTCGAGTTTGAGTCGAAATATTTTTTTAATCAAAAAAAAAAAAGTGCTTAGTTTTCCAAAACAAACAAGTGTAATCGAAAGTACTGCTTAAGGCAATTCACTTCGCCACGGCTCTAAAACCACAAAAACTTCACCGTGTATATACCTACTGATGCTGGCTATTCTACATAGAGTTGTGCTTTAAAGTCAAATAGATATTATGTACATAAGTATTAAGTATCTAAGCCTGTAGATATAATCGTTTGCAAGACAGATTTTCTCGTTTAATGTAAAAGAAGCTTGAATGCGAAACTCTGTTCACTTTTGAGAAAGCATTACGTCAGGAGGTACATAGAATTCATCGGTCTCGATTATCAGTTCACAGTAAAACACCCGATCGTGTTACCTTTTGGAATTCTTTCGCACAATAAGTACTACGTAAAAAGCGGTTTAATGGCGGAGAAATCTATATCTACGAACACCATTCGAATATTTGACTAGAAAGACGTTTATGATTCAAAAGATTGTCTGTTAGGTAACACTATATTGAGATTTTTTGGAGCACTTTTAGTTTATTCTTTACGGCAGTTTTTTAACTTTTACATTTCTTACAGAAAGGTTCCGCTTCAGTGATAGTTTTATCATTCGCACAGAATACAGATGCTGCATTATTGAATACAAAGCTAGTGGTCTCATGTAATACAGGAAATACAAGTAAATTAGCGCCACTGCTTTTCCATTTCACTAAGTCAAAAGAGCTTAAGAAGTTCGGGAGAAGAGCTTAATTTTTTCCCTCATTGTATAATCTCTTGACTGTGACCTCAAATGGAAAGAGATGGCATCTGGCAACAGATTGTTTCCACGCGATAATCACATCTATTATTATAGAAATACCGGACATTGTTTGGCAATGCTGATTTGAGGCTTTGCGCCGCCAAATTCGCAGGAACAAAACTTACCAATTGCTGTAAAACAAATATACTTATTATACAAAAATTATAAAACAACATACTTTATATATGTGCTTTTGGACGTACATAATAACTGATGCTAGCGCAACTGTGTTACCATTCATTAACAATACCTGCTTGTTAACTATTTCCTGTAGTTCGTTTTATACCTTTTTTCTGTGCAAAGGCATTAATTTTTATGAATTTGTTATATTACAGCTAGTTGTTGTCATTGAGTTTGAACCTGAAGGTGATCGAATACTTACTATACGAGGCGAACCACAAAAAGGGGCAAAGCTACAAAAGGCGTATGCCATAGATAAAAGTGGCGTATGCAATGCTTATTTCAAGGCGGGAAGAGACCAACCACCAGTCAGCACCGCAACCGCGTCTGTCTGCTTTTTTGCAGCTTTGTAATGGCGCCGGTGACTGTGGAGCTGAAGGCAATCCTTGAAGGATTGCCTTCAGCTCCACAGTCACCGGAGCAAAGCCTTCAACTTCAAATGTTTAGATCGTCTAATATACATAGATGTCAACGCCTATACACATGCAAGTTGATAATTTGGAGAGTCTGGTTAGCACCTCAACTAACTTTTTAAATAATATGTAGGTATGTAAAACGTGGGGCCAAAATCATGTTTCAAACATCCAGAATAATTCCTGTAATATTATCTACATTGCACAGAAAAAAATGCAATACGGGAAAATAACTGATAAGTTGATAACCTTATCGTGACTAATGTCCGGCTAAAATTGACCGTTTGTTGGTAAAAGGACAATGAGTATTGAGTCACGTAGTACAGAGACACTTATATTATAATATTATTGAATTCGTTTCATCTTACAGCGGTACCGAGAAGTGCGGCGTCTTTGTCATTTTTCGCGAAACTCTTGGGAGGAAACACAAGAGGTCATGGACTAACTCATGGTTAACGTCGGATGTGAGATATTATGAATAGATCTTATATACCTCTATAGCATCTACCTAAGTTGATAAAAGTTTCAAGAACCCTATGGCTATGTATTATCATCATTATCATAATATATTCAAAGAAAATGGTAGGGAACTATATGTCGTCATGTCAGGAAGAATTGAACTTTAAATAAGCTTGCAGCAATCTACATAGATAAACTAGGTACCTAAGTACAAGAATATTTTCGCAGTTATTATGATCCAGCAGATATGGTTCACCCGATCAGTATTCGATCATCTGAACCAAATACAATGCAAACGAATTCACAGTTAAAATATGCGTGAGGCGATTTGTTACATAAACTTGAAACACGGTTATCGTTGCAGGTAACTTGTAAGATATTTCGTTCGACCAGCTAGACGTGAAAAATCTCCACGGCCAGTGACTGCAAAGCGGTCACGGTAATGACTCGACGACTGTCCCAGACGTAACTATTCTAAATTATCCGCGAAATCTCCGTTAAAGAATAGCCAAGCGATCAGATATTTAGGATAATCTCTAGTTTATTCTTTACCAAGATGCCTGCGACTTCGTCCGCGACCGCGTGGATTTTGGCCCTTGGTTTTTCAGGATACAGAGGTGCCTATGTCCTTTCACAAAGTTCAATCTGTTTCTAAACCAAAATTCATCTAAATTGGTTCAGAAGTTTAGGCGTGAAAGCGCAACAGACGGAAATAATTACTTTCGCATATAGATATTAGTAGATAAAGATTCCTAAAGTTACTTAGGATTCATTTTTTTAAGATCTCTATAGCTGCTATCATACCTACAGTTAAAGATTGATCACGCTACTTAGTATAAACATTTAAAGTTTTTTAATCGTACCTATTAAGTCCGCAATAAGGTTTTCTTCGAAGATAGTTTTTCTACGTAATTTTCGAATATCTAACCTGCTTCCATAAATAAATATTATGTGTGTATGTACTTGTATTACTTTTCATCTATACAATGTAGAAACCGAGGGGTTTAGTAAAAACTGCCATATCTACCTCTTCCAGGTTAGCTAGCTTCTATCTTCGACTGCATCATCACTTACCTCACTTATTAGGAGATTGCAGTCGTATTCACATTTAGCTTAACTAATTAACTAGTCGAGTTTTAATTTGAAGGCAATTTTTTTTATTATTCTTTTCAGGACTACAAAGATGCGTGGTGCCCCTACATTGACACAGTATAATTGTTACGGGTGTTACAGCAGAGTTGCGAGTTGCGACAGAAATGGCCCGGGTAAATGACCCTGTATCGGTGTTACGCCGTGCAAACTGCCATCCATATGAGGCAGCAACCAATGTCAATACTATAGAAATATATTATCAAGGATAGAACTGGGAGGAGCCCGCGTGCCAAAATGCTCGAATTTCCAAAATACACACTTAGTACGCTCCGAGATCTTGACTTAATTTTAAATTTTTTAGGGTATAAAAATAGCCGTGAAAATACCATTTTGCGCTATTTTGAACTGAAAACACATAAGTTAAAGAAATAAATCGCAAAAATTGGCCAAGTGCGACTCGGGCCTCGCTCTTTTAGGGTGTCGTAAATAATTATTATCAGCATCAAGCAGCGTCTGTCCTCCATTGTGCAAGCTCGCACTCTCTTTGTGACGTGTCAAGATATAATGACATCTCGATTGAACGTCTAGTGGTCCAGGGAAGCGTGGAGGGCACTAGAGCGCGTGGCAGATCGCCTATGAGATGGACAGACCAGGTGAAGGCTGCGGTGGATGTCCCATTACATGAATGCACTAGGAAGGCAGCTGTTAGAGAGGAGTGGAGGCGCATAGTGAAGCGTGCCACAATATCCAAGTTTTGTTTCTCAAGTAATGAATATACCTAACGCGGAAGCGCGCTATCGGGAAAGAGGTAGTAAATAAATAAATGGCATATCGATTTCTACATGATATCGTATCCGAACGAAATCGCTTGGCGACACAATTTTATTGGTAGCGTGGAAACTAGCCACGGCCAAAACCTGCCATCAGACCTCCAGACCAGAGTCGGGAATTGAACCAGGGACTTCTTATAATGCCGCGCCAGAGAGGTTGCAAAAATTGTAAAATTTGGGCTTAAAACAATGATGTGTACCATTGTTTTAAGCCCAAATTAGACGGTTCATTTTTCGGCATTTTTGCTTTCATTTTCGAGGCCTCATCGATGAGTCATCGAAATTGAACCATCTAAACACCGACCGTTCATCGTTCACAGGCACTGCAAATATCGTATCGTGCATCGTTCATCGCAAGAATGAGCGATGAACGGGGCATCTAAATTGGGCTTTACTACTTGTTGACAATTTTTACAATGAAAATGTTATCGTTATCTTGTGACCGGAATGTACTGTGGTATTCCATGGCTGGAGAAAGCGAGGCCATTGATAAGCGTTTTTTAGACAAAAAACAATAGATAGAGTAGATCGCACTACATTAATATATATATAGCTGCTCGTGCTGATTCATTGACTGACTCACTGATTGATCACCCCTCCTGTAAAATTTTGTATGAAAAATTTTTTTTTCACTAATGGTTTCGTATAGAGGACAAAAATTCATTCGGAACAAAAATATGGAGAGAGCTGATGATTGAGGATTTCGGAGACAGGTGAGCAGCACGCTTAAGGTATTGAAGATAGGTGGGGGGTGCTCGAACAAATGTCACTCGAAACGTCATCCAATTGGCAGTTAGCTGAAAAAAAATTCAAAATGGCGAAAAAAAGATGGCCGCCATACAAATTTCATCGGTCTCCATCTCGGAGGGTATAAAAGATGGAAGAGTGGTTTCTTCGCAAAAGATGATGAGGATCCAAAGGTCTACTTGATGAATTGAAAAAAAAAAACAAAATGGCGGAATTTATTTTTCCATAGAAAATGTATGGCGAATATTGAAGAGACTACAAGTTGTAAACTATGCAAGGCTTTGATGCGATTCTTTGGAGAACTCTCAAAGAAAAATATGGAAAGACATGATGATTGAGGGTTTGGAAGATGGATCCTCCTGATCCATCTTCCAAACCCTCAATCAGGGTAGGGTATTGTAGATGGATGGGGGCTGCTCCAACAAAAAATACTCAGAACCTCATCCAATTGGCACTGAGCTGAAGAAAACATCAAAATGGCGGATTCAAGATGGCGGCTATACAAATTTCGTCGGTGTAGATCTCACCAAGTCTAAAAGATCGAAGAGTGGTTTCTTAGAAAAATATGATCAAGAACTAAAGATCTACAATTTGATGAACAGAAAAAAATCAAGACGGCGGAATTTATTTTTTCCCCACAAAATATATGGCGAATATTGAAGAGACTATAAGTTGGGAAACTATAAAACAAATTTTGAAAAGGAACCGTATCAAAGTCTTACTTTGATACGGTTCCTTTTCAAAATTTGTTTTTATGGAAGAACTCTCCTTCCGGCAAATGATTCGGAGAAAAAAAATTGGAGAGTGATGATGATCAAGGGTTTGGAAGATGGATGAGGAGCACGGCCAGGGTTAAAGATGCTGAAAATGATAGAAGAAGGTGGAGGCTTCTAAAACAAAAATAATACTGAAATCCCCGCGGTCCGCTTTAGCGGGCCGCGCAGCCAAGCGCCCTACTAGTTAATATATATATAGCTGCTCGTGCTGATTCACTGACTGATTGATCACCCCTCCTGTAAAATTTTGTATGAAAAATTTTTTTTTCAATAATGGTTTCGTATAGAGGACAAAAATTCATTCGGAACAAAAATATGGAGAGAGCTGATGATTGAGGATTTGGGAGACGGGTGAAGAGCACGCTTAAGGTATTGAAGATAGGTGGGGGGTGCTCGAGCAAATGTCACTCAAAACGTCATCCAATTGGCAGTGAGCCGAAACAAAATTCAAAATGGCGAAAAAAAGATGGCCGCCATACAAATTTTGTCCGTGTCCATCTCGGAGGGTATAAAAGATGGAAGAGTGGTTTCTTCGGAAAAGATGATCAGGAGCCAAAGGTCTACTCGATGAGTAGAAAAAAAAATCAAAATGGCGGAATTTATTTTTCCAAAGAAAATGTATGGCGAATATTGAGAGAGAGAAGTTGTGAATTATGCAAGGCTTTCAATTAGGCAAGGCAAGGATGCGGTTTTTTGGAGAAATCTCAAAGAAAAATATGGGAAGACATGATGATTGAGGGTTTGGAAGATGGTTGATGAGCCCGGGCAGGGTATTGTAGATAGATGGGACTGGGAGGTGCTCAAACAAAAATTGCTCAAAACCTTATCCAATTAGCACTGAGCTGAAAAAAAACAAAATGGCGGATTCAAGATGGCAGCTATACAAATTTCGTTGGTGTCTATCTCACTAAGTATAAAAGATGGAAAAGTGGTTTTTTTGGCAAAAGATGATCAAGACGTGGTTTACTTGATTAACAGAAAAGAAACAAGATGTTGGAATTTATTTTTCCATACAAAATATATGGCGAATATTGAAGAGACTACACGTTGGGAACTATGCAAAATTTGATACAGTTGCTTTTCAAAAAATTTTTTTTATGGAAGAACTCTCATTCTGACAAATTATTCGGAGAAAAATATGGAGAGTGATAATGATCGAGGGTTAGAAATATGGCAGAGATAGGCTGCTCAAACCAAAATACCCGAAAGCAAAACCTCGCGGTCCGCTTTAGCGGGCCGCGCACCCACGCGCCATACTAGTTAATATATATATAGCTACTCGTGCTGATTCATTGACTGACTCACTGATTGATCACCCCTCCTGTAAAATTTTGTATGAAAAATTTTTTTTTCACTAATGGTATCGTATAGAGGACAAAAATTCATTCGGAACAAAAATATGAAGAGAGCTGATGATTGAGGATTTCAGAGACAAGCGAATGGCACGCTTAAGGTATTGAAGATAGGTGGGGGGTGCTCGAGCAAATGTCACTCTAAACGTCATCCAATTGGCAGTGAGTTGAAAAAAAATTCAAAATGGCGAAAAAAAGATGGCCGCCATACAAATTTCGTCGCTCTCCATCTCGGAGGGTATAAAAGATGGAAGAGTGGTTTCTTCGCAAAAGATGATGAGAATCCAAAGGTCTACTTGATGAATTGAAAAAAAATTCAAAATGGCGGAATTTATTTTTCCATAGAAAATGTATGGCGAATATTGAAGAGACTAACAAGTTGTAAACTATGCAAGGCTTTGATGCGGTTCTTTGGAGAACTCTCAAAGAAAAATATGGGAAGACATGATGATTGAGGGTTTGGAAGATGGATGAGGAGCCCGGGCAGGGTATTGTAGATAGATGGGGGCTGCTCAAACAAAAATTACTCAAAACTTCATCCAATTGGCACTGAGCTGAAAAAAAAACAAAATGGCACATTCAAGATGGCGGCTATACTTTCGTCGGTGTCTATCTCACCAAGCATAAAAGATGGAAAAGTGGTTTATGGGAAAAAGATGATCAAGACCTAAAGATCTACTTGATGAACAGAAAAAAAATCAAGATGGCGGAATTTATTGTTTCACACAAAAAAGTTTTTTTCACTGACGGTTTCGTATAGAAGACAAAAATTTATGCGGAGGAAAAATATGGAGAGAGCTGATGATTGAAGATTTTGGACACAGGTGAGGAGCACGCTCAGAGTATTAAAGATGGGTGAGAGGTGCTCAATCAAAAATTACTCGAAACTTCATACAATTGGCAGTGATCTAAAAAAAAAGGACCAAAATGGCGGATTCAAGATGGCGGCCATAAAAATTTCGTCGGTGTCCATCTCGGAGGGTATAAAAGATGGAAGAGTGGTTTCTTCACAAAAGATGATCAGGATCGGAAGGTCTACTCGATGAATAGAACAAAAATTCAAAATGGCGGAATTTATTTTTCCATAGAAAATGTATGGCGAATATTGAAGAGACTACAAGTTGTGAACTATACAAGGCTTTGATGCGATTCTTTGGAGAAATCTCAAAGAAAAATATGGGAAGACAATACGATGGTTGAGGGTTTGGAAGATGGTTGATGAGCCCGTGCAGGGTATTGTAGATAGACGGGGGCTGCTCAAACAAAAAATACTCAGAACCTCATCCAATTGGCAATGAGCGAAAAAAACCCAAATTGTCGGATTCAAGATGGCGGCTATACAAATTTCGTCGGTGTCTATCGCACCAAGTATAAAAGATGGAAGAATCGTTTCTTGGAAA
This sequence comes from Melanargia galathea, assembly GCA_920104075.1. NCBI lineage: Eukaryota > Metazoa > Arthropoda > Insecta > Lepidoptera > Nymphalidae > Melanargia > Melanargia galathea. The sequence continues at coordinate 18,824,849 of OV049859.1, forward strand.
AAGATGATCAAGACCTAAAAATCTACTTGATGAACAGAAAAAATCAAGAAGGCGGAATTTATTTTTTTCACACAAAATCTTTTCCACTGATGGTTTCGTATAGAAGACAAAATTCCATGCGGAGGAAAAATATGGAAAAAGCTGATGACTGAAGGTTTTGGAGACGTATGAGGAGCACGGTCAGAGTATTAAAGATAGGTGGGAGGTGCTCAAACAAAAATTACTTGAAACCTCATCTAATTGTCAGTGAGTGAGAGAGTCAGCTGAAAAAAAGGCCAAAATGGCGGATTAAAGACGGGGGCCATACAAATTTCGTCGGTGTCTCCAGTTCCTTTTCAAAATTTGTTTTTATTGAAAAACTCTCATTCTGACAAATGATTCGGAGAAAAATATGGAGAGTGATAATTATCGAGGGTTAGGAATATGGGAGAGATAGGTGGAGGCTGCTCTCACCAAAATACCCGAAAGCGAAACCTCGCGGTCCGCTTTAGCGGGCCGCGCACCCACGCGCCATACTAGTGTAATATAAAATCACAATAGATCGTACAAAACAGTCGGAATTTTAGTAGAATCCTACTTTTATCTACGACTAGCTATGAATAGATGGCATATATTTTGACTCATAGATTTTGAAAATATATTTTTGATGTATTTACAAGAATAAGCTTAAGTAACTAGTATAATACCCAAATTCGTTGATAGTTAGGTAGGTACGCGGTTACGCTTCCAAGCGTTCCATAATGAACAACTGGCATGATCTATAACAGGGTTGTCACCAACAAAACTCAGCATTAGCCATTGAATTATTATGTACTAATGGCATTAACCTATCTATTATAATGTCCTAGATGCCCAGTTTAGGTTACTCAGCATAAAATTTTCAGCCAAATTAGCCAAATTTTTATTTCATTTGTGAGTGAAATCAGCACTCCATCGTATTAGCGTACATATATTATGGACGATATATTATTATTTGCCGCGTTTAAATTCGGATTTATAATAATACTGTGGCTAATTCTGTTGTACACAATCTCAAAACTAAACTAATTTGACAGGTTTAAAAATAGTGTTATCCTTTCCTGCAGGGAACATTGTGAAAGAGATAGGAAAAGATTTAAACCTGTCATTTTAGTTTAGTTTAGAGATTGTGTACAACAGAATTAGCCACAGTGTCGAGATGTAAAATTAATATGTCAATATCTCTGTTGTATTACCACATAATACTAAGTATTAGGTACTATGTACTCGTGGTACTACTACACTATGCTGTAGATTATACCATTGTGTTAAAGCCACGGTTAACAAGCGACAGGCAATGATTGCCAGCATTCGACACGCGCAAGATTATTGTTACAACATTCGTTAGACAGTTACGTTTGCATGCGTCTTTATGACTGTCTGGTTAAATGATCTGTAACAAGGCTGTTTCCAATTCTATTATTATCCTTCAGTTTTTAGGGATGAATGCAATCTTAAGGTGCGTCCAGACTTGAACATTTCACCGAACCGAACAGCGAACATTTCGGCGAACTTGTTACGCTCAATGTGGACGGCGCGCTTGGAGCGCTTGAGATGGGTTACTGCGTAACAGTTCGGCGAAAGTTTCGCTGTTCGGTTCGGTGAAATGTTCAAGTCTGGACGCACCTTTAGGTGACAAGTTTCTTTCCATGTACAGTCAAGTACGCACCACACAGGGCTATTCTGTAAAGCAATTTTCGAATTATAGAGAGTGAATTAGAGATGAGTTTGCTAATTTGTACTCTGTAAAACTCGATAGTACAGGTCTTCTCACTCAAACTCACTTCACTTCGCAAGTGCGTAGCAGATGTTTACAGAATATCAAACCAAGGTGAAGTGAGTTTGCTTTCAAAGCGAGTTATCTCACTTGAGTGAGCTTCGATATCGAGATGGTATTTTAGAGAATAGCCCTACAGTACACAGATACAACATTGTGTACTGTGTACGCACCACGGGATTGAACGCTAACAAGCACTGCGAATATGTCTTGTAAAATTTTTCTTACAAGTGGGTGATACTTTTACGTTGTCCACACCAAATATGAACCAAATTAACTTGAGGCTGGCTTTCGTCTGATGTACAGACGACCGCGAAACGAATGAGTCACATGACTGCTGAATTAACCGATGTTGATTTAATAGCTTAGAAGCCATTACAAAGTAATTAAGTAGTTAGTAAATTTCATTGTTCAAATTGGTGGAAAAACACAGTCGATTACACAATTGTAAAAATCTATTACAGCCTCAAATTCATGTCATTTGGTATAATTACTTATCTAGCGAAAAAAGTGGTTGTTATGTTGATGCGTACCTGTATTTTTTCCATTTAAAGCTAGTTACATTTAAAGCTAGTATTTAGAGGATAATTGGCAATATTGTAAAAAACCATAGCATCGGAAGTCTGTTCACTAAAATTAATATAAACAAGCGTATGCCGGCGACTTTGTTCGCGTGTATGTTTTAAAAAATCCCGTAGGAACTCTTTGTTTTTCGATAGGAAGGACACCCACACCAGTGAATCCAGTGGTAGATTCATTTGAATATTCTGAAGAACTTTTGGAGTTTATTTAAATAAAATAAAAAATTCGTCGTTGTCGTCATCAACCGATAGACGTCCACTGCTGGACATAGGTCTCTTGTAGGGACTTCCACACGCCACGGTTCTGTGCCGCTTGAATCCAACGGCTCCCTGCGACTTTTTTGATGTCAACGGTCCACCTAGTGCCTGCACCAACTGTAACACTGCGCTTTCCGGTGCGAGGTCGCTATTCAAGCACCTTGGGACCCCAACGTCCATCGGTTCTTCGTACAATGTACCCCGCCCATTGCCACTTCAGCTTCGCAACCCGATAAGCTATGTCGGTACCTAACTCTAGTTTTCCTACCGACCTCCTCATTGCTGATCTGATCCCGCAGGGATATTTCGAGCATAGCTTTCTCCATCGCTCGCTAAGTGACCCTGAGCCTTCTTTAAATAAAAAATTACATTAAGTTTATTTTATTTGAGAAAAAAAATCTATTTAAACTCCTATCAAACATTACTCTCGGTAGGTAGGTACATTATTTAAATGGAAACAAACAACATGTTTGCTGTATCTTAAAGATCATAAAAAAGTGTTATAGCTTATCCATTAGGAATTCAAAAAGTTGTATTATATAATTATTTATGAATACTGGAAGCAATGTAATACCAATAACTAATAGACAAATAACCAATAATATTAAATACAAATTTATTTATGATTCACGTTTTGAAGAACCCAGTTAACTAATGTAAATCGAAAAAGGTAAAAGTCATTAACAGCTCTCGAGTAAAGTATCCGAACCATTCATTAACATGAATGATTGTGCGATTGGTGTGGCTCCATTTACGAATAATACGTAAACTTTTTAAATATTTTTGAACTAAATTTCAAGTAGGTACCTAGGTCAGACGTAATCGTCACTGCTTTAACAGAGAGTAAGATAAATCCTAAGATATTTTTGTTTCCCGGTAACTCGTCTGTTTTGCAAGCGGAGCATTACAAACAAAATTATTTGATAACATAATAACTAATAACATAATAAACATACTTGTAGTAAGTATTATCGTGGTAATTACAATGACTTGCATAATTTTAGCTATAGCATTTTGAATTTTGCTATTCATCACCTCGTAAAAATAAATCTGTTATGTTTGTCTGAACTCAACATACGAGCAAAACAAAACAACCTACAAGAAAGCTTTTCACTATACCTATATAGTTCATCGATCACTTTAAGTTATTGCACCGAAAACTCAGACATTATGGGCAACTCAAAAACACTTTGTCACTTTGTATTGTTCAAATATTCAAAATCATTTTTTCTTACCTTGGCCCAATCTTTGGTAAATGAGACTGTTTTTTTCCTTATACGATCCGATTATACAATCGGAAACAACATCACAGGCTATTCTTTCTGGTCGGGTCTAACCGATGTGCCTAAAAGCTCAACCCTAAATACTTAATGATCATACACGCGTGGATTGGTGTCTACAATGCTGGCCGCATTTTCGCGCTAATCAATCAATTCTTTAACGCGTTAGCCAGTCCTTCTACATATTAAATAATTAGCTCACGTGCCAGAAGTTGATATGAGTGAATTCTTAATCTAAAAATGAACGAATGATAAAGTCAATTTCTGGCATACAAAGATGGCTGCGTATTTACGTAAATAAAAACAAAAAAATTACAGTTCACCTAAGTCTATAGCCTACGTCATCAAAACTCTTTTTACCTGTCGAATCCATCGACGAGCTAATCATATACCGATGTTGCCACAAACTCTGCAGCTATTCTGTCAATCGATGAGGCAACCATGGCCTAGGTATGACCAAAGTTTTACAGCTTTACGTAACCTCTAATGGCTGAAAATTTTTCTCAATGCTACGAAAAACTCTTACGAATGTTACAAGTTCAGCCAGTTCAGGGAATTGGGACTTGTGAGAAATACAATTTTCCCTCCTGAATTCAGATACAATTTTCAAACATTTTACGTTGGTCAAATATCGGATATGCGTCCGACATCGATATCGGATCGAATAATGTAGAAAAGCTTTAGAGATATTTATTTTTTGTGGCCAGTCTCGTTCGAGCCGCTTAGGGTAGGTACTTTAGCTTTATGCTCCTCCAGTAAAAAGTTACTAGACTACTAGATGAGAGTTTTCGAATAAAAATCTCCAATTAGGTACGTCTTTATGACACACATAAATCAAAGTTCAAAAACCGTAATAAGTTTATGACCTATCTCGGATTTTAGTTCTCTACTTATGGTATAAATATTGTGTAAATCTTTCATTTATACCATATGTTTATAACTAAGTACCTATTTGTAGAGGTAATCATAACTTTGTTAATATTCTTTCGTTTTCTTTTATTCTTACAAGGTGTGGATGCTCGATAGAATAATATTTACATTTAGAGCTTATAATATAGTATCTACGCAGACTTTACAAAAATTTGTATCGATCACGCCACATACAAACAATGTTTGATTCTTATTTCAATTTGCATAAAATAAGTCTGTGAAATAAGTATACAAATATTTTAGCCAGTGTAATTTTGATATATTTTTACGGTTTGATACAGGTACCTATTAGTTTTTAGACTTATCTACTGAATTTTAGTTTGATTAGTTGGTAATCAAAATATTATAAGCATAAATATACAAGCATAATATTTGTATGTTGCCGCTCTCGAAAAACTCCTTTTAAAATAAGTTAAAGTTCAAAAAAATACATATATTCTAACCATTCCATATAGATATAAATAATATATTCTTAGTAATATTATAAACGCGAATGTTTGTAACATGGATGGATGTATGGACGATTGTTTTTTTTTTTTTTTTTTTTTTTATTCTTATATTATTTTAACGGGACTTTTATAGGTGACCTATATGCCAGCCCCATCGTTACATACTAAACTACAAACAACAACCTATAATTAAATCAACTACAGCAATTTGAGAGAATCTCTAACAAACCTGTATACTTTAATTGCCGAAATGCTCAAGGGTTTATTAAAAACACAATTAAAAATACCAATATTCATAAAATTTAAATTAAGTTCATATATTAGTGTTTCTCTCAAATTGTGGTTTCGAACACATGCCAGAAGCAAGTGTGAAACATCATCTATTTCACCACATACTTCACAATTGGGAGAGTCACTTTTCTTCATTAGATGTTTAAACTTGCCTAATGGCATGTGTCCAGATCTAAGCCTAAATGCTAACACTAACGTATTTCTATTAATTTTACTATTTACAAACCAAGGAATACGAGGAGGCTCGGATTGTATTGTTTTATACCATATTCCTTTATCAAGCGACCTCTCATTAAAATACTCATTCCAACTTTTAAAACAAATACTTTTGAATTTTGAAAAAACTTCGGTATAGTGAGGTTTTATATTGTAATTCTTTCCATTAATATGAGCCAAATTCGCTAATCGATCCGCCTCCTCGTTACCTATCAGTCCAATATGAGATGGAATCCACTGCAATTTTAAACAAAATCCTCTGTCTCTAACTTCATTAATTATCTTTAGGATGCAATATGCTATTGATATTCCATTGCAACCTGTAGTACATCTAATAATATGCTGCAAAGCACTTTTACTATCAGTTAATATAACTGCTTTTTTCACATTAATATTTATAACATATTTTAGAGCTTCGAAAATTGCTATTAACTCAGCAGTTAATATTGATATGTGTTCATTATTAACTTTAAATATTTTATGACTATTGCGACTCGGATCATGTATAGCAGCTCCTATACCAGATTCACACTTTGACCCATCAGTATAGACCTTGTAAAACTCGCCGTAGATATTATTAATTTCACAAATAACTTCATTTTTTAAACTATTACTTTCATACGACCTCTTAGATTTACTAATACAGTTTAGATTAGTTATAATAATATCATCATATTTAATATAACTAATCCAGGATTTTAAAGTAAACATCTCCATCAATTCAGAAGAATTTATAGTTTCTGATTTAGTCTCACTATATGTAATAGCAAGTAAAGGTTTCTTTTTATTCAGCCAATATCTTGAATCACCTACATTGCTAAGATTATTTATACTATTGACAGTGGCATTACTACTCCATGACTGTGCTTTAATACAATATTTATATGCGAGATATTTTCTTCTAATGAACAATGGAGGAATACCCATTTCACTTTCCATAACGTGTATGGGAGTGCTACGAATGAATCCTCCTATAATTCTAAGAGCTTGATTTTGTATTCTGTCTAGCTTTAAGAGATGTGTTTTAGCCGAATTGTCATATAAATAACAGCCAAAGTCTATTCTGCTACGTATTAATGCAATATATATCCTACGTAAATGTTTAGGATGAACCCCCCAGCCTGATCCAGCTAAAATTTTAAGGATATTAAGATATTTTGTTGCTCTTTCACTAATTTCATTTAAGTGTTTAGTCCACCTTAAAGACTTGTCTAACCAAATACCTAAATATCTTATGTTATTAACAATTTCTACAACTTGACCGTGGATTTTAATATTAAATGGTTCAGTTTTCCGCTGTCTTGTAAACAAACATATTTTAGTTTTGCTAGGAGAGGGTTCTAAACCAATTAGTTTCAATTTGCATACTACTATATTAATAGCACATTGCATCTTGAAAATTTGTTCTTGCCAGTTAGCTCCTCGTATGTACAATGCAAAATCATCTGCGTATTGACTTATCACTACGTCTGGGACAATAGTTCGAGTAATTTCTCGCGTCACAATATTAAATATGAGAGGTGAAATTGGGTCTCCTTGAGCTAAGCCCATATTAGTCCATCGCACTACATCTGAATCCCACTCATTATCAGCTACAATCTTTAAATGCCTTTCACTTAAGTAACACCATAAATATCTACATATTAGAGATCCAACACCAATATTGTCGAGTGTTTTTATAGCTTCATTAATAACAACATTATTATACGCTCCTTCTATATCTAAAAAGCAAGCCAAAGTAGGTACATTTTTAGAAAATCCTTCTTGAATGTATGAGGTTACACGTGTAAGACAGTCCAAACAAGATTGACCTCTTCTGAAACCAGAAGTGTTTGGAGATAATAATTGATTTTTCTCAACAAACCACTCGATGCGTTTAGTCAACATAGTATGGAATATCTTACAAATGCATGAAATGAGAGCAATAGGTCTTAAACTGTTAGATACAGAACCATTAATACCAAATTTTGGGATTGGAACAATTTTTATATCTCGCCATTGATTCGGTATTACACCAGAAATAATAATGCAGTTATAAATGTTGAGTAACTCTAATTTAGCGTTTAAAGGTAAGTTGTAAATCATCGAATATGTCACTGCATCTTCCCCAGGTGCCGTGTCTTTCTTTTTTAAACAAACTATTAATTCTTGTAAAGTAAAAGCTGATTCCAACAAAGTATTTCTAGAGTTTAATTCTGGTATTGGTGACAATGCGTAATCGGGAGCTAACTTGCGTAATAATTCTATTTTTTTGTAAATTAGACGCATAAAATTGACGTTTTTTATATCCCTTAACCCATCGCATCCTATCCCACATAATAGGCGCTGACGTCTCTTCACTAATACCATCACACATATTTTGCCATTCAAGTGACTTATAACGAGATATTAATCTTTTGCTTTCTTGAATCTTTTCTTCTAATTTATTAAGATTTTCGGGTGTTGGATTGCGACGAAAATTACCTAGTGCTAACCTACGTTGAGCGACAGCCTCTGATATAGGAGTACACCAATAAGATTGTGGTTTAAATTTCGATTTTGGACTAGTACAAATTTTAATCATCGGAATATGTTTATTAGCAGCATTATTTATTTTATCAATAAATGAATTATAACTTTCTTGTACATTTTGAGTGCCTATAAGAGAAGTAAATGCTTCCTGGAGAGTTTCGCGGTAAGAGTTCCAATCGGCCTTTTTAAAATTACGCTTTTTAACTAATTGCAATTTTTCTGCATAATTGACTGTGAATTTAATTATTAAATGATCACTACTTAAATTTTCCTTAGTAACCAGCCATTTAAAGTTAATTGCTATATCCGAAGAGACGAATGTGACATCTGGCGAAGATTCTTGCAAATGATTTTGATTCAATTTAATCCTTGTAGCTTCACCATTATTAATTGAAATAAAACCCGATTCAAAGCAAGCATCATGTAACTGATTACCTCTAAAATCACATTTATTTGACCAATTAGTGTGGTGACCATTGAAATCCCCGGCAATTATACTACGTTCACCAAATTTTGAGAAGATTCCATCCCAATCAGCCTGAGTAGTGCGAACAGATGATGGACAATAAACAGAAACAATATTCTCTAGATTATTACAATTAAGAATCTTAACATACACTATTTCAATTCCTATATTACTAACATCTATATTACAAATTCTCGTTTTTATACTTTTATGTACAATTATCGCTGTACCACCATAGCCATCGATTCGGTCTTTCCTAAATATATTATATCCGCTTATATTTAAATCACATTCCTCATTTAGCCAAGTTTCACTCAAAATTGCAATATGTATCTTTTCTTGATCCAAAAATGCCTTAAAAATCGTTAATTTTGGTTTCAAACTCTGACAATTCCATTGAATTATATTTAAAGTACGCTTCTTTTTGTAACTATCCATTATTAAACATATTAAAAAAGTGTTCTAAAATATCATTTTTCTTGATTAATCCAATTACCAGGATTTTTATTTCCTCCATAATAACATTAAAAATTAACTTCATTTTATCGTCAAAACTTGCCTGCGAAAAGCACACGTCTTTAATTTTCAATAACAATCTTGTAAAGTCAAATATCTTACGTCTTTTCTCCTGTCCTTTATTCTCTCCTTGGTTTCGTTCTTTTTCAATATTTCCAATGACCTCACAGACAGCTATTTTTTCTACTTTATTCTCTTTCTTCTTCTTTCGTTTAATTTTGTGTGACCCGCTAAATACTGTACCAATATTCTCCACTTCTTCATCACTGTTTGATGACTCAGACTCTTTATTTTCCTTATGAATTTCAATTTCAGAAGCTACGACGTCTCTATATGTCCTATTGGAGTTTCTTTCATTATGATTGACATTACGACTTTCAATTTCATCATTTTCAATATTAATATTATTACGTTCCAGTCTTTCACTTACTTTTCTTTTATTGTAATATGTAACCAAAGCCTTTCTATATTTACAATTTTCCTCACACATAATCTTCCTAATTTCTTTCTCCTTATGAAATACAGGACAGGATGTTTTATCAAGGGCCATATGATCTCCTTTACAGTTAATGCAAGTATAATGTTTAGTTTCACAATTAGAGTGCTGATTTCCACATTTAGGACAAAAAACTTTCTTTCCTGGACAAAATTTTTTCGAGTGACCATAGCGCCAGCAGGCCGAGCACTGCGTAACAGGAAATGTGAATGGTTCCACCTTAAATCTGCACCCGTATACTAATATATACGAGGGTAAGGTACAACTCTTAAAACACACCCTTACTGATTCACTCTCAGTCCAATCACCGTTTTCATTAAATCTCTTTAACCTTTTAACAGATAATATTTCATATTCACTTTCAAAACTTTCTACTATTTCTTTCTCTTGAACATCCAAATCAATATTTCTTACGATACCGAATATTGTTTGCAACTCCTGTGTTAATTGGCATCTATAATCTGAGTCTGCAAACTTTTTATTATTAAGAAGCTTATCAGCATTTCCTCTATCAGCAAACTCGATCAAAACTCTATAGGGACTTTTATATTTAACACTCAATATGCCTTGAATATTTTCGGCTCGTAATAGTTTGGCTAGTGCCATTTGCTTGGGCAAAATTTTCTTAGACGTAACGCTCACCTCAATTTTCTCGTTCTCTTGCATTTCTTTCATCATTTCAATATCGTCATTGCAATCACTGTTACTCTCTCTGCGTATAGCCAGACGTTTGGTTCGCCGCCTCGTCACTGTCGTAAACCCATCTTCATCAATACTCGCGCCACTGCTATCGCGCGAGCCGCTGCTGTCGTGTAATCTTTTCACCGGTTGCCTTTTCTCGCATTGTTCACTTTCGTCACATACATTTATACACGAAATATTGCATTCACAATCAATTTCCTTACTTATTTCACTCATATTTACATATTGTTATTTTTTTTGAGGGTAGACAAAAATCTTGTATCAATTAGTGAGAAAGCGTCCGCTCCAAAGAAGTGCGTTCGCGCGAATGGACGATTGTTACTCTTTCAATAGGCTACATTTTATCCCGGAAAATTAAACAGTTCCCACGGGAACCAAAAATTTCAATCCACGCGGACGACTTCGCGGGCATCATATTTTTGAAATAATAAGACCTTTATTTTGGTTTGATACTAAGCGGGATTAAATCTCAACTTTTTCGCGACTTATTTTCGTTTTTCATGTCCGCCTTATTGAACTTATTGAACAAACCCAACGAAACTTTATTTGTTAAAATCGTACGAGTAGTGGTAACTATATAGAATAGAATAGAATAGAAAAGTTTTTTATTCAAATAAACTTTTACAAGTGCTTTTGAATCGTCGATTGAGTCTACCACAGGTTCGGAATGCAGTTCCAGCCGAGAAGAACCTGCAAGAAACTCGGCGGTTGCTCTTTTTTAAAAATAACATTATAACAATTATTATTATTAATGTACATGATTGAAATGCCGTCTCGCGCATTGCTGGAACGAGTTAAATCCAAGCTTTTTTATCGTTTATATAATCTTCAATTGTATAATAAGCTTTTTTTATGAGCATACTTTTAATAAAGTTCTTAAACTTGTGTAAAGGCAAGTCTAAGACATATTTTTTATTCAGATAAACTTTTACAAGTGCTTTTGAAGCACTTATATCAGTAGGTATTTGTCGTTTAGGTTCTGTGTCTGTTTGTCAATTGTCAAACACTATACTTAACTACCTATCTCTAGTAGTACTAAGTAGAGTAATCTCGTGCTCTGTTCACATGATGAATTGCCCTAATTTTGTCCAAGACTGGGGACTACGATGGGAAATACCGAAGCATTTTAGAATTCTAATCTAACTTTCACCTATAGTTAATTGCTTACTGTAACTTTAAACGTTTATTGTCTTCAATATGGGCACCCGTAGAAAGTGCTTGGCATTACGTATGCAAAGACAAACAAGTTTTTTTGTAGCTTTGCGTTTGTAGTTACGTTCTACGCGTTAATTGGCCTCGATGTTTGTGTAAAGATACTTAGAAGTTTAAATCGCTCCCTTTAAACCGAGATAATGAATAAAATCATTTTTAAACAGGTTTAAATTGAACTGACAGATCTGAACGTGGTGCGAGCGGTGACGTAATAAACTCGTGGTAACATACATATTGAAAGCAGCCCTTCGATTTTATAAGGCCCTTCGTACACAAGGCTACGCAAATCTTCAATACTAATGTTTTATACTTAGGTAGTACGTCGCGAATATCTTGTAGCGCACGGTCCGTACACACGGCATTGAATCGCAAAATGTCGGCGACGATGCGTGCCTGTGTACGAATCCCTATTAATTTGTATTGCGGTAATCGCCTATAGACTAAAATCATCGGGTATCGAAGATATTTTGCGTAGCCTTGTGTTTTTTTTTTCTTCGGGGGAGGAAAAAATCCCTCCGGACTTCTGCCTGTTGGCAGGGCATGTCCGACTTGCACGGACTAAAACAACCTCCCCTTGTCCTCTAGATCAGCACGGAACCGCAATTGCATTACTTCATGCTGACCCTCTTTTTACTCTTTTTTCTTCATCTCTTCTCTTTCTCTATCCTCTTTCCGCATGATAATTGCCCTTATCATCTGGGCGTACTTTTGCCACTCAGCTTCGCGTACTAGCCTTGTGTACGAAGGGCCTAAGAGCTGCATCAATCATTGCTAGAGTCTTAATTGGCTGAATTTATGGTATTCTCGCTGCAACAATGAATTTTAGCCAATAGCGAGAGAGTGTCGTCCAACCAGAGGCGAATACGATCGTCACACTGTAGCAATTATTTTTAAATTTAGAATTTTTTAAGAACATCGTTTTATTTTTCCTGTATAATAAGTAATTACTTAAACCCCTTTACATGGGTATACCAACTTGACCTACTCTACTACTCTACTAGTCTCAGTTTGAATTTCGGTCTTTCTTTTTGACCCCTTTTTCTATGATACAAACAATATTTTTCATATTTTTCGTTGGCAGTAAAGTTGAAGCTAAGCATTATTCAAAACTAGATACTTATTCCAAATTTTGAGCTGATAGCATTAGTAGTAATGCATTAAGTGACAGACGGCAGAACTGAATCGCACCCTAATGGTTTATTTTTATACCATTTCGGTACGGACCCTATACGTATAAACTACATATTTTTTATCGAGAAAAATACAGTTTGTATGTAATACTGTTTGTACCTATATTAATAAATTACTACAAGAAAACAAATCTATATCCGGTATTTCTAAAACTCGTCGAATGTCAATTAAACCTACCGTCAATACTTTCATTTATTACGGTAATTTAATTTTCCGAGTTTTCTAGACTTGAGAATCTAGAAATGCAGTTCTTGGAATCGTAAAACGTAAGTGTTTAAGTATTTACTGCAAAGTGCAAATGCTTGCCGACGTTTAATATCCCAGGTTAAACGATTTCTCCTGCATTTTTTTTTTACTTTCGCAAACTTTATTGCTTTCATGTACCTAAGTATTGAAGCAAAGTAGAAAATGTAAAGAAAGCTGACTTGTAGTGTTTTATAAATTATCAATCAATATTTTGGCCGTCTCTTCACTGAAATTACATACATACAAAAAATATACAAATTAAAAAAAGTTTACTTTTACTTAAGGCAAGCAGAACTAGAGCTATAACTTTTAATTTAACTTCAACTTTTTAATTTTTTAACTTCAACTTGCGGCTGCAATTCCTTATATTCCTGGGACTGCAGTCTTTTAATACATAGGTACACAATAAAGATAGTATTTCCTTGTATAAGAATACTTCTTTGTTCTAAACAAGTTGTCATGTACGTTTCATTTTCAGGCACAAAGTAAAGCTCTAAGTAAAATCTTATCATTGCCGAGTCAGTTGCAGAACCGAGTTATTTTATTGTTCAATGCGTCTTTTTGCAGTTTGCAGTTTGCAATGTATTCTACTTGTTCACGTGTAACAAAACTACCGTTAATACATTCGCGTAAATGTTAAAACGTAAGAGTTATCTCATCATCATCACCTTTCATTGACTGACACCCTTTAACGGGGTACACGCGGGTATATATTAATTTTCAATAGTTGGTATTAATATACTAGTTAGGTACCTACCCGAATGTCCATCGCCGCTGCCGCGGGCTCTACATGCTTGGGAACTACTAAATCAATTTGTTATTGAGTTTGTTCCAAGTCGTGCAAATCTTTGGTTTAAGAGCCCTCTCCATGGGAGCGACAAATCGTTGGTGAGTGGAGTCTAAAACAGTGATTTCTGCATTTAGAGAGCGAGACGTCTTCAGTAAAGAAGAGTACTAAAAATATATACATAAATAAATAATAAATTAATTAAATAAATAAATTTTGCTTGAGATATCATGATTTTTAGTGAAGATCGGCAAAGTAAAAAGATGCAAATCTAGGTTTGGAATTTCGCCTATTTTAGCAAATATTTGGCAATTTTTTACATGAACTAAACACATTTGTAATTATGAAGTAACCTATGATAAGACTTCGGTCGTTTTTAATTTTCTAGTTTCTTATATTATATAGTTTATTTACGCACGAAGTTGCCCCAAAATTTGCCCAAAAATAGTGATTTTTCAAGCGTCATAACTTTCAAAATAAATATAATTTTACTAATATTTTTATTTTATGGCATAGATAATGGAGATATAAATTGATATCTGGCTTAACTTTAGACCTATTGCGACAAATATTAGAATAATAGGCATATTACGTTTGTATGGAAAAGCGCGTGAAGAGAGCGGCCTTAATAGTTTCGATGCAATTTAGTAAATTGTTTATTTACTTTCTTTGAGATACAACTGGTACTTCACATCACGGAGTTAAGTCTTTACCCTTGAAATATTCACCCTATTACCTACCCTTGAAATATTTGTATTTAGTGTCCATTTTTTCCTGTTTTTTTTAACCTTCCATTCTCGGAGAGACTAACTTCGCGGGCCGAACAACTAACAAGTATCATCGTTGCAATCTATTTATGGCGATAAATCAATCTGTGTGAAAGTTCCAATTCTCCTCATTTAACACTATATTTAATCATTGTTATGACCTATGATAATAACGTAGAGACTAGCAGACAGCTAATAAATAATTGGAATATTCACCGAGTTGTTTATTATGAAAAAGCTGTAAGTTATTGAATGTCCAACAGCCAACTTTCTCAGTGCTCTCGCATTTCGCCGTGGAGAATGCTCATTGCTCAGCGCAGCGAGCTCCTGACGGCTTTCTTTGAGAAGCCACACCCGCACACGCCGTGAACCGCTGTACTTCCTACAGTTTCATTCAGAATATTTGCTTCATTGAAATAAGTAGTTACGTTTTTTTATTTCGTCTCCTTTCCGTAAAGCGACGACGCGACCTACAGTGGGTCGCCAAATGTTAGATACCCATTACCAAACTGTTTGCCGTTTTTAACCCCCGACGCAAAAACGACAGGGTGTTATAAGTTTGACGTGTCTGTGTGTGTGTGTGTGTGTGTGTGTGTGTGTGTGTGTGTGTGTGTGTGTGTGTGTGTGTTTGTGTGTGTGTGTGTGTGTGTGTGTGTGTGTGTGTGTGTGTGTGTGTGTGTGTGTGTGTGTGTGTGTGTGTGTGTGTGTGTATGTGTGTGTGTCTGTCTGTTCCCCTCTAGCGCTCAAACGGGTGAAACGATTTGAATGCGGATTTTTTTTTGTTTGAAAGGTGAATTCGTCGAGAGTGTTGTTTGCTATGTTTGATGAAAATCGATCTAAGATGGCCGCCGCTACAAAATGGCGGATTACATATTGTATCACAACTCCCTCAATATGGGTATCAAATGAAAGGGCTTGACTTACGAATAGCACTATGCAAATCCAAGATGGCCGCCGCCACAAAATGGCGAATGTCGGGGGTTTTTTAAATTTTTAATTTATACTTGTGGCTTTATTGTGTTTTATTTATATAATAGGTTAGTTTAAGTCAAAGTCTCCCAGACCAGACTTGAGTTGATTTCGAGAATATACTTGCTTGTTTCGTCATATAATCTATTTTACCCATTTAATTATTTATTATTATCAGTTCACGGTAAAGGTAGACTTTAAAGTTATGAGGCGATACTTGAACAGTGAACACTGTTTTGTATAGAAATGTATGGAGAACATTTAGGATGAGCGACAGCGACGTAGACACATAGCCATAGATAGCAGTCGATCGTTCGATGGTCGCGTGTATTTGTCGCGCGTCGCGCTTGTGTGCGTCAAAGTCTACTTTAATTGTAAGGTGCTGTATACACGGGTGATTAAAGCCGCAGAACTTTCGCCGCACAGAGAAAATCGACTGTGTAAATGGCAATTCGGCTAGGCCGCAGGTGACTAAAATCGCCAGTTCCAAAACCAGGTGACTTTGGCCGTACGACGGCTGCATGCGGCTGGTGACTGAAATCGACCATGCAATTGCTCAGTCGTAGGCGATCGATTGCTTGCAAAATTTTGAGTTTGAGTTTGCAAAATTGAGTTGCAAGTTGAACAAGTTGCCTGCGATTTTTATCGACCGTGTAAATCATGTGGCAATTCGATTTTTAACAAGTGATGCGACTAGTGACTAGCCGCACGACTTTACTCACCCGTGTAAACAGCTCATAGATGTTAGAACGATGAAACTTAACATAGGACAAAGTTGTGCTACCGTTAGGGCGTTTGTGCACTTACTCGTTTTCGATTCGTTTTCGATTCGTGTTCGTTTTTTTAATGAACATCATAAAAACGTATACGAAATTCACGAATGACATTTGTGCACTTAATCGTGATTTCACTATACGTTTTAAGCATTTCGTAGATAAAACCGTGTTCATAATGTGTGCTGCATTTAATCGTCGTCAGCTTTTCGCACTTCTCTTATACATTCGTAGGCGATCATCACTTAATGACATGACATCATGAAAAAACTTTTTTTAATTACTATCGAAAGAATGTTGCTACTTTCGATTTCATATTGTGTCATATAAAAAAAAGATTCCTCGGCAAGACACACGTTTTAGAGAATGCATAACTCCAGAAAAAATGCTGGCAGTAACACTAAGGTAAGTGATTATGAATATTTCACACGGTACGGTTAGTATCAAAATTATCTAAGCATACGTCATATATTTTGTGAACATCCCAAGTGGACATTACGCTCTTGTAAGAGAACAGTAACAACTAAGTATCAGAAATGATATTTTTTATGAAATGTTCATATTTTGCTGATAGTTTTTGACTACCAACCACAGGTATGGAAATTTTGATTATACTGCAATATTTAGGTATTTTACTTGAAGTAAAACTAATTTGAATGAAACAAACGATTTATTTTAATGCCATACTAAGTAGGTATTAACTTTTAATAATAATCAACTGCTTTGAATCATGTTTTGTTGGAATTCAAGAAATGCAAATACCATAGGTATTTGCATTTCTTCCAAATACCTCACAACATCAGGACTCATCTCTGCCCTCTTTCCACACACCATTCCACTCGCGTCCTTATTTTAAAACGATTCGATGTGAAGAATTCACGAATATATAAACACGAAAACGAATCGAAAACGAGTAAGTGCACAAACGCCCATACAGTTATAAGGAAGGCTATGTCGAATCGTGTTTTCACGAAACACGAAAACGAATCGAAAACGAATAAGTGCACAAACGCCCTTAAGCCGCCGGCGTTTCTAGCAATGCACTTTTCATCATAATATGAACGACACTTAACTGTTTACCTTATCTTCGTTTCCTATACTTATCATAAGCGGGCCATTTATTTCAACTGTCATTTATTGTCGGCTTATTTTTGCCCTGAAGCTCTTAAGTTGACTGCTCGTTAAGTTAGGGTTAGTGAACAACGATTGTAAACAAGGATAATATTATAATAGCTATTGAAAAAAAATTGAAAAACCCGACTCATCAAACTCAAAATCAGGCTAGTGGAAGGAGCGAATACCTAGTAGAACTGCGCGGAAGTGTTGATAAAAATCCGTTGTTTAGGTATATCTGCTTTTTACCCAACTACGGCAAAGCCAAAAGGAAGGTATGTACCTATGTATGTACCTATGTATGAACGTATGTTTGTATCCGATTTTTGTATGAGATTCTGTGTGTTCTACACTGGGCCGATTTGGATGAATGTGGTGTCAATTGATTCGTTGTTAGATATCTATGGTCCGGGTGACATAGGCTACATTTTATTGACGAACAAAATGGACAGTTGACGCTAAACTAGAATATTAAATTTGTTTCGGATAGACATAACAGATGGTGCCACTAGCTGCTTGCCCCGCGTTTTCTTCCGTTGGAATTCTATTATAGTACGCAGTTGAATATACGTTTATCTGCACACTAAATTATTATTTTATAAGAGTAGTCGGGTTTTAGTTTACGAACTTTAATCTCTTGTTTATAATACATCACAGTGAACATCTTGCATTGCATTAGTCCCCGAGGCAGCACGATTGGTCCCGTCGTGACGTTGCACGTGCGTTTCGCACACGCATCCCAGTGCTGAGTGACGACGCCGACACATTGTTTGTTTTTTACACTCCCCGTCTCAATGCATCCATTCAGACTCGTCCTGCACATGTTGCATGCTTGCGTCGAATAATGCACGCTTTACGTGGGCATTGCTATTGTTATACAATCAGCTGTCTATACAATATGCGCTCTTTTATTCGAGCAACCGCTGCTTATGTAAGTTTCAGACGAAAGTGCGATTTTATTGAGGGCAGGTTAGCGCTTGACTGCATTCTCACCTGCCGGTCGTTGCGTTGTCTTGTCGTTGGCTTGATCTTGTGGTTTGGCATCGTGTTAGTCGCTTTTTTTAATTGCCCGATAAAGCTTGTGTTCGACGACAAACATACCTGGTGAGTAAATAATCAAAGCCTGATGGAAAGCAATGATGAACTCTAGGTTGGAGCGCGCTTGTCTAGAAAACGCTTATTTATTCGAGCATAGTCAATTTATTGGTAGTCTCCTACGGGATCAGTCTCTAGTTTTTTTTAAATTTGACTAAAAGTAAACAGATAGGTACCTATTCTATGCTGTAGCATCGTATTGTGAAATACGATAAATAATAATCGTATTAATATACCAACCTAATTTAGGTGACCTAAACCGTAAATTTTGCTTGTAAACAGAAACAGCAACGCCAGATAATATCTGTTTACTTACACAATAAAATTAGATATCACTTTAGATAGTGCAGATGCAGTTATTGTGAAAAAAAGTAATAGGAAAGCTAACTGAAAGGCGAAACAAACAAAATTAATATTTGTAACCTGTTACACTTACAGCAGCTGCAAAGGAATTTGTTTTACCAATTGTTTAATAGATTTTGCCGATTGACCGTTGGAATGGAATGGTTGTTCTAAGAAAATTATTGCCGTAATATTTGCGGTTTAAAAGCTATAATAATAAACCTAATTGATTTCTCTGATCAGCCTTCCTTTCACAACGCACTTAAAATTAAAAGTACAAGGTTTTTTAATTAAATGTTCGTGTGCAAACGTAATGCCTCACTCAGTTTACAAAATAATCTAACAAGGAGGATTTAGAACTAACAGGATATTTTGGTTGAGCTCTCTAACTTTGATTTTATTTACCTACGCTCTAAA
Organism: Melanargia galathea; assembly: GCA_920104075.1. NCBI lineage: Eukaryota > Metazoa > Arthropoda > Insecta > Lepidoptera > Nymphalidae > Melanargia > Melanargia galathea. The sequence goes on from OV049859.1 coordinate 18,844,252, forward strand.
TACTATGTCAAAGGTATGAAGAAGATGTTTATACCTATTATCTTTCTTGTCTGCAATAAAGTATCCTATGTAGATACCTTCTGTACCACCACGGCTGTTCCCTCTCGCTGACTATGCTGGACGCCTGGGGAACCCGTTGTATACGTCCCAGGCGTCTCTCAGCCGCCCCGGCCGCCTGCCGGGGCTCCCGCGCTAAAGAGGAGGGGATCGGGACAGCGTGATCCCCCCCTCAGACAGTGAGGAGACTGTTAGTGGCGGATAGCTAGCCCAATAGCTACCCGCCGTTTCCCGAGGGAAGCTGGCGAGCGGCGAATAACCGCCGCCTTCTTCCCCCCCGTCTGCGTCGGAGCGGATGCGCGTCGAGAGCCTCTTCGCGCGCCCGCTCCGCGGCCTCCTTCTGCGAGATAACGTCCTCGCAGAAGTCGGCCACAGCATCCCAAGACCCCTCGCTGCTCAGCATGGCGCATACGACGCCGGGCAGCGAGAGGTCTCCGCCAATTGTCGCAACCAAAGTGCGGCGCTGGGGGGCCCAGTGGCTACACTCTTCCAGGGTGTGTTGAGCCGTGTCATCCCCAGCGCCGCACTCATGGCACGACGGGGTCGGTTCCCTCCTCGCGACCTTGTGCAGGTAATGGCCGAAGCAACCGTGTCCGGTCATCACCTGCACCAGCCGAAAGGAGAGCGATCCGTGCCTCCACTGGCACCACTGCTCCAGCACAGGGCGGATGGCGTCTATGGTGCGCTTGCCATAGACGGCATCCGCCAGGTCGCTCTTCCACCTATCCCGCATCCTGCGGGCAGCCATCCGCTGCGCTCGGCCGACCACTTCGGGAGCCGGACGTTCCCCCCTTGCTCGGCCCCCCGCTCTGACGCGGTGCGCCTCGGCGAGCACCCCGGCCTCCAACTCCCAAGGGGGAGTGCCCGCCAAAACGCAGGCGGCCGCAAAGGCTACGGTAGCGTAGGCCCGGCAGATGCGGTTCGCCACCACCCTCTGCGGCCTTCGCAGCAGGGCCCTGGTTTCTGGACGAAGCGCGTCGAACCAGATGGGAGCCCCATACGTCGCCATACTCATCACAACCCCCGCGAATAGGCGACGGCATGGGGCCCCAGGGCCCCCCACATTCGGTAGCAGTCGGCCAAGCGCAGAAGCTGCTTCCACCACCCGAGGAGCGAGCTGGCGGAAGTGCTCCTGGAAGTCCCATTTGCGGTCCAAAACAAGGCCCAATTACTTCATGTGGGCCCTGATTTGGACCGCTTCCCCCGACACCGGGATGCTAGCGCGTGCCGGGGGCCTCCAGCCTGCTCCGCCGAAGAGGACGGCCTCGGTCTTCGGGAGGGCCACTTTGAGCCCCAACATCTCAATCCTGGTGACCACCAATTCGGTGGCCACCGTGGCCCTCCTCGCGGTCTCCCCATAACTGCTTCCCCGGACGGCAACCAAAGTGTCGTCCGCATAACACACGATTGCCATCCGGGGCAGCAGGACCGGACGGATGGCCCAGTCGAACCCCAGGTTCCACAACAGGGGCCCGAGGACTGACCCCTGCGGAACCCCACAGGCCATCCGTCTCTCCGTCCTCCTCCCATCCCTCCCCTGATAGAGCACTACCCTATCCTCCAGGTAGTGCCCTATCTGATAGGGCACTAGGCCTATCATACGGCGCAGATAGAGGGGCACCCCGTGATACCGGAGCGCCTCCTCTATCACACCAAAAGGGAGTGTCCCAAAGGCGTTGGCGATGTCTAATGACACCGCCAACACTCCCTCGCCCCTCTCTTTCGCGTACTCCGCGAAGTCCTTCAGAGCACCAATCGCGTCCAGGGTCGACCTTCCGACCCTGAACCCGTATTGGTGCTCCGAAAGGTCGGGGCCCTGCCAAGCAAGATGCTGGTTCAACCGAGAGGCCAGAACTCTCTCCAGCATCTTGCTTGTTTCGTCGATAAGGACGACTGGTCTATATGCCGAAGGAGAGTCCGGAGATCTACCCTCCTTCCGCAACAGCACCAGTCGTCCTTCCTTCCACACCCTTGGGAACCGTCCCGCCGCCAGGCAGTCATTGAATAACTGCCTGAGACGGCACCCAAGGTGCCCCAAGGCCAGCGCCAGGACTCTGGCAGGGACCCCATCCGGTCCCGGCGCCTTCCTACACCGCCGCAGACGACTTAGAGCCTCCCCCATCTCGTCATCTGTGACTGGGGGAGCTTCGACCGGCCCTTCGCGCTCCGCGGACGGGGACGCCATGATCGGGGGCGCGAATGCTGGCGGTCGGGGAAAAAGCCCCGACACCACCCGATCGAGGAGCTCCGGCTCCATGGAATCCATGGGGGGGGCGCTCCGCATCTTGCCCCTAACGATGCGGTATGGCCGGCCCCATGGATCCCTGTCCAGGGTTGCCAAGAACTCCTTATGGGCGGAGTCCTTGGCATTGGCGATGGCCACCTGGAATGCCTTCTTCCCCTCCCGGAGCTCCATGTATAGTCGAGCCTCCTCGTCCGCGGACACCGGCCTTCTGCGGCGGCAACGGGTGTAGGCCCGGCGAGCCCGGTTACTGGCGGCGCGGAGGGCCGCAATCTCCTGCGACCACCAGTACACCGACCTCCGAGCGGGCAGCCTCCTCGTCCGGGGCATTGCCGCGTCGCACACCCTAATCAGTGCGGCGCGGAAATGTCTCGCCCTCTCTTCAACCCCCGAAGAGGCCGGGGGAGCTGCGTTCCAGACCTCGACTATGGCTCCCTCCTCTGCCATGTCAAGGTCTAGGCGGGTCAGAGCCCACCTTGGGAACACCCCTCCCCCTCTCCCGTTCCGGCCTTGGGGTGCCGGGAGTGCCGCGGAGACCCTCCACCGAATGTACCGGTGGTCTGACAGGGTCTCCGCGTCCTCGAGGACGCGCCAGTCCCGCGTTCGTGCCGCGACGGCAGGGGTAGCGAATGTAACATCCACTATCCCCCTGCCGTCGGACGCAGGTCATGACGCGTCCCTGGTTGAGGAGCACCAGGCCAACCATAGCGGCCCAGTTCCCCAACTCAACCCCCCTCGGGTCCGTGATGGGGGACCCCCACGCGGCAGACTTCGCGTTCAGGTCCCCCATCAGGATCACCTGGGCTGGGGCCGCCCCTCGCACCACTGGCTCCAAGCTCCGCAAAAACGCCTCAAAGTCGGACAGGGGTCTGTTGGGGGAGAAGTACACAGCAATAAGTACCACCTCCCCCCACCCAACCGCCACGAACCCCTGCCCGCTTCGCCTCGGAACCAGTGGTGGCCCATGCGCCGGAACCGCGATGGCCACCAAGCCCTCCGCGTTCCCCGCCCAGTTTGGCTGAGGGGGCACGAAGTAGGGCTCCGCGGCTGCCACCACATCAATCTGCCACTCCGCCATGTGCTGCATCAGGAGATCCTGTGCACGGGCGGAGTGGTTCAGATTCGCCTGAAGGAATTCGCCATGGCGTACTGGCATTATGTTTCCATGGCGACCTCCCCCAGAGCCGGCTCCTGTGGGCTTCTCGTAGCTGTGGGGGCCTGGGTCAAGGAGGCCTCCCTGCCTTTCTTCGGCGGTGGGGAGCATTTTGGTCCCCCCATGACGTGCCCGGCCTTGCGCCCTAGGTCTGCGCAGACTGCGCACCTAGGGTTAGCCGAGCACGACGCCGACTTGTGCCCGTCCTTGCCACATCTGTTGCAGAGTGCGCTACGGTCTACGGGCGACGGGCAGAGCGCCCGCGTATGACCGAGCCCCATACACCTAAAACATCGCATCGGGAGGGGCTCCAGGAGCGTTACCCGTGCCGAGGACCACCCAACAAGTACCCGTCCCTCCGCGATGAGTGCCTTTACCGCGGTCACCGGGCAACGGACCAGGGTTGACCCGGAACCGCTAGGCCCCATTCGAATGGCCCCGGCTCGCACTTGCTCGGGCGGCACACCTCCCTTCTCGGCTACGGCCCGCTGCACCCCTTCGGGGGTGACGGACTCGTCGAGGCCCACAATCCGCAGCTCGGCGGTTTTCGTGGGCCGGGACACCGTCACCCACTCGCCGACCAGGCTCTGAAGCCTGCCGGCCAGCTCGTCTGCAGCCTTGCCGCTGTCGGCCCCTGGGACCTCGATGACTCGTGCCCCAGTGGCCGACTTTCGCACGCGGACGTGGTCCACGCCGACCTCCCTCAAGGCCAGGGCAGCTGTAGCCGTCTTCATGACCGTCGCGTAAGTCTGAGTCGCGACGGCCTCCGGCTTCAGTGAGATGACCACCGCCGAGGACTTAGGGGAGGTCAGCTTCACCTTCTTCTGGCTTTGTGCAGCCTTAGTTGTAGGGGCAGCAGTTTTGGGTGCGGCTCCTTTTCCGGCATCGGCGTTGGCCTTGGCCTGTGCCTTGGCCTTGGCCTTGGCCTTCCTCCCGACCACTTTCGACCAGGTCAGGGGGTCTGGGGCCGCGGCCTCAGCGTCTCCACCCTGCGGCTCTGCGCTGCGTGATGGAACACTGCGTTCCTGCGCCGTAGGAACGGGTGCGGGTTTTCTGGCCTTGCCCACAGCCGCCGAGCGCATCGTCCCCGGATTCGCAAGCGAAGGGCCCGCAGACGGCTCATTGAGAGGGCGGCGGGCCGCGGGCTCAGTCCTCCTTTTATCAGCCGCAAGTGGCGGCCTCAGTACGGGTTCCCGGGGAAGCCGCTTTTCGAGTTCCCCGAGGCGGTCGTTTACCATCCCCCCGATGGAAACGAAGAGATCCCTTTTCAGGGTCTCCAAAACCTCGTTTAGTGCTGGGGGGATGTGAGCGTCCACAGTTGTGGTAGCCTGTGCCACCGGCGCAGAGGGCTTCTCCTTCGCCATAAAGGAGGACCGGAGGGCGTTCACTTCCGCCCTTAAGGCAGCCAACTCCTGACTCATCCTTTTATTATCAGCCCGGAGCCTCCGGGCCTCCTCATCTGCCGATAGTTTGTGGAGGGCATCCATGGCCACCTGGATATCCTTGGTGGCCCGGTTTATTGCCCCCCTGACGCCGCCTTTGAGGTTTGTGGACCTCTTGGTCTCCTCCTCTATAATGGAGACCGCATTGGTAGCTCTGTCGATGAGCTCGTCCCTTGACGGGCACCACTCATCGACAGTTTCCGTGGCCGAGTCCACCACGGTGCTAACGCTCCGGTCCCGGGCCTCCCCGCCTGGCTTCTGGGACCGAGTCCTCGACCTCGTCAAGGGGGGGGCGACACGTTGCGCCTTATCGGCGTAAGCCTCTTCCTCAAAGGAGCACGACTCCAGCTCCTTGAGGCGGGCTTTGGCACCCTTGTGCCCAAGGTACGCCCCCTTACTTGTTTTCGGCCTAATCGGCTCTTCCGGCTCGACGGCGACTGCCTTCTCTGCCGGCTCATCACTCCCTTCCTCTGCCGCATCACGGACCCGTTTTGCGGCTCCTTTCTTGGGCTTCCACGGCCCCACCAACGCCTCCAATTCCCGATTGGTGTCGGAGTCGGAGTCCGACAGCAACTCGGCGTCCATCCTTTCGTGTGCCGGCATAACAATTTTGTGCCGGACTTTCTCCAACGAGGCTGCGCTATCGCTCACTTCCTCTCCTTTCGGGCCTTTCGACCCTCGTCCTTGGTTTGATTTTGTGTTTGTAGATTTTTCCATAATTGATCCCACGAGTATGGTGGAAATATACGGTCCACCCGGGCGGTGCCCCCTGCACCCGGGTAAGCCTAAGGATAACTCGCCAGGGGGTCGGCAGGTACCCTGACGAGGGACGCACTAGCGACTGAACAACCCATCAGCCATGCATCCCCTCGCGGTGCGTCAACGCTTGGGATTCGGGGTAATTTTTTATAGAGGTTTTCTTCCTTGCGGTCCGGCCGGTTAAGGCAAGACCCTCGGTCCCTCGTCAGGTGAGAGACATGACCGTCACCCAACACACCTACAGGGATTACGATGTTACAGCGAGGACTGCGCAGGACTAGTTCCCGCACAGCCCGCTCGGAGGCAGGGTAAATGCACACCGAGCTCGCCTCACGAGTCCTCCCCTAAAGGGGATTACTCCCTCCGGTGATTTTTATAGAGGTTTTCTTCCTCGCAGCCTCACGCTCAGTGCGTGGGGCCCCCGGTTCCGCTCAGTGCGGATTACGGGTTGCCCGACGGTGGCCGAAGCCAGCGCCCACCGGCCATAAGACCGGCGGACCCGCCGCGCTGCTAGTTTTGGTCCGCGCCGGGTTTCCCCGGTACCTCCCATATCTGGGAGGCGTTCCCCTATCCGCCACCTGGGGACGCGCCCGATGGGGGACCAGCAACCCCACACGGGATCCTATGTAGATACCTAATATTGATCATCGTAAGTAACTTTAGATTCATCATCATCATCATCATCATGATCAACCCATTACCGGCTCACTCACTACAGAGCACGGGTCTCCTCTCAGAGTGAGAAGGGTTTTGGCCATAGACTACCACGCTGGCCAAGCGAATTGGCAGACTTCACACACCTTTGAGAACGTTATGGAGAACTCTCAGGCATGCAGGTTTCCTCACGATGTTTTCTTTCACCGTTAAAGCAAGTGATATTTAAATACTTATAACGCACATAACTCCGAAAAGTTAGAGGTGCGTGCCCGGGATCGAACCCACGACCTCCGATTAGAAGTCGGTCGTCCTAACCACTAGGCTATGACCGCTTTAGATTAAGGATTATTAGATTAAATATTGGTCTCCGTTATTCTCTGACCGTACCGGAGCGAAGATTTTCAATAGCCAGCCAGCCTGTCACCACCACCGTCATTATCGTGCGTCCAAGGCATCCAGAGATGTGATCCATCCAGATCCAGGGTGATCCAGGCCCGGCATCCCGTTCCACACTTCGGACCTTGAAGTGCGAAATCCCGCGTTACACCACCACCGATCTCTAGTAATTTCCACTCTTTAATAGGAACTTTATATTTCAAGTGGCAAAATACCGCCAAGCGACACCAGCAGGGTTATTCTGTAACTTAGTAACCAACTGAAAATAGTTGCCAACGAATAAGTTCGATATACATTGCTGTTTTAATGTGTGAAATGAAATCACTTCACATTTCACACAATAAAGCAGCAATGTATACAGAGCTTAACCTGAAAACGCACGTGTGGCTAATTTACTGAGCGTATATGAATTAATGTCTAACCGTGTTCACGTCCGATCACATTCAATCATCTCTATTGGCACTGACAAGCGATGATGCGGTTGATGCCCGCGAAGCAGAGCTAAGCGTAACGACTCGATACGCCCGCTTAGAGCACCAAAAGAGCAACACAATCTCTTCAATTGAGGGGGAGACGTTTTGCGCATATTGCTGTATGACAAAATACCAGATCATTGGGTCAAATTTTTTTATTATGTAATATAGGTATGTTAAATATCTATATGTATATATAAAAATCAATGCCACATTTCGTTGTAATTTTATAACTCAAGAACGGGCTCATATTCTAACCAAACCAAATGTTTAGACTTTGTTCGGACTATTTACGTAGATGGTTCGGTAGATGGTTTATGTGTTTGCACAAAATCGGTCGAGCGGCTCTTCATTTACTTATCACATTTTTTAAACCCACGCGGACGAAGTCGCGGGCATAAGCTAATTAAATATATAAATTACTAGCTGAACCCCGCAACTTCGTTCGCGTAGATATAGGTTTTTATATAGGATCGGATCGGATCCCATAATTCTTTTATGTACCTAAACTAAATGTAGCCTAAGTTACTCCTTATAACATTGAAAGTTCCATTAAAATCGATCCAGCCGTTTCGGAGATTAGCTGGAAGAAATAGACAGACCGATAAACATAAATTTAAACGCATACCAGTTTAAAATAAGTCGTACGTTCAAAGATCCGGCTCCCAAGTTATTTGAACCCAATACTGAGGGTTGTAATGTCTGTAATTTCTAAACTAAAAGACCTATGACCTTGAAATATTTATGGAATAATATATAAAGTACTACCTTTCTAACAAAAAAAGAATGAGTAAAATCGAACAACGCGTTAATGAATTACAGCTAAATACACGTTTTAACTTTCATCCCCTCTCCCAAGGGAACCGTGTTGAATTTCGGGATAAAAAGTATCCTATAACCTACCTCGGAGTATAAACTCAAATCGTACCAAGTTTCATTCGAATCCATTCAGTAGTTTCGGCGTGATGCGCGGCCAAGATACAGACAGACAGACAGACAGACAGACAGACAGACAGACAGACAGACAGACAGACAGACAGACAGACAAAAATGAAAAAAATTGCAGTTTTGGCTTCAGTATCGATTATAGAGTGCCCTGCAATAAAAATTTTCAAAATATCTTCAATGTACAGAATTGGATCTGTTACAGTTTTATTATATTATAGATTAACTTTCATATATTATACGTTTATAGAACTCGGCTCAAAAGGAAATTTTCCTTCTGAGCCGAGTTCTATAAAGGGATTTCAAAGAATTAAAATAGGTAGTTCAACCACACCGCGCCGGGTTGCTCCCAATTAAACCTGATGATGTTCATGATGGCAGCGCATGTTTAAGAGTGTACAAAGCACATGTCCACTCTTAGACATGTTGCTTGATATTACTCTCAGATGAAAGTCGTTCGTGTATGAGGAAAACATAATAGAGAAAAAAAAAACAAAGCAATAACTCGTTCCTTGAATGGCGTGATATTAGCGTTTATTTCGTGGAATCGTCTAGGCTATCGGGGTGTATTGTCTAAGCAATCGGTCAATGGCATTGATATACGAACTGGATATTTTATGCGGAGAAGAATATCAAAATAATGGTGGATCTTTTAAGCTATAGCTTACATATTATATGGTCTATTGATTGATCAACTAATATTAGCTACGTGACAAAACAGAAGGTGTGTTGAAGAACAGTCGACTGTCGAACTGTCGTGATGTAGAACGGTCCACCCGCTCTGGCTCCGCACTTTTCACACAAAATATTCTTTTATAAATATTTAGTGTAAATTCTAATTCGCATCATTGCAATATACGCCAGGAAAGCTCTCGTGGTGCAGTAATTGTGTCGACTAGTGAAGGGCTTAGGGATGGATTTTAAGTTGGGGTAGGTCACCGGGAATGTTGGACTCGGACCCTATGGGTTAAATAAAATAGTCAAGATTGGTAAGCCTTGTTTGACCATGCCTGATTTTTTCCGAAGACATTATACTTAACAAGTTAAAAGCGCGATTTTTAAGACGAAGAAAGATACGTACATACCACAGATCATATCTCCTTTTATGCCGAATGAGCCATCTGTTAGCTATTTATATAGGCAGCCATAGTACTAATTTACCATCGTTGTCACTGTATACAAGCCACTGGTGCGTTCAATGCATTCAATTCATTCACTTTTTGCGTCAACACAAACGGCTGCCGCTCGACCTTCTGTCCAGTTCATTTCTGATCAGTCTGGTTTGATGCTTAGGTACTTTTATTTTATTTTTACTAAAGCCTTGGTCACACACAACGTGCGGTGGCAACGTGTTTGCAGCTACAGTACGTAAAGCAAAAATAAAAACTTCAAGAGACTCTATGAAAGAGCTTGTAGCGATCCTTATTTAGCCCTTAAAACCCTTTAGGGGAACCGTACGGACTGGCAATGGCGTAGCTAGACGTGGGGGATGTGGGCCCTCGCCCACGGCCTCTCACTCGTGAGGGCCTCGCAACACCTGTGGCCATAGGTGACTAATTAATTTGATCACTTTTACGCTCGAAATAGAACCCCACTTTAATAGTGTGCTTGTTTAGGGTCTCACAAGAAGTCCCTCTTAAGTGCGACATCTGATATAGAGGTACCTTAAGAACGAAAGTAAGGGGGCCTCACTGATGCGAATTCGCCCAAGTCTGTATTAATCCACGCTGCGCCACTGCGGACTGGCAATGTAATTTGTTCGCGTTGCTAGCCTGCAGGTGAACCTCTTGCGCATCTGTTCGCTGGTTCACACCACATCCACACTGGATCCACAAGTTCTGTGTGACCAGTGCTCAACAATTACCCAACATAGTTGTTGATTTTACATTTTTAACCAACAATTTTCTGATGAATTCGTTACATAATTTATTGAACGCCTTTTTGTTTCCGTTCTTAATTTTTTTACGCCAAGTTACGTTGTCGAATATCGCCTTCAATATTTTGATGATCACTTACATGAGTTAGACTAGTGATTGTTTTTATGATGTAAGATTTCAATACACAAGCAACTTTACTTTTATAGCTTTTTTTTCCAAAGGCACTCAATAGCCACCCAATAAATATACTATCAACATAGAATCGAATAAATATATCGTTTACAAAGATGAGACTGCCGTTGATGTCTTTCCTTCTACCCATTAAAAAACTGTGGAACCAACTCCCTTCGGAGGTGTGTCCACATTACTTTGACATAGGGTTACTCAAGGGGCGGATCAACAAACTCCTTTAGAGCCGGCAACGCATTAGTGGTTCCTCTGGTGCTGCAAATGTTTATGGGCGGCGGTAATCACTTAACATCAGGTGACCCGCTTGCTCGTTTGCCCTCAATTAATACAAAAAAAACTTTGCCTCAACAGATAGACGTCTACTGCTAGCTGGGGTCATGCAAAGATGGCCACAGGGCATGATTTTGTGCCACCACCTAGGGTGGGGTCTTCCAACGCTGCGTTTTCTGGTGCAAGGTTTAAAATTAATGCACTATAACTAGACTAGACTACTAGACTACAACGTCTTTCGGTTCTTCGAGCTAGGTGAGAGTCTGTGGCCAGCCGTAAATAGCCAAACATACGGGTGACACGCCAGTCTAGGGTAAGTATCATTTTTTAATAGGCCTTTAGGGCCCTCTATTGCTGCTTGCACGGACCCTCATTATAATATTGTTGTTGTATTATGTAAAACCGTTCGTATTTATTTTGGTTTCGAGCGTGATTGTCCCGTAGTGGTGTAATTTGTATTCAACGTGTACAGGAACACGCATTTCCCATTACTCGTGCTTAGATCCACCATTTCCGAGTACAACACTTACATTTCAGATTAAAGGTAAAAGATAGACGGTAAACTGTAAACAGGGTGCCGGAATCACAATGAATCCAGACCATAAATGCCAATTTCAACAAAGAAGCTAATCCCGTGACGCGGTGGTGGGGATGTCATTTTGATGTGATAACATCTTATAAATCGATGAACGGAGGCTGCACGCACGAAAAAGCATGACTCATTGTCACGTTCCTTCCGCATGAGCCGAGCGTGCAAGCGAGAGCGCGGAACAAGCGATAGAGACTCACGATCGGCTTATATTTATATGTGTTCTATGTGTTCTATAATGTTTTCTTATGACGCGGACGTTATCACGTAAAATTATTGTCTGTAAAACTTAACAGACAACTAAATTTATACAAAAAAATTTTTGTATAGAAGTTGTTCTAAGGCTATAAGTAGGTATGTAGGTACGGATATGGCCAAGCATGCCTCGGAATATGCATAGCTCTTATGGAAGCTTAAATAGTTGGCACTAGCGCGGCGGTTGTTCATGTAGCACACTTTTCAAAAAGGCTTCTGCGTTCTTTCGATGTTTCTGTCTATCTCTTTCATGTAGTCTATGACTGGTGCCAACGAACCGCAATAGATTTTAAAGATACGATGTTTCCGAGAGGCCACAATACATCGTTTACAAGAAAGCAATTCAATTCTATTATACTGTTACACAAAGTGCTCGTAGCCTACACACTAGTCTAGAAACGTAGTCTGCGACCTGCCCACGATGTTTGCGCTATGGGCGGCAAAACATTATGTACTAGCGGTCCGCCCTGGCTTCGCCCGTGGTACATAATATATAGCCTATAGCACTCAAGGATCACGTACATATCCGACAGTAAAAGAATTTTTGAAATCGGTCCAGTAGTTTCTGAGATTAGCGCGTTCAAACAAACAGACTCTTCCGCTTTATTATATTACTAGCGGTCCGCCCCGGCTTCGCCCGTGGTACATATTATATAGCCTATAGCACTCAAGGATTACGTACATATCCAACGGTGAAAGAATTTTTGAAATCGGTCCAGTAGTTCCTGAGATTAGCGCGTTCTAACAAACAAATTCTTTGGCTTTATTATATTACTAGCTTTTGCCCGCGGCTTCGCCCGCGTTAATTTCGGTTTTTCACAAATCCTGAGGGATAAGTAGATTTCTGGTCCACCCGCCCCCCGCCGCGCGGCGGCGTACCGCGGTACCGCGTACGGCGCGCGGCGCGGCGGCGCGGGGAGTTCCGTGCAGCGTGAGCGTCGGCCGTTGCGCGCAGCGAAAATACCTATCAGGGCGTTTTTTAACATAGCAACTCCCTTTTTGAAAGTCGGTTAAAAAAGTAGCCTATGTTACTCCTTGGTTAATCCTCTACTTGTCTGTGAAAGTCCCGTCAAAATCGGTTCAGCCGTTCCGAAGATTAGCCCGTTCAAACAGACAGACAGACAGACAAAAATTTTGAAAACGTGTGATTCGGTTATGGTATCGTTCAAATAATCATATGAGCTTAATATGTGGTAGTTATTTCGAAATTACAGACAGACACTTCAATTTTATTTATTAAAATTTTTAACATAGCAACTCCTTTTTTGAAAGTCGGTTAAAAAAGTAGCCTATGTTACTCCTTGGTTAATCCTCTACTTGTCTGTGAAAGTCCCGTCAAAATCGGTTCAGCCGTTCCGAAGATTAGCCCGTTCAAACAGATAGACAGACAGACAAAAATTTTGAAAACGTGTGATTCGGTTATGGTATCGTTCAAATAATCATATGAGCTTAATATGTGGTAGTTATTTCGAAATTACAGACAGACACTTCAATTTTATTTATTAAAAATAGTATAGACAAGTATAGATATGTCGCAGGCATTTTGTTCGAATTATTTTGTTGTTTATATATACCACAGTATATACGGCGTCGTCAGTTTATAAACGTTCACTGTTATGTAATATACCGAAGGCAAAAAGTAATAACTAAGTACACGAATTTTGCATACTTTAATTTTAGTCGGGAAATAGAAGGCATATGATTAGGGATAAGTAAAAGTAGTATTATGTACCTATACATACCTATGTGATGAATTAATTCAACGTAACGTTACTTTAGCAGTTATTTTGTGGATCTGTACAGTCGTGCTCGACCGCAAACGCCCCTTGTGACCCAGCGTGTACAAGAGCCTTAAGGATGTTATGCGAAACGACCGCGACACGGTCACGATTTAGAAAGATGCTGCTTACATCTGTTCTCTATAATGTCTAGGTAATACTAATAAGTAATAACGTATGCTAACGATTTCCAACTGTGGATCTTACTTTGTCGGAAATAATGTCTAAATTATAACTAAAGATATCACACTAATATTATAAAGGCGAAAGTATGTGTGTGTGTTTGTGTATGTTTGTTACTTTTTAACGCGGTGCCTACAGAAACGATTTGGCTGAAATTTTGAATGGAGATAGATTATGCCCTGACTTAACAGATAGGCTTAACTTTTTATCCTGAAAAAATCCACAGTTCCCGCGGGATTTCGAAAAACCCGAAATCTATATCTACATCTATAGCTTACTTCCTTGAAAGTAGGGAACCGGAAATTCAGGATTCCCTCGGGATTTGTTAAAACCGAAATTCACGCGGGCGAAGCCGCGGGCAGAAGCTAGTCGTTAATAAAAGCCGTGTGAATCGTAATGGTTAGCGCATATTGAGGCAGGTCGTAGGTGTAATTAGTATGTGAACGTTTTATTAAAGGGTCTGGTAATAGGTACGTAAAATTGTAGCAAAACTTGATCCTGGAAAGCCTCGTGACAATCCTACAAGGAATCACAAAACATCGAACCGTGTCCGATTCGAGTGAAATAGGTAGGTACTTAAAATAACAGGAGAACCAAATAAAATCAAATTGTACCTAACAGAATTATAGATATACATATTTTATATATTATGTAAGTACTAAGTAGGTATGTTGAAGGATTAGCAGCCCTTTAAAGCGCAACAAAAAGATAAGAATTTTTTAGGGTTTTCCATAATATAATTAAAGGCAAATTGACGCCATCAGATTCAATATTCACCTAACTTTACAATTAATGTTTGTATTGTAATTAGTTATTGTTATTGTGTTAGTGTGTTTTAAGTACATATTGTTTGAGACACATGAATATGCGATGAACTTAAATTTGAATGGGAACGTAATATGAAAGCAATGACCGCTTGGTTATTGATTTCGTCATTTTGGTTATAATATTTTTTGACTTCCTCGCCGAGTTTAAGCGAGGCTATTGAATGTGCACAAGCTTTAAAGCGATCGTATACTGCCAAGTGACCCTCAGGAGACATTAAAGCCGTCAGAGCCTCAAGAGCCGCAAAAGTAACGTCAGGATAATCGATTGTACCATTAGAATCCGTGATCAGTTCTGTTGAATTTATAGAAATCCATGATCAGAGTTCACATCAGCTAACTTAATTAGCTAGCTTACTTAGGTACTTATCTAGCAGCTACTTAATTACGCCCTATGAGGCAGATTTGTTGCTAGCGTCACACGCATTTTCTGCATCGTAAAATCTGTTGCGTGTGCATCTTTCAGCTCTTGCGCATCTTGCGAGTCATCTCCTATAGTATACCATCACCTTTAAGTATGAAGTGAAATCTCAATGATAAATAGCAGCGTATCGTGTGTTAATAAGCCCACCCGTGGAGTGACGGAACAAAGCCTAATTTGTCACTACTTGTGACAATACAACACACCTCGGTTTACCTTCGGCAATTCTTAACTTTAAAACTTTACATTAAAGTTTATTTTCAAATGATAGTCTTGTAACACGATCCGATGATTCGGGCTATCGGAATCGTTTAGGTAAGTAGTGTGTGACTAATAAAGTCAAATTCGAGTCAGCGAACGTGATCTTTGACCATGACAAAAACATAATATGCCGACGCATACTAGCTCCGAATTAATGCAGTGTACAATGCATTTGATGAATAAAACTTACAGTTAATAAATGGTTATATATGTATAATAGAAAGAGTAAGAAAAACCACAATGATTGGGTTCATCCATACGATACGAATATTATAAATGCGAAAGTGTGTCTGTCTCTCTGTCTGCTAGTTTTTCACGGCCCAACAGATTAACCGATTTTGATGAAATTTGGTACAGAGGTAGCTTACATTCCGGGGACGGATATAGGCTACCTTTTTATCCTAAAAAATTATTGAGTTCCCATGAGATTCTCAAAGGTCCATCAGGTTTAACTGATTTATATGAAATTTAAAAAAACCTTAATCCATGCGGACGAAGTCGCGGGTATCATCTAGTTATTATATGTATAAATTGCATACATAAGTAGGTAGGTACATAATACATAATTAATTATATTTATCTATCTTAAAAATGTGTTCTCACAAAATAGATCAAAAGTTATCAAAAAAAGTTTCCAGTAGATATATCCCATAAAAAAACCCGACAAAGTTATGTCATTATCTAACAAGGAAAACTTGTCATAATACAGTTTTGTATGTAAACGTCTCGTAGGTACCTAATAAACCTATACCTGTAAGTTGTATGACTAAACTTTCGAGACTACATTTCTACAAAAAAGTCTGCGGTAAACGCATGCGGTCAATTACACTAATTGTCAAGCGTGTAAACACGTTTTAAGTGGGCTTTTATTTTGGCACTAAGTGACATTTTAAATTATGAACATACATTGTGTAACGGAGGTGATAAATAAAAGATCATGTCCCTATATTTAACAGTATTAAAAGAACGGAATCGATACATTCACTTTTCTCGACTGACGCAACATTGTAATGTAGACCTACCTACCTATTTTTATTTTACTAGATAACTCGTCACTACATAGGTATTATAAAACAAAGTCCCCCACCACATCTGTCTGTCTGTTTGCGATAAACTCAAAAACTACTAAACGAATTTTCCTGTGGTTTTCACCAATAGACAGAGTGATTCACGAGGGAGGTTTAAGGCCTCTTGTGAACACGCCGTGGGAAACTCACGTTTTGTATGGATAACGCGCCATATCCATATAAAACCATTGAATTATATTGTACTGACGTACTAGAACAGACGGCGCGAGCAACGTCTGTGTACCGCTTGAGGTAGTGCGGGGCGCGCGGAAGGGGGCTAACGAGACATAGAGTAGGCATAGATGGACATAATTACACAGACGCGGCACTTTGTTTATATTCTGCCTATTATAATAGGTAACGGAACGTAGTAAAATAAATCGAAATAGCAACTGATCGTATTCACTACAATATACAGTACCTATTTATTTTACTTGATACTTTTAAAGATAAAGACAATTTATTAAACTGTACAATACACTTGCTCGAAAAATACATGTACAATGTTAGTAAAAATCTTTAAAGTAAAATTTACCGCAATTTAGTGCCATTGTAATGCGGCGGGTTTTTCAAATATTTTTACTGACCTGCAATCCCCAACCGAAACTCACGCGGGCGAAGCCGCGGGCATTCTCTAGTATTATAATAATATGTTTATTTAGTAGCCCATAAATAATATAAGTTTAGGTAATTCTACCTAGAATTCACAATTTCACATCTGTTTTATTAACCCCCGACGCAAAAACGACGGGGTGTTATAAGTTTGACGTGTCTGTGTGTGTGTGTCTGTCTGTTCCCCTGTGGCGCTCAAACGGGTGGACCGATTTGAATGCGGTTTTTTTTGTTTGAAAGGTGAATTAGTCGAAAGTGTTCTTAGCTATGTTTGATGAAAATCGGTCCAAGATGGCCGCCGCTACAAAATGGCGGATGATATATTTTTTCACAACTCCCTTGATATGGGTATCAAATGAAAGGGCTTGACTAGTAGAATAGCACTATTGCAAATTCAAGATGGCCGCCGCCACTAAATGGCGAATGTCGGGGGTTTTTAAATTTTCAATTTACACTTGTTTAGTCTTTGACAAATGACGAAACATTGCGTCTTCTAAATATTGTGATCGAATTTACTTTTAAAACTAAAATATCTTGTTACCTACCGATGGAAAGTTACACCTTTACACTTCTTCGTATTCCTTGAACTGTTAGTACAATATAGCCGTACACAGGACGGCATATTTTAATAAATTTAAAGTATTTTCGTTTCGAACAATTACGCGTCTTACGCGCTCAAGAGCTAGCAAGATACTAAGTAAAGTGTTGCGCACGCACCACAGTTGAACGGAACACAGTAGTGATGAGTGGCGTCTTCTCTATTCATATAGTACCTCAATGCACAAAAATGATTATTATCTTAATTTCGCTGATAATTAGCAGAAATTTAGAAGTTATTAAAGAATTGCGTCTATCCAACGAAACAATCTTGACTTTGCAAAATAATTTTTATATTCATTGTATATCATGGAATTCCGCAAAGTAACGCCTGCTTCCATTCAACGTATATATACCTACCTCAGTAGGTATAATTTTGCTCTATTTCACGTGAGCAGGGCCCAATGTGATGGAGTGCGCACGAGCATCCATCGGAGCCTAACCGGTTGCATAACCTAACAAAACTTAGCGTCATCGCAATGAAGTCGATTCATTGATTAGGTATTAATTAACTGACTTATGAAGCCTGGCGTCTACTAGATCAACGTTCGGTGATCACTTTGATTTATATTGCTACGATTACCAAAATATTTATAGACTTATATATATTTATAGATACGGCTCTAGTGAACGTCAGGATTAAGAGTTTATCAAGGGCGCCCCATAAGTACACTGTACAAACGTTCAGTACTTTTTGAATAATATCTAACCATATCGAATTCAGTGAAATTTCGTAGACACGCTCTAAAACCTATATTATGTCTGTAATTTTTCAGATTTCTGTACAAACATTATGTAAATTCATAATTACAGCGTTCAAAGGTTTACATTGAAGTCCGTGTAACTTGAAGTGCTCGAGGAGCCTTATCTTAAAGCTACGAAAAGCGTAAAGCGTTTAAATTAATATTAATATTGGATATACCTATCTAATTATAGATATTACTAGTGTTGCGCTCGGTGCGCGAGCTGCAAGCAGCTCGCGGGCATTGTGGTCTCTTCAATATTCGTAAAATAAAGAAATGGGAGGCCATACCAAATACCAGAATATTCTGGAGAGTCTCTTGAAAGATAGAAAGAAATATTGGTGTCACGTTTCGTATCTTTTCTGAAAGGACACTAATCAGTTCTATGCATGCGTTTAGTGGAAAAAAAAGGATCTACACAAAAATGTTTTGGAGAGCCACTTGAAGATTAAAAATAAATTTTGTATGGACACGATTTTTTTTTGTTCCGTAGCTATGTATCTTTTTTTACTGGCTCACCAAAGGGCCTAAGGTCTTGAACATTTTTAGTTTCAGGACCATGCCTCTATGATTGATAGTTTTTGAGGGCCGTTAGGGTACTCTGGTAATTTTTCCACATTCACTACGTTTTGTATTTTTTGTGAAAAAATCTTTGAGTTCTATTTACTTATACGTGTAGTGGGAAGAAAAAGTTTCATACAAAAATGTCTAAGAGAGCCTCTGAAAAAGAACCCAAAAAATTTGTATGGAGAGATTTTTTTTTTGTTCGGCGGCCATCTTTTTTTTACCCATTTACCCAATGGCCCAAGGTCTTTAACAACATTTGTATGGGACGATGCCTGTATGACTGGAAGTTTTGGAGGACCCATGAGGTACTCTGGTAAATTTTACACAATCATGACGTTTCAGAATTTTTTTGGAAGAAGACCCATAAGTTCGACGTATATAAATAGTTAAGGGAAAAGGTTCCATACAAAATTGTTCTGGAGAGCCTCTTGAAAAGAACCCAAAAAATTTGTATGGAGAATTTTTTTTTTGTTCGGTGGCCATCTTTTTTTTACTGGTTCACCTAATGGCCCAAGGTCTTTAATAACATTTGTTTGGGACCATGTCTGTATGACTGGTAGTTTCGGAGGACCCATGAGGTACTTTGGTAAATTTTCCACATTCATGACGTTTCATAATTTTCTGAAGGAAGACCCATAAGTTCTACGCACATAAATAGTGAAAGGAAAAAAGTTCCATACAAAATTGTTCTGGAGAGCCTCTTGAAAATTACCCAAAAAATTTGTATGGACAGAATTTTTTTTTGTTCGGCGGCCATCTTTTTTTTACCGGTTCACCTAATGGCCCAAGGTCTTTAATAACATTTGTTTGGGACCATGTCTGTATGACTGGTAGTTTTGGAGGACCCATGAGGTACTCTGGTAAATTTTCCACATTCATGACGTTTCATAATTTTCTAAAGGAAGACCCATAAGTTCTACGCACAAAAGTAGTGAAGGGAAAAAGTTCCATACAAAATTGTTCTGGAGAACCTCTTGAAAATTAGGAATTTTTTTGTATGGAGTCGAAATTTTTTTTGTATGGTGGTCATATTTTTTTACCGGTTCACCCAATGGCCCAAGGTTTTGAACATTTTTTGTTTGGAGACGATACCTCTCCGACTGATAGTTTTCGAGATCCCCTAGGGCAGTCTAGTCAGTTTTCCACGTTCAGCTCTCTCTATAATTTTGGTGACCTAGAATTTTTGAATTTTACACACATGGAAAGTATGGTGAAAAAGTTCCATACAAAATTGTTCAGGAGAGGTGATCAGTCCGTAACTTCAAGTAGCTTTATATATATAACTAGTATGGCGCGTGGGTGCGCGGCCCGCAAGCGGACCGCGAGGATTCGAGTAGTTTTTGTTTGAAAACTTCCCACCTATCTTCAGTGCCCACGCCGTGCTCTTCATCCGTCTCCAAAATCTTCGATCATCAGCTCTTTCCGTATTTTTCCTCCGCACTAATTTTTGTAAATCAATAAAAAAAATTTTGTGTAGAAAAATAAATTCCGCCATCTTGTTTTTTTTTTTCTGTTCATCAAGTAGACTTTTAGGTATTGGTCATATTTTGGTAAAAAACCACTCTTCTATCTTTTATACTTGGTGAGAAAGACACTGATGTTTGTATAGCCGCCATCTTGAATCCGCAATTTTGTTTTTTTTTTTCAACTCAGTGCCAATTGGATGAGATTCTGAGTAATTTTTGTTTGAGCACCTCCTACCTATCTTCAATACCCTGCCCGGGCTCCTCAACCAACTTCCAAACCCTCAATCATCATGTCTTCCCATATTTTTCTTTGAGAGTTCTCCAAAAAACCGCATTAAAGCCTTGCATAGTTCACAACTTGTAGTCTCTTCAATATTCGCCATACATTTTCTATGGAAAAATAAATTCCGCCATTTTGAATTTTTTTTCAATTCATCAAGTAGACCTTTGGATCCTCATCATCTTTTGCCAAGAAACCACTCTTCCATCTTTTATACCCTCCGAGATGGAGACCGACGAAATTTGTATGGCGACCATCTTTTTTTCGCCATTTTGAATTTTTTTTTCAGCTGACTGCCAATTGGATGACGTTTCGAGTGACATTTGCTCGAGCACCCCCCACCTATCTTCAATACCTTAAGCGTGCCCGTCGCTCGTCTCTGAAATCCTCAATCATCAGCTCTCTCCATATTTTTGTTCTACTTCAATTTTTGTCCTCTATACGAAACCATTAGTGAAAAAAAAATTTTTCATACAAAATTTTACAGGAGGGGCGATGAATGAGTGAGTCAGTGAATCAGAACGAACAGCTATATATATATTAACTAGTAGGGCGCGTGGGTGCGCGGCCCGCAAGCGGACCGCGAGGTTTCGCTTTCGGGTATTTTGGTTTGAGCAGCCTCACCTATCTCTCCCATATTCCTAATCCTCGATCATTATCATTCTCCATATATTTACTTCGAATCATTCTGCTCATCAAGTAGATCTTTAAGTATTGATCATCTTTTTCCAAGAAACCACTCTTACATCTTGTATACTTAGTAAGATAGACACCGACGAAATTTGTATAGCCGCCATCTTGAATCCGTCATTTTGGGGTTTTTTCAGCTCAGTGGCAATTGGATGAGGTTTCGAGTAATTTTTGTTTGAGCACCTCCCACCTATCTACAATACCCTGCCCGGGCTTCTCAACCGTCTTCCAAACCCTCAATCATCATGTTTTCCCATATTTTTCTTTGAGATTTCTCCAAATAACCGGATCACAGCCTTGCATAATTCATAACTTGTAGTCTTTTCAATATTCGCCATACATTTTCTATGGAAAATTAAATTCCGCCATTTTGAATTTTTTTTCTATTCATCGAGTAGACCTACGGATCCTGATCATCTTTTGCGAAGAAACCACTCTTCCATCTTGTATACCCTTCGAGATGGAGACCGACGAAATTTGTATGGCGGCCATCTTTTTTTCGCCATTTTGAATTTTTTTTCAGCTGACTGCCAATTGGATGACGTTTCGAGTGACATTTGCTCGAACACCCCCCACCTATCTTCAATACCTTAAGCGTGCCCGTCGCTCGTCTCCGAAATCCTCAATCATCAGCTCTCTCCATATTTTTGTTCTACTTCAATTTTTGTCCTCTATACGAAACCATTAGTGAAAAAATTTTTTTTCATACAAAATTTTACAGGAGGGGCGATGAATGAGTGAGTCAGTGAATCAGAACGAACAGCTATATATATATTAACTAGTTGCTCGGTGCGCGAGCTGCTAAAGCAGCTCGCGGGGACATTCGCCATTTGATATTCATCTTCCAAACCCTCAATCATCATGTCTGCCCATATTTTACTTGAGAGTTCTCCAAAGAACCGCATCAAAGCCTTGCATAGTCAATATCCGCCATACATTTTCTATGGAAAAATCAATTCCGCCATTTTGATTTTTTTTATATTCGTCGAGTAGACCTTCGGAACCTGATCATCTTTAGCCAAGAAATCACTCTTCCATCTTTTATACCCTCCGAGATGGACACTGACGAAATTTGTATGGTGGCCATCTTTTTTTCGCCATTTTGAGTTTTTTTCAGCTCACTGCCAATTTGATGACGTTTCGAGTGACATTTGCTCGAGCACCCCCCACCTATCTTCAATACCTTAAGCGTGCCATTCGCTCGTCTCTGAAATCCTCAATCATCAGCTCTCTCCATATTTTTGTTCCGAATGAATTTTTGTCTTCTATACGAAACTATAAGTGAAAAAAAATTTATACCCTATAGTTGTTTGTACCCTATAGTTTCGGAGATATATGCTTTTAAAAATCTAACCACGTGAGCATATAGACATCGCGAAAATAAGAAGTTTGAGCACCAACAATATGGGGCTGTACCCTGTAGTTTCGGAGATATAAGCTTTCAAAAATCTGACCACGTAAGCAAACAGACATCGCGAAAATAAGAAGTTTGAGTACCAACAACATGGGGCTGCACCCTATAATTTCGGAGATATCAGCTTTAAAAAATCTGATCGCGTAAGCAAACAGACACCGCGAAAATAAGAAGTTTGAGTACCAACAACATGGAACTGCGCCCTATAGCTTTTAAAACTCTGACCACGTAAGCAAACAGACATCGCAAAAATAAGAAGTTTGAGTACCAACAACATGGGGCTGCACCCTATAATTTCGGAGATATCAGCTTTGAAAAATCTGACCGCGTAAGCAAACAGACATCGCAAAAATAAGAAGTTTGAGCACCAACAACATGGGGCTGTACCCTATAGTTTTGGAGATGTAAGCTTTCAAAAATCTGACCACAGCAAACAGACATCGCGAAAATAAGAAGTTTGAGCACCAACAACATGGGGCTGTACCCTATAGTTTTGGAGATGTAAGCTTTCAAAAATCTGACCACGTAAGCAAACAGACATCGCGAAAATAAGAAGTTTGAGCACCAACAACATGGGGCTGTACCCTATAGTTTTGGAGATGTAAGCTTTCAAAAATCTGACCACGTAAACAAACAGACATCGCGAAAATAAGAAGTTTGAGCACCAACAACATGTGGCTGTACCCTATAGTTTTGGAGATATAAGCTTTCAAAAATCTGACCACGTAAGCAAACAGACATCGGTTTGAGTAACAACAACATAGGGCTGTACCCTATAATTTCGGAGACATAAGATTTTAAAAATCTGACCACGTGAGCATATAGACATCGCGAAAATAAGAAGTTTAAGTACCAACAACATGGGGCTGCAGCCTTTAGTTTCGGATATATCAGCTTTGAAAAATCTGACCACGTAAGCAAACAGACATCGCGAAAATAAGAAGTTTGAGTACCAACAACATGGGGCTGCACCCTATAGTTTTGGAGATATAAGCTTTTAAAAATCTGACCACGTGAGCATATAGACATCGCGAAAATAAGAAGTTTAAGTACCAACAACATGGGGCTGCAGCCTTTAGTTTTGGAGATATAAGCTTTTAAAAATCTGACCACGTGAGCATATAGACATCGCGAAAATAAGAAGTTTAAGTACCAACAACATGGGGCTGCAGCCTTTAGTTTCAGAGATATCAGCTTTGAAAAATCTGACCACGTAAGCAAACAGACATTGCGAAAATAACAAGTTTAAGTACCAACAACATGGGGCTGCACCCTATAGTTTTGGAGATATAAGCTTTTAAAAACCTGACTACGTAAACACAGACATCGCGAAAATAAGAAGTTTGAGTACCAACAACATGCAGCTGCACCCTTTAGTTTCGGAGATATTCACCCGTCTCCGAAATCCTCAATCATCAGCTCTCTATATATTTTTTCTCCGAATAAATTTTATCTTCTATGTGAAACCATTTGTGAAAAAAAATTCTTACAAAATTTTACAGGAGGAAATTTGTAGGGAAAATTTCGAAAACTACCCCAAATGTGGCAACACTGTTTACATTATTTGACATTGCTGGTCAAGTTACACAATCGATTCATACATGTCAACTTTCCAAAATGTTGCCAACTGCCTCGAAAACATGATCAAAATCAATTCAAAAACACAAAAAATACAAAATGCCTGTCAACTCGTTTAACAGACACATAGTAGAAAGTTTTATAATTTTACCATTAATTAGGATATACCGTTACTTATGACGTTTCAATTTTACATCTCGCTCGCATCCAGGCGAAATGATTGCCCCTGAGAAGGACCATTTCAAGAAAATCTCTTTTTCTTTGATAAATTCCAGTGTTGCCAGTCCTCGACGACAAAAATACCCAAATCTCATTTGTACAAGTAAAATACGTGTTCGCTCATACTCGGATTTTGCAAAAAGTCCGTTTTTCTATTTTTTAATTTTTGGGGTAAATCTTGAAATTTCCCCAAAAATGGGGTATTTTTTTGCACCAATCTATACTTCGAATCTATACATACAATCGCTTCATATAAGTCGAAACGCTCCGATGTTGGCAACTGTAAGAAGTTTGAATTTTAAATTGGGTTTCTTCGTACCTCAAACCGAATGGCCGCAACGACAGCCGCCGTCTTGAATTTTAATTTTGTTCCACATTTTCTATGAATCGTCTACTAATTTCTTCAATAGTTGCGAGTTGTAACGAAATCGGTTGGAAAACAAAAAAGTTACAAAAATCACGGCGGCCGCCATCTTGTTTTTTCAATTTTTTCCACATTTTCTATGAATTTTCTACGAATTTCTTCAATAGTTGAGAGTTGTAACGAAATCGGTTGAAAAACAAAAAAGTTACAAAAATCACGTCAGCCGCCATCTTGTTTTTCTGAAATGTCATAATTTTTCCCTGCTCCTGCACTTAAACTTAACATGTCTTCCCATATTTTACTTGAGAGTTCTCCAAAGAATCAAAGCCTTGCATACTCAATATTCGCCATACATTTTCTATGGAAAAATAAATTCCGCCATTTTGATTTTTTTTTCTATTTATCGAGTAGACCTTCGGATCTTGATCATCTTTAGCTAAGAAACCACTCTTCCATCTTTTATACCCTTCGAGATGGACACTGACGAAATTTGTATGGCGGCCATCTTTTTTTCGCCATTTTGAATTTTTTTTCAGCTCACTCCTAATTGGACGACGTTTCGAATGACATTTGCTCGAGCACCCCCCACCTATCTTCAATACTTTCCGCGTGCCCTTCACCCGTCTCCGAAACCCTCAATCATCAGCTCTCTCCATATTTTTTTCGAAATAAATTTTTGTCTTCTTTGTGAAACCATCAGTGAAAAAAAAAATTTTCATACAAAATTTTACAGGAGGAAATTTTTGGGGAAATCTCAAAAACTACCCTAAATGTGGCAACACTGTGTACATACCTCGATACTGCCGGTTGAGATGCACAATCGATTCATACATGTCAACTTTCTAAAATGTTGCCAACTGCCTCAAAAACATGATCAAAATTTTCAGAAACACCCAACAACAATACAAAATGGCCGCCAACTCATTTGACAGATATATTTTAGAAAGTTTTATAATTTTATTATTAACTACAGGATATACCGCTCCTGATGACTTTTAAATATTCCATCTCGCTCGCACCCAAGCGAAATGATTGCCCCTGAAAAAAGACCATGTCGCGAAAATCACTTTTTCTTTGATAAATTCCAGTGTTGCCAGCGCCTGACGACAAAAATACCCAAATGTCATTTGTACAAGTAGAATACGTAGTCGCTCATACTTGGATTTTGCAAAAAGTCCGTATTTCGATTTTTTAATTTTTGGGGTAAATCTTGAAATTTCCCCAAAAGTAGGGTATTTTTTTTATCACCAATTTATACCTCAAGTCTATGCAAACAATCGCTACATAGAAGTCGAAACGCTCCGATGTTGCCAACTGTGAGAAATTTGAATTTTAAAATTGCGTTTTTTCGTACCTCAAACCGAATGGCCGCCACAACAGCCGCCATCTTGAATTTTTAAAAATCACTCCCGTTCTGTCAAAATTAAGGATAATTGTGGGCAGAAACAGGAAAAAAATATTATCGTCAATTACCCCATTTCGGAGCTGTGGTGCCGCGGTTTGGGGTCGAAAAATCAAAAATTTTAAAAATCTAAATCTCGGCCGCCATCTTTTTTTTCCAATTTTTTCCACTTTTTCTATTAATCATTTACTAATTTCTTAAAAACCTGTGAGTCTGAACGAAATCGGTTGAAAAACAAAAAAGTTACAAAAATTACGTCGGCCGCCATCTTGTTTTTCTGAAATGTCATAATTTTTCCTTAGTTTTCTCCCACATTCGAACATATCTCCCATACATCATTGTATCGTTTTCTGTCTCTTTCTAGGAGAACAATTATGTCAATGAGTGAGTGAGTGGTAATTGAGCTATATATATTATAACTAGTTGCTCGATGCGCGAGCTGCTAAAGCAGCTCGCGGGGGGGCTTTCGACATTTGATATTCATCTTCCAAACCCTCAATCATCATGTCTGCCCATATTTTACTTGAGAGTTCTCCAAAGAACCACATCAAAGCCTTGCATAGTCAATATTCGCCATACATTTTCTATGGAAAAATAAACTCTGCCATTTTGAATTTTTTTTCCATTCATCAAGTAGACTTTAGGATTTTGATCATCTTTTGCTAAGAAACCACTCTTCCATCTTTTATACCCTCCGAGATGGATACCGATGAAATTTGTATGGCCGCTATCTTTTTTTCGCCATTTTGAATTTTTTTTCAGTTCACTCCCAATTGGACGACGTTTCGAATGACATTTGCTCGAGCACCCCCCACCTATCTTCAATACCTTAAGCGTGCCCTTCACCCGTCTCTGAAACCCTCAATCATCAGCTCTCTCCATATTTCTTTCTGAATACATTTTTGTCTTTGTGAAACGATTAGTGAAAAAAAAACTTTCATACAAAATTTTACAGGAGGAAATTTTTGGGGAAATCTCAAAATGTCCCCGGTTGGTCCTTGTTGGTCCCTAGTCGGTCGCTAGTCGGTCCCTAGTCGGTCCATAGTCGGTCCGTAGTCGGTCCCTGGTCGGTCCGTAGTCGGTCCGTAGTCGGTCCCTAGTCGGTCCCTAGTCGGTCCGTAGTCGGTCCCTAGGCGGTCCTTTGTCGGTCCCTAGTCGGTCCATTGTCAGTCCCTAGTCGGTCTCTAGTCGGTCCGTAGTCGGTCCGTAGTCGATCCGTAGTCGGTCCTTTGTCGGTCCCTAGTCGGTCCATTGTCAGTCCCTAGTCGGTCTACCAAACTCGGTCCGTAGTAGGTCCGTAGTCGGTCTCTAGTCGGTCCGTAGTCGGTCCCTAACTCCCTAGTCGGTCTCTAGTCGGTCCCTAGTCGGTCCATAGTCGGTCCGTAGTCGGTCCGTAGTCAGTCCGTAGTCGGTCCCTAGTCGGACCGTAGTCGGTCCCTAGTCGGTCCCTAGTCGGTCCCTAGTCGGTCTCTAGTTGGTCAGTAGTCGGTCCCTAGTCGGTCTCTAGTCGGTCCGTAGTCGGTCCGTAGTCGGTCCGTAGTCAGTCCGTAGTCGGTTCCTAGTCGGTCCCTAGTCGGTCTCTAGTCGGTCCGTAGTCGGTCCGTAGTCGGTCCCTTGTCAGCCTCTAGTCGGTCCGTAGTCGGTCCCTAGTCGGTCTCTAGTCGGTCCGTAGTCGGTCCCTAGTCGGTCCGTAGTCGGTCCCTAGTCGGTCTCTAGTCGGTCCGTAGTCGGTCCGTAGTCGGTCCCTTGTCAGCCTCTAGTCGGTCCGTAGTCGGTCCCTAGTCGGTCTCTAGTTGGTCCGTAGTCGGTCCCTAGTCGGTCCGTAGTCGGTCCGTAGTCGGTCCCTAGTCGGTCCCTAGTCGGTCTCTAGTCGGTCCGTAGTCGGTCCCTAGTCGGTCCCTAGTTGGTCCCTAGTCGGTCTCTAGTCGGTCCGTAGTCGGTCCGTAGTCGGTCCCTAGTCGGTCTCTAGTCGGTCCGTAGTTGGTCCGTAGTCGGTCCGTAGTTGGTCCCTAGTCGGTCTCTAGTCGGTCCGTAGTCGGTCCGTAGTCGGTCCCTAGTCGGTCTCTAGTCGGTCCGTAGTCGGTCCATAGTCGGTCCGTAGTCGGTCCGTAGTCAGTCCGTAGTCGGTCCCTAGTCGGACCGTAGTCGGTCCCTAGTCGGTCCGTAGTCGGTCCGTAGTTGGTCCCTAGTCGGTCTACCTAACTCGGTCCGTAGTAGGTCCGTAGTCGGTCTCTAGTCGGTCCGTAGTCGGTCCCTAGTCGGTCCGTAGTCGGTCCCTAGTCGGTCTCTAGTCGGTCCCTAGTCGGTCCGTAGTCGGTCCCTAGTCGGTCTCTAGTCGGTCCGTAGTCGGTCCGTAGTCGGTCCCTTGTCAGCCTCTAGTCGGTCCGTAGTCGGTCCCTAGTCGGTCTCTAGTTGGTCCGTAGTCGGTCCCTAGTCGGTCTCTAGTCGGTCCGTAGTCGGTCCGTAGTCGGTCCCTAGTCGGTCCCTAGTCGGTCTCTAGTCGGTCCGTAGTCGGTCCGTAGTCGGTCCCTAGTCGGTCCCTAGTCGGTCCCTAGTCGGTCCCTAGTCGGTCCGTAGTCGGTCCGTAGTCGGTCCCTAGTCGGTCTCTAGTCGGTCCATAGTTGGTCCGTAGTCGGTCCGTAGTTGGTCCCTAGTCGGTCTCTAGTCGGTCCGTAGTCGGTCCGTAGTCGGTCCCTAGTCGGTCTCTAGTCGGTGCGTAGTCAGTAAGTAGTCGGTCCGTAGTCGGTCCCTAGTCGGTCTCTAGTCGGTCCGTAGTCGGTCCATAGTCGGTCCGTAGTCGGTCCGTAGTTGGTCCCTAGTCGGTCTCTAGTCGGTGCGTAGTCGGTCCGTAGTCGGTCCGTAGTCGGTCCGTAGTCGGTCCCTAGTCGGTCTCTAGTCGGTCCGTAGTCGGTCCGTAGTCGGTCCCTAGTCGGTCTCTAGTCGGTCCGTAGTCGGTCCGTAGTCGGTCCCAAGTCGGTCCGTAGTTGGTCCCTAGTCGGTCCCTAGTCGATCCGAAATAAATTCCTCCATTTTGAATTTTTTTTTTTCTAGTGATCAGGATCCGAAGGTCCTGATCATCTTTTGATAAGAAACCACTCTTCCATCTTTTATACCTTTTGATGGACACTGATGAAATTTGTATGGCAGCCATCTTTTTTCCGCCATTTTGAATATTTTTCCAGCTCACTGCCAATTGGAAGCCGTTTCGAGTGACATTTGCTCGAGAACCTCCCACCTATCTTCAATACCTTAAGCGTGCCCTTCACCCGTCTCCGAGTTCCTCAATCATCAGCTCTATCCATATTTTTTTGCTGAATAAATTTTTGTCTTTTTTGTGAAACCATTTTGTGAAAAAAAAATTCATACAAAATTTTACAGGAGAAAATTTTTGGGGAAAATCTCGTAAACTACCCCGAAGGTGGCAACACTGTCTACATTTATCGATACTGCCGGTTAAGTTACACAGTCGATTCATACATTTCAACTTTCCAAAATGTTGCCAACTGCCTCAAAAACATGTTCAAAATCAATTCCAAAACAAATAAAATACAAAATGGCCGTCAACTCATTTTACAGATTTATTTTAGAAAGTTGAATAATTTTTCCATTAAGTACAGGAGATACCGCTCCTGATGAGGTTTCAAGTTTTCATCTCGCTCGCACACAGGCGAAATGATCACCCCTGAAAAAAGACCGTATCGCGAAAACAACTTTTTCTTTGATAAATTTCAGTGTTGCCTGTCCCTGGCGATAAAAATATCCAAATTTCGTTTGTACAGGTAAAAAATGTAGTTGCTCATACTCGGATTTTGCAAAAAGTTCGTATTTCGATTTTTTTATTTTTGGGGTAGATCTTGTAATTTCCCAAAAAATGGGGTAATTTTTTCACCAATCTATACTTCAAGTCTGTACATACAATAGCTTCATAGAAGTAGAAACGCTCCGATGTTGTCAACTGTGAGTAATTTGAATTTCAAAATTGCGTTTTTTCGTACCTCAAACTGAATGGCCGCCACGACAGCCGCCATCTTGAATATTTAAAAACCACTCCCGATCTGTCAAAATACAGGATAATTGTAGACGGAAACAGGAAAAAAATATTATCCTCAACTAACCCGTTTCTATGCTGTGGCGCCGCGGTTTAGGGTCAAAAAATCGAAAATTTGAAAGACTACAGCTAAGCCGCCATCTTGTTTTTAAAATTTTTTCTACTTTTTCTATTAATCGTTTCCTAATTTCTTCTAGAATTGCGAGTTGTAACGAAATCGGTAGGAAAACAAAAATGTTACAAAAATCACGTCGGCCGCCATCTTGTTTTTGTTTGAGCAGCCCTTTTCTATCTACAATACCCATCCCGGGTTCCCCAACCATCTTACTAATCCTCAATCGTCATGTCTTCCCATATTTTTCTGTGAGAATTCTCTGAAGAACCGCATCAAAGGCAATTCAATATTCACCATACATTTTCTATGAAAAAATGAATTCCGCCATTTTGAATTTTTTTTCCATTCATCAAGTAGACCTTCGGATTTTGATCATCTTTTGCTAAGAAATCACTCTTCCATCTTTTATACCCTCCGAGATGGATACCGATGAAATTTGTATGGCGGCCATCTTTTTTTCGCCATTTTGAATTTTTTTTCAGCTCACTCCCAATTGGACAACGTTTCGAATGACATTTGCTCGAGCACCCCCCACCTATCTTCAATACTTTCAGCGTACCCTTCACCCGTCTCCGAAACCCTCAATCATCAGCTCTCTCCATATTTTTTTCGGAATAAATTTTTGTCTTCTTTGTGAAACCATTAGTGAAAAAAAAATTTTTCATACAAAATTTTACAGGAGGAAATTTTTGGGGAAATCTCAAAAACTACCCTAAATGTGGCAACACTGTGTACATACTTCGATACTGACAGTTGAGTTACACAATCGATTCATACATGTCAACTTTCTAAAATGTTGCCAACTGCCTCAAAAACATGATCAAATTTTTTAAAAACACCCAACAACAATACAAAATGGCCGCCAACTTGTTTTATATAAACAATTCACATAGTTTTATAATTTTTTCAATAAGTACAGTATATACCGCTCCTGATGACGTTTTAATTTTGTATCTCGCTCGCACCCAGGCGAAATGATTGCCCCTGACAAAAGACCATGTCGCGAAAATCACTTTTTCTTTGATAAATTCCAGTGTTGCCAGTCCCCAAGGACAAAAATACTCAAATGTCATTGGTACAAGTAAAGCACATGGTTGCTCATACTCGGATTTTGCAAAAAGTCCGTATTTCGATTTTTTTATTTTTGGGGTAAATCTTGAAATTTCCCCAAAAGTGGGGTATTTTTTTTATCGCCAATTTATACCTCAAGTCAATGCGAACAATCGCTTCATAGAAGTCGAAACGTTCCGATGTTGCCAACTGTGAGAAATCTGAATTTTAAAATTGCGTTTTTTCGTACCTCAAACAGAATGGCCGCCACGACAGCCGCCATCTTGAATTTTTGAAAACCACACCCGTTTTGTCAAAATTAAGGGTAATTGTGGGTGGAAACAGGAAAAAAATATTATCGTCAATTACCCCGTTTCGGAGCTGTGGTGCCGCGATTTGGGGTCGAAAAATCAAAAATTTTAAAAATCTAAATCTCGGCCGCCATCTTGTTTTTCCAATTTTTTCCACTTTTTCTAATATTCATTTACTAATTTCTTAAAAACCTGTGAGTTTTAACGAAATCGGTTGAAAAACAAAAAAGTTACAAAAATTACGTCGGCCGCCATCTTGTTTTTCTGAAATGTCATAATTTTTCCCTACTCGACTCCCGCACCTGAACATATCTCCCATACATTATTGTATCGTTTTCTGTCTCTTTCTAGGAGAACAATTATGTCAATGAGTGAGTGAGTGAGTGGTAATCGAGCTATATATAGTATAATAATAATAATATAATGAAGGTATATACATAGTAGTAATTCTGTCAAATCTGTCTTAATAAGGAAGTAGGTAATAACCATATAGGTAGAGCCGCAAAATCGTAATCATGCTCGTTAGCGGTGTATCTGTATACTACCTGCCCGCATAAAATTGCTACTTATATTACACAAGTGCGGCTGTATAGGTAGGTACATTTTCATGGGTCACTACTGTATCCACCTGCCTTTTCTCTTCCGTGGTATCCACACTTATCCATACTTAATACTGTTATAAATGCGAAAGTGTGTTTGTTTGTTTGTTAGTCCTTGCTTCACGCCCTAACTAAGCAACCAATCGACTTGATTTTTGGCATAGAGATAGAGAGAGTAACATCATAGACTTTTTATCTCGGAATAAAGTAAGTTAAACTTGTCTTTGTATTAAGGGTGCTGTTCTTAATGTTTTTATTTGTGTCTTACGTGCTTTGACTACTTATTCACCGCGGGTAACACCGCGGCCCGCGGGTAACACCGCGGGGCGCAGCTAGTAAATAATATGTTTATTAGGGACACTGGTTCTTCTAATATATATTTTACGTACGGATATATAATTGATGTACGGATTGATTAATAAAAAGAGTTACAGTAGTTTACTCTTCAAATGTTTTTATGTTCGAACAAAAAGTATTATCGTATTCACCATTCTGGGAACTTTTAAAAACTTATTCAATTGAACGTGGTTTGAGTAATCAATTTTCCTGATACCAATTAAGTGCCTACGTTTTTCAACTGAACTTAAAAATATTTTTTGCTCGATTGATTTCAGCTTACTGAGTGCTTAGTCTAAGATCGGAGCACTCGAAAACGAAAACACTCGAAAAAATAGACCTAAAATGGCTTGTATTAAGGTTTGAGTTCGCCAATACATTCAGCATTCGAACACAACGAGTGCCCCAAGCAGAAATGTTGTAAAATACATATTCGAACTATGGAATTACGACTTTAAAATACGAGTATTTGAGTTCATTTTGCTCTGAATTCACTTGTGATTCGATCAATAGTTTTCGAGTTCGTTTTCGAGTGCTCCGATCTTAGACTAAGCACTCTGGTCACTAGCACTATGACTAGCGGAGTGTCGTGCGAGCGGTCTAGTAGCGGTCTAGTAGTTTAGTCATTGTTGACTTTTAATATCAATTTTGCATGATACTTACATTTTGTTGACTAAATCCTACAGAAATAAATAAAATTGAAGTGTTTGTCTGTGATTTCAAAGGAACTATCTTTTGGTAGTGAGGTTATAAATGATTTGAACGGTATCAAACACGCGTTTCTTATATTATATTTTTGTCTATTTGTACAGGCTAAACTTCAGAACGGCTGAACCGATTTTGAAGAAACTTTCACAAGCAGATACAGGATTACAAAAGGAGTAGTCCTCACTACTTTTATTCCGGGAAATCGAATAGGTTCCACGAGATTTTGAAAAAAGTCACCGGCGGCGCGGCATCGCTATTTAAAAATATTTTTGCTCGAATGGTTCTGATATTTTTGGCACCGGCTCTTAGACTTGCGGCGTGTCTGGCGGCGGTCTAGCCGGCGGAGTCGTCGACAGGCCCACTTTCTCGGACTGAATAGCATCATGTAATGTTTTCGGCCGTTACAATAACTGGACAGTTATTGTGATTACGGGGTACGGACACTTCAATTATACTGTAGACTTGTTGTTGTAATTTATCTTAGAATTTATCTTAGAATATAGGTAGGTAGTAGGTAGTTGTAAATCAAAGCGAAGCTGTAGTTTTTTTTATTCGTTTACTCGTAGTTTTATTTGTTAGTCAGTAGGTAATACAATGGGTGTCAGTGAAAGCTTTTATTTTAATTAATTTTTTGCAACGAATTCTATTAATTTTTCGCGCAACAAGCACTAGATCTCATTAGTCTATATTATAAGATGTATTTTCAAGTACCTAGTTATCCACATAATATTAGCTCATGAGGTGTCATGGCCGCATGGCCCAATATAATAGGGTACTTTCGTTAGTGAAAAATAAAGGGGAATTATAAAACGAGCGAACAAAAAAAAACTTTGCGACTGATGATGACATACTGTTTTAATAACTTGAGCGGTATGAATTTGAGTAAGCGAAAAATTAACTAAACTGACGACGAATATTGATTTATAATAAAATCCAGAACGAGCTTACAAAAAGTGGATTGTGATAAATCCATTTCAGATATTAAAATTTTATCTGAGCGACTTCATTACTAAGTGAGCGACTGGAAATACAGAGAGGGCAACTTCAATATTAAGATAGATTCGATTTTTCTAAGTGAGCGAGCTACTCTTTAGCGAACTACTAAAAAGTTCACTTTGAGCAAAGTTTTGTAAGCTGCTTTATTAATGATTATTGGTTACTGATATTCTATTTGAGGGCTTATGTTTTTTATTTTGATACGCTTTTTTAATGAAAATACCAGGTTAAAAAACACCAGGATTCCAAAAACACCAGCTAGGTTAGGTTAGGTTAGAACAGTTACCACAACGCACGAGCCGAGCGAGCGAAGCGAGCGTGCCGCGGCAGCGGCCGGCGAAGTGCCAGATCCAAATTTTTTACGGAGTACATTGTTTTATTTAATTACCCTTATATTTCAATAATAAAATTTCTCAACTAATAGAATAGTGTTTCTTCAAATAGTTATTTCATATTATTTTTATTTTTTAAATGTGAGCTCATTATACTCTGCTCATTAGTGTATTTTTCAAAGTGGTTTTTGTATTCGAAACACTTCATTTAAGATAAAATGCCGCTCAGTATAAAAAATACATTTGCCAAATATTGAAAAAAATGCAGGACGTAACGTTGACACTCAAACAAATATTAGGTCGCTCAAATATTATGAAGCTGCTCATTTTGTATTTTAAGTAACTAAAAATTAATGTTTGTAAGTTGCTGTTTTGTTGATTTCTCGTCACTCGCAGTCAGTCGCTCACTTTGTAATTCTATAACCCAAATTAATTAATTTTGACACTTAGAACTGTAATTTACAGTCACTCGTTTTATTACTACCCAAAAATAAATTATGAAATTTGATAAAAATAAAAATTTATGTAGAAATATACTTAAATATTCTGATTTTGAGTCATAAAAGCACGTGATTATTTTATTAAATTAAAATTAAAAGTCGTAATTTCCCATATGTATATCACGTGACCTAAAACACGAGCCGCCTTGTTGTGACGTCATAATGATAAAAAATACTAATATTAATCTGTGGTCATATAAGCAAAAACTAATATTAATCTGTGGTCATATAAGAAAGATAGAAAACCTATGGAATCTAAACTCCAAACAAAAAAGGACTGTTGATATTTTTTAATATATTATAAATAAATAAATATTTTCGATATATCTATATTTTTAAATATATCGATATCGGAGTTCGATATACCGAAAAAAATATCGATATTTCGATATATCGGCTTTATTTAAAAAATCGTAAGTCACTTCAAAAATGATTACACAGTTATATTATAGTCCAGTATCTTTATTAAACAAATTAAATTATAAATATATATATGTGTTAGGTTATAGTTCTTAGTAATTATTTTATTTAAATAAGGTACAATATGGCCTGTTCCACTACCTTCTGATAAGTGTCGGGATAGCCTAAACGTAAGTTTTGTCACTTCCTTACTTATGTCAAGTGACAAGGACTATAGTTGTGAATAAGCTATCCGACACTTATCAGATGGTGGTGAAACAGGGCCTTATACCAATATTTTTAAATGACGTTATCACGTAAAATATTCATCCGTAAGCCGACTTGACAGATAACTAATGATGTTTACAAAGATGTTTTAACATTCTGGAATTCGGCAGAACAGAAGTCTGGGTTACATGCAAAGAACTTTGCAACCATAATTGAATCAATTTTTGGCAGATTAGTACTATCTGCTTTTACACAACTGGTTTGCATATTAATAAATAAATAGCTATCATTATGACGTCACAACAAGGCGGCTCGTGTTTAAGGTCACGTGATATACAGATTAAAGATTACGACTTTTAATTTTAATTTAATAAAAAAATAATGTGCTTTTATTACTCAAAATCAGAATATTTAAGTATATTTCTACATAAATTTTCAATTTTATTAAATTTCTTAATTTATTTTTCACTAGTGAATGTCCCTATTTTTTTACCACAGAGGTATATCTATATACCTAAAATTACATTTCGTTTTAAGATGTAAGTATGTAAACTAGGAATACAGAAAAAACATAATATATTTTAAATGAAATACGGTAGATTATTAAGTTTACGATGATTTTGTACCTACATTTTTGTATCTACATTTCGATATCAAACTATCGATATATCGTCCAAAAAATATTAGTAATAAAGAAAAAGTAGCCCAGGTGAATGACTTTATCTTTACTACAATATTTAACTCCAGTGTTATATAGAATACATTTATAACCTTCTTGTTTAACATTGTTACGTCATGAAATGGCTGACTTATTGGCTGACAGCGTTTTACGCGGGATTAAAAATGTTTAAAATTTAATTTAATTTTATGGCATGAACGCGTGTTTATTTTGCCGAAATATATTTTTTGTGGCTTTTTATTAACAAAAACAACATTTTGAAGTGCTTTTTCAAACACAGTAGAATACCCTATTGAAACTTTGTGCATATAATGCGCTGCCTGTTGCATTTTATATCTCTTGTAATTTTCTTGCTTGCTCTTCTTCTTCTTCTTGGTGTTGTGAGCATGCAGGTCACTAGGTCCCTGTAACACATAACTTATCTTGCTAACTCATCTATAATTAGTCATCAGTTTTGTACTTCAGAAATTACAGACATCACAATTCACAACCCTCAGTATTCCAAATAACTTGGAACCCCGATTGTACAGGAATGTTTGAACATACAGATTATCACCTTAAGCTGGCATGCATTAAAATTTGTGTTTATCTGTCTCCAAAATGCTGGACTGATTTTGATGGGACTTTGGAAAAACCTTAGTGATGGAAAAGAGCTATTAAAAAAATAATACTCATTACTGTAGTTACATTTTAATGCGCTAATTTTAATACTCAAAGGAGCTTAGCAAAACAAAGAGTCCCCGCGAGATTTTTAAGTGGTAGTACATTCTGTATATCCACGCGAACGAAGTCGTAGGCATTTGCTTGTAAAGCATAATATTTTGGATGAGGACGTGTATTGTAAAAGTTAGCCAAAGACGAAAATGTGACGCGTCTTTATAGCCAGACAAAAACTGTTAATCCTTAGCGCTAATGAGACTATACCGATGCTATAATCAGCCTATTATTACGTAACGAGAAACCTCGCCTTAACAAGTGAGCGTGTGGAAATGAGGTCAAAGTTTTTGCTGTTCCGCCACTGAAAATGATTATGTAGGTTTTCTTAGATGATACCTAGATAGATGTAACCTATACCTAATCTACCTACTACCTACTAACTACTTTGAGCGCCTCATACAAACGAGGTTTGATTCTTCGATTTTGTTATTCAATTGAATTAAACTCAACAAAATTTTGCTTCGCTATAATATCTGTGTCTGTCATAATTTCGTAAAAATGTGTAGTTTCAAGGATTTGTAATGTTAATCCTTGAGCCCTTAAAAATTAAACGAACATCATAGAGCCCCGAGGCATCAGAAGACCCCAGGGGTGAATCTTAAATTGGGTCTTTGTTGTTCTATCAACATTGGTTCAAATTACTTTGCGGTTCAAATTATTGGCTCAAATTATTCGATTTCGTGTAACTGGAACCAAATCTGAACCAACGTTGAAAAGGTAATAAGGAACCAATCGAGATTCTCACCTGGTCTCTTCTGATTGCGAGGTGAACGAACGAATCTAAATTACCAACATTAATTTACTGCAATTAACATGTTGTTGTAGGAATGACCTGTGTTGAGGTTAATTTTTCTGCAGCTAATAGGCCAAAGTGTAACGTGTTCTAATTTGAAACCGTTAAATCAAAAGTCAAAGTGGCCTATCAACTCTGGGGAGAGATGTTACACACAATGTACCCTCCGCCACAGTACCGGACCGCTCGTCCTCAAAATATAATCTCTGTAAGTGATATCTTAAGTTTTGGCTAAGTAACATTTACCATCTTCATAAAATAAACAAGTGCGTGTTTTCAATTAGACATAAATATAGTTTCATCACCATCACCTCACAACAATATACGAAAATCAATTAATTGTTTAATTAGGTAACCATTGAAAACAGCCTATGAATTATAAGCCAATTTCATTGAAAAATTCTGATTCAAATTTGAATAAACCAGAAACGTCACTACAATTGGTGTTAGTCGACCGTATTATAATTATAATGTTGTGATATAATTACAATGTTGTCATTGGACGCAAAGATTCACCCCGAATGACGTACCTACCTACAAACAAGCTTTTACATCTATCGGTCGAGATTGCTACGTCTTCTCTTTTAAAGATTTTGAGTTGCTTAATGGTTAAATGTACACAGGATAGGTACAAGTTAGAAATTGTTCTTGAATTTTGAATTGGTTTTACTTGATAACTGTAATTACGGTTTACGATCGCGCGGTAATTTCCTCCACCTCGCCCGCAGTGGTCGGAGCGGTGCTTGAGATCAGGTGATGCCTAGTCATTATGCAAATTTCTCGCTCGTAACTGAGACGGTAATCACTTTGTTCACAATCATTCCACTCAAAACTGAATGCTGACGGGAGCCCATTGAATTCGTGTTTATTTGTGTTTATTACTTAACTGCCTCGTTCTAGTGGTCACGGTCGACTGCGGATCACGAGGTTCTGGGTTCGATTTCCGGGTCGGACCAAAAATTACGAAGTATTGAGTTATTCTGTCAAGAAGTTCTCAGTGCCAGCCCGGAGTTAGAATTTGGTGTTAATTCACCCCTGTGCCTCGGAGTGCATGCTGTTGGTCCCGGTTATTAGAAAAAAAACTGACTGACTGAATGGTATGTATGCGCTGTGTGTTTGAAGTTGGACGACTCGAGTTCGATTCCCATTTAGATCAATTGAGAATGTATCCATACAAATATTTAAGATGCGAAAGTACTTACCTAACTAACTCTAACTGTCACCACTACACCTGTTACTACATTTGGCACAGAGATATTTTGCATCCTGGTGACGGGACACAAGTTACTTTTTATCCCGGCAAATCAAAGATTTATTATTTTTAAATTCCCAAGGGATTTTCACAAACCTAAATAGGTACACGTAGAAGAAGTCGCGTGCTGGTTAATTCTGGATTGATCAGATCTGGCTTGGTGGAAGGCTTCGGCCGCAGTTTGTTAGCACTCTAACGGCAAAGCAGTAACACCAAGTATTTTAGCACCGTATTTTAATAATTTATTTCGATACCAGAAATTTCAATTGTCGTAAAGGACATGGACAAGCCTGTCCTTTACGACAATTGAAATTTCTGGTATCGATTTGTTACTTGCTGAATAAAAAAATAATAATAACCAGTTAAAGTGCCGTTTATTTTGAGCCATGTCTAGTGTAAAGGATGCACTCAAGGACCTGTCTCGGCGGAACACTAATCGAATCGGACATATCAAAACCGCGTAAGTCACAAAAGGAGATGTTATTTTTTCAGCCGAATCATGTACCTGTCATGTATCGAGGTGCGTGACAGCTGTCATTTCATTATCATTTTATTCTAGACATATTTTTTATTGCTGGATATAATTCTGCGTTGCAAGTAAGTAATAAGAATCATTTGAACGACGATTTTGTTTGGTTGAAATGTTTAAATACATATTTTTTTAGAATGTATTATTTTTTAACCCCCGACGCAAAAACGACGAGGTGTTATAAGTTTGACGTGTCTGTGTGTGTGTGTGTGTGTGTGTGTGTGTGTGTGTGTGTGTGTGTGTGTGTGTGTGTGTGTGTGTGTGTGTGTGTGTGTGTGTGTGTGTGTGTGTGTGTGTGTGTGTGTGTGTGTGTGTGTGTGTGTGTGTGTGTGTGTGTGTGTGTGTGTGTGTGTGTGTGTGTGTGTGTGTGTGTGTGTGTGTGTGTGTGTGTGTGTGTGTGTGTGTGTGTGTGTGTGTGTGTGTGTGTGTGTGTGTGTGTGTGTGTGTGTGTGTGTGTGTGTGTGTGTGTGTGTGTGTGTGTGTGTGTGTGTGTGTGTGTGTGTGTGTGTGTGTGTGTGTGTGTGTGTGTGTGTGTGTGTGTGTGTGTGTGTGTGTGTGTGTGTGTGTGTGTGTGTGTGTGTGTGTGTGTGTGTGTGTGTGTGTGTGTGTGTGTGTGTGTGTGTGTGTGTGTGTGTGTGTGTGTGTGTGTGTGTGTGTGTGTGTGTGTGTGTGTGTGTGTGTGTGTGTGTGTGTGTGTGTGTGTGTGTGTGTGTGTGTGTGTGTGTGTGTGTGTGTGTGTGTGTGTGTGTGTGTGTGTGTGTGTGTGTGTGTGTGTGTGTGTGTGTGTGTGTGTGTGTGTGTGTGTGTGTGTGTGTGTGTGTGTGTGTGTGTGTGTGTGTGTGTGTGTGTGTGTGTGTGTGTGTGTGTGTGTGTGTGTGTGTGTGTGTGTGTGTGTGTGTGTGTGTGTGTGTGTGTGTGTGTGTGTGTGTGTGTGTGTGTGTGTGTGTGTGTGTGTGTGTGTGTGTGTGTGTGTGTGTGTGTGTGTGTGTGTGTGTGTGTGTGTGTGTGTGTGTGTGTGTGTGTGTGTGTGTGTGTGTGTGTGTGTGTGTGTGTGTGTGTGTGTGTGTGTGTGTGTGTGTGTGTGTGTGTGTGTGTGTGTGTGTGTGTGTGTGTGTGTGTGTGTGTGTGTGTGTGTGTGTGTGTGTGTGTGTGTGTGTGTGTGTGTGTGTGTGTGTGTGTGTGTGTGTGTGTGTGTGTGTGTGTGTGTGTGTGTGTGTGTGTGTGTGTGTGTGTGTGTGTGTGTGTGTGTGTGTGTGTGTGTGTGTGTGTGTGTGTGTGTGTGTGTGTGTGTGTGTGTGTGTGTGTGTGTGTGTGTGTGTGTGTGTGTGTGTGTGTGTGTGTGTGTGTGTGTGTGTGTGTGTGTGTGTGTGTGTGTGTGTGTGTGTGTGTGTGTGTGTGTGTGTGTGTGTGTGTGTGTGTGTGTGTGTGTGTGTGTGTGTGTGTGTGTGTGTGTGTGTGTGTGTGTGTGTGTGTGTGTGTGTGTGTGTGTGTGTGTGTGTGTGTGTGTGTGTGTGTGTGTGTGTGTGTGTGTGTGTGTGTGTGTGTGTGTGTGTGTGTGTGTGTGTGTGTGTGTGTATGTGTCTGTCTGTTCCCCTGTGGCGCTCAAACGGGTGGACCGATTTGAATGCGGTTTTTTTTGTTTGAAAGGTGAATTAGTCGAGAGTGTTCTTAGCTATGTTTGATGAAAATCGGTCCAAGATGGCCGCCGCTACAAAATGGCGGATGATATATTTTTTCACAACTCCCTTGATATGGGTATCAAATGAAAGGGCTTGACTAGTAGAATAGCACTATTGCAAATTCAAGATGGCCGCCGCCACTAAATGGCGAATGTCGGGCGTTTTTTAAATTTTCAATTTACACTTGTTTCCTGTAATTCTGTGGTAACTTTTTAAGAATAAAAGTTTAAAAGATCCATTATTTCCTCCATAGTTGTATAGAGCAAATTTACGACCTTTATTCAGATTGTGTTTACCTATTTAAGGGTGCGTTTACGACACATAATATATAATTGGAAAAACTTGACTTAGGTGGTTTTTGAAATGACCGATTCATTGTGTCCTGACGGCAAGGTCGGTCTAACTGTATAATACGAAGATTGTGATGCGGGCAAGGAGCGACTGGGGAAAAAGTGTACCAACAACTTTTGCAAGCTTTATCTACCTACCTACTAAAACTGTATGCAGAAAAATATAACCTTCTTTGACATGCTAAGAGCGATTTTGCTTTGGGCTCTCGAGATCTGATTTCATTTCGTCGTGATTGCCCTAACGGTATGACGGTTGAGATTATCAAAATGCGGGCGGTTGGCATTGAATTATATTGTACTGAGCGGTTGGAGGGTTTGTAGAAAACTTTAACTGCAGTTTTCGTGACCTTTATTGTGAAAAAAATGAGCTATCAAAAGAGATATCGAAAATATTGCAAATCAATTTAGCGAACTTGAAGACTGAAATGGTAGACATATAATACGGGACTAGGTTTGTACCGTGATAGAAAAGTTGTTGATTCCTTAGCTGTAAAGAATTCCTAGATAAATTCATGACTAACTTCTTTTCGACACTTTCACGACATTTTATCTTCAGCCTAGAAGGCAACTCTTTGCTGTAATGTATTTAAATGTGTATTAAGAAAGTACCTAGGTAGGTTCTATATATCCGCGCGGATGCATGGAATATCTTTGCGCAAAATTCCATTCCACAATTATTAACCGATAGATTATTGATTGTCAATGACGATGCAGTAAATTTGTTGTTAAAGATAAAAAACAAATAAGAAATTGAGTCAAAATTA
The DNA here is from genome assembly GCA_920104075.1 of Melanargia galathea. Lineage (NCBI taxonomy): Eukaryota > Metazoa > Arthropoda > Insecta > Lepidoptera > Nymphalidae > Melanargia > Melanargia galathea. The sequence goes on from OV049859.1 coordinate 18,886,407, forward strand.
AAATTCACCACATCTAAATAACACACTAGTTATATTTATTGATAGTGTGATTTGATTTACTTCTACATAATTATTTTGAAAGTGACGATAAAAATGATCGATGCAACAGTATTAAGATATTATCTTATTCGTGAGAGACCGAAAATATTATAATGAAGATCAACATCACAATAAATGGCACAGCGTTGTAAATTGATGTGTTGTCGCTAAAATCTTTCCCGTCTAGACTTTTTTGTGTATTGATAAATGTTCTCATGTTAAAATGGTCACAGCCAAAACTTAATATTCAGACATTACAACCGACTAAAATTATATTTTAGATTCGGGAGAAATTCTTCAGTTTTAAACTTTCTTATGTTCATACCGAGAGCTCAATAACTTTTAAAATTATGGAAGTAGTGTATAAAAAATATAGGTATTTTAGGTAATCGGTAAGAAGACACATGTAACAAGGAATTACAAAGTAAAGAAAAAAGTTAAAAGATAGACATTATTTATACCATAACTTTTATGTCAACAGTACATGTACAATGTATACAGAAAGACCGGCTGTATTTCGGTTCGCGAATGAAGATTGATAGAGTCTCAGATTATTTCGTCTGCATAACAAACAGACTCCCAGGTGACGATGCATTGTTGCCAGGACTTCCTTATTCTGATTATTTGCGGTGTCATTCATTCGGTCGCCAAGGTCGTCGGTAGCTGCAACGTAAAAAACTTAAGGCTGATTGTATTTTTTGTGGACTTTACGTTCTTATGCCGAGAACATAACAATAGCTGGCAATTGTAATTACTATAATATCCGTTTGATGCAAAATTTTAGGAAATTCACCAAAGTATGAAATTGAAGTAAAAAAGGCTTTTTAGTTTATGATATTATGAAGTTTACAATAATGATAAGTAAGTTTACAATAATGATAATGTTTTGTAATTTTGTAATATAAGTAAGTTACTTATTTGCCTTTATTAAGAAAAAAATTAAATGGTACATAGTTACATCTATACATATAATAAAATCGTAGACTTGCCGTATCCTGTACATTGAAGATTTTAACAAAATAATAACTGGGGGATGTTAGGGATAAGTAATAGAACGTAAAAATGCTACTTTTGAAATTTTTGTCTGTTTGTCTGTTTATCTGTTTGTTTGTCTGTATGTTCGTGCGCGCATCACGCAAAAACTACTGAATGGATTTAAATGAAACTTTGCATGATTTAAGTTCATACTACGGAGTAACATATAGGATACTTTTTATCCCGGAATTCAGCACGGTTCCCTTGGGAGAGGGGATGAAAGTCAAAATGTGTACTTAGCTGTAATTCATTAACGCGTGGTCCGATTTCATTCATTCTTTTTTTGTTAGAAAGGAAATACCTTAAAGATTACCGGGTAATTTCTGAAAGGCTGTATCGATTTTGATGGGACTTTCAGTGGCGGATGTTTACATTTTTATCTACCTAAATATCCACCAGTGAACTTTTAACAGTTTTTAGCAAGGTATAAGCTCAAAAGAGCTTAAGAAAAACAAAAAGTTCCCACGGGATTTTTAAAAACCGATATACACGCGAACGAAGTCGCGGGTATCCGCTCGTCTTCAATAAAACAGGTCTTTGATGTCTATAGAGAAGTCATAAAAAATTCTAATCTCGAAACAAAAAATTAATTACTCGTTTAAGTCTGCTTTGAAATGTTATGGTCTGAGATCTATGTAGGGTATTCTTACCGGTTATCGTCCATTTAGTGGAGTTACTGAGTTTGAGAGGGTGAAAATATATGTTCTATAAAAAAAATTAAACAAAAACTTCTTGGAATATACTTCTAGTATAGTCTATTTTCATTGCATGTTAGTACTTTTTTAGTCAGATAACTAGTTTTTTTTTAATCCTAATAAAAAGCTGAAAATGCCGATTTCACCGGTTATCGTCCACTAAATCTAGTTATCGTCCACCCTTGCACCTGTTATCCGTCCACTGATTTCTATGAGAAATTTACTATGAAAAAGTATGCATGTAATGAGTAAGTAATTGAATATGTAATATTAACACCACTTTAATATGTATTTAATATCTATACCAATTAAAATTAACTTCCTGTCCGTGTTTTCGAAATATATGGGTTTTTATTAGTGAACTTATGTTTACTTATACATTATTAAAAAGCCGTTTATAAAAAAAAGTTTTTCTGTTTTTCGTCTATTCGTAATACTTACTTTTCAAAACAGCTAAACCTATTTTGACAGAACTTGCACAGGGTGATAGAGAACTTTATACAAAGTGATGTAGTCTTTCAGAACTTTATACAAAGTGATGTAGTCTTTCTACGCATACGCAATAGCAGTCAACTGCTTGTTTTAAAATAAAACAGGTAAAAAAATATAGCCTTGTTAACGCGGTTTATAGGGTCTACAATATGACATAATATCTTTACCAGCTTTGCGCCTATCTATCTTGCATCGTCTTTTACCACATCGCACTTACATTATATAAAAGTAGGTACATATAATTTGGCAGCCTCCCTGGCGCAGGGGTAAGTCTTATTAGTGGAAGGTCCTCTACTTGATTCTCGGCAGAGCAATTTGGTAAATTCAATTCAATAATTTCAAAATTGTCTCTAGTCTAGTGTGCCTTACTTCCAAGTCATTTAGCGTTTAAGGGTACGGATTCTGCCGTACCTCTTTCAGGTTATCCTGCATCCATCTTAGACTGCATCGTCACATCAGATGAGATCGCAGTCAAGGACTAACTTGTAGATGAATAAAAAATAAATTATAAATATTTGAGTAATAATCAAAATTCACCTAAATAATAACATAATATTAAAAATATATGTTTCTCATACAGTTTAAAATATAGGTGGACGGATAACGGGTGCACTTCAGATTCTCTATTTTAAATTTCGTCCACAAATTATAATGATCGAGAATACTATCTTAACTTATAAATATATTGAAGTTCCAAGGAGAAACACATAAAATATAAGGTAATTCTTTTGTCAAACAAGTTTAATTATTTATATTTTTACTAAATCTATTTATTTTCAAATAATAGCTTAGCGGTCGAAACTTAGAATATTTATTCAGTGCAAAGTTAGATATCGTCCACGCGTGATTTTGATGACCCATAGTTTTATATACAATGAGAAAAAAGTGGACGAAGACTAGTCACTAACTAGTGTATGTGTATAGGATTCGAATTAATAAACTTAATCCCAATTTTGTGCACACCTCGATTGATAACAGGACTACCTAAAATTAAGACGCTAAACCTGTGTTTGACCGCCCGGACGATAACAGGTTTTCATAAGAAAATAGTGAACTAGTTGTCGTCCACCCCTTTTTTTTGTGTTCCAATATAATCAAAAGTAAAAAAACACGTTCACAGTATTTTATGAAACATAAGTAAGTGCTACAAAAAAGAATCAAACTAAATCTTATAGTAAAATGTTTAATAACTCTCCATGATAGTTGAAGCATGCCACTAATTTTTTTGCTCCACACGGCTCTTTTTCATTCCTTAATTGCATACTCAAAATTCGATCGCTTTGTTTTCGAAGAAACTTAAGTGAAATAGACTTTTTTCTTTCTCTGTGTCTTGATAAGACATTCAAGTTGGCATAGAGATGAATTATTTTTATGTGAGTCTTATAATGTTTCTATTTTTAAGCATTCCTTAAGAGTGATCCGCTCGGTGGACGATAACAGGTGCGTGTCCGGTAACCGGTGTTCCTACCCTACGTCCTAATCATCTAGTCATTATTAGCCTCTTGTGATTGTACCGCGTACGTGTGAGAGCTTTTTCGTGAGTCAATGGCGTGCAAAAGGACGCTAACCTAAAATTACAATCAAGACTCGGTTCAGAAAATTATGTAACTACTTCGTATTATTTTGACCTTCGTGCTACTTCGTTATATTTAATAGGTGGTCCAAGAATTTTTGGCTCAATACGATAATCAAGGATAATATCTAAATAAAGCAAAAAACAAAAAGAAAGAAAGAGGGGAAACAATAAACACAACGCAGCAAGGAAGAAACAAATATTCCTAGCTTTTGAGGTAAACTTATTACTTTAGAAGTTTAGATTATATTCCATTCCTAAATCATGTAGTAAATCCATTCAATAGCTGAAAAGATTAATTGCTTCCCGGATTATAAGTTGAATCAGTTCACTTGTATGATAATGTCCCAAATAGCACCCAAGCATCATTTGATAATAGGATTTATTACGAAGAATAATTTAAGCAGGGTCGCCACTTTATCTTGAAATATTTAAAGTCTCTAGTTTCAAAATGACTTCTTTTTTAGGGTTCCGTAGTAAACAAGGAACCCTTATAGTTTCGCCATGTCCGTCCGTCTGTCCGTCTGTCCGTCCTCGGTTAATCTCAGAGACTATTAGTGCTAGAAATCCGTAATTTGGCATGAGTATAAATATTAATCACGCCGACAAAGTGGTGAAATAAAATTTTGATAAATATTTTTTTTTAGGGTAGCTCCGCTTCATGTAAAGTGGGGATGAATATTTTTTTTCTCATCTACCCCATAGTGTGGGGTATCGTTGAATAGGTCTTTTAAAAATACTGTGGGTGTGGGAACATCATTTTTCGATTTCTAGATCCGTTTGTGAAATATGATGTTTTAAAGTGCAAATTTTTATTAGAGTCAAGTGTCCCCCCCCCCTCTATCAGCCAAATGTCAGTATATAGGAACTTGAAAAAATTCACAGCAGTAGGGTATATAATCAATTTTAAAGGAAAACTATCACGGCTAAGTAGGGTTCACAGGTTAAGGAGTTATATCTGTTTTTCGAGGATTGTGACTACGGAACCCTACACTGCGCGTGGCCCGCCACGCACTTGGCCGGTTTTTTAAATCAGTTAAAAAGATGATTTGTCAATCTTTGACTTCAGGATACTGAGCACCTAAATGACAAAGCCGTACCAAGTGATTTTACGATTTGATAGACACGTACGTAATATGTATATACGATACGATAACACGTACGATAACACGTAATTCACCACATTATTATGTCAAGAAGGGCCCTATAATTATGTGATCAATAAAAGAGATAATGACCCACAGCAGTGATGGATACGAGGCAAGACAGAGAGGGAGATTCACGTACTGACCGGTTGGTGGATGGGATTTTTCCATATGAAACTTTTCATATAGTAAACCTATCGTTGAAGAAACAACCCTACCTCAATAAGGCCAGTAACATCCATTCTTCGTTATGCCAGGAATAACTGCTCAAAACTTTAAACTACATAATATATGATGATCCAAATCTCGACTTTTACGACTGATGTTCCACCCAGCGTCCGACTCAGTCCGCGGTCAAGGTTCACATTAACATTCGATAACCTTGGAGGTCAATGTGAACGATCCAGATTGATATTGAACGTGAGAAAGTGTCGTTGAGATGGACAAATTTATTTCGTTTGTGATCCGAGATCGCTGAAATTTTCGTATCATGCATGTAATTTGTAATGTTATCGATGTAATAAAATCATAAATATTTATAGCCCTAAATTATTTCAATCTGTATATAAGATTTATTTTAAAGATAAAGTTTGCTCTTGGCTTCGAATTTTCCGTAGTAAGTGCAGCAGATGAAGTTCTTTAGCACTTTGTTTGCACTTGACTTTGCAATTTTAAAATTGCAAAGTCAATTGACTTTTAAAATTGCAAAGTAGTGCACTGTGAAGTCTACATACATCTGAAGATGCTCCGGTGTTGGAGTTAAACGATTGTCAAATTTATTTTGTGGTAGATTGTGTGGTGTTCAGTTGTACCCTTACTTTTTTGTTTTTCATTGTAGTATATTGTATATCACTGAATTTCGCGAAGTAACACCTGCTTCTACTCAACGGCACAGCATAAGAGAATTGCTTTTCAAACCCATCAGCTATCCTCTTAGAATAATAGACCTGAGAGCAGCGCTGCGGGTCGAGCCGCTACATTGGTAATTGAAAGGTTTTGTGACAATAGAGCGTAATTATCTAATTGAAGTTAGAACGTATTGCTGTACAAGCTACGAGAATATATGTAAGTACTTAATGATTTAATTGAAACTGGAAGAAACAAAACCGTTTATTTATTTTTCTTAATTTCCCCCTCATTGAGACAAATGACCGTGGAACGAAACCTTTTAATTAGTTTTGTTGACATAGTTACTAATTAGGTTGTTTTCTAGTAGGTCAAATTCCTACTTTATTTTCTACCGAGCTCTCCTAATTATAATCATCAAATTATAGTCAGTTAATAAAGCTAATCGAATCAACTTGAATAAATAAACACTGTCTGTCTGTCTATCTGTCTGTTTATCAGAGATTACAAATTCACTAAAATATTACAGCCAAAGCCGAAAGTTACTTAAAAGCTAAATGAAACTTTATTGGAGGGGGAGGGGTGTAACTTATACAAGCAAATACCTATAGTCCTATGTCTACCTAAGCAAACCTAAGAATCGAAGGAACACAAGTATTAGGTACTTTTGATGTTAATATATATATAGCTGCTCGTGCTGATTCATTCACTCACTGACTGACTGATTGATCACCTCTCCTGAACAATTTTGTATGAAAATATTTTTTTTCAATAATGGTGTCGTATAGAGGACAAAAATTCATTCGGAACAAAAATATGGAGAGAGCTGATGATTGAGGACTTCAGAGACGAGCGACGGGCACGCTTAAGGTATTGAAGATAGGTGGGGGGTGCTCGAGCAAATGTCATTCGAAACGTCATCCAATTGACAGTTAGCTGAAAAAAAATTCAAAATGGCGAAAACAACATGGCCGCCATACAAATTTCGTCGGTGTCCATCTCGGAGGGTATAAAAGATGGAAGAGTGGTTTTTTCGCAAAAGATGATCAGGATCCAAAGGTCTACCCGATGAATAGAAAAAAAATTCAAAATGGCGGAATTTATTTTTCCATAGAAAATGTATGGCGAATATTGAAGAGACTACAAGTTGTAAACTATGCAAGGCTTTGATGCGGTTCTTTGGAGAACTCTCAATGAAATATATGGGAAGACATGATGGTTGAGGGTTTGGAAGATGGTTGAAGAGCCCGGGCAGAGTATGGCAGATAGATGGGAGGTGCTCAAACAAAAATTACTCAAAACTTCATCCAATTGGCACTGAGCTGAAAAAAAAAAACAAAATGGCAGATTCAAGATGGCGGCTATACAAATTTCGTCGGTGTCTATCTCACCAAGTATAAAAGATGGAAGAGTAGTTTCTTAGAAAAATATGATCAAGAACTAAATATCTACTCGATGAACAGAAAAAAACAAGATGACGGAATTTATTGTTTCACACAAAAAGTTTTTTTCACTGATGGTTTCGTGGTTTCGTAGAGAGCTGATGATTGAAGATTTTGGAGACAAGTGAGGAGCACGCTTAGAGTATTAAAGATGGGTGGGAAGTGCTCAAACTAAAATTACTCGAAACCTCATCCAATTGGCCGTGAGCTGAAAAAAATGTCCAAAATGGTGGATTCAAGATGGCGGCTATACAAATTTCATCGGTGTCTATCTCACTGAGTATAAAAGATGGAAGAGTGGTTATTTGGCAAAAGATGGTCAAGACGTGTTTATTTGTGTTGTGTTGGCGAATATTGAAGAGAATACAATTTGGGAACTATGCAAGACTTTGATACAGTTCCTTTTCAAAATTTGTTTTTATGGAAGAACTCTCATTCTGACAAATGTTCGGAGAAAAAATATGGTGATAGTGATAATGATCGAGGGTTAGAAATATGGAAAAGATAGGTGGAGGCTGCTCAAACCACAATATCCGAAAACAAAACCTCGCGGTCCGCTTTAGCGGGCCGCGCACCCACGCGCCATACTAGTTAATTAATATATATATAGCTGCTCGTGCTGATTCACTCACTGACTCATTGATCACCTCTCCTGAACAATTTTGTATGAAAAATTTTTTTTTCACTAATGGTTTCGTATAGAAGACAAAAATTCATTCGGAACAAAAATATGGAGAGAGCTGATGATTGAGGATTTCAGAGACGAGCGAATGGCACGCTTAAGGTATTGAAGATAGGTGGGGGGTGCTCGAGCAAATGTCACTCGAAACGTCATCCAATTGGCAGTGAGTTGAAAAAAAATTCAAAATGGCGAAAAAAAGATGGCCGCCATACAACTTTTGTTGGTCTCCATCTCGGAGGATATAAAAGATGGACGAGTAGTTTCTTCGCAAAACATAATCAGGATCCAAAGGTCTACTCGATTAATAGAAAAAAATTCAAAATGGCGGAATTTATTTTTCCATAGCAAATGTATGGCGAATATTAAAGAGACTACGTATAAAAGATCGAAGAGTGGTTTCTTGACAAAAGATGATCAAGACCTTTAGATCTACTTGATGAGCAGAATGATTCGAAGAAAAAATATGGAGAGTAATAATGATCGAGGATTAGGAATATGGGAGAGATAGGTGGAGGCTGCTCAAACCAAAATACCCGAAAGCAAAACCTCGCGGTCCGCTTGCGGGCCGCGCACCCACGCGCCCTACTAGTTAATATATATATAGCTGCTCGTGCTGATTCACTCACTCACTCATTGATCACCTCTCCTGAACAATTTTGTATGAAAACTTTTTTTTTTCAATAATGGTGTCGTATAGAGGACAAAAATTCATTAAGAGGAAAAATATGGATAGAGCTGATGATTGAGGATTTCAGAGACGAGCGAATGGCACGCTTAAGGTATTGAAGATAGGTGGGGGGTACTCGAGCAAATGTCACTCGAAACGTCATCCAATTGGCAGAGAGCTGAAAAAAAATTCAAAATGGCGAAAAAAAGATGGCCGCCATACAAATTTAATCGGTGTCCATCTCGGAGGGTATAAAAGATGGAAGAGTAGTTTCTTCGTAAAAGATGATCAAGATTGGAAGGTCTATCTGATGAAGAGAAAAAAAAAACAAAATGGCGGAATTTATTTTTCCATAGAAAATGTATGGCGAATGTTGAAGAGACTACAAGTTGTGAACTATGCAAGGCTTTGATGCGGTTTTTTGGGGATGTATCAAAGAAAAATATGAAAAGACATGATGATTGAGGGTTTGGAAGATGGTTGAGCAGCCCGGGCAGGGTATTGTAGATAGATGGGGGCTGCTCAAATAAAAAATACTCAGAACCTCATCCAATGGCAGTGAGCTGAAAAAAGGTAAAAAATTCTGGATTCAAGATGGCGGCCATACAAATTTCGTCGATGACTATCTCACTGAGTATAAAAGATGGAAGAGTGGTTTTTTGGCAAAAGATGATCAAGAGTCAAGACCACAAAAGTCTATTTGGTGAACAAAAAAAAAAATCAAGATTGTGAAAATTATTTTTCCATACACATTTTTTTTTTCACCGATGTTTTCTAATAGAAGACAAAAATTCAAAAATTCATCTGGAGGACAAATATGGAGAGAGCTGATGATTGAGGATTTCAGAGATGGGTGAGGACCACGGCCGCGACTAGGTTATTGAAGATAGGTGGGGGGTGTTCAAACCAAAACTACTCAAAACCCCGCGGTCCGCTTGCGGGCCGCACAGCCACGCGCCGTACTAGTTAATATATATATAGCTGTTCGTTCTGATTCACTGACTCACTCATTCATCGCCCCTCCTGTAAAATTTTGTATGAAAAATTTTTTTTTCACTAATGGTTTCGTATAGAGGACAAAAATTGAAGTAGAACAAAAATATGGAGAGAGCTGATGATTGAGGATTTCGGAGACGGGTGAAGAGCACGCTTAAGGTATTGAAGATAGGTGGGGAGTGCTCGAGCAAATGTCACTTGAAACGTCATCCAATTGGCAGTGAGCTGAAAAAAAATCAAAATGGCGAAAAAAAGATGGCCGCCATACAAATTTCATCGGTCTCCATCTCGGAGGGTATAAAAGATGGAAGAGTGGTTTCTTCGCAAAAGATGATCAAGATCCAAAGGTCTACTTGATGAATAGAAAAAAATTCAAAATGGCGGAATTTATTTTTCCATAGAAAATGTATGGCGAATATTGAAGATACTACAAGACTACAAGTTGTGAACTATCCAAGGCTTTGATGCGGTTCTTTGGAAAACTCTCAAAGAAAAATATGGGAAGACATGATGATTGATGGTTTGGAAGATGTTTGAGGAGCCCGGGCAGGATATTGTAGATAGGTGGGAGGTGCTCAAACAAAAATTACTCAAAACCCAAAATGGATTCAAGATGGCGGATATACAAACGTCGGTGTCTATCTCACCAAGTATAGAAGACAGAAGAGTGGTTTTTTGGTTTTCATGCGGAGGAAAAATCTGGAAAGAGCTGATGATTGAAGATTTTTGAGACGGATGAGGAGCACGGTCAGAGTATTAAAGATAGGTGGGAGGTGCTCGAACAAAAATTACTTGAAACCTCATCTAATTGTCAGTGAGTTGAAAAAAAAGTCCAAAATGGCGGATTTAAGATGGCGGCCATACAAATTTCGTCGGTGTCTATTTCACTGAGTATAAAAGATGGATATTTGGTAGTATGGTTTGTAGTATGGTATGGTATGGTAGTTATTTGGCAAAATATGGTCAAGACGTGATTATTTGATGAACAGAAAAAGAAACAAGATGGAGGAATTTATTTTCCATGCAAAATATATGGCGAATATTGAAGAGAATACAAGTTGGGAACTATATGCAAGACTTATGATACAGTACCTTTTTAAATTTTTTTTTTATGGAAGAACTCTCATTCTGACAAATGATTCGGAGAAAAAATATTATGGAGGGTGATAATGATCGAGGGTTAGGAATATGGGAGAGATAGGTGGAGGCTGCTCAAATAAAAAAACACCCGAAAACGAAACCTCGCGGTCCGCTTTAGCGGGCCGCGCACCCAAGCGCCATACTAGTATATATATATAGCTGCTCGTGCTGATTCATTCACTCACTGACTGACTGATTGATCACCTCTCCTGAACAATTTTGTATGAAAAATTTTTTTTCCAATAATGGTGTCGTATAGAGGACAAAAATTCATTCGGAACAAAAATATGGAGAGAGCTGATGATTGAGGATTTCAGAGACGAGCGAATGGCACGCTTAAGGTATTGAAGATAGGTGGGGGGTGCTCGAGCAAATGTCACTCGAAACGTCATCCAATTGGCAGTGAGCTGAAAAAAAATTGAAAATGGCGAAAAAAAGATGGCCGCCATACAAATTTCGTCGGTGTCCATCTCGGAGGATATAAAAGATGGAAGAGTGGTTTCTTCACAAAAGATGATCAAGATCCGAAGGTCTACTCGATGAATAGAAAAAAATTCAAAATGGTGGAATTTATTTTTCCATAGAAAATGTATGGCGAATATTGAAGAGACTATAAGTTGTAAACTATGCAAGGCTTTGATGCGGTTCTTTGGAGAACTCTCAAAGAAAAATATGGGAAGACATGATGATTGAGGGTTTGGAAGATGGATGAGGAGCCCGGGCAGGGTATTGTAGATAGATGGGAGGTGCTCAAACAAAAATTACTCAGAATCTCATCCAATTGGCACTGAGATGAAAAAAAACAAAATGGCGGATTCAAGATGGCGGCTATACAAATTTCGTCGGTGTCTATCTCACCAAGTATAAAAGATGGAAGAGTAGTTTCTTAGAAAAATATGATCAAGAACTAAAAATCTACTCGATGAACAGAAAAAAAACAAGATGACGGAATTTATTTTTTCACACAAAAAGGTTTTTTTAATGATGGCTTCGTATAGAAGACAAAAATTCATGCGGAGGAAAAATATGGAGAGAGCTGATGATTGAAGATTTTGGAGACGGGTGAGGATCACGGACAGGGTACTGAAGATAGGTGCTAAAACAAAAATTACTCGATAGGTGAGGGGTGCTTGAGCAAATGACAAATGTCACTCGAAACCTCATCCAATTGACAATGCGCTGAAAAAAGTCAAAAATTCTGGATTCAAGATGGCGGCCATACAAATTTCGTCGATGACTATCTCACTGAGTATAAAAGATGGAAGAGTGGTTTTTTGGCAAAAGATGATCAAGACCTCAAAGGTCTATTTGATGAACAAAAAAAAAATCATGATTGCGGAATTTATTTTTCCATACTTACATAATTTTTTTTCACTGATGTTTTCTTATAGAAGACAACAATTCATCCGGAGGAAAAATATGGAGAGAGCTGATGATTGAGGATTTCAGAGATGGGTGAGGACCACGGCCGCGACCAGGTTATTGAAGATAGGTGGGGGTGCTCAAACCAGACCACTCGAAACCCCGCGGTCCGCTTTAGCGGGCCGCGCAGCCACGCGCAATACTAGTCTTCTATATAATTAATATAGGTAGGTATGATGATTTTATAAAGAGTCGGAATAGTAAAATTATTATACAATAAAAATAAGTCGGGTTTTCCTTTCTGTCGCTATAACTCCAGAACGCACGAACCGATTTCCACGGTTTTGCATTCGTTGGAAAGGTCTCGGGTTCCGTGAGGTTTATAGTATTATAGCAAGAAACACACGCGAACGAAGTCGCGGTCGCGTCAGCTAGTTATTATTATACAATTATATACCTAAATACGGTGGTAATAACCGCAAACTTAGCTATTATTACTATAGTAAGGGGTTTTAAACTGAGCTTCTTAACTCTACCGTGGCTGCACAATGAATATCCACGAGAGAAACGATTCCCATGATTATCTTATCAAACAATTTGGTAAGGACTTCCCGCCAATTATTCAAATGGTCCTCGAAACAGTTCGGGCAGTTCTAAACTCACTTTAGATGCATTAAGCTTTTATAAAGAGTGCTTTAGACTGATTTCAGATTGGCGAAACAGAAATTTGTGGCCGTTGTGTCGTTTAGTATCCGAAGGTCAAATGAAGTACAGGCTAGAGCAACAAGAAGTGTTTGTCTTTTTGTATTCTTCTGCAAATTAGTCCTTGACTGCTTTCTTACCCGTTGGTAAATGATGACTGCTGATGATGCTGTCTAAGATGGAAGCGAGATAGACTGGAAGTTCCATTAAACTTGTTCTGCAAACGTTTTCATTAATATAATGTGCTGCATTGGGTCGGAAGGGAGCCGAAACGGATGTAACAATTTTGAAGGGTTTTCACACGCAGATTTTACAAGGATTTACTTACTAAGAGGCTACTTTTTGTGCCGGAAATATCAAGATTTCTGGAATGTTGATGAAGTAGGAAGGTTGTAACTGGAACTCAGCTCTGTTAAATATAGGCCAACCGAGTTTGTACTCGTTGGTCCTGAGTGCTTAGTCTAAGATCGGAGCACTCGAAAACGAACTCGAAAACTATTGATCGATTTCAGAGTAAAATAGACCTAAAATGGCTTGTATTAAGGTTTGAGTTCGCCAATACATTCAGCATTCGAACACAACGAGCGCCCCAAGCAGAAATGTTGTAAAATACATATTCGAACTATGGAATTACGACTTTAAAATATGAGTATTTGAGTTCATTTTGCTCTGAATTCACTTGTGATTCGATCAATAGTTTTCGAGTTCGTTTTCGAGTGCTCCGATCTTAGACTAAGCACACTGGTCTGGAGTTCTGGACTCTGGAGTAACACTTGCTAGACAATATTCGTTAATATTTGATAACGGGTAACATTATGTCAGCCAAAGATATTCCCTCTTCAGCTATTTAATTTATAGACCATAGATGTGTATCTATACCCGGATTACTAATTCCGTGGAATTAGTAATTCCGTGGACGTTTCGTAATGTTACCAGAGATAAAACAATTCCCACAAAAAAGATAAAAAATTCAAAACTTATGCAAATACAAATCAACTGCCGCATGTAGATATGACAAATGGCTGACAGACACTTCATGGTGATAATGTCATTCGACATCCATTTTTGAACAAAAATTTTCAATGTGCTTCTTTTGTTTTCTATTGCTGTTAGTGTGCACTTTCTAGTTTCCACTCTTGGTGTTTTCTATTCTATCTAAGGCGAAACGAGTAATATTATTACGCGGCATATGGCTTTTTATGATGACAGGGAATTAAAGTAGTTTGAGGTAAAATCTCAACAGGTGGGCCTAAAAATGAACATGAGTAAGACGAAGATCATGTCTAACGCTCATGTTCCGCTCCACCCGGTAATCGTTGAGAACTCTGCACTCGAAATTGTAGACGAGTACATATACCTAGGACACACGATCCAGCTAGGTAGGTCCAATTTTGAGAAAGAGATCAACCGCCGAATCCAACTCGGCTGGGCAGCGTTCGGGAAACTTCGAGATGTCTTTTCGTCCAATATCCCTCAGTGTCTGAAGACGAAAGTCTTCGAACAGTGCGTGTTGCCAGTGATGACTTATGGATCTGAGACATGGTCGCTGACAATGGGCCTCATAAGAAGGCTCAGGGTCACTCAGCGGGCGATGGAGAGAGCTATGCTCGGAGTATCCCTGCGGGATCAAATCAGAAATGAGGAGATCCGCAGGAGAACCAGAGTTACCGACATAGCTCATCGAGTCGCGAAGCTGAAGTGGCAATGGGCGGGGCACATTGCTCGAAGAACCAATGGACGTTGGGGTCCCAAGGTGCTTGAATGGCGACCTCGCACCAGTAAACGAAGCGCAGGTAGACCCCCCACTCGTTGGACAGACGATCTCAAGCGAGTCGCTGGCAGCCGCTGGAATCAGGCGGCACAAGATCGTGTGCTGTGGCGATCCTTGCAAGAGACCTATGTCCAGCAGTGGACGTCCATTGGTTGAAACGAAAAAACGAACGAGGTAAAATCGTACTTCGTAGATGTTAACCCTGTTCTCCATACAAATAACTCATCCGTAAATGACAATGACAGCTGTCAGAATTCCACGGAATTAGTAATTCGGGTATAACACATATCAGGAGCGATTTAAATAAACATACACTTGTTGTAGTGAGTATTCAGCAGTAGATTTAGTAGCATTTCTAAAGTGTAGTTAGGTACCCAGATACCTAGAATTTTAGATAAATTCCAGATAGAACTCATCTTCTTGACTTTCTAATGCTTATTTCTAGTAAATGTATAATAGTGAAATCAAACAGCGCCACCAAATATGGAGGGACAAATGGACCGCCTCTCTCTGAGTCAGGTAGGTTCATAATACCTATTACTAGGTATGTAGGTACATTGTTTTGTCTATCAAATGAAATACTGTTCTAGCTGGCTTATTCAAGGCTGTGTAGCTTGTCTATCGGTTCTCTAACTGATACAGTTTGGAAAAGTGTTACAGGAACTTCACAAACCTTGTTCCTCCTTCATCGTTCACAGAACTGCGAGAGGACGTGAGGTTAAATCTATTAATTTTGATTACATTTTAAATACACACTTACCTAATATGTACCTACCTTACTTTTCCTTTTTGTCATTTACATATATTCAGTGAACCAACCATCAATCATTTCTTATTTTCCTATCCTTAGAGGTGGAATTTTCTTTTCAAATTTAAATGGGATCAACTCCTAGATAAATCGGACTACTCTGTAAAAAGTTATGTGTAGGTATCATTAAAAAAATAATATCCTCTTTGTTCCGATTATAAAAAAACATTTCTTAGATACGGTGCAGCAGGCTTCCGTCTTAACTTTGTCAGGTAGGTAATACCCAATGCAATTAGAAATGCTGGAGGACGACCATAACGGGAAATCGTATAGGATACTGGCCGGCTGGCTGGCAGTAAATCAACGGATGTCGGCAACAACAAATACTTCGTACCTCGTAAACGTGGGCGACTCGCATCTCGCTAGGGCTGCCTCGTTTTAACATACTAGCACGTACTGGTTCACCTGACAGATCTGCAAGTAGAGCTAAAGCATAGCACGATGAATATTGTACAGCATGGCAATAATTTTTCTGACCGAATTTCGGACACGGTGGCCAATCTCAACTGAGACTAAGCAACTATAAGCAGGAGACCTTGTAGTATGCTCGAACACAGATAGGTACATTCTCTGTTTCCTCACTCTCATAGTTTGATGGGACGGCTATCGCACACAACCGGAGAGAGATTTCGTACACTCCGAGACACGGGTCACCTTTATTCGCACATTCAATGCTTACATAAAAAAAAATGTAGGTATAGTCTGATTTTTAATTCGGTGGAATTCTGACAGTTGACATTTAAAAATAGAATGAGTTATTTGCCAAGTTATTTGCATGAAAAACAGGGTTCCCACCAGAAGTTCGATTTTGCCTCAAACTAAAGTTTGGAATTTGTCATATCTACATGAGGCAATTCATTTTTATTTGTATGCAAGTTTTGAATTTATTATATTTTGTGTGGGAACTGTTTTATCTCTGGTAACAGTAAGAAACGTCAGAATTCCACAGAATTAAAAATCAGAGTATAGATATGGCACCTCCGTCATAAGATAATATTTAAAGTATTTTTGACAAGTTATTTTATTCAAATCCTTATTTCCTTTTTTAAGTTTTGTTATTGTATTCAAATTACTTATTAGTAAACTTTTATGTGTTTGTATTGTTGATCTTGAGATTAAGTAGGTAACTGCATGCTATTAATATGTATTGTAATGCCGCGGTTATAAATATGCAAAAAGTTTTACGTATTCATCGCAAGGTGTTGTGTGTTCATCATTTTTCTCAATACTTCGTACGAAACACGTTTAGTTAAGTAGGTACTACATTATTTTGTTTTTTCTTCGATGTCTGACAATCGAGGCAGGTGTTTTATTTATGTACCTACCTCGTATGTTAGATCACGATGATAAGATACTAAAATTAGTATTAACAGTAGATATAGATGGATAGCATAGAATGGGTGAAAGGTAGCAGTTTTACAGATTATTTACCCTGAATCAGTTCCGATTCCTCCTCCTTTGTACAATAGTAGCAGTACCTACTACAGAATACTAAGCAAATAAACAAATTATTATTATTATTCGTCCGCCTGGATTTAGGTTTTTTAATAATCCCTTGGGAACTCTATGATTTTCTGGGATAAAAAGTAGACTATGTGTTAATCCAGGGTATAATATATATCCATTCCAAATTTCAGCCAAATCGGTTCAGTAGTATTGCAGTGTTAAAGAGAAACATACATACACACAAACTTTCACCTTTATAATATAAGTGTGATCCTACTAATATTATAAACTAGCCGACCCCCGCGACTTCGTCCGCCTGGATATAGGTTTTATATAGGATCGGATTGGATCCCATAATCCTTTTTTGTACCTAAACTAAATGTAGCCTAAGTTACTCCTTATAAAATCACCTATCTGCCATTGAAAGTTCCATTAAAATCGATCCAGCCGTTTCAGAGATTAGTTGGAACAAATAGACAGAACGACAAACATAAATTTAAACGCACGCCAGCTTAAAATAAGCCGTACGTACAAAGATCCGGGTCCCAAGTTATTGGAACCCACTAAATGCCTGTCATTTCTGAACTAAAAAACCTATGACCTTGAAATATTTACGGGACAATATATAAAGTACTACCTTTCTAACAAAAAAAGAATGAGTGAAATCGAACAACGCGTTAATGAATTACAGCTAAATACACGTTTTAACTTTCATCCCCTCTCCCAAGGAAACCATGCTGAATTTCGGGATAAAAAGTATCCTATAACCTACCTCGGAGTATAAACTCAAATCGTACCAAGTTTCATTCGAATCCATTCAGTAGTTTCGGCGTGATGCGCGGCCAAGATACAGACAGACAGACAGACAGACAGACAGACAGACAGACAGACAGACAGACAGACAAAAATGAAAAAAATTGCAGTTTTGGTTTCAGTATTGATTATAGAGTGCCCTCCATTAAAAATTTTCAAAATATCTTCAATGTACAGAATTGGATCTGTTACAGTTTTATTATATTATAGATGTGAAAGTGTGGATGTTTGGATGTTTGGATGCTTAGATGTTTGGATGTTTGTTTGTTGACTCAATCACGCCGCAACTACAGAACCGATTTGGCTGAAATTTTAAATGGACGTAGATTATGCCCTGCCCTACAGCTATAGGTAGATTACAATAGTGAACTTCCTTGATAGTAGGTATAAAGGTTGGAAAAGGGAGTGGGAAAGGGAACCGGAAATCCACGATTCCCTCGGGATTTGTTTAAAACCGAAATTCACGCGGGTGAAGCCGCGGGCGTTCTCTAGTAGTACTATAATTGGCACTCCTTTGTTTAATTCGGTAATGCATTTTGAGAGATAAAAAAGTGCGCCGAGGACTGTTCGTCGTCACAGTTCTGGTCTGTTCTGTTCTGTTCCGTCGTCTGCACAGGCCCTAAGCAAGAAAATCAGCCAAGTGCGAGTCGGGCCTCGCTCTTTCAGGGTTCCGTACATAATTATGAACAATATAATATTTTGGGTCTAAGAAATATTTAATTTCCGAGCTAGACATCGCAACAAACCGTGAAAGAAAAACCCAAAAAAATGTTCGTTTATTTTGGTCACAGCTTATAAACTATTTAATAAATCGTTGTTTTCAGTATTTGTTGTTTAAATAGAGCATATAGTACATAATATACTGAAATATCATATTCCCAACTAGTTTAGTTTTTGAGATAGCCCCCGTCACAAAAATGGTCTAAAACTGACAACTTTGATGGCCTCCCATTCCCTTATTTTTTGAGATAAAAATTAAAAATATATATATTTGTACTCTAATTAATGAGCTCTAAACAATGATACCCCACAAGCTAGGGTAAAGAAAAAATTTTTTTTTCCGGCTCCTTTTTCATGTATGGGAGCCCCCCTGAAAAATAATTTAATTCAATTTCTAATTCAATATTTGATTTTGGGTTAACGTTTTAAACTAAATACCAAAATTTCAGGTTTGTAACTCATTTCGTCTGCGAGCTAGAGACCTGTGACCGGCGGACAGACGGAGAGACAGACAGACAGACAGACAGACAGACAGCCGAGTGACATTAATAGGGCTCCGTTTTTTACCCTTCGGGTACGGAACCCTAAAAAAGGGACTATTCGCATCGTTGCGCTAGAAATCTCAATAGAAACGCGTTTCTCAAATTAATTCATCCGTCTGATCTTTAATTTATGATTGAGATAATCGTATCGAGCGTGTGCGATATTTGATCTGCAGTCATTTAACGCCTTGACCTTGCCATAAATCAACCTTTTAATTTAAATCATCTGTCGAATGATTGATGGTGATGCAATCAAAACAAGACAACGCATCGAAACGCGAGATATTTTGTTCAATGGTGTTTAATTTCAAATAACTGACAGCCCTATGCGACAACGGCGATTGATTTATTATAATCATAAATAATTATAATTAAGTTTATTCAAGTTCATAGTTCACAACAAGTTAGTTTCTGGTTAGAAAATGTTGGCACCAAAGACTAGGTACATGGTCAAAACATTGATCGTAAGAACATAGGTAGGTACACAATACATACATGATAGAATGTGGCTGTAGTTGATATTAGCACACGAATTTGCCAGCTCGCTACACTCCTACACTTAGTTTTTGGTTGCTTTACATTTTTCTTGTTTATTTAAAAAAATGTATGCATTTAAATAAATAAATAAAAAAATGAGTTACCGTGAGCGAAGAAACAATTTAGTGGAATTTCAAAGTCTATATTATCATCTTCAATTTCTAGATAATAGAGGAAAAGATGTACCTTTGAATAAGTGGGATTACCGCATACAACGTTTTGTCTTATAATATTAGGGACAGCCCTGCTTCGACTGAATACCTACACACTGTGACAGCTGAACCTGATGCTAGAACAATTCACGCACCAGAATCCTATAATTCGTTGCGTTGGTCGTAAATTATGCGAGCTCCTGTGGGCGGACTGGGGACTGGCGAACTTGACTACACTGCCTACAGTCAACAGTAGGCTAAATGCATACACGAAAGAAGATCGCTTACGGCCGCAAGAAGGCCGCAAGACCCGCAAAGCCGGCAGGTGGCGCAAAAGTCGTCAGAGTCGAGCACCATAGCTGACATTTCAAGATGTACTGAAAATTACGTTAGTAGAAAAGTACGGCCGCATCGAGCGCATCGAAATAATTCCAATGACGTTCGTCGAGTCGCGTACTGATGTCTTCTACGAGTCATGTATTATAAAGCGCGTCCGATGCTGCCGATGTTACTCGCATTTGCGCCTTCTGTTGGTCTTTCGTCGGTGTGCGATCTCCTTAAATGTATACATGCAGTTGCTAATGCTAAATAGTGAGCTAGAATTTCTGAATATGACCTAGGTCCTAGGCATAACACCAAACAATGATATATACGTTCTAATATTAGGATTGTGAAACTTGTTGCAAGTTTCGAGACTTTGTTTCAACATGAAAGCTTTTTTTCATTTAATGTATCTAATTGATCGTTAGAATATTATGTAGGTACTTTTTAAATAAATCGTATTATTAATTGGTAAAGAGGTTATGGGTCAGTTGCAACATAGGCGGTTAAAGTTACGTTGTGGTTACCGTTTAAGTTTAACCACGAAAAAACCAAAATGGGTTGTACAAGTTAATAATCGTACAGCTTTGGTAAAAGTTAAGGGAAAAAGTTTTGTCTAACGTTACCGAAACATGAGCTTCAATGCTGAGTTCAAAAATATAGGAAGTGAAGAAAAAAATATTAAGCAAGATCAAGGCTTAACAAGCTTACATGATGTATCTATCTACCTATAACTATTTGAAAACACGTTTCAAGTAATTTTCACAACAGAACTTGACCTTATTTTAACACAAATTTCAGTGGCTTCATCGTCTATGATATAAGTTCCCGCATTCTACACTAGCGGCACGCTATGATGGCCGGTTTGACACATTACAATAGTGATGTGGAATGTCAATTTATTCTCGAACAAAAAACAATTAAGTTTTGTTTTTGTACCTGATTAAATAGGTTTAATAAAACAAAAATGTATATGTTTATTTAATTTATTTGAACGAACTGAATATTTGAACGAAAATGAATATACATACTTTATATGCACACAAGAAACATATGAATACAAAAGATACCAAAAAAGGTGCCACAAAAGGCCATAATTAATCAGATTCGTCCATACTACTATTTTCACTGTCGTCACTGCTATCATCACATACATTAATAATTATATGTTCGTTTTCTATAATATTATCTATTTTCACATCTCTTTCATAATCTTCCCTTATTAATTTAACAGTTCTATTCACAACCTTTTCCCAGTCTCCTTTAGTCACATGTTCACAAGCTTCTTCTAATAATTTTAGCATTTTTTTTGTGGTAAATGGGGGTTCTGTATTGTGTCTTGCAGCATATCCCTTAATTTGAGCCCACACCAACTCAATCGCATTATACTCACAATGGTAAGGCGGTAACCGTATAACTCTGTGCCCATGTTCTAATGCTATTTCGTCAATGACGTATCGGATCTTGGTTGGTTTGTTTTCTTTTAAAAGACGTACTAATTCCGCTTTTAACATATTCATGTTTGCATCTACGCCATTTTTACGAAGCCATGCGACGATATCAGCTTTCTTTTGGGATTGGGCAGGTGGCTTGTCAATTTGCATCGAGTGGTATGGGGCGTTGTCCATAATTATAATAGATGGTTCAGGGAGGCTACACAACATTGAGGTAAACCATTCAGTAAACTTTTCTCCATTCATGTCTTCATGATAGTCTCCAGTGGTTTTTGACGCAAAAGCCATGAGAGAACCTTCGACAAACCCGTTGATGGTTCCGGCGTGACAAATTATAAGTCGCGATCCTTTTCCTACAGGAACTTTGGAAGTAGATGCTGCTGTGTCATCGTTCCAAGAACGGCCTACAGTATGGTTAGCATTAAGCCATGTTTCATCCAAGAACACAACATTTTGCCAATTTTTGATTTCTTTCACTTGCCGTAAAAAAGTATACCTTGCCATCGCTATATCAAATCTTTCCATCAATATTTTGCGTTTGTTACATTTTTTGTATCGAAATCCAATGGTCTTCAAAATCTTCGTTAAAGAACTTTCCCCACCGAAGAATAATCCAGCTTCCTTCAGTGAATGCACCAACTTTTTTCTTGTTGGATACTCCTTCTGTAAATAGTAGCCGTAAACATGTCTTCGGATAGCATCGGCATCAAAGCTATCGATGCCTACGACTGGTTTTGCTCGTTTTCTCTTTTTTGGTGTGTGAAGTTTATTTTCTTCTGTGCCAGTCTCGCCATATTTTTTTTTAGTTATCCGTCTAACAGTTCGTTGTCCAATATTAAGCGCATCAGCTACGCGTTCAACCACTGACGTTATAGGTAAAATTGGCCCTCCATTTTGAGCTTCACGATCGAAATAGTTACGAAGGCGTATTACGAACTCACGTGTCTGACTATTTAGAACAGTTCTCTGCGTACGTTCGGTCATATCGACGAAATCCACAACAAAGGGCTTGAACAGAGTCCAAATTAACGAGCAAGGGTCAACAGTAATGCAGTATCAATATTTGAAATCCAAAGCCAGGTCAAAACTATATCACAATCGCATTGCACTGACAGTTTATACTTTTCGAAGCAACGTCAATTCGAAACTGCTTTGTTTTGCATTGAGCATTGACGCGAGTTTGCCGGAGGTAGTAGTTGTGCTAGCCAGCGATCCTATGTGACGATCGTATTAGATTCCATTTTTAAAAATTTATTGATATTTTTTTGCGATTTCAGAGGTTTGTCCACATAGTGAAAATTGTTCATATTCACAAGTACATTCACCCCTTAAATGGTGCAAACTGATTTTTCTACACTTGTATACATTTAAGAAATCAATTTAATAAATAAATTTTGAGTCCTAAACCTAAAACTACATTCGATAAAATTTATGAATCTCTGCACATCACTATCTATAATAATATAATAAGACTGTAACAGATCCAATTCTGTACATTGAAGATATTTTGAAAATTTTTACTGGAGGGCACTATATAATCGATACTGAAGCCAAAACTGCAATTTTTTTCATTTTTGTCTGTCTGTCTGTCTTTCTGTCTGTCTGTCTGTCTGTCTGTCTGTATCTTGGCCGCGCATCACGCCGAAACTACTGGATGGATTCGAATGAAACTTGGTACGATTTTAGTATATACTTCGAGGTAGGACATAGGATACCTTTTATCCCGAAATTCTGCGCGGTTCCCGTGGGAGAGGGGAAGAAAGTTAAAACGTGTATTTAGCTGTAATGCATTAATGCGTTGTTGGATTTCACTCATTCTTTTTTTGTTAGAAAGGTAATACTTTATATATTATCCCGTAAATATTTCAAGGTCATAGGTTTTTTAGTTCAAAAATGACAGACATTACAACCTCAGTATTGGGTTCAAATAACTTGGGACCCGGATCTTTGAACATACGGCTTATTTTATATTGGTGTGCGTTTAAATTTATGTTTGTCGGTCTTTCTATTTGTTTCAGCTAATCTCCGAAACGGCTGGATCGATTTTAATGGAACTTTCAATGTTATAAGGAGTCACTTAGGCTACATTTAGTTTAGGTACATAAAAGACTTATGGGATCCGATCCGATCCTATATAAAAACCTATATCTACGCGAACGAAGTTGCGGGGGTCAGCTAGTCGTCAATAAAGTAATACAATTATTTCCTTCAAAGTCGTTATCAATTAATACGGAACTTCATGAGCGGACAAACGTCAAACCGGCCATCATAGCGTGCCGCTAGAGTAGTATGTTCAATGTACATTGTACAATTCCTATCTAGGTACTAGGTGTATGTACGCCGGCTGGTCTAAGCCAATTAAACAGATTTTGTTAATATTCTGCAAATGATGCCGATGGTGACACTAGAATGTGGTTTTAACGTTGTATGTATGTACATTGTACAATACAGTTTACTTTACACTTAAGTACATAATATTATGATTTCTTGTGATATTTATTTCTTACAGATTTGCCGTTGCATTCTAAAAAAAATTCCACTTTTGTTTAAAAACCTTATATTCTAAAAGACTGTTAAGGCCCCTATCCCAGTAGCGTTTTGCGAGCGTTGGCGTTTCTCCAACGTCTGTGCAGCGTTGTCGCAACGTTAACGTTGCGAAGTCGAAGCGTGAACGGTTGCCATTATAGTAGGGGAGCCGAGGATGCTAAATGTGGATTTACTCGAGCGTCGTCGGGACTAGTAGATTTTATAGATTAGTTGATAGGAAGAATAAAAGGTTATAATATAAGGTTTTCCATTTCAGTGGTGGGGAAAGCTTCTAGCTGCACACTCATCTTCAATAGACGATTTTTATAACTTCGGCTTGTGGAAATCGGCCGATTATATATTTTTTTCTGATTCTGTCATGATTTTTTAAATATACTTTTCTTAGCTCGTAATTAACCCACCATATCTTAATCTAATGTTTCTGAGTATTTCTGCCCATAATTTTTTTTATTTTGCGCGCGGCTCTATTTAAAGGGCTTATATATGGTAGAGGGTACTCAGCAGGATGCAAGATGCCTCGCCTCTCTTATCTTAATCTGACGCGCTTGAGTAAATCCAAAAATCCCCTCTTGGGCTCCCCTACTATTGGACACTCTCAACGTTGACGTCGCGTCAACGCGACGTTGTCGCTGCGCAGACGTTGGAGAAACGCCAACGCTCGCAAAACGCCAGTGGGATAGCGGCCTAAGACAACATACCTACTACATAACATAGCTCATCGAATCGCGCTACTGAAGTGTCAGTGAACGTCGCGTCGGGGCACATAGTACTAACAACCGTTTAGACGTTGGGATCCCAAGTTGCTCGAATGATGACCCCTCACCAACAATTAGGTACAGCGATGATATTCCCACTAGGTGGAAGAACGATCTCAAGCGAGCCTTGCAAGATACTTAAGTCAAACAGTGGACCTCTATAGGTTGAGATGATGTTAATATTTCGAAGCTGCATAGACGTTTAGTTCAGACCAAAACAAGCATAAACAAAATTATACTGCCGTTTATGTTATACCATACAACACATCGATGCATAAAACCTAAACTTTCCACTTTATTACGGACAATAGAATAGTTTTGAGACCTAAGATAAATAATCTAGTCAGCTTCCCTATGACAACGTGTTGAAATTTCGCACAAATATAATATTTATTATCGTTGTCAAGAAATCAATGCCCTTTGTGCCTTTCACTTACTTCTTCAAGTAGAACCCGTTCGCGTTGGTCATGTCTATCAATAATGCACATACGCTCGTAATCCTCGATAGTGAAAACTTGTTTCAGTACCTAGGGATTGCGTACATAAAAGGGTGTGGAACTAAGTATTAGAAATGTCTTCGAAAAAGTAGTAGGTAATATTGTTCTTGATTTTTATCTGATCTATGAGACCTATTACATGTACATTATAGACATATCTAGTTTTAATATAAGCGCTTTAATTGCGTTAAAAGGTAGAAATGAAATTTTTATGGCTGCAGCTTAGTTGCTTAAAATTGGGGTATTGTTAAAATGGCTCCTTCAATTAGTCCATGGCTCGTGGCATGGCTAAAAGTTTAAGTCTCATATCATCGCGTTAATAATGTTAAATCAGTCGGTGAAAGTCTAATTGGCTGCAGATTTTAACTTCACCTATTGGATTAATGTCATAATTCTTAATCAGAATTAATTTACTCATTAGAACTAACTTAAGAACATGGTTTCTTCAATAAAACTTTTAAGATTTTGTTCTTTATTATTTTCGTATTTAATACCATACGTACTGTTGATTTGTCATTATTTTCCACTTAAGGTTTGAATTCTTTAACATCCACAGCCAATTTGATCATGTATTTGTTCTTTAAATTACGTCGCTGTAAACGTTGATTGTTTCACGTGATACCAAACTCTATTTAAGTGTGTACTTGTACTTCGGCAAAAACTAGTTCTGTAATTGAAACTACTTGGAACTAGGCTTGCCACTTGTGGTTGTATATCTTGTACGGTTCGATACAGTTCGTACAACTTACAATCATGTCTTTGCGGCTTGCTGTGTCAGTTATTGGGTGTATTAAAATTGTTCTGCTATTTTATTGTTTTCGCAATAATTTGACTCGATATCTACAAAATTCTTTACGATTTTGAACAGTAAGAGCTGTATAGAGTATCGCTGAATTAACAATAGTTCTAAGTTCAGAAGTTTTTAGAAAAATTTGAGTTCATTTAAAAATATCACATCAATGAAGAATACACCTGGAAATGTGGCATCTTCTAAAGTGTTAGTTTCTAATCAAGAAAGCTGCATCAATCATTGCTACAATCTCAGTTATGGTGATTAACTGAATTTATGGTATTCAAAAGACAATATATAACCTAATTTTCCGTGATACGGTTTAGTTTAAATTGCATTATATGTATTTCTAAATCTATTCTTCTAAGAACTAGTGTCTTGTTTCATGCTTCGACATCTACACCTCATCGGATAATTTGAAACTAGGTTTGCCACTTACAGCTTACAACCGCTGTATATCTTGCCTGGTTCGATACGGTTCATACAATTTACATGGTTTTGCATCTAGCTGTAACGGAACTTGGGTATAATAAAATTGTCTCGATATTTTATCTTCAATCTAAGTGTTTTTGCACTGTAATCTATACTAATATAATAAAGCGGAAGAGTTTGTTTGTTTGAACGCGCTAATCTCAGGAACTACTGGACCGATTTCAAAAATTTTTTCACCGTTGGAACTTGGATATGTTCGAGATCCTTGAGTGCTATAGGCTATATAATATGCACCACGGGCGAAGCCGGGGCGGACCGCTAGTAAAATAATATTCTAATAATGTCACAATTGTGACTCAACTACTTTTATTGATTTTCAAATTATAAATGACTTTAGAATTATTATGTATACTTACATAATATATTTTATTACTAGATGATGCCCACGGCTTCGCCCGTGTGGATTTAGGTTTTTAAAAATCCCGTGGGAACTTTTGATTTTCCAGAACAAAAAGTAGCTTATCTGTAGAAACCCGTCCCCAAAACGGAAAAATCCCGTGGGATCCCCACGATTTCGGAATACAATTCCTTACAGCATCAGGGTTGAGGAGTTGGATATGTACCTACTCGAGTTCATTCAACGATAAAGTCTTTAATTGGTACCCCCAATATCAATTTAAATAACCGAAAGTTTCTAAAACCCATTAGTTTTGGGGATTAGGTCCCCTACAGCATCAGGATTGAGGAGTTGGAATCCAAATTTTTTATAGAAGAGGGTCGCAATGTTTCTCTATCGATTAAAAAAAAAATTACGCAAATCGGTTCAGAAATCTCGGAGATATCGGTGTACATAGGTAGAAAAACACAACTCCTCCTTTTTTGAAAGTCGGTTAAAAAAGTAGCCTATGTTACTCCCTGGTTAATTCTCTACTTGTATGTGAAGGTCCCGTCAAAATCGGTTCAGCCGTTCCGAAGATTAGCCCGTTCAAACAGACAGACAGACAGACAGACAGACAGACAGACAGACAGACAGACAGACAAAAATTTTAAAAACGTGTGATTCGGTTATGGTAGCGTTCAAATAACCATATGAGCTTAATATGAGTTAGTTATTTCGATATTACAGACAGACACTTCAATTTTATTTATTAGTATAGATATTTTATTATTACTTAAAGCTTTTTGCATGTCCAAATGCCCAATCAACTTGACTTTTGACGTACCCAAGAAATTATAAAAAAAGAAAGCTGAAGATTAAACGCCGTTATTTTTTGCAAAGAATTTCCGAATAACCTTGGAAATATGATAGGTCAAGTATTCTCTCGTAAGTGAGTTAAGGGCACTCGATATTCGTGCCGGGTTTTACAAAAGAATGGTGGATTTATAAATGGCTCAAAAGTGCTTAAAGAAATATATGCGAGCTCTTATTGATTGTCTATGGTGGATATAAAAAAGGGTGTAGTCTTTTTGCAGCACGTATGTATTAAAAAATCTGTACATATCAACGATGAATCCCAATAGCCCTTGACTGAAATCTCACCTGATGGTAAGTGACGATCGGTTTCTACACGGCATCGTACCGGAACGCTAAATCGCTTGGCGTCACGGCTTTGCCGGTAGGGTGGTAACCAGCCAGTTCTGTTTATTTATATTTTGATGTAGTGCGGAAATTCTTTCAGTTTAGAATATACCTACTTAATATGGAAAAATTAAAATCATTTAATTTAGTGATGAATTTAGTTTAACTAAGTAAGTCGGCTAAAATAATTAAAAACAGTTATTATTAGTAATAATTATTAAACCTACCTATATATGTTTTTAATTATTATTATTATTTACCGAGCCTTGAGCGTTGAATTTTATTACGCGACCTGAGATCAAAGCAATAAAGAGAATATTTATTTTATTAACGTGTTTGACGTCGACTGAAATTGCATTTAGGGACGAGAAAAATTATCATGTATTAGTGCACAGACTGCCACAGGCGTGAAGTTTATATGTCGCTTACTACAAGGTTTAAAATGCAATAAATATTTGGAATTAGTGGGGTGGGTATCTGAATTGATGTCCACTGTAAAGATTAAATGAATGGGGAAGAAGACTTTGATGTAGGTGGGTATCTCTTTCCAAACAAATTATTTATTGATCGTGTTGGTTTTTTGTGCTTTGGTTCTAGCTTGAGCACAATACGAAACATGCATAGAGCAAAATACATTATACTTGAATTAAACTGAAGCTACTAAGACAACTTGGGATGGCGATAGCAAAGTTTCCCTGAACAATCAAATTAAAAAAAATGACAAAAATGCCACGAAAACTTTGACAAAGAAATATTCCTCATGGAGATGGTTTTAGTAATTTCAACGAGTTTGGAATATAAAATCTATACTTCGCGTTAGTATTTACTATTTATATAATACTGACTTTATATAGGTACTCAAAGTATGTATTCCTACGTATAATTACGAAATATCAAATGTAGTGCACAATTCAACTGTAGAGGAATCTACGGAAGATGTATTAAAGTCAGAAACGTGCAAATGGTAATCTAAACCTCACAATTGTCTGGACAAAGTTATACAACGGAAACAGCATCCTCTGGGAAGTCGGTGTAATTTTGACCGCGGTTGAAGGTCGTACATAGCACGTAACCGTTGCTCAGCGGTGGGGTTATAACGAGTTTGCGTATTGCGGCAACGTTGATCGACTTCGAGTATCGAAAGTCGAAACACAATAACTTCAAAGTAAAATATACCTAAATCGCCTTGTTACCCGACTGCGCAACGCAAAGGAGTGGTAATGTGTTTATCAAACTATGTATGTACGTATGAATGTATGTTTGATCCTTTGTGGTACTCTAGAGACCAAACGCGTGGGCTGATTTTAAAAAGTGGCACGTCGTTAGATTTGCCATGTATCAACGTGTCAACGAGAACATAAAAAATTTAAAAATTCAAAATGGCGGATTCTGGGCACCATAAAGTGGGGTTCAAAAATTTAATTTCTTCAAATCCTATTGAGTGGGATATCAAATTAAAGAACTTGAATAGGTGATTACAAAAATATATTTATTTGACAAATCGTCAATGAAGGGCTCCGTGTGAATGCGGTCTTACGCAGTCGGTTTTTAGGGTTCCGTACCCGAAGGGTAAAAAACCGAGCCCTATTAATGTCACTCGGCTGTCTGTCCGTCTGTCCGCCGGTCACAGGTCTCTAGCTCGCAGACGAAATGAGTTATAAACCTGAAATTTTGGTATTTAGTGTAAAACGTTAACCCAAAATCAAATATTGAATTAGAAATTGAATGAAATTATTTTTCAGGGGGGCTCCCATACATGAAAAAGGAGCCGGAAAAAAAAATTTTTCTTTACCCTAGCTTGTGGGGTATCATTGTTTAGAGCTCATTAAGTAGAGTACAAATATATATTTTTTTAATTTTTATCTCAAAAAATGAGGGAATGGGAGGCCATCAAAGTTGTCAGTTTTAGACTACTTTTGTCTGCCCTTCTTCACATGTGTAGAATTGTAAGCACCATTCCGAACCTGTGGTAGATTCATTTGTCGATTCGTAAACGCTTGTGAAAGTTTATCTGAATAAAATTATGATTACTTATATAAATGATAAAAAGGCGTGGATTTGACTCGTTCCAGCAATGCGCGAGACGGCAATTCAATCATGTACTTAACATAAAATTGTTATATTGATATTGTAAATTTGGAAAAGAGCAACCGCCGAGTTTCTTGCTGGTTCTTCTCGGTTGGAATGGCATTCCGAACCAGTGGTAGATTCATCTGACTATTCAAAAGCACTTGTAAAAGTTTATTTGAATAAAAAACTTTTCTATTCTATTCTATTCTAGACCATTTTTGTGACGGGGGCTATCTCAAAAACTAAACTAGTTGGGAATATGATATTTCAGTATATTATGTACTATATGCTCTATTTAAACAACAAATACTGAAAACAACGATTTATTAAATAGTTTATAAGCTGTGACCAAAATAAACGAACATTTTTTTGGGTTTTTCTTTCACGGTTTGTTGCGATGTCTAGCTCGGAAATTAAATATTTCTTAGACCCAAAATATTATATTGTTCATAATTATGTACGGAACCCTGAAAGAGCGAGGCCCGACTCGCACTTGGCTGATTTTTTACTTTCGTGCCAATATTATGCTTGGTTTGAGTTTGTCCATATATTATGTAGGTACACTGTACAGTCTGCCGCGCTCCAAACGGAAATTTTGCAAAATAAAAATCGGAAGTACTAAATACGACTTTACAATGAAAGACTTTGTGTCCATTTTGCTCTGATATTGTAGTTTTTCAATATTCGAAATCTAGAAGCGTTGTCGAGGTGTTCGAACTCGGCATAATCCTACAGTAACACACTAAAATCGTCCATTTCCCTCTACTACTGCTACACTAGCGGCACGCTATGATGGCCGGTTTGACACATTACAATAGTGATGTGGAATGTCAATTTATTCTCGAACAAAAAACAATTAAGTTTTGTTTTTGTACCTGATTAAATAGGTTTAATAAAACAAAAATGTATATGTTTATTTAATTTATTTGAACGAACTGAATATTTGAACGAAAATGAATATACATACTTTATATGCACACAAGAAACATATGAATACAAAAGATACCAAAAAAGGTGCCACAAAAGGCCATAATTAATCAGATTCGTCCATACTACTATTTTCACTGTCGTCACTGCTATCATCACATACATTAATAATTATATGTTCGTTTTCTATAATATTATCTATTTTCACATCTCTTTCATAATCTTCCCTTATTAATTTAACAGTTCTATTCACAACCTTTTCCCAGTCTCCTTTAGTCACATGTTCACAAGCTTCTTCTAATAATTTTAGCATTTTTTTTGTGGTAAATGGGGGTTCTGTATTGTGTCTTGCAGCATATCCCTTAATTTGAGCCCACACCAACTCAATCGCATTATACTCACAATGGTAAGGCGGTAACCGTATAACTCTGTGCCCATGTTCTAATGCTATTTCGTCAATGACGTATCGGATCTTGGTTGGTTTGTTTTCTTTTAAAAGACGTACTAATTCCGCTTTTAACATATTCATGTTTGCATCTACGCCATTTTTACGAAGCCATGCGACGATATCAGCTTTCTTTTGGGATTGGGCAGGTGGCTTGTCAATTTGCATCGAGTGGTATGGGGCGTTGTCCATAATTATAATAAATGGTTCAGGGAGGCTACACAACATTGAGGTAAACCATTCAGTAAACTTTTCTCCATTCATGTCTTCATGATAGTCTCCAGTGGTTTTTGACGCAAAAGCCATGAGAGAACCTTCGACAAACCCGTTGATGGTTCCGGCGTGACAAATTATAAGTCGCGATCCTTTTCCTACAGGAACTTTGGAAGTAGATGCTGCTGTGTCATCGTTCCAAGAACGGCCTACAGTATGGTTAGCATTAAGCCATGTTTCATCCAAGAACACAACATTTTGCCAATTTTTGATTTCTTTCACTTGCCGTAAAAAAGTATACCTTGCCATCGCTATATCAAATCTTTCCATCAATATTTTGCGTTTGTTACATTTTTTGTATCGAAATCCAATGGTCTTCAAAATCTTCGTTAAAGAACTTTCCCCACCGAAGAATAATCCAGCTTCCTTCAGTGAATGCACCAATTTTTTTCTTGTTGGATACTCCTTCTGTAAATAGTAGCCGTAAACATGTCTTCGGATAGCATCGGCATCAAAGCTATCGATGCCTACGACTGGTTTTGCTCGTTTTCTCTTTTTTGGTGTGTGAAGTTTATTTTCTTCTGTGCCAGTCTCGCCATATTTTTTTTTAGTTATCCGTCTAACAGTTCGTTGTCCAATATTAAGCGCATCAGCTACGCGTTCAACCACTGACGTTATAGGTAAAATTGGCCCTCCATTTTGAGCTTCACGATCGAAATAGTTACGAAGGCGTATTACGAACTCACGTGTCTGACTATTTAGAACAGTTCTCTGCGTACGTTCGATCATATCGACGAAATCCACAACAAAGGGCTTGAACAGAGTCCAAATTAACGAGCAAGGGTCAACAGTAATGCAGTATCAATATTTGAAATCCAAAGCCAGGTCAAAACTATATCACAATCGCATTGCACTGACAGTTTATACTTTTCGAAGCAACGTCAATTCGAAACTGCTTTGTTTTGCATTGAGCATTGACGCGAGTTTGCCGAAGGTAGTAGTTGTGCTAGCCAGCGATCCTATGTGACGATCGTATTAGATTCCATTTTTAAAAATTTATTGATATTTTTTTGCGATTTCAGAGGTTTGTCCACATAGTGAAAATTGTTCATATTCACAAGTACATTCACCCCTTAAATGGTGCAAACTGATTTTTCTACACTTGTATACATTTAAGAAATCAATTTAATAAATAAATTTTGAGTCCTAAACCTAAAACTACATTCGATAAAATTTATGAATCTCTGCACATCACTATCGTCAATAAAGTAATACAATTATTTCCTTCAAAGTCGTTATCAATTAATAC
Organism: Melanargia galathea; assembly: GCA_920104075.1. Taxonomy (NCBI): domain Eukaryota; kingdom Metazoa; phylum Arthropoda; class Insecta; order Lepidoptera; family Nymphalidae; genus Melanargia; species Melanargia galathea. Next base: position 18,919,351 of record OV049859.1, read on the forward strand.
GGAACTTCATGAGCGGACAAACGTCAAACCGGCCATCATAGCGTGCCGCTAGAGTAGTTGTAATAAAGACAAATGAAATGCAAAACGAGGCAATTTTGTCTCTTTGTATTTTAGATTAAAAGTTGTGAATTTAGATATTATGTGCTACATTTCTTTTATCGGATCATACCTACTAATTAATTATCATTGTTAATTTGCTAAGTAGTAGGCCAAGGTTTTAATGTAGGTAATGCCTACTTAACAAGTATAAATTAGAAATTTAAAAAACCCCCGACATTCGCCATTTTGTGGCGGCGGCCATCTTGGATTTGCATAATGCTATTCTACTAGTCAAGCCCTTTCATTTGATACCCATATTGAGGACGTTGTGATAAAATATGTAATCCGCCATTTTGTAGCGGCGGCCATCTTGGATGGATTTTCATCAAACATAGCTAACAACACTCTCGACTAATTCACCTTTCAAACAAAAAAAACCGCATTCAAATTGGTCCACGCGTTTGAGCTCCACAGGGGAACAGACAGACACACACACACACACACACACACACACACAGACACGTCAAACTTATAACACCCCGTCGTTTTTGCGTCGGGGGTTAAAAATAAATTGTATTATTAATCACTTAGGTCTTAGATACTTACGTATATTACAAAACAAGGTTTCCCACCGCGTCTGTCTGTCTGTTAGCTATAAACTCAAAAACCACTGAATGGATTTTCGAAAATTTTACACAATTAAATTCCTTTATTTTTATGAATCTCAAAAAAATTGTCTTATTTTTTTCTGTTTTTTTTTTTTCTAAGCGCATTTTGTCTATCATATTGAATTTGTCATGCATGACCAATAGTCATGACGTCATACCTATTCTGTTGTCGATAGTCGTCGAACCCATACGTCTACGCATACCCTATTAGTGAAGTAGGGCATGTTCCACGCTAACAAAGCATCTTATAGATTAGCCGTTTCCATTATCTTGCAAAAGCGGCAGTTGTCTTCGTTATCGCGACGACACGCTGCCCGAGCACTTGTTGTGTCCACGATTACTCAGGTTACGTTAAAACTTTCCTCCGGTGGCAGCCATTACGCGTAATTAGTTCAGTGTTGACGTTGAATATCTATACTATTGATAAAAAATGGGTGTTTTGTATTTATTTGTCAATAGCAAAGGTCTGTTGGTTTTGATTGTATGGGAGAAAAACATCCCTTATAGCATAGCATAATAATGATTATTATCGACAGCTTCGATTGTATTTTTATATTGATTTTCTAGATATTGAGATAGTGTCTCGATATGAATACAATATCGATCAAAGACATAATATGTAAGTATATGGGGTAGATAGGCGATGACCACTGTTTCCTAAGAAATCGCGCATGGCAAAATAAACATTTACGTGTAATACCTACCTCCTTTTTGAGCTTTATTTCTGAACTTCTGTGTTTACAGCGAAATGGCGCACTATCACGGTAATTTTTGTGCACTAAAACAAATAAATTACGCCGAAATCTCAGTGTGTAGTGTGTACTGAGTGTGAATTTGAGAACTTGTACACAAGTTTTTCTCCCACAAGGCCGTTCCATCCATGATAATAATATATTTATATTTTATCGATAGTCTTGGTCTGCAACACTACAGACCAGGTTAATATGAACCAACTTTGTAGGTATTGTCGTTTAAATTTTATTTATCGGTCAAAATTTTGAATGGTCACTTATCACTAACAGCAACCAAATATAATTATGTAAGTACCTACTTACTTTTTATTGTAATCTTGTTATTATTTCTCTTATTCTGGTTCATAAGATGACTTTTAATTAAATGATAAGTGATAAATGACTTTTATCGAGCTAATAAAATTCCGAAAAATCGAAAGGTGAAATCCCACCCATTGCACTACTTAATAGCTCCCACGTAAACAATAATCGCATTTAAAAAATAACTATTAATAATTTTTTTGAATGTAAATACTAAATATACAATCCAATACAAAAAGGGTACAATCCAATACGCTTTCCAAAAAGTTGCGGACTTGAACCTAAATAGTTTTAAATGAAAGACAATATATAACCTCTCATTTCAATATATATAAATGTCTGATTCGAAATCTATGTCCAAAAAAGATATTAAATATTTAAAAAAGTTGTTTCCGCAAAGAAGACAGCTTATGATTGAGCTACGTGATCATAGCCCATAGGTCACATACGTTCGCTGTCTATTTTATACTAAAGCATTTTCATACACCGAAACTTTTTCAATTTTTTCGAGATTGACAAGGCCCACAACAATGCAACCTATGTCATTGTAGATCATTGTCGTATTTTAATACATACTGTTAATTTCGTGTGTGTCTGTCTTGGGTATGGTTTCCATACAAAGTGCCCGTTTACCGGTATAAAGATTTTTGACGTGATATAACGTCTTATAAATCGATGAACACCGGCCGCATGCACGAAAAAGCATGACTCATTGTCACGTACCATAGCAATTAGCAACGTACGTACCATAGCAAACGAGAGCGCTTGTGAAGTTGTGACGCATCCATCTCTCTTTGTTTTCTAATGACGTTATCACCTAGGTAAAATTATTATTGTCCGTAAATCGACTTTACAGACAACCAATTTTTTTTAAAATTATTAATTCGTCTTTTTATTCGGGTGAGTAGGAACTTGGTCAAGGCACAAGAATAGACTCGAAATGTGTTCGAGTTCAGCAGGGCTATTCTGTAAAGCCATTTTCGAATTATCGAGAGTGAATTCGAGATGAGTTTGCTAATTTGTACTCTGTAAAACTCGATAGTACAGGTCTTCTCACTCAAACTCACTTCACTTTGCAAGTGCGTAGCAGATGTTTACAGAATATCAAACCAAGGTGAAGTGAGTTTGCTTTCGAAGCGAGTTATCTCACTTGAGTGAGCTTCGATATCGAGATGGTATTTTAGAGAATAGCCCTACAGGTAACGGTAGTTCAAAAACGATTATCAAGATTTCGTTGCTGATAGACGAACATACTCGTACAAATGCTAATTAAAAACTTATAAAAACATTTCTTTTGTCTGTCTTCATAAAGGCTGTAAAACTGTAATTATTATTGTGATGATGATCAAAGCTACGGCGTGAAAGTGGAACATGAAAACAAATAAACAGCCCGCCCAGTTATAATAATACGAAAGCATAAGCTTTCATAAGTAAGTACCTAATAATAAAGCGAAAACTGCAATTTTCCAATTTTTTGAACTTTTAGGATTTGTAAGTAAACTATATGGCCTACAGACGTCGTTTAGTGTTTAAATTAAAGCCAATTATAATAATTACTACAACATATTTTCAATTAATTTTACCCATAAAATGAGTAGGTATTTTCCCCGATATCAGAGTTTAAAATTGACCAAATCTTAAAATTTCACTTTGGGAATATTTTGTCAATTTTTGGTGAGCTGTACCTCATCAAATATTGAACTTAAAGAACTGGTTATGGTCTTAAATGGTAGCATTTTTAGTCTACTTTAAAAAAGTATAGAAAATATTTTTTTTAGAAACGCACACAGTTAAGGACCTATATTGAAAAAACCAAAAAGAGTGCAAAAATTTCGCGGGTTTTCACCTCTTTAAAAAACAAATAATATCTAGTTTTAAAAAAGTTATTTAATAAAAAATTTGAGTCCCGATTGGCACTTCGCTGATTTTTAAGTTAAGTATTTTAATAAGTAAGTAGGTACGTAATCTGAATGTAAAAAATCAAAAATGTTTCAATAAATATTTTTCTTATTTACATCTTGTATTTTTTCGCTATTGAGGTGAAAAGTTGTATGTATCACACGATAGGAAACTTTTTGTTTCTTGTGCCTTAATTGAATCCCTCACTACACTCAGGATTCGAAACAAAAAATAACTTTGCTATTTTGTTGAACAAATAAATAACTATTTTACGTTCTTTTACTTATCCCTAACATCTCCCAGTTATTTTTTTGCAAAAATATTTTATGTACAGACACGGCAAGTCTACGATTTTATTATAATGTATAAAAGATTAGAGGGCAAACAAAATTAATCTAAACGGAAAACTACTAAGTATGTTTTTACTTTTTAGTTGTATAACATAGCGGTTTTCCGTTTAGATTAACTTTATTTTGCTTAATTAATTTTAACTAGTTTATGCAGGATATAAGGGGACCGCTATCAAAAACAAAGCGCTATTATTATAATACAGTATCCGTATGAATAGATTTCGAATTATCTACTGCATTTTACGTGACCATTTTTTAAAAAGTTAGATTTTTTTTTTTAATTCAACTACAAGTTAGCCCTTGACTGCAATCTCACCTGATGGTAAGTGATGATGCAGTCTAAGATGGAAGCGGGCTAACTTGGAAGAGGTATGTATACCCCTGATCGGTTTCTACACGGTATCGTACCGGAACGCTAAATCGCTTGGCAGCACGGCTTTGTCGGTAGGGTGGTAACTGTGAGGGTAGGTAAATATAATGTAGACACAACAAAGTGAAGGTGATGCAATTAAAGTCAGTACATGCCTAACACTGGAGTTTCATTGACACGTTTCATATGGCGCAGTCAGAATTAACTTAAAATAAAGAAGTATAGTGGTAATTAGTAATTAGTGAAAATATGGAAAGTGTTTTATCACCGCCGTCTTCGTCCGCCACGGCTTAAGCCTCCCACCAGACCAGACCAGAGACAATTATTTAGAAATTATAAAATCCCAAATTGCCCCTGCCGGGAATCGAACCCAGGACCTCCCACTTATAAGACCACAGCGCTCACCACTGCGCCAGAGAGGTCGTCAAAAATGGGTATAGTAAGTGTAGTAAGTAATTAAATATATCTTTAAAAGATATATGCCATCGCAGACTTTTCTTAGACTTATCTTACACTTCTTCCCACCATACATCTCAGTGAATTAATTAGGCAGCGTTTTCAATGAAAGGACTCTTGATTTTTTCCGACATTTTCAACAATTATCGTCATATTTCAACTAATTTATATTAAACCTTAACAAATTATACATCTAAACCTTCCTCATAAATCACTCTATCTATTAGTGAAAACTGCATTAAAATAAAAATAAAAATTCGTTCTGTAAAAAATATTTATTTCTGAATTAATTCGTCACCATCTCTCGGATTTTCTAAATTCTACGCATAATCACGCCACGAAATTACTTTTTCCGCAATTCCCGGTGTATTTCCGGATTTCTTGTTGCGGGAAGGTGGATTACCACAATTTGTGACACGGTCGCCTCGCAGCCTTATAATTCAATGAACGCATCACATATTTTTTTTGTATATAAGACGCCGCAGATTTAAATAATATTTTAAGGAATAATTTTTTTTCATAAGAATTACGAATCTTAAACACTAGTCACACAAGACAGTTAATTATGTGCTTTAATAGTTAATCGGTTAAAGGCGAAGAATCCAAAAATATTTGGACAGACAATCACACGATTTGGACAGATTGACAGATTCTTTAAATTAAAAATTCATGGCATGATTTGCAAACCGGTCGACTTGAAACATCGCTCAATTTTAAATGCTGTCAAGTGAAATTTGAGCGCAACTTTGTCGATGAAATTGGAGCGTATTTGTGCTTGCGAACATTTCACTTGATACCTGTAATTGGAATTGCAAAAATACATTACTTCTGCAGTTTTATAAATTTCTTTACTTACTTTAAAAAGTTAAACTTTATAAAGTAACTAGCTGACCCCCGCGACTTCGTTCGCGTGTTTTTAGGTTTTATATAGGATCGGATCGGATCCCATAATTCTTTTATGTACCTAAACTAAATGTAGCCTGTTACTCCTTATAACATTGAAAGTTCCATTAAAATCGATCCAGCCGTTTCGGAGATTAGCTGGAACAAATAGACAGAACTACAAACATAAATTTAAACGCACGCCAGCTTAAAATAAGCCGTACGTACAAAGATCCGGGACCCAAGTTATTGGAACCCAATAAATGCCTGTCATTTCTAAACTAAAAAACGTATGACCTTGAAATATTTACGGGACAATACTTAAAGTACTACCTTTCTAACAAAAAAAGAATGAGTGAAATCGAATAACGCGTTAATGAATTACAGCTATATACACGTTTTAACTTTCATCCCCTCTCCCAAGGGAACCGTGCTGAATTTCGGGATAAAAAGTATCCTATAACCTACCTCGGAGTATAAACTCAAATCGTACCAAGTTTCATTCGAATCCATTCAGTAGTTTCGGCGTGATGCGCGGCCAAGATACAGACAGACAGACAGACAGACAGACAGACAGACAGACAGACAGACAGACAGACAAAAATGAAAAAAATTGCAGTTTTGGATTCAGTATCGATTATAGAGTGCCCTCCGATAAAAATTTTCAAAATATCTTCAATGTACAGAATTGGATCTGTTACAGTTTTATTATATTATAGATAGATATAAAGTTTAACTTTAATAAAGTAATAAAAAGTTAACTTAGTAATAAAAAGTAAAACTTTATAAAGTAATAAACGAGCGAGATTTTATCCGCGGGATTCATATATGAATTTTCTACCCCTAACCCCCGGGATTGAATTTTCAAAAATCCTTTCTTAGCGGATATCTACGTCATATTAATAGCTATCTGCATGCCAAACAGCCCAATCCGTCCAGTGGTTTGAGCTGTGCGTTCATAGATCAGTCAGTCAGTCAGTCACCTTTTCCTTTTATATATTTAGATTTTTATTGACGATTGTTTTATCGTCTATCCAAACTAACACTAACCTCTTTTAATACAAGTAGGGACCTACAACGACTGAAGCAATTAATTATTGATGATCGTCATCAAAAGCTGTGATAGCCTAGTAGTTAGGACAACCGACTTCTAATCGGAGGTCGTGGGGTCGATCCCGGGGCACGCACCTCTAACTTTTCAGAGTTATGTGCGTTTTAAGTATTTAAATATCACTTGCTTTAACGGTGAAGGAAAACATCGTGAGGAAACCTGCATGCCTGAGAGTTCTCCTTAACGTTCTCAAAGGTGTGTGAAGTCTGCCAATCCGCTTGGCCAGCGTAGTAGACTATGGCCAAAACCCTTCTCACTCTGAGAGGAGACCCGTGCTCTGTAATGAGCCGGTAATGGGTTGATCATGATGATCGTCATTTTAACGCTTATTGCTAACAAAAGTGAGAGTGAAGATGCCAATATAATTTATCACAACTTGAGTATAATTTCAAATATGAGTTGTTAATATGAGTTGAGATAAATTGTTTTGGGAAATGTCAAATTTAGTTCCTACTAACTGATGTCTGCGACTTCGTCCGCGTGGATTTAGGTTTTTTAAAAATCCCTTAGGAACTATGATTTTCCGGGATGAATAGTAGCAATCTATCTCCGGTCCAAATTTCAGCCAAATCTGTTCAGTATTTTTGCGTGAAAGAGTAACAAACATACAAACTTTCGCCTTTATAATACCTATTAGTGTGATAGCCTTCGGTGTGGCGCTTTGAATCGGCACAAGAATCAGGATAGTAATAGAGAATAATATACAGAGGTCAGTAGAAAAAAATAACTAGGCATATAAGTAATTATAATAACAAGAAAATGACAGTTGGTAAACTTAAAAACAATACTCTAAAAAAATGTTTTCATTTAGATAAAAGAGTAAGAATAGCAGCAAATGATGAGAAAAACAAATTCTGTTACCTACCGACTAAAAATAAATGACAAATAATTAAAAAGCAATGATAGTAGAACGCTCATATCGTGTTTATAAAAAGAACGCACGCAAGTAACACGTACCTAATAAACGAGAATGAGTTAAGAAAAAATTTGCTAATACCACTGAATAAATTGTTCAGTGGCTAATAGAAATAGAAGTGGTCGATTGTCGAACGATGCTAAACCTAGAAGCTAAACTAGAAGACATGCTTCTAGGGTATTCAAGCTATCAGCAGTCAACACAGTGCTCTTTATCTATCTATCTAATCCAAAGTCTAAAGGTCTCTCTATTTAACCCAGGTAAAGTATTTAACTGTTTACCAATTGGTAAAACAGATTGAAATTCCAATACATCGATTGATTATTATATTGACATGCCTTGTCAGTTAGTGTGATTAGTTTTTGGGTAACATCACAATACAATGTTAAAGGGCGGCAGCTGGTCAGCGTAGATATCTCACTCGAAACCAAAACCTGGTTACTTTCATATTTCTCACGGGCGCGATACGTATAATTTATGGAATTGTATCGAGGCAGCTTGACGGCGCTTCTTTCAACTTCACATTGTTTCTGACCATCTCGAGCATTTATATTACAGTTTAATAATTTAAACTGTATTTAACTTTAAATACAGATTAAATTACTGCAACACGCAAACCAGTCCGCTCGTTAGCACATCCCGCGCATTTGCGCTTTTTTGTCGGGCAAAAGGAATGTGAAACATTTGGGGTCCTTCTGGTGGGACGAGTGTGAAGTTTCGGAATGAACGCAAAGCAGCTATACTCGTAGACATTCGGATTGCTCTATTCGAAATGCAATAGTGCAGTTCGAGTCTACGAGTCGTATGTACAGAGCGGGTGGCGTGACTACTGGCTGCTCGGCGTCGGCAGTCCGCAACGAACTACGGAGTAGAGAGCCCGCCACGTGCAGTCACGACGCGACGTGGCGTGATGTCCACAGAATAAAAAATCCGGCCGTGCACCAATTGAAAAGTGACAGTGCGTCAGTGAGAAGAATTTGTGCTCGGGATTTTATACAGGACTCGTAACTTCATATCGACTCGACGACTTCGCCTCCATTTTCATTAATTTATTTTGTTATTTGCACAACATTTCTAGGTGAGTGCTTTACAGTTTTACTTTTTGTACATACATATTTTATTTGAATTAGAAAATTAAGTGAGAGTTATTATATTTAATTAAGTTAATTGAATACTTTTTAAGCAAGTTGCCTACAAATTTTGTCGATGTTAAGTAAACCTAACCGAATATTTTTGAATAACTCAGTGAGTTTAAATAATGAGTCAAAGTTAACAGCCGATTCAACGATAAACGAGTTTTCAAGGTTCACAAAATTTAACTTATTTAATTAGTGGCAGGTATTTTTTTAATAAAAATATATGTAGGAAGGTACCTACTTACCTGCTACGTTAATTTTTTTGCGAGTTCTGTTATGTGAAACTGTTTAAAAACTATTAACGTTGAGAGGCTGTATATTTTTTAAAGGTGAATTGGGGTAGCTATATGCATTTTAAATATAATTATATTATGCTTTATACTTATACACTTACCTACATTGATTTTTTGATAAAATTCACTAGATAGGTAGGCAACAATCGAATGTCAAATTATCGATAAAAGCCAGGTAATCTGTGTCAAACTAGGTCAAATAGGTACCTACCAAGGTATATAATTCCGGAAAATATACGTAGGTGTTTGGATGCTAATTTTTACTAACCATATCCTTGTGCGTGTAAATTATATCCATTAATTCATATTAAATTAAATATTAATCAATCAATGCGGATGATAAACTAATTGATACTATAATTGATGTCATGACTTAAATATCAATTAATACTTTAGGTAGGTACGCTAAACTTATGTGTACCAACCTCGATATCCATTACTATTATTATATAATTTAGTAACCTATTTCAAATATACAACGATCTTAATTATTAATCTATAGGTAATAACCATTGATCTCAATATATAAGAGAAATATAAAAAAGCAAAAAAAATCAAGAAATACGAAGGGTATATGAAAATATCTAAATAGCAAGTAGGTGGGTACCTAACCTACTTATTTTTAGGAAGGTAATATTTGATATTTCATTATTTTATACCTACACAGAATGCCAATAAAGTTATCGTATTTTTTATCAACTCATTGGCCCCGCGGCGGTGCATGGCCAAATATTTAATCATCTCAATTGACTTGCTCATTTTTCTCCGCTGTGGATTGTATTCAATTAGATTGTTGATTTTCCAGGACATTCTTCCAAAATAAATATGTATATTATTTTCATTTTTATCTTTCTTGATACCTACATAAACATAGTCACGTAAGGTATTTATTTATCATCAATATCTATAAAACATTACCGTGACTGATTGATAGATAACGCAAGGCTAAGCCGCGGTGGGATTAGAGATTTGTTTGAAAGTTATAAAATACCTTGAGTACCCTAGGGAGGAGAGATTTTTTTGGAAATTCCATCCCTAAAGGGGATTAGAAATCTAAATCGACGTAGATTAACGCACGGGCATAACTTAAGCTAGCTTATAATATTTTGTCATAAAGACGATATAATTGGTTCAAAGTTCCAATGTGATTAATTACTATAGGCATCTTACCTACAGAGGTACAATATCAAGATAAGATTTTTACTGTTGTAGTCTAACAGTAATTAGGTAGATAAGTACCTACCTATACCTACTCGTATCATACTATTTAATAGGTACAGCTGTGCTCGTACTTATTTCGTTGAAATAATTAGTAAACGTTAATTTTAAGAATAGTTAAGTAGGTACCTACCTTCCTAGGTCGGAATATGGTGAAAAAAATTATTTTGAAATAATATAAAATAGGTAAGTATATAGGTACTTACATAGGTAGTATGACCGGACCTAGGACCTAGGACCGTATGTTACGGATTGTTTTATGTTCTCAACATGGAAAAGTTTCATTTATTAAGAGTTATAAGTAGGTAAGTAGGTACGATGACTGAGATGATTGTTGTCTGAAAAGAAAAGTTTTTAGCGATTGAAGAAAAATCATATAGCTTTTAATGACCAATACCTACTGCCTACTTTATTATGTTAATCGTGTAATTTTCATTTATTACATAAAATATGATTAAACTGCAAACGCTTCGTGATTCGTCCAAGTCGTAGGTAACTTAGGTAGGTAACTAGGTAGGCTATAAAACCATAGCGAAAGGTCTATACCCTTGCCTCTTATTTTTAAGTTTTATTTCTCGGTCCAAGGCTAGCCTTGCGAGGCAGTGGCCGTTACGAGACTGCTTGGAGTCTGCGGGTTGTAATCATTACCGCAATAATAGTGCCGATCGGAGCACGATTCGATTAACCCTTCGATTGCGAACGTGGTTCTTGAATGGAGTAGGGTACCTACTACCTACCTATTTATATATTTTATTTATTTTCAAGTAAGAATATATTTTGCGATTTCAAAATGCGAACCTTCACAAATAACATTGAAACCGCTCGCTTGAAAGTTTTAGATTTTTGAAAGAGTGGTTTTGAGTCAAGTAGGTATGTAGGTAATTATTTTAAAGATACGCAAAGCGGACCTAAATCTTGGGGAAATCGGTTTAGATTACCCCGAGAAAAATCGGGTGTGCGGAAAAAGCGCACAGTGAAAAAAAGCGCACAGTTATCTTCTTCTACCTGTGTAGCTAACATATGAAGAACCTCTTCCTTTCTAAAAAGTAGGTTCTTTCCAATTTCATTTGGCATCTCAACAATAAACTATTAATTTTTTAATAAGTTCTGTAAAAATCATGTATCAAAAAGGAAATCCTCCTCTTTTATAATAATCAGTAAATGTCACTTTCATTTAATGAATGGTTGCGTGAATAAAAAGAAAACTTCTATACAATTATCACATAGTAACGGTGACTCTAAATACATTATCCGATTTGACTTTGTCGCGACTCGTGAGGTGGGATCACGCCACCTTTTGCCAACAAGATGCCTCTGCATATTGTTCGTTACTTGGTTTTGTGTGATTTGCCACAGTCGTGACATACATATTTGTGCATCTAGTAGGTAGGTACTAGGTAAGCACTTATCTATAAAATTAGAAATGATTACCGCCATAAAGCTGATGTAAAAATTTTAACTTATTCTGCTACAGTCATGAGGAATTTTTCGTAGAAGTCAAGTAGAAGTTATTGTGTTAGTAATTGATTTTGAATTGGCGTAATTCCTCATCGCTAATCGTTGTGACTTGTGAGTCCTTTCCATTAAACAAATAATGGTAGGAGTTTCTTGGGATAGTTATGCGATGGGCCTCAGATACAAGTAGGTTTTTTAATTTTAAAAAAATATACAAAAACCTAACCTTAAAATGAGATATTTAAAAATTCATAAAAAAAACTAAGAGGCGCACGCAGAGGAGAGTGATATAACAAGGTACTACCCCCCTTCCACCTCCCCCCACCCCCCTACTACTCTTAATTCCTGCGGTTGGATTCAAATGCCAACCCAAATTGTTGAATAAAATTCATACTAAAATTTAGATAAAAAAATTGCGTGAACAAAATATGTATATTAAGCATGCAAAAAGTACATGTGTTGTGTACTTTAAGATTAAAATAAACGTAAACTTTAGATAGTATATTTTTGTTGTCTATTAGCCACTGACTGCACCATTCATTTTATAACTGCAACTTTGTGTATGTTTTATGTTTATAACTAATAAAAAGCACGAACTGATAAAGGGCTATTGCCACCGTTGGCAGGGAAAAAAGATAATATAAGTATGTTGTTATTATAATAATTATGATAATTACTTTGTAATTTTTTCTTATAATGTTTTATTATATTGATTTTTTCTAAAATACAGTGAGTAATGTAACTAAAGCAATAAATAACCTCATACGCACTACCTATAGTATATCATATCACTACATAGTATAAAACAAAGTCGCTTTCTCCGTCCCTATATCCCTATGTCCCTATGTCCCTTTGTATGCTTAAATCTTTAAAACTACGCAACGGATTTTGATGCGGTTTTTTTTAATAGATAGAGTGGTTCAAGAGGAAGGTTTATATGTATAATAACATCCATTAAATAGTGGAGAAATACTGTTATTTTTGAGGTTTCTAATGTGATGTCGTTAATAATTACATTTTTTCCGCTTACATTGCAAACGCAGGCTGAACCCTACGAGATTTATCAAAATAATGTAATAAGTATTGTACACATTGAAAAGGTCTACAGAAAAGTCCGCGATGGTATATGTCTATCTCTTATGGATATCCCACAATAACATTTTTTTGTCATTTACTTTTTACGACAAATAATGGCTAATTTTCGAAGCGATTTCAACCAATACAGCATTAATCCTTATCTAATTAAATACCTTAAATACATTGTTGATTTAATATAAATCCATATGGCCCTTTACAGCATATGATTTAAATGAATACTTTGGAAGATATTACAGATTTAAAAATTGCGGCGGCGGGAGCGTCCCTATAAGCGGGTCGGTGGCCGCGGTTCTCCCTTTAGCCCAGTGTCGATAATTTTTGAAACCAAAAAAAATAATCACAGTACGTAGGATGAAACCCATTGGAAAAGGAGGAGAATATTATAAAAATACAAGGAAAAATAATTTACGGGCGATCTGAGCTCGGGAAAAAAGGGGGAGAGTTTTAAGGGTAAAAAACGGTTTATCTCGATTTCCGGCAAAATTGTTTTTGGACTTAATTCTGACAGCTGTCATTGTCATTTACAGATGAGTTATTTATATTATGGAGAACAGGGTTAACATCTACGAAGTACGATTTTACCCCAAACTACTTTAATTCCCTGTCAACATATAAAGCTCTAAGCCGCTTAATAATATTAATTGTTTCGCCCTAAAATAGAAATTGCTAAGAATGGAAACTAGAAAGTGCACACTAACAGCAATAGAAAACAAAAGAAGCACATTGAAAAAATTTATTCAAAAATGGAAGTCGAATGACATTATCACCATGAAGTGTCTGTCAGGCATTTGTCATATCTACGTGCAGCAGTTGATTTGTATTTGCATAAGTTATGAATTTTTTATCTTTTTTGTGGGAATTGTTTTATCTCTGGTAACATTATGAAACGTCAGAATTCCACGGAATTAGTAATTCGGGTATAAGGTGAGATATAGTAAGTTCATTGTGGAAAATATCGTAAAAAGTCAAGCCGCCTGGGAGCTTTCATGGAAAACGCTGCCTAATCCCTGAGCGGGTAGTACCTACGCATAATATGCTCTACTACCCGTGCGAAGCCGGGGCGGGTCGCTAGTAGATTTATAAATCATGAGTTCCAACAAAAGAGATGCATCTATCGAGTTACTCAAAAAATAAGCCACAAGAAATAACTCGAAATGATTTTCATTGTATGGCATATCAATTGTATTAGTTTGTATGTACGAGTAGAGTAGGTAGACTATCTAGACCATGCCGAATTAGATTCTTAAAGAACATGGACATAAGCTAATTATCGGGTACCGTTTTTCTAATTGACTAGCATTGGTTTTGGACTTGGGCTGAAGGCTTATTCATCAAGTTCTCGATAGCGAGCTCCAAGATACAAACATACCGCTTAATACGATGATGGATTGAAACGAATTAAAGATATCATTGATCAATTAGAAATTATAATGTGCTTTCACCGTTAACATTTTAAAATAAAATGGCTAAAATGTCAAATGCAATGGACTTCCATTTCATGGCGAAACAATTTTTTTTGGCTTTCTATGATGGAGTTATATGATTCTAAGTCTAAGATTCCATTCCCAAAGTGGACGATGGTTTCTCATGTAGATAACCATAATTATTTACCGTATTGCTTATTCGTAAATAACAAATTTCAACTAATGGATTCTAATGGAACTTCTGATGTCACATTTAACATAGCTAGGTTTCAGATACTATTATGTTGCTATTTTTCATGGACCGTAGTTTGACTCTCGAGTTGTATCCATACAGATTCGAGAAGAACTCAAAGGTATAAGTTAAATTGCTACCATTAACGCTGATAACGATGAGGTAACGGGAACCTGTGAGTACGATTTAAATATTACTGCTTGCTTTGCATAATAAATAATTGACGTATATGACTTAACTATAAGCTGCTTGCCAACTCAATAATTATATAAACGGGAGTTGCAAGGTTTACTTAAACGTATTATATAATACATTATTACTTAATGAGAACCAAAGATATGTACACGTACATATCTAAATAGCCATCTTAATATTCTTAAAACACTGACAAATACTACAATTTATTAATATTAAACGTGTGACTTTTACGTTTAATACATATTATAGAATAAAATATGTCAGTAGATTTAGTTTATTTTAGTCTTTATATCTGGTCATTATAATAGGAATTATGAAATTAAAATTACATAGTGTGAATTAATTTTATAAAATGCATTAATCTAATAATTCATGGAATCAAACATAAATTAAATTATAAAAAACGATAAAAAAATTGTCATGTAATCTTTTATATACAATATAGTAATTGTAGATTAAAGTTATGGCCGAGTATATAATGTTTCTGAAGATGTATTGATGAGAACAGACAAATAAAACAAGTAAATACAAATTATATAATTACATAAAACATATCAATAAATATTTATATGTTTACGATAAATGAGAGAGTTTCACGTCTGTACATCCATTTATATTGTTTAAACAAATCATTGACAATGCAAGTAAACAATATCGTATCTTGTAAACATTACACAGATAGTATCTTCGTCTACGTTTAACACAAGATACAGTAATTTTAGCTAATTAATCATTATTAATAAATAACATCATTTTCTCTGTTTGTTTCAAAATAATTCAATAGTTTGATTAAAGCTAAATGATTTATTTTAACGAAAATAAAAATATTACTTGTATTCATAGTATAGGTTTGTTAATACCAAAAAGTTCCGTCCGCATTACGAGGGTTAACATATTGTTGTGTTAATACATACATGAATATTAATTCCCATTGAATTGTATTAAAAAAATGTATTCGTAAAAAATAGGCTTTTCGAAATTAATTTTTACATAGAGTGATGACAAAAAGATGAAGTTCAAAAAAATTGGTAGGTAGTTATCACAGAAAAGAGAGCGGCTTACCTCTGAAACTTTAAGAGACCATTCCAATGCCTCTGAAAAGAGCACAGATTACACATGGCCTTTCATGCAGGGAGAAAGTAAACATGAATTAATTACTACGTTGAACCGTGTCATTTTTGCGCTTGAAAAAAGTATGCCATTGGGTCTGTTCTGATTTGAGTTGAGATTTACATTGCAATTCGTGACAGCTTTGAAGCAGAAACTAAAAACATCGTTCACGTTATCAGCATTAATATAACCTAGTAGGTATAGTTGGTCGCAGGGAGCCGCTGGATACAAGCGGCGCAAGACCGTGGCGTGTGGAAGTCCCTTCAAGAGACCTATGTCCAGCAGTGGACGTCCATTGGTTGATAACGACGGCGACGACGAGGTATAGTTACGTGTATGTACGGTTTTTTTCCAGTTTTAGTAATGACTAAAAAGCTAAAAGATTTCTTAGTTACACTAATCAATTACGTATAGGTAACACTAATAAGGGAAGTGTGATAATGAGGAAGTGTCGGGTTTCGCATCAATCTCGGGTCACTGCGGTGCTAGGTTTAGCTTTCAGCTTTCACCCGGCGCGAGCTGCAGCGCATTTATCTGATGCAAACACCATTCATCGTTCGACGCTAATTAGGAGTATTTTGTACCGTGATGCTATCGAGTTTTCTTCCTTTACCGCAACCAATTTCCCACGTTCTTTTCCTTAGGACAGTTGTATTTCACATTTTTAGGAGAATAAAAATCTTTTTTAGGTGTAAAATATTACTTACGTCAATTTTATATTTTAGTTTTTTTGTAAGAATTTTAGTTCTGGTGCTGTAGGAGGGTTAATTTATTTTCAATGATAATTATTATTATTATTATAGGTGGGTACTTACCTACTCAGAGATTTTATTGTACTTGTAACATTTAAGTAAAATAGCTTTACTACACTAAAATATTTTTATTACACCAAGTGCATAAACCAATTAGGTATTGTAATTGTGTAGGCATTCCAATTCTTGGTAAGGTTTCCTGTAAATACTTAGACCGTCCTTAGGTAAAAGCAATAACAATATGACCGAACCAATAAAAAATAATGTTTAGTTACCGATTGGCTGCTGTGGCCATAAGCCAATCGGTAACTAAGCATGATTTTTTATTGGAGACTAGCCAATTACGCAGGAGATTTTATAGTGCACAAGAGTGTTCGCAAACTCATATGCATTCTCTTTTCTCCCACACTCATAGTCCGACTGGCAAAGCAAACAATCTGGCAACAATATGACCGAAGAGAGGAATGGTGCAAGACCGAGGGCTTTACATGCTCTCCGAGGCACGAGGATGCCTCATGCCACGCGACCAACTTTCCAAGTCCGAGAGGCTACTGATAATTTCTTTGAATAAAAACCCCATAACTTTACTAATTTATCCCGCAAGGATATACCGAGAATAGCTCTGCATCGCCCTATAGTAATCGCTTCCAAAACCCTTATTAATAGTTGGTAGGTAGTAAGAAAATATTGATTGTAAGCGAAGTGGACAGTCTGTCAAGCAGCCAACGAGAGGCATAGGTATCAATAACGCGAGGTAGCCGAGCGTAAACAATAACCACGTAATCAGGTCACCTGAAAGGTGTGGAGGATATACGGGTCAGGCATTATGCGCTGATTGAGCCAGAAGCATTGTAATTGTGCCTATTGTGTCAGGACAATAATATTACCATAATACACCCAACGAGCCGAGCTAAGGGCTGCCAGAGCCTTGACAACGGCGGAATTGCCACCTAACGTTTCTTAGTAGGCCGTTTGGACTGTAGTTTGGTAATTTGTCCTCACCTTTTATTTTATACGAGCGGATACCCGCGACTTCGTTCGCGTGGATATTGATTTTAATAATCCCGTGGGAATCATTTTGTTTTTCCTATGCTCCTTTGAGCTTAAACCTTGCTAAAAACTGTTAAAAGTTCACTGGCGAATGTTTAGGTACATCAAAATGTAAACATCCGCCAGTGAAAGTCCCATCAAAATCGGTCCAGCCTTTCGGAGATTAGCCAGTAGTCTTTAAAGTATCTACTTTCTAACAAAAAAAGAATGAATGAAATCGGACCACCCGTTAACGAATTACTGCTAAGTAGGTACACATTTTGCCTTTCATCCCCTCTCCCAAGAGAACCGTGCTGAATTTCGGGATAAAAAGTATCCTATATGTTACTCCATAGTATTAACTTAAATCATGCCGAGTTTCATTTCAATCCATTCAGTAGTTTTTACGTGATGCGCGCACAAACATACAGACAAACAGACAAACAGATAAACAGACAAACAGACAAACAGACAAACAGATAAACAGACAAACAGACAAAAATTTCAAAAATAGCTTTTTTACGTTCTATTACTTATTTACGTTCTATTACTTTTTTACGTTCTATTACTTATCCCTAACATCCCCCAGTTATTATTTTGCAAAAATCTTCAATGTACAGACACGGCAATTCTACGATTTTATTATATGTATAGATTTTATTATATAACGAGTCAGCCCTTGACTGCAATCTCACCTGGCATCTCATCTCATAGTGATGATGCAGTATAAGATGAAAGGAAAACAAGTTTCCCACCAGATCGGACCAGAAATCATTTACAAATTATAAATTCCTGAGTTGCCATACTTATAAGATCACATCGCGACGGTCCCTACGTACAATCCCCTAATTACAAAACACAAATTTTTCAGGAGAGCGTTTTAAAGTTTCGAACACGTGTATTTCATGATCTACTAAATGCTGCGTCATGAAATTTGGTATGAAGTTTTAATATGTGAAATACTTTATAAAAAATTAAAAAATATGTTATAAAAATAACGTTTAGTGTATTATTTGTCACTTATGTTCTTATACGTGGGATTCATCTCTATTGCAAATAACTTATGTGGTACTAACTGATTTTTACGTGGTAGTATTAAAATTAAGCAAAGTCGTATTTGCCATTTATGAAATTGTACGTGGGGGCATCGTATAAAAATATGTTGTTAGTGTTTAAGTGTTGAACACAACTTTACTTAAAGAGCATGAGTCGGGAAATTTCTCTTATATGAGAATACTAGAGAATGCCCGCGGCTTCGCCCGCGTGAATTTCGGTTTTGCACAAATCCGGAGAGAATCGTGGATTTCCGGTTCCCGTTCCCGCTCCCTTTTCCAACCTTTATACCTACTTTCAAGGAAGTTTGCTGTAGTAATCTACCTATAGCTGTAGCTATAGATTTCGGTTTTTTCAAAAGCCCGTGGGAACTGTTTGATTTTTCGGGATAAAATGTAGCCTATGTTTTAAGTCAGGGCATAATCTATCTCCATTCAAAATTTTAGCCAAATCGGTTTAGTAGTTGCGGCGTGATTGAGTAACAAACATCCAAACATCCAAACATCCAAACATCCACACTTTCACATTTATAATATTAGTAGGAAGTAGGATTAGTAGGATTGCGCAACAGCCTATGTAACTTTATTATAACTCGTCGTCGACGTCGTCATCAACCAGTAGACGTCCACTGCTGGATAGGTAACTTGTAGGGACTTCCAAACGTCGCATCGTGGTCTTGGGCCGCTTGTATCCAGCAGTTCTCTGCGACTCTTCTGATGTCGTCGATCCACCTAGTGGGGAGTCTGTCAACACTGCGCTTTCCGGTGTGAGGTTGCCTGAGCACCTTGGGACCTCAACGTCTATCAGTTCTCCAAACTATGTGCCCCGCCCATTGCCACTTCAGTTTCGCTATACTATGTCGGTGACTAGTTCTTGTACGGATCTCCTCATTTCTAATTTGATAGCGTGGAGAAACTTTATCGCTCTATCAGTGACTGAGCTTTTTTTGAGGCTCATAGTTAGCGACAATGTCTCGGAGCCGTATGTTATCACTAGAAAGACGCACTGTTCGAAGACTTTGGTCTTCACGGCTTCAGGCATTGAGATATTTTGGACGAGAAGACATCGCAAAGCTTTCCGAATGCTGCCCTGCGAGTTTGATTCGACGGTTGACCTCTTTCTAGAAATTTGACCTATCTATCTGGACTGTGTGTTCCAGGTCTCTACAATACAATACGATACTGGCCCACCTATCGAGAAACCCTGCTTAGGTCGTTGAGCACTGTATTAATGTCTTCCAGAGTATTTGCCATAACAACTACATCAGTACGTGAGTGATGTACTCACCGTTAATGTAATGTCAAGTTCGGTTTAATTCAGAAGCTTAAAGACGTCCTCCAATGCAACTAGTAGCAGTAAAAGACCTTCGAAGAGATTACGTCTCCCTATCGTACTTCTCGCTGCAATCGGATTGGTCTTGTAGTCTGATCCTGCATATTATGGACTGACAATATGATGGTGTTTTCGTACAAACACTTCAGCACTTAGATATACGATAGCCGATCCGATATCTCTGTAGTAATCTTAAACAGCCCACGTTTCCACCAAATCAAAGGCTCTCTCAGAGTCCACAAACGCCAAGCAAAGTGGCTAGTAAAAACTCTTCGGTCTTATGAAACTGCCGCAGCGTATGCATGTGGTCTATGCTACTAAAGCCTTTTCGGAATCCAGCCTGTTTGCGAGGTTAGAAGTCGTCGAATATAATATCTCTGGATAAATAATTATACTTTGAAGAACCTTGTCGTCTGTGTTAGGTCGTAAAGCTGAAGTCGAGCTTAACATGGAAGAAATAATTATTGTTGGCTGCGATGATTTGAATACTTCTATAATCATTGAATTGGAGAGATCAGTTACATTGGAAAAGCGAAAACGGGTATCGTCATGCATTAAATCCAGGGTAGAATCTGCATTTTTACGAAATAAAGCGACGACTTCAATTATATTGTCTTGTGTTTACTAACATCAGTAGATTCTCTTTTACGCGGTGCTGTAAGAAGCATTAATTTAAGAAAAATTCATCCGACTTTAATATACAGAATTAACGAATAACTGAAAAAGAAAGGTACGCATATCTTCAAAAGTAATTAATACATTTTGTTAAAACTCAGAGTGTTTCTTAATTTAAAGTAAAGGTTAGCCTATAAAAAAATAGTCAAAATTTGATCAATAGTTTCGGAGAAATGCACGAACAAAAATACATACATACACACAGCTATAAAATTATATTTATTTGTTTGGAAGCCCTAATAGATTATCGTTTAATATGTGAATATATTACAATTTTTATTATATTACATACATACGTGTCGAACTGATAACCTCCTTATTTATAAAGACGGTTAAAAAAACATTACTCATTTAAAAAAATGACATAACTGTTAATTATTTACGAGATTGAAATAACATTACCGAAGTAAAACGTCGTAAGTAGTAGTTATGTATTATATTTGTTTTTATTTTCCAACGTAAAGTTACTTATTTACCACTTCCTGCAACTTGCATTTCAATTTTCCGATGTAACATAACGTAACTACCATATACGAACAGTTACGTTGGAATACTCCGAAATTAGTTTATTTCGTTTACCTGTACGAGTTATAACGGAATCTCTATTTTTTATAACACGGGCGTCTCTTCTAGACCAGCACGAGCTCAACGGCCCGTAAGTGCCAGTTGCGTGTGAGACGCTCGGGGTTACGATTGATTGTCCAACGTAAAATTACTGAAATACCACTACTGCTGTTCTACTTCGGAAATTTTAGTAAATTTTGTAGTTATGGGAAATGTCGTGTGTGGATTTAGAGTTGAATTTGCCAACTAAAATTTTTTTTTATTTAACTAAACGATAATATAGGGTGTCCTGAAGGTCACGAAAACAAAACATGCAAATCACGGATCTACCACTTAGGGGATTGTACGTAGGGACCGTCGAGTCATGACCACACGTTTATCACTGAGTCAGATATATTGTCAAATATCGAACCTAGATTTTTATTTCTTTTTATTCAACTACAAGTTAGCTCTTGACTGCAATCTCACCTGATGGTAAGTGACGATGCAGTCTAAGATGGAAGCAGACTAACTCGGAAGAGGCATGCAAACCCCTGATCAGTTTCTACACGGCATCGTACCAGAACGCTAAATTGCTTGGCGACACGGCTTCGCCGGCAGGGTAGTAACCAGCCACGGCTGAAGCCTCCCACCGGACCGACGTTAAACCTTTTTTTTTTTTTTTTGACGTGGTGGAAAGCTTTATGGCTACCCCCGTTCTTTGGGCAGAACGGGGGTTATGTGGGACTCCCCCTATGGGTATACCCTAACTAAAACCACCACGGCTGTTCCCTCTCGCTGACTGTGCTGGACGCCTGGGGAACCCGTTGTATACGTCCCAGGCGTCTGTCAGCCGCCCCGGCCACCTGCCGGGGCTCCCGCGCTAAAGAGGAGGGGATCGGGACAGCGTGATCCCCCCCTCAGACAGTGAGGAGACTGTTAGTGGCGGATAGCTAGCCCAATAGCTACCCGCCGTCTCCCGAGGGAAGCTGGCGAGCGGCGAATAACCGCCGCCTTCTTCCCCCCCGTCTGCGCCGGAGCGGATGCGCGTCGAGAGCCTCTTCGCGCGTCCGCTCCGCGGCCTCCTTCTGCGAGATAACGTCCTCGCAGAAGTCGGCCACAGCATCCCAAGACCCCTCGCTGCTCAGCATGGCGCATACGACGCCGGGCAGCGAGAGGTCTCCACCAATTGTCGCCACCAGAGTGCGGCGCTGGGGGGCCCAGTGGCTACACTCTTCTAGAGTGTGCTGAGCTGTGTCATCCCCAGCGCCGCACTCATGGCATGACGGGGTCGGTTCCCTCCCGGCGACTTTGTGCAGGTAATCATCCGAAGCATCCGTGCCCGGTCATCACCTGCACCAGCCGGAAGGTAAGCGACCCGTGCCTTCGCTGGCACCACTGCTCTAGCACCGGGCGGATGGCGTCTATGGTGCGCTTGCCATAGACGGCATCCGCCAGGTCGGCCCTCCACCTGTCTCGCATCCTGCGGGCAGCCATCCGCTGCGCTCGGCCGACCACTTCTGGAGGCGGGCGTTCCCCCCTTGCCCGATTCTCCGCTCTGACGTGGTGCGCCTCGGCGAGCACCCCAGCCTCTAGCTCCCAAGGGGGAGTGCCCGCCAAAACGCAGGCGGCCGCAAAGGATACGGTGGCGTAGGCCCGGCAGATGCGGTTCGCCACCACCCTCTGCGGTCTCCGCAGAAGGGCCCTGGTATCTGGACGCAGAGCGTCATACCAAATGGGGGCCCCATACGTCGCCATGCTCCTTATGACCCCCGCGAAAAGGCGACGGCACGGGGCCCCAGGGCCCCCCACGTTGGGGAGCAGTCGACCGGGACCGACGTTAAACCTACATCAAATGTCAAAAACCAGTCGCTTAATATTTCAGAAGCTCTTCAATACTAAGAGATATATTCAATTGTGTAGTAAAAAGCTGAACGCTCATTAGGAGACGAGCCGCAAGACTGCAACCGTAAGATTTGCAGTCCTGCACAGGAGTTTGCATTCGGCATCCAAAACGTGTCAAAACAAATTAACAAACTTTTTTTAAATTGGAATAATTCAGCAGCCCTAAGCAAAGTGCATCGCACCGTGTCTGGTCTCCTAGAACAAAAATTTATTGCTCATTGTTTGTTAATAGATTTGGAAAATCATAATGAGTTAGTTGTTTTAACTGCTAAAGTTTTGTTGTATACTTACTTAAACAGGGCTGTCTAGTTGTGTCTACGATTTTTGATACATTTTTGGTAAACGAATTAAACTCAAAAAGGTCAGCCAACATTTTATTGCGTTTTTAACCTCCGTAATGAAATTGATGGTTTTTAAATACACTCAATATTATCAACATCGTCGTATTTCAAATACCGCAGGTTGACCACAAGCGATAAGGTGATCCTTATCGCTTGTGGTCAAGGATCCTGAATTGGGTGTTGTTTTTACAACAGCCTTGCTATTCTAGTGACTAGTGTTAAAACATTGAGCTGCGCATAGTATGAGGTTCCGGGTTTGAATCCCGTGTCGAGTTTTCTGTCAAGAAATTCTCAGCCACAGCCCGGAGATTGGAAGTTGGTGCTGTAACACCCCTTCCCTCAGAATACACGTAAAGTCGTCGGTCCTACACCTGATCTCTTTCCGGTCTTGTCGAATTGCCATCCCATCAGATTATGAGTGTGGGGGAATAGAGAAGATAACTGGTGCACTTTAATAATTACATATACTCCGCGTAGTTGACTAGTCTACGTTGAGATTGCACGCCGCGGCCGAAATTCGGTCAGAATAACATTATAGAACTTATCTATGTAGACAAAAATACCTTTTCTAATAATCATGATGATGTACTGACAAGTACACGGTGCATAGTTCGGCGAAAATCTGCACGACTGCGGCGCGTGCAAGTATGCGATCAGCTTTACCTGGTGCAGCTTGGGCTATAGAAGCATTAATCTTTGATTTAAAGATACCCACGTAGGTACGAGGACGATGATACATTGACTTATTGCGTATAATATATTTAATGGTAAATAATTAATGGGCGACACCTTTGATAACAGTATCACTAATGTAACGATAAGTGTCACGCATAGTTGTTGGCTACTATGATAATTGCAACATTATTTTTAACTATATGAATATACTTACTATACGAGTAGCTGTGTACTGAGTACTTAACGATTGTGAACGAATTTCACTGGTATAAAACCAGTGAACTTCGTTCACAATCGCTATTTGATTTTTACCTTTTAAAAATCCCGATGGACCTCTTTGATTTTCCTGGATAAATAGTAGCATGTGCCCGTCTTCAAGATGCCACCTTCCTGTGCCTTCCGGCAACGTCTATTCCGTGGTTGATCCGCGAAAACGTAACAGATAGATAGGCAACCAGAGGTAGGTAGTAGGTACCCACTATCATTATATTTCGTTTTATTATTATTTTTCTACTTGCCATAAGTAGAAGCAATATAGCCATAGTATTTAACGACGTAGTAAATACCTCTCTATCATTAAAACATAGATACTAAACTTAAAGTTGTAAATTTACTTTGTCTCGAAATGTAAATAGCTGTTTGGACTAATAGCTTCGTATCTTAACCCATTGAGTAACCATCAAAACTTTCTCATGGCTTTAAACAATGGCACCTTTGACAACGAGCACGGTCTCACAAAAAGTTAAACACTACTCGTGTTTGAACGTTCAATGTTTTTTCTGTTTCTTACTAATAAAGTCTACGAGAGACACATCACGTAAGATAGCTATTTCATAAAGAGCCCTTCTCTGTTCTAAGACTACATCGTATGTTTTTCAATCATAGGTTTGGTAACAAAAATTAAAATAACTAAAAAGAAAAAAAAACCGAGTCTATAACTATTGTACGGTTTAGACGAATCGATAGAAATACTCGTATCGCTGATTAAAATCATTAATCAATCCAGTTTTTGGGATGCTTCGAAGGTATAAATAAAATCAGCCAAGTGCGAGTCGGGCCTTGCTCTTTCAGGGTTCCGTACATAATTATGAACAATATAATATTTTGGGTCTAAGAAATATTTAATTTCCGAGCTAGACATCGCAACAAACCGTGAAAGAAAAACCCAAAAAAATGTTCGTTTATTTTGGTCACAGCTTATAAACTATTTAATAAATCGTTGTTTTCAGTATTTGTTGTTTAAATAGAGCATATAGTACATAATATACTGAAATATCATATTCCCAACTAGTTTAGTTTTTGAGATAGCCCCCGTCACAAAAATGGTCTAAAACTGACAACTTTGATGGCCTCCCATTCCCTTATTTTTTGAGATAAAAATTAAAAAAATATATATTTGTACTCTACTTAATGAGCTCTAAACAATGATACCCCACAAGCCAGGGTAAAGAAAAAATTTTTTTTCCGGCTCCTTTTTCATGTATGGGAGCCCCTGAAAAATAATTTAATTCAATTTCTAATTCAATATTTGATTTTGGGTTAACGTTTTACACTAAATACCAAAATTTCAGGTTTGTAACTCATTTCGTCTGCGAGCTAGAGACCTGTGACCGGCGGACAGACGGACAGACAGCCGAGTGACATTAATAGGGCTCCGTTTTTTACCCTTCGGGTACGGAACCCTAAAAATCACATACCCAGATAATAAAAACATATCCTATCTAGTGGTTGCTGTTGCGCAGTCTAGGTCTCTAGGATGGAGCGCCCTTACCTCTAAGATGTGAGGTAGGTACCTATTTTATATTCCAATGTTTATTTCATATTCCATAAACCCATTTCTAACATAAACAAGAAAAGTCAGATGCTAAGAACGAACAAGAAAAAATCCATTAGTCTCACCTAAAGATTATTTTCAAGTAATAAATTATAATTATTGATAACTTGTACGTACGTCATGACATTACAACTTACAACGTAGCGGATGACTCCGTCATTTTGTTTAGTTCCATATGAGGAACGAGTCAAAAGTCACAGTGTCAAAGGTATAATTATATTATAGTCATAAATCATGTTTTTATGTTTAGGAAAATTGTCATCAGCGTCTTAAAATACTCCGGCCTTGAAAAAAATACAGCATCTGAAGTAATTGTAACTCTTCTTAAAAGACAGACGAACCGCAAGTTCCACTACAAAATTGCAGTATCGATGCAGTTTTATTGCAGTTGGCATCATTGCATTGCAAGGGCTGATTGGCTGCGCAGTCTGCTGAGCTACGCGGTCGCTACCTATACTTCGACTTTTAATTGTATGCACTAAT
This sequence comes from Melanargia galathea, assembly GCA_920104075.1. Taxonomy (NCBI): domain Eukaryota; kingdom Metazoa; phylum Arthropoda; class Insecta; order Lepidoptera; family Nymphalidae; genus Melanargia; species Melanargia galathea. The sequence continues at coordinate 18,945,880 of OV049859.1, forward strand.
GTGAAGTTTCGTGGGTTGTCACTTTTTAACGAAAATAAAATAGGGATGGGGTACAGGTGATTGATTTGAATCATTCAATTATTTTATTCAAATTAAAGTTTATATTTTAAGTAATTATTATATTTTATGTACAAAGTGTACCTATATATATGTATATATATAAATACATATATCTTTAATATATAAAACAAAGTCTGGTTTATTCGAACACTTATAACTCGAGAACGGCTGGACCGATTTTCATGGTTTTTGATTTGTTGTATTTGTCTTCGTCCCGAATAGCAGAATAACTGTTAAAAATATTGGAAAATTGACGAAAAAATAAAAGAAAAAACATTTTACCATACAAAATGTTCATGGGTTTCCTAAGTCCTAACTGTCAAACATTGAATGTTCATCCCGTCGATTCGGAACTCTCTCACCCGTATGATGGGGTGACCATGGTCCCGCATTAAAGACTAAAGTTGAAAAAAAAAAAACAAAAATCAGATTAAGTTCATAATCATCATCTATTTTTTTTATTGAACTACAAGTTAGCCCTTGACTGCAATCTCACCTGATGGTAAGTAATGATGCAGTCGAATACGGAAGCGGGCAAACTTGAAAGAGGTATGCATACCCCTGATCGGTTTCTACACGGCATCGTACCGGAACGCTAAATCGCTTGGCGGCCGGCCGGCACAGCTTGCCGGTAGGGTGCTAACCAGCCATGGCTAAAACCACCAGACCGGACCAAAGACAATTTAGAATTATAAAATCCCAAATTGCCCCTGCCGGGAATCGAACCCGGGACCTCCCACTTATAAGACCAAAGCGCTCACCACTGCGCTAGGGAGGTCAAAATCATCTAGAAAATTAAAAGTAGATTCCAAAAATATGTAACACTGTTCAATATTTTTTTTCTGAATAACTAGTAGGTATTCTTTTAAAAATATCATTTTTTTAAAATAAAGGGGCAGCAGCAACTTAGCATGTTAATTATGACAGATATCGTCCTTATTTACAACATAGTGTTTATATATTTTTCATTTATTCATATTTGTATATATTTTAGTTTTTCCTTTACTGCACTTTGCTTAGGCACTTTGGCCCTTGTACATTAGTTTTTATTATATTTATTTTACTCCAAAAACAACCTAGTAAGGCCAATGTGCCAAAGTATTTTGCAATAATATGTAATTTTTTTATATTTTTACTCATCTAATTTAGTGAAAGTTAAATTAAGTTGTTAACTCACACAATAAATATAAATTATTTTATTTTGATAAATATGTCATATTGATACTTAACTATATGATCTGGTTTTAAGTTCTATAGTCTTCACTCTTCAAAACTGATAGTTATGGACCCGTATTTAAAACGTATTGTGTTTTCTTAAGAAATGCCTAGTTAACAAAAGCAAGTTTTTTTAAAGATCACAGTTTAATCAATAAAATTACCTAAAGTTATACAAAAAGTCTTTCACATTGTTTGTTAGTAAAATCACAATTAACAAAAAAAAAATCGTAACTGGCGTAAAAAAAGCATCTCAAGAAACCATTATACTAACGCTGAGTTGTACACTAATGCTGAGTTGTACAAAAGAAACTTCCATCCCCTCTTCCAAGGAAATCGTGCTGAACAAGATACAGACAAACAAGAATCAAAACAAGTAGTTTAGGCTTAAGTATCGATTATAAATTAATTGGAAGTTTTTGTTATTTATGTAATAACTAAAAGATGACTTCGATGATAATAAACGTAACAACACGATAAAAAATTATGCAGATTGGCCGGAAGCATAAACAAGTGTAAGTCTAAAATGACCATTTGTACGTTTATTTTTACGACACATAGGCTGTTATACTGCAACAGAAAACAGTACTTCTTCCTTTTTTTTCAATTAAAGCTTATATTATTAATTGTACCAATAGGATGCATTTGCCACAAAAAAGTCAAGACGACAAAATTGTTAATTTGGCTTTTATACGTTTCTACGTATAAAAGTCATCGATTTATTAAGTAGATAAATAAAATTATAATGATAATGAAAGAGTAACTTTGAACGAAACTTTTGTGAATGAAATTGAATGAATTGAACGTATCACATCACTATAGAAATGGGGTTGGCAACATTATTTTACGGAATGACATTAGGAAACGTCAGATTACTGCAGATAATTAAAAGTCGAACTATAGGTGAGATGCGATTATGTCAACTGCAAATAATAGAACTGCAACTGAATTGCAATTTTGGAATGTATTTGCAGTCAAAATGCAGTCCTTATGTCAAGCGAGACTGATTATGCTGTTAAGCATTAAACGTTGTTATTAAACTTCACACGTGTAACTGGTTTTTAATAGATATAATTAAAAAGGCAATACTGCAAACTAATTTACTTACCATATTTTATCGAGCTTCTAAGCACTATTTTATGCAATACTTGTAATACTTACCGTTCGCTATTTATTTAGAGCCTAAATTGGCGAAACAGGATTTCTTAGAATAGGTATAATGCGGACGAATTTAATTATAATACATGATTTTAATTATATAAGGAACTAAACATTATAGACAAGATTATCGCCAGATAATGGAAAGGGTTCTGTTAATCACGATTCATATTATGACAGTGTAAAGAATGCGTCCTTGTTAACAAAAAAGGCTTTAATATTTTATGGACAATAGTTTACAGAATCGGATAAAAGTTTCTTAGTAAGTAGTATTTAAAATTGCCTGATAAGCGTATGGTTACTGGTGAAGTTTGCAATGTATGCAAAGTGGGCTTTGCCCGGGCAAATTAGTACCTATCTCGTTGGTATACCTACTGGTTGAACAGATTTGAAAGTGTCCGGACACAGGGTGAAAATCAAACCATAGACAAACATAGAGACGGTAGACAGACCTTTAAAACCTGACAGATTTACAGAGGCCCGGCGGAGGGCTATGGCAGTTTTACCCAAGAGAAAATTTATAACCCCTATGTAATCCCAATTAGTACCCAAACTATCGTGTATCGTATATTACAAGACGTCTATTATGTACTTGAAGGAAGACTATCAGTTGCTAGTGGGTAGATAGTTGGAACCATAGAATAAATGGTAGGAACCATACGCACGGTAGATACGGGCACGGGTTATGCATATTTGTGTCCTCTTTCTGTAAGAGTACTTGTAGTAGTACTACATAAATTATATAACTTTCTATAATTTATCGTGTTACCGCCAATTATCCGCCACTTCCGGCAAATAGGTAAAATAGATTTAGAGTAAAGTAAAAATGATTGTATAGGTAAGTAGGTAGGTACATACTTAGTTGATAGATAAGATTAATTTCTAGTAAAACAATAGGGAAAATCCTTGTGTTTATTTAGTAACTAGATTCTGCCCGCGGCTTCGCCCGCGTGAATTTCAGTTTTTCACAAATCCCAAGGGAATCGTGGATTTCCGGCTCCCGTTCCCGCTCCCTTTTCCAAACTTTATACCTACTTTCAAGGAAGTTTGCTATAGTAATCTACCTATAGCTGTAGATATATATTTCGTTTTTATCAAAATCCCGTGGGAACTGTAGATTTTTCCAGGATAAAAAGTGCATACGCATACAGATGCATGCAACTATTGTAATAATGTGCTATGTGAGCGTGATTTACCTAAGAACAGTCAACGCCATCTATCGCGTTTTTGGAAGTCTATATCTATTTTAGTCCCACAGGAATACTTTTCCGGGATAAAAAGTAGCCTATGTTTTAAGTCAGGGCATAAGCTATCTCCATTCAAAATTTCAGCCAAATCGGTTCAGTAGTTGCGGCGTGATTGAGTAACAAACATCCCAACATCTAAACATCCAAACATCCACACTTTCACATTTTTAATATTATAGTAGGATTAGTAGGATTGGTATTGTGATTATGTGTGATAGCTTCTGCCCGCAGCTTCGCTCGCGTGAATTTCGGTTTTGAACAAATCCCGAGGGAATCGTTGATTCCCGGTTCCCGTTCCCGCTCCCTTTTCCAACCTTTATACTTTCTATCAAGGAAGTTCGCTATAATAATCTACATATAGCTGTAGATATAGACTTCGGGTTTTTCAAAATCCCATGGGAACTGTGCATTTTTTCCAGGATAAAAAGTAGCCTATGTGTTGCCAATGCATGCAACACAGCAACCTATTGCAATAATGTGTTATGCGAACGTGATTTACCTAAGAACAGTCAGCGCCCTCTATGGCGTTTTTGGAAGATTATATCTATTTTAGTCCCACAGGAATACTTTTCCGGGATAAAAAGTAGCCTATGTTTTAAGTCAGGGCATAAGCTATCTCCATTCAAAATTTCAGCCAAATCGGTTCAGTAGTTGCGGCGTGATTGAGTAACAAACATCCCAACATCTAAACATCCAAACATCCACACTTTCACATTTATAATATTATAGTAGGATTAGTAGGATTGGTATTGTGATTATGTGTGATAGCTTCTGCCCGCAGCTTCGCTCGCGTGAATTTCGGTTTTGAACAAATCCCGAGGGAATCGTTGATTCCCGGTTCCCGTTCCCGCTCCCTTTTCCAACCTTTATACTTTCTATCAAGGAAGTTCGCTATAATAATCTACATATAGCTGTAGATATAGACTTCGGGTTTTTCAAAATCCCATGGGAACTGTGCATTTTTTCCAGGATAAAAAGTAGCCTATGTGTTGCCAATGCATGCAACACAGCAACCTATTGCAATAATGTGTTATGCGAACGTGATTTACCTAAGAACAGTCAGCGCCCTCTATGGCGTTTTTGGAAGATTATATCTATTTTAGTCCCACAGGAATACTTTTCCGGGATAAAAAGTAGCCTATGTTTTAAGTCAGGGCATAAGCTATCTCCATTCAAAATTTCAGCCAAATCGGTTCAGTAGTTGCGGCGTGATTGAGTAACAAACATCCAAACATCTAAACATCCAAACATCCACACTTTCACATTTATAATATTATATAGTAGGATTAGTAGGATTGGTATTGTGATTATGTGTGATAGCTTCTGCCCGCAGCTTCGCTCGCGTGAATTTCGGTTTTGAACAAATCCCGAGGGAATCGTTGATTCCCAGTTCCCGTTCCCGATCCCTTTTCCAACCTTTATACTTTCTATCAAGGAAGTTTGCTATAATAATCTACCTATAGCTGTAGATATAGACTTCGGGGTTTTCAAAATCCCATGGGAACTGTGCATTTTTTCCAGGATAAAAAGTAGCCTATGTGTTGCCAATGCATGCAACACAGCAAACTATTGCAATAATGTGTTATGCGAACGTGATTTACCTAAGAACAGTCAGCGCCCTCTATGGCGTTTTTGGAAGATTATATCTATTTTAGTCCCACAGGAATACTTTTCCGGGATAAAAAGTAGCCTATGTTTTAAGTCAGGGCATAAGCTATCTCCATTCAAAATTTCAGCCAAAACGGTTCAGTAGTTGCGGCGTGATTGAGTAACAAACATCCAAACATACAAACATCTAAACATCCAAACATCCAAACATCCACACTTTCACATTTATAATATTAGTAGGATTTCCTCATAAACATCTATCCCTAGTTAGACGTATAATCACTACATAGTATAAAACAAAGTCGCTTTCTCCGTCCCTATATCCCTATGTCCCTATGTCCCTTTGTACGCTTAAATCTTTAAAACTACGCAACGGATTTTGATGCGGTTTTTTTTAATAGATAGAGTGGTTCAAGAGGAAGGTTTATATGTATAATAACATCCATTAAATAGTGGAGAAATACTGTTATTTTTGAGGTTTCTAATGTGATGTCGTAAATAATTAAATTTTTTCCGCTTACATTGCAAACGCAGGCTGAACCCTACGAGATTTATCAAAATAATGGACTAAGTATTGTACACATTGAAAAGGCCTACAGAAAAGTCCGCGATGGTATATGTCTATCTCTTATGGATATCCCACAATAACATTTTTTTGTCATTTATTTTTTACGACAAATAATGGCTAATTTTCGAAGCGATTTCAACCAATACAGCAATAATCCTTATCTAATTAAATACCTTAAATACATTGTTGATTTAATATAAATCCATATGGCCCTTTACAGCATATGATTTAAATGAATACTTTCGAAGATATTACAGATTTAAAAATTGCGGCGGCGGGAGCGTGCCTTTGCGCGTCGGTGGCCGCGGTTCTTATAGCCCAGTGTCGATAATTTTTGAAACCAAAAAAAAAATCACAGTACGTAGGATGAAACCCATTGGAAAAGGAGGAGAATATTATAAAAATACAAGGAAAAATAATTTACGGGCGATCTGAGCTCGGGAAAAAAGAGGGGGAGTTTTAAGGGTAAAAAACGGTTTATCTCGATTTCCGGCAAAACTAGAAGTCCTATGGAAAAAAATCAAATGGCAAAGTTGTAGGTAATAAAAAGATCTACAACTTTTGTATTTACACTTTTTTCACATAACCTCAAAATTTATGTGAAAAGTTCAAAAAACCAAGTTGGTTTTTTATTTTTATCTTTTAAAATAATTTTTTTTTTCACGGAATCTGGTGAAAACTTACCTTTTTATGTCCCAAATACACTGTAATTTATTTTATTTGAAATATTTAGTTTTTCTCCTTATTTTTGACTTAATATCGACTTAATTCTGACAGCAGTCATTGTCATTTACAGATGAGTTATTTATATGGAGAACAGGGTTAACATCTACGAAGTACGATTTTACGCCAAACTACTTTAATTCCCTGTCAACATAATATAAAGCTCTAAGCCGCTTAATAATATTAATTGTTTCGCCCTAAAATAGAAATTGCTAAGAATGGAAACTAGAAAGTGCACACTAACAGCAATAGAAAACAAAAGAAGCACATTGAAAAAATTTATTCAAAAATGGAAGTCGAATGACATTATCACCATGAAGTGTCTGTCAGGCATTTGTCATATCTACATGCAGCAGTTGATTTGTATTTGCATAAGTTTTGAATTTTTTATCTTTTTTGTGGGAATTGTTTTATCTCTGGTAACATTATGAAACGTCAGAATTCCACGGAATTAGTAATTCGGGTATAAGATGTAAGTTCATTGTGGAAAATATCGTAAAAAGTCAAGCCGCCTGGGAGCTTTCATCGAAAACGCTGCCTAATCCCAGAGCGGGTAGTACCTACGCATAATATGCTCTACTACCCGTGCGAAGCCGGGGCGGGTCGCTAGTATATTATATTTTTCTTTGTTTCATCTATATTTATTATAATTTTAAACCTCCTTTTTTAGATAAAAATATGTAAATCGCCTGCATTTTTGTATTGTATGTAAAGTTTAATTCAATGCCACAGACTATATTAAGCTAAATCTCGTTATGCCCACGACGAATACCTACGCTTGGTAAGTATTGTTGTCAAGTCATCAAACCAGATGTTATTTTATTGTACCTTTGCGGACCTACGCGAAGCTAAGTGTAAAGCGCTCAGCGGGTCGTGCAGCGTGCGGCCAAACTAGGAATCCTACTAATATTATAAATGTGAAAGTGTGGATGTTTGGATGTTTGTTGCTCTATAACGTCGCAACTACAGAACAAATTTGTCTGAAATTTTGAATAGAGATAGATAATACCCTGACATAGCACATAGGCTACTTTTTATCCTGGAAAAATCCAAAGTTCCCGCGGGATTTTGAAAAAACCCAAATCTACAGCTACCGCTATTGGTAGATCACTATAGCAAACTACCTTGAAAGTAAGTATAAAGGTTGGAAAAGGGAGCGGAAACGGGAACCAGAAATCCACGATTCTCTCAGGATTTGTGAAAAACCGAAATTCACGCGGGCGAAGCCGCGGGCAAAAGCTAGTAATAAAATATGTGGAAGGCATTGGACCCCAGGCCTTAGACCCGGTACACCAAATATGGTGATGGGTAGAGACTAGAGAGGAGAGAAGAGCACCAATGCAGAGAGGAGATATTATGTAGGTACTTGCTAGATAAGAGCGGAGTTGCGTCTGCGGTCGGTCGGAGTTGCAATGATCTGCGCACACTACGTTTTCAGAAGCTAGCACAAAGCGAGGCGGACAGCTTAATATGATCGCTTACAAAAGCGCTGCAGCTTGTTATTCTCCACAGTCCGCTAACATCTCCTCTCTCTTAAATGAGACTTCTCTTCTCCTCTTAGCTTGAACTGTGTCCACTGAAGCTAAGCGGAGAGGAGATGTAGGAATAACGATCCCCGCCCTTCTCTGCTTCGGTGGATACCGGCCCTTTCATTAGGGATGCGCGAGGATAAGTAGCGATAACTATGAGTGACGTCCATTAATAAAATTGCTTCATTATAAAAACTTAGTTTTTTAACTCTGGTGGAATAGGATTCCAGTCATTCTCATTTTTCTGCTGTTAAGAGAGGTTGTGACTAGTCAAGCGATTAGCAGAGCAGAGCTTGCGGAGATTCTTCTCACGGGTATAGTACTGACTACTGACGATCAAAACGAGCGAATGACGTCATTAGAAAACGGCAACCGTTTTATTGCGCAAGCACTATCTACGAGTAAGGTACTGGCACATAGGAAGGCCCACCTTATTTAAAATATCAATAAAAAATAATGTTTTAAAGATTTGACAAAAACAACTATGTGTAATATTGCAATGTTTTATTGCCCTTCTAAAAATAATCAAAAAACTATAATTTAATTACTCAAAGTTATATTAAAGAGTGTTTTTAAAAAACACTATGGTGGGCCTTGTTAAAGGCCCTGTCCCTTACTAAGGCCCGTTTATAACTAACTGTTACTTAACATCAACTTAATATTTCTACAAAATAATTCACAAATCACGTTTAACAGTTTAAGATATAAGTTATTTAACCAATACTTTAGAGATAATAATGAAAAAATTGCACACTGGGCCTTGACCCATGTATGAAAAACAAAAATAGTCATAAAAGTAAAATTCTACTTTAAATCAATAAAAAAACAATTATTTGTAATGACAAATTCGTAACTCTAGACAGTATTAATTTAAGAATCAAAATATTCAGTTCTCATTTTCCACTTAAATTTTAAGTGGGCCTTACTAGGGCTATTGAATATTTTTTATTTTATTTTCACAAGCTATACAGCTTTATCAACAACTTTTTAATAAAAAAAAACTAATAAATTGAAAATGTATGCAAACATACAAAAATCAGTACAAATATTACAAAAATAAAGTACCTATCCATATTGACAACTATCAATAATTTAACAAATTATCAATGAAAATTATGATTAACTGCTAAATAAATCGTAAAAAATTTGTAAACTAAACAAACAAAATTCGTTTTATTTATACTTTAGTACTTAAGTATTTACAATCCAAGTGCATTTGACATTTTCATAGATGTAGTAAAGCCTCTACGTAGGCCCGGGCCATACTACGGATTTTTCATAGTGGCGGAAAAATTAACTTATAATCACAAATATCTAAATAATCGGTAAACTTAGAATCGTATTCTAGTCTCCAATGATTATTTTACAATATGATGATAGAATCACTCGAAAACTGACGCTATTTGTGGATAAAATTGGCAAAAACAATCACAGCGAGATTACAATCACGCGATATCGACAGCGTTCAGAGAGAAATGAACGAAATGTAACAAAATGGCGGCGCGGAAATGATTTGGCGCCATTCAACATTCAATGTGGGGTCAAGGTGAATATGGGCCCGAAATTTCGAATGCTTTAGGCAGTGGCAAGTGCGTTTTTTCAATGTGGGCTTTCGTAGAGGCCGGGCCTTCGTATGTGCCAGTACCTTACTTATTAAGCGCGAGCTCGTACGGGAGTAGGTATAGGTACTTATGACGTCAATCGTATTTTCGCTATTAAAATGCGTTTCTTACGTCAAGTGTAGGTATATTAAGTGTGGAATATGTAAATGATAAGCACCAAACACCATGTTTATAGACACAAGCGTTCTAAATACCATTTGTAGTCCAGGGTTCGATCACAAAGTTTTTTTTCTGTTCACACAGTGCATGCTCTCTTGTTGATCCGACCACCAGTATGCTAACGAGGCCCTGACGCTCTCAGTCCCCTTTACAGGTCGTTGCGCCTGATACCACACAACATAATCTAGATGGTATCTCCGTTTTGTGGTAGGATTCTACCCCGAATCCACCTGGCTAGTGACCACAATTCAGCCGTAATCTACCGCAAAGCATACGATGTGTTTCGGCAGCGAGCTGAATAGCCAGTTCCCTTCCTCAAAAGCCGGCAACACATTTGTAGTTCCTTAATTAGGTGCTGCTAATGTTCATGGGCAGCGGTAATCACTTAACATCAGGTGACCCGCTTGCTCGTTTGCCAGCAAACCATATAAAAAAAAACACGCGGGACACCACGCTGATCGCTTTTCACTCAGACATTGCCCTATCAGTGTTTCGCCCACGCTGCTCTCAAATAGGCTTTACCATTCTACCGTCAGGAAATTCAAGAGCAATAAACCGATCGTATTATAAAGTGTCCCTTCGGACACAATTTGCGATACCAACACCATTTCGACGTTTATAGATGTAGTTTACTGTTTTAGAAAGCGGTCGTAAATAGTAACGGTTAATTATTAGAGTATATTATTCTTCAAAGAGATAACTTGCTAAGTAAGAATTGTAGATCTATCTTCCTTGTAAGTATAATATGTTAAGAATGTGCATAGAATAAATCATTCAGCGTAGAATTAAAATTGCGGTTGATCGAAGATGGAAAAAGTTATAACCTACTGGGAAGTGTTAAAATAATTAACTTTCTTAAACTTAATGATTAATTAAAGCATAATAATGTATAATAGCACTCAATCAAAACTCATGTGTCAATAATTTTATTCTTCAAGTGCAATCCAAACCACACCAACTATAATTAAATAGCACACACACACAAACACACGTTTAAAACGATTACATCTTTTTCCATTTAGTTAGTATTTTAGATATAAGCACTTTCGAATTTCGATGTGTACTTACTATCAATTTGTTAATCATCAATTTCTAAACTTGTAAAACCTGATGGCAAAATTTTAAATGTCATTGACACAAAATATCCACATTTCTCGGACACCTGGCGTCGAAAATATTGACTCCATAATAATTCTTATTAACTTATAGTTTTATTCATTTTTAAGTACGTCCAAGTTGAATGCTCATTAAATCTTGAATCGCCATGGTACGGGGTCGCCATGGTGATTAAAATATTATAAATAAGGGTATATAATTCAGAAGTCAGTTGAGTCACGCGTTAACGAAGTGCTTTTATTTATTTATCAAGACCCGTATAAAAGTTAAAAAGACACTAAAATCGCTTTAATCCTTAAATGTGAAATTCGGAACGTATGAACGCACTTAAAAATGTTTGCCTTTCAACTAATTAGGTAGTCAAACGAGCCGCGCCGTAAAGATCGATTGGATTTATACGCTCAACTTATTTCTGCAATAAGCCAGATGGCAGTTACTGTTTAAGTTTTCTCAGCCAGTACCTTGCCGCAGCTTCCAAGTCCATAAAATCGCTATTAAGGCCTGGATAGACACAACGCGGTGGCGACGCGGTAGAAGTTTTATTACAAGGAACTATTAAAATTATTAAGAAGTAGGGAGAGTGCGCTGCCATGCCGTCTTGCGCCAGAGGCGTTGCCCATTCAGTGTGGCATGCTTCATGTCATTCCTTAAGCTTGGTTGTTCATCGCCTAAAAATTACAGCTACTTAAAGTCTTATGATCACGTTTACCTTTGATTAATGATGAAGAATACTCTTGATATTGTAGTAAATCACCTAGTACTACTACATAGTTCCTTGTAAATCACAAGAAAACGCACTTCAAGAAAGTCACGCAAATGTCAAGAGCCGCAGTGACGGCATGCCATGCCATTCTACACATTCTATACCATCAAACTATGTACGTTGAAGTGACGCGTTGCATCTGCCCAAACCTTAACTTATCTCAACCTATCTTGCCGAAGCTTCCAGCACCATAAAATCGCTATTAATGTAGTCTAGATTGCTTGTCTACCGCAAATGGTAGGAAATATGTTTTATGTAGCTAGCAAGGAATGCTGATACGCCTTAGGCCATGATAATGACTTTGGACGCGTATAGTAGTAAGAAAGTACAGGCTTGTGGTCAGGTGGTAATACTGCATAAGCACTCGTAACTATTTCTCGGGAAAATGTGATTCGCTGATCATTTGAAAAGAAGAATGTTGGCCGTGGAACTTGTTTTTGCTGACGTTCCCTTTACTTCCACTAAAAGAATAATTAAGATTTTATTTATTTTTACTAAGTTAGTAACATTTGAGTACTTACATTTCTTATTTCACTTGTATTTTTAATTTTAATAATAAAGTGCAAAAATGTGTATGTTTGTTTGGTTTCTTTTTTCACCTTCGTTTTGACGAAGTCCCGGGCAAAATCACATGATGATATAATTACTGCGCTGGTGTTGCCTGTATGAGTATTTGAAAAAGCTATCTATCTCTATCAAAAGTTGTTATCAACGTATCACACAATATTGATTTTCCTCTATAAGTGTTTACCACATACACGTAGATATAGCAACTAAATGCATGAAATATCTTTAGTGAAAATGGTTCGTTAATAGTACCTAATTAAGATACTTACTTTGCAGACGTTTTTATTTCGTAGGCTTCAAGCCATAGAGGTGTTATTCACAGTAGGACCATAAAATCGAACTTACTGCGGACCGGCTGTTTGTCTGAAACTAATATGTTACTTTCAATCATAAGTCAAAAAGTAAGTATTTCATTATTTTCTTTAAAAGAATTTTATCTAATATTACGACTTTAGAGGCTAATAAAGGCATCGAACAGTAGGTATTAAAGAAGAAAACGCCCCTTTGCAGCCCGCGATTTATGATCTATCGATTTACAAATCAACTGTAATAATGAAATCGTACATGCTATTGTTTTATCTAATTTCCTAATCTAACCTACTTTTATTTTGTAACACTCTTTCTTTGAAATCCACGTGTATGCAACCTACATCGATTTATTGTAGTGTTTGCATCTTTATTGTAAAGCGAATATGCTACGTCCATGCTAATAATCCGTAAATTTAATTTAAATAATAAATTCAACTTTATTTTATGCGTTTGCAATTTAATAACAATGTAACACTTACAAGTAAGTATTGCAGATTGCAACTAACATTATTGTTTTCCAAAAGAGTTATTTCGTAGTTCGTACGTGTATGACACACTCATAATACAAATTGCGTCTCAATTGATCACTGCAGCTTGTTTTGGATAACGTATTCGAAAAGATGATGTCAATAAATTAATTTACAGCGACTACTATAACAGGTATTGATAACTTCGAACCACATTCAAACAATGTATTGAATATGAATGTTAGATCATAGAAGACTAAAGTCAGCCTACCGGGTACCGGTCTAAGACTAGTTTGTTCGTCTAAAAAGTTTTTTTTTTTCATTTAGCCAGAAGTTAGATCTTGTATCTCTTACTGCCGTACTCAGAGACGTCCATTAAATTAGTTTCATGCGTCATTAACTAATTATGATTAAATCTCTAAATGAAATGTCATTTGGCTGTACTAATGAAGCATTAATTGACTCTGAGAGTCATCATCATCATCATCATCAATCTGTGGACGTCCACTGTTGGACATAGGCCTTCCCCAAAGAGCACCACCACACCCGGTCCTCAGCCTTCCTCATCCAGCCACACTACGCTTGCTTAAACGCGGTCTCCACTCAAGGACTTTCCGGCTCCAACGGCCATCGCCTCTACGACAGGCATGACCTGCCCACTGCCACTTCAGCTTGCTAATAGTTTGGGCTATGTCAGTGATCCTGGTTCTCCTGCAGATCTCCTCATTTCGGATCTTATCCCTCAGGGAAACTCCTAACATAGCCCTCTCCATAGCTCGCTGAGCGACTTTGAATTTGTGAACAAGGCCGTTTGTCAGCGTCCACGTTTCAGCGCCATAGGTGAGGGCGGGAAGAACACAGACTCTGAGAGTGAAATTTTTAAAATCTATACCAAGGATTTCTGTAATAACCATTAACGAGTAGGTGTGGCAGATCTCTCGGTTCCTATTATTATAATTATAGTTGCTTGACATCGATGGTTATACTTGTATAGCCAAATAGACTGTTGTCTAGATGGCAGGTCTAATTAACCATACACAGGAGATATCTTACACAATTTCAGCTTTAATCGAGCATTAATTCAAAATTTCCTACGGGCTCACGGGGCAATTATATTCAGTACGAATCAGAGACTTAACAGTAAGTTTACATACTTTTTAGGTTTCATTAAACAAATCAAAATATTCATTTCAAAAATCAAAAAAGACGTGTAAAGATATTGAAACGTATGAGTAGGTAATATTTTATAAAGAATCGAACGGAACATCAAAAATGCGTGATAAATATTTACATATAGAAGACGAATATGAATAGGGTTGACCTGACCGGTCCCAAATGCATTCAGGTTCTCTAAGGGCACGTAACATTGACATGGTAAAGTATTGTCCCTATTGGGCCCCTTTTTATCAATGTGTTTCTTGTTATCCTTTGGTTCTTCTCTATCGTGCTTGCTATTGAGTTTTTGATTTATAAAACCTTGTCGAGTGAGCCCTTCGGAAAGATAACAATTGACTCATTATCTGGAATTATAATTACGACTGTTTGTAGCACTTAGTTAGTCTTTTCCGTGTGTATTTATTGTAAAATATTAATGTATTAAAGCAGTATAATTAAAATGGACATTTTAAAATATAAATGTTATATAGCTTTAGCATCAATGTAGGTATCTACTTGAAATACTCATAAAAAGTGAGATAAAATTGTCTCAATAACTATATTATAAAAAGTAAATAATCGAAATTTAATGATTGAAAATCTAAAACCTATCTTTATGTAGGCTACCCAGTATACCTACTCTATTTGGCCATTTAAGTCTTTATGTATCACGCATGTGTTTATTGCTAACATAAAATCTTTTTTTATAATTATTACAACTAAAGGCCATGTTAAGGCAATAAGTTATACACATAACGGAGTCACGTACGCTGGCTGTAAGGTCGTCCTTATTTGTGTAAAGAGACTTGGAGATAGCAACGTTTGTGCTTAAATGTAACCGAGAAAGGAGAGATAAATATCGAGCGCGAGTAATGTGAACTCACCGCTACATGTTCCTACCTGAGCCCCGTCTCTCTGACGCCCGCTTCTAAATCACGATCAACAAAAAACCGTTTCCTTCACGTTCTGTTTACAAGACCTCCGACACACCGAGTTCCCTTTTCCCCTTTGTACTCCCTTCCGTCCATTGCGGCCTGGCGACCTTTTTTTGTCCGCGTGCTTGTCCTAAAGTTCTTCGGTTCGCGCTCTTAAATCTAATTAGACGTAATCTCCGTTACAGCCGTAAGAGAATTTTAATGGCCGTTGACTTTTTTGCAATGTGACCTTGTGACCGAAATTTTTATACGCACAATTTATAAAATTTGGGCAAGAATTTGGGCTTAATTTAAAAGATCATTCTTTAATGACATGTTTTTATTTTACTTAAAAATCCATTTCCGTTTGTACATAATCTGCAGCACTAAAATTTTAAAAATGAACTCGATAAAGTATTCTCTAATGATCTTGACCTGATGCCGCGGCCGCCTGATGAAGGCCAGCATCGTATTCAACATCATAATAACGATATGAAACGTTTTAATGACAACGGTTTTGTTTCATGTCCTTGACCTGACGCTAACCAGAAAGAATGGTTTTAAAAACTGAAACATTTTAGAGAAATATTATTTTTAAAACGCAGAGTTTATTTTGGTCCAGATTCTTGTATCTGAAGTCGAAGTCACCCAGATACGACACACCTATTTGCATGTATGATATCACTTTTTTCGTTGGACATAGGTATCAGACGGTAAGCCTTACGTTCACGATTTTCAAGGAAAATATTGCGTAAACAAGTTATGAGTAAGTTGTCACCACATCTGTAGGCAGATCGTGATATACGTTTGTGAAGAAAACACGATGAATCAATACGCCCACCAGCATTTGAAAGGTGTCTCTGACACGCTATGCTATTCCAGTATTGTTGTTCTGATATTTTTATCCCTCGACGTAAAGAGGCATGTCACAAGTCTGACCCTTTTGTCGGTCTATCTGTGTGTTCTGTGACATAATAAAGCGCAATTGGACCATGGATAAATGGACCAATCTGTATGAGGTATTTTATTCAAATGTTTAATTGGCATGATTTTTAGGGTTCCGTACCCATAGGATAAAATGGGATCCTATTACTGACTCCGCTCTCCGTCTATCAATCCGTCTGTCACCAGGCTGTATCTCATAAACCGTGATAGACAATTGAAATTTTCACAGATGATATATTTCTATTATAACAACAAATACTAAAGAACAAAATAAAATAAACATTTAAGGGGGCTCCCACACAACAAACATGATTTTTTTTGCCGTTTTTATAGATAATGGTACGGAACTGGTTTTTGACTATTTTTCATGAAAATATGTTTAACCGTTTAATTTTATCATCAACTCTTTTTCTTATCGGTGAAGAGATCTTAAGTCATACATATTACATGTACATGTTGTTTATACATATTATACACACATGTTTATTTTACTTCACTTATCTAATCGACTCAATTTTTATTACAGTACTCGTGAGACTGCATTAATATTATGTACATACCTGTGACCTGATGCTGCAACTGCTTGATAACTAACACCAGATAGTGTAACCTTTGTTCTCATTGATGATTTGGTTTTTAGTATTTAACACGCTTCCCTTGGCGTCTTGATTGAAGCATTTATTGCACAGTTGCCATTAAGGATAAACGAAATTCTCTTAGTAACTAATATATTTGTATATATCATATTAATAGTTACTAAGAGATAGTAACAAGCCAAAGAAACAATAATAACTGTTTACACTGTCCATTAAGTCAACATGGTTGTCGACGTCCCTCTTGACCTTGTAGATGCAAACAACTTTATCAGCAAAGACTCAGTAACTTTTATATCCAACTAGCTGACCCCCGCGACTTCGTTCGCGTGTTTTTCTTTGCTATAAACCTCACGGAGCCGGAGACCTTTCCAACGAATACAAAACCGTGGAAATCGGTTCGTGCGTTCTGGAGTTATAGCGTCAGGAAGGAAAACCCGACTTATTTTTATATAGTAGATAAGAGATCTTCTGAATAAAATAATATCAACGCAGTAGGAGTTTGGTTCTAGTGATATAGGTAAAAAAATTCAGGTAAATCACGCCCAATTCAAAAAAATCATAAAATACCTATGAATTTTGAAAGTTACTCGAGCTAAAACATCTATTTTTATCTAAATTTATGGAAATCTGACAAACCACAGACACAGATTAGTTTCTAGAGAGTGACTGTACAATTTTATTGAGTTTGATTATGGAGCGATCGAGGAAGCCTGAAAATAAAATTCAACATTGTGAAGTCGTTAGCAAAAAAAGTAGTAAACGTATATTATTATAATAGACGAACAACAAACATACTTTGATAACAGAAAACAATACTATTGTTTACCTAATTAATTTCAAATACCTTATCACATGGAGCAGTGGAAATGCTCATTATTTTTAACCTATTTACTAAAGTGGATAAAATAAAATATTTTCGAAATAAGCATGCTTACTAGATTTACTACTGATGACAGTATTTTTTATACCTATGTAAGTTTTACATTTAAATGTGTCGGTTATTTATAATTGCAAAACATCTGCATCAGATTGCATTAAACATTGATTAAAAACTGGGCGGAACCATGCAGAAATGAATCATTTTATTTTTTGCTTGAGTCTCCTGAATTATCATCCGACATTGGAAAGTAATCCAATGAAAGGTATGATTTTGCCGGTATTATGGTAAACGAAATTTTCAACAAAAAGAGCTCCAAAACTTGATATGATTAACAAACAGTGAATGCTTAATAGCGTTTTTAGTGTCGATTTATTTTATTTTGTCCGTACAAAAAATTTCAATCAATGTATCTGTTCATAAAACATAAACAAAAGTGGTTATTTTGTTTATTTTGAACAGTATCTTCTACTGACAGTTTTTCCCACGATAGCTTCAAAAGATATTGCATGTTAAGTAATAAATGTTGCCAGATGAGATTACTTCTGCTTGCGTCCAATTTACGCACTAATGCGTAACTACAGGCAACCGCAAATGTTTCTGATTTGCACGATTCATATCTCCTGGTACGATGTGTTGCAATATTTGTTACGCACTTACATGTAATCATGCAGTTTATTTGCTTAATCTTCAGCAAATTTACTTTGCCGTTACACTGTGTAAACTGCGATTCGTTGCGCATAATGCTTACAAGCATGTGGCATCTTATTTCTGAACGTCACATGTATGTAGCGCTCAAAAATTAGACCTGAGTTTGATGAAGATTATTAAAAGAAAAAAGTTTCAACAATTTTGTAATATTGTAATTGCTTTTTATAAAATTCAAATATTAGACACTTAAAATTTAGAGAAATATTACATTCTTTGCTACATAGATAGATAATATATACTTATACCTCGCTTATCATAATATTTTTATCAAGTTAGAACTTGACTAGGAGTTCGGACCTCATCCAGTAACAGCTACGTGAAGAATATTAATCGAACCCCAGCGAGAGTTTATTTTAATGAACTTACCTACTTATTTCAACTTCGGTATTATTTGTCACTAATAGAGTGACCGATATTGTCGATGACATTTGTATGATCAGTTTTGCACAATAATTTGCAAGGACCACCCACTCCCACATAGTCTACTTTCACTCCAGTCTTCGACACAGCAGTTGACCACCTTATCTGTAACGATTGTCTGTATACTGACTATAAGATGTATAATGAACTGTGTCGAACGTGAGGCACCGTGATCTTTGGTGATCTATTCATACCGTCTGAATTATATATTTTTTTTATCAACCTTAAAAATTTACAGTTTTTTATGCGGTTATATAAAGTAGTTCACTGATCTTCTTTCGCAGACGCGAAAACTTATTTCTTCCATTATGCATCGTTCTTTTGGGTTTATCTCGTTTCGATGTCTCGCTTTTTAGAATTAATTCGCCATTCATCTACTTCGTGCTTGCCATTTTACGTAAAAATATTGGAAAATATTTAGAAAAAAGTAGTTACTGTTAACTTTTTATTTTATTGCCGTAATGAGAAATTAGATATTTGATCATGAATATCATATTTTATTTTTCTTAATCACTATTTTGCATTCTGCATCAGCTGGTCAACAGATTATCTCTGTGTGAATCACCCCTTCCTTTTATGGTTACAACTGACTTTTTAGTTCAAGGTCAACATGATTGATATCTACGAAAGTGTCTGTCTACTTGGCCATTTCGAAATGTGACTGGTATTTTGTGTTTACTCACAACTCTAAATTCTTAGTACTAAGATTACTTAAAAACTAAAGCTTCTAGGTATAAACAAAAACAACCATATAAATAAAATATAAAAATTATTCCAGCTTTCTTATTTAAAGATAAGTAATTTTTAAAGATTTTCCTGTACGTCTTCTTCAGTTAGTATAAAGCTTAATGTAGGTCAGAAAAGAGCAGATAACTATCTCAATGCCTTTAAAGCAGGGTATTTGCATAGGAGCGAATCTTAGAACTGCTTTGTCCAAAATTGGTATTAAGACCGGTGCAGTTTCATGCCATTTTTGGTTTAAATCTCGTACGGTATTTGCAGCGGTTTGTGTTTACCGTTACATTAACTACCGCATAGCCCGATCTTGTACATATATTTTACGATCTGATTGTGTTTAATTGGGTCGTTTCATATTAAAACATTTCTCTTGGAATCACTTTCTGCGTTTATTGTTTACGCTATTGTAGCAGTTTTCTTTCATTTTTATAGACTTTTACTTTGGTTCTTCAAGTATTATGTATATAAATATTTACGTTACAACGTTTTCTTTGTATCTATTTGATTTCAATTCTAAAATAAGCTGTATCTGTATGTGACATAAATACCATTTCATAACACTGTTAACAGTATCTCGTAACCTTGTATTTTTTACGAATTAATACGACTTCAAGTCAAGTTCTTCTTTTACGTCACACCAACAAACGCTAATACAAGAAACCGGATTAAAAGTGGAATTCATTTTCGCAATAGCGAGAAAGTCAGAAAACCGGAAATTTAACAATTCTGCCCTAAATATTATTAGTAAATGCTAGAAGAATAATACTAGGATCAAGAAAATTATCTTTTCAGAATATTATCAAGTCTGGGAAACTTAATTTAAGGGTATGCTCCTGATGGTCAAAAATAGCGTCATTCAAGTTGAAAAAATTAAAGATACTTACTTGTTTCTTTGATAGTTGAAATACATATACCTATAATACTCTTGATAATTTCACTTGAATTATTAATTTATATGCATTCATTTAGATAAACTATCAGCTTGTTTTACTTACCAGAGTCGAGATATTGCAAGTAATGAAACTCTGCAATCTCTGCGATAACATATGAACCAATATTAATAATAACATCCTCCCGAGTCCCGACCGAATAATGGCCGCGGTGGCCAATCTCAACGGAGGCGGAGATTAGTCAACTAAGCAGGAGATATTATAGTTCACAAAAAAAAACTTTTTGGCCCAACCTGAGACTAGAAACTAGGACCTCATGATCCGCAGCCGAATAAGTTATCCATTAGGCAAATAAGGCAGTGATGTATGTATGCCTGTATCAATGTTGCCTCGTTATCAATGTTGAGGCCAAATTGGTAACCACGACTGTTATTTTATTATTTTAATGTCCCTGTGATTTTATTAAATAGCTTACAACAGTATTCATTGCCATTTAAATAAACAATCATTTTTACTGTTATTGGTTGGGAATGTTATTTCATGTTTAAAAGAAGTAATTACTCTAGTAGGTGTTTTTTTTTTATTGAAATTGATTTATTAAATGACCAAAAAATTTTATCATATGAAAGTCTACGATAATTGCATATTATTAAAATGTTTTAAGTTTTAATTCTTTTAAATTCACAATCTGATCAAAGATTACAATTTCGATATCACACAATTCAATAAAAATAGAGTATTTTGCGATCAATAAGTAAAATAAAGGAATAATAATTTCAATAAGTAAAGTAAAGAAAGTCAATTTAAGTATTTTATTTTGAACAAAATTGCAAAAAAATATAAGAAAGATATAAGTTAACTATTTATAAGTTAATTTGGTAAATTATAGCAATTTTAGATTACGTAACCGTAATATTTTAGTCCATTAAAATTTAAACTATGAATCCCAATTGACAAGATGTTTTAAGTCATAGGTTGTTTTTGTAACACTACATTTACCTGCTTGAATCTTGACGTTATAATAACACCCTCCGAAGCCCGAACATCTGTTCTGGATCTTATCATTGTACTTTATAATACGGGACTTATTTTAAATTCATCGATTCCATATAAGATCATTGAAGCAAATTTTTTTTATCGTGCTTTTATTTAAGACATGCGCAGCTGCGATGGTAAATAATACTAATAAAGGAAAGGGCGGTACCAAATTCCAAAGCGTGCCTGCATCAGGCCTGTATATGGATAAATTAATAAAAAATTAACGTTAAATCGGTCGGTTAGGGTATAAAAAAAACTGCATATGAGAGTATTAAATAAGGCACAAGCAACTAATAATGTTGAAGCAAATTCAGTAATAGACATTCCTGAATAATTTTAACATTCTTTCATTCTCTTCTTTATCTCTTCTTTTTTTAGGCACACTTAAACGGTAGAGTCGCAAGTCTAAAGTAGACTGGTAGAAAATGATATTAGCATTAAGTCCCCCTATTGTATTTTATACGAGGTGCTGAGTGCTGTGGCCTGTGCAATAAAGTGAAAACAAAAAACACAATATTGCTAAATTCTACTACATAAATATCAGTAATCAGTATTGTATCGCTTAGGGCCTGTTTCACCATCTTCTGATAAGGGTTGGATAGCTTATTCACAACTTTTGTCTTTGTCACTTGACATAAAGTAAGAAAGTGACAAAACTTACGTTTAGGCTATCCGACACTTATCAAAAGGTGGTGAAACAGGCCCTTAGACTCGTATGTAGAGTATTGAAAATTAAATTATTATATGCAACTTTAGATTCATGAGGTGTATAATTTTCTCAGAGTGAGGTTCAAAACAGAGATTTGTTTTCATTTAATATTATATATTATATTTAGTAATTTCTAAATTTAGGTTAGGAACTAACATAGGTTTAAGTAAATTGTTACTAACAAGATATGGAAATCTAATTCCGAAATAAAGAGTATTATTATTATTATTATTTATTATTATATATAAATGTTAGTACTCGTAGTTTCATTCATTTTCTGTTCTTATTGTTTCAGAAGTGCAAGAAGTGGGATGTCGTGACTGTTGAAGCTTATTTTTTTGGTAAGTTATTCCAATTATAAGGTGCCCTTAGCTTTCAATTTATTTAAAAATACGGCTGCTTTCACGATCTCGAGAAAATATTTTTACTTCGAATATATTCAGTATGATAAAGATTGCAATCTTTTTGATTTGATTCTGATCAGACATCAACTTACTGTGCAGCACATGAAATGTACGTTGCATACAGAAAGTATATTGATGGAGTGGTTAATATTTTAAGATAAAATCGAAAATTATATTGTGTTGATTAAAATCTATTAATATTATCTATTATTATTCTGTTTAAATATGTATGTAAATATTGGTATTTGGTGGCTTGTTGAAGTAGCGTGTAATTTGAACTAACGTTAGTATTCTATTGTCACGCATGATGTCAACTTATCAATTAACATGTCTCACCTGACTCACAATAATTTCTGTGTAATTTTCTGTCACTGTCAGAATGCTTAAATTTAAATTAATTGAAGGAAATTAATTATTAATTAATTAGTCATCGAATTATTATTATTATTATTAATTTCCTTATTTTAATTGTACAATAATTTACTTTTATTTTTATCAATTTATTCTATTATAAAATTTGCATCTTTTTGTTATTTGCTAATTTTATTTTTTAGTAGATTGGATTGCATGCTTGGATAGTATTTTAAGTCTAAAAATAATTTGACTTATCTATATTAGCTACACATAAAACAAAATATGCAAAGAACATGAATTTAACTCCTATTGATTTTAAAGATAACAATCTAGAAGATAGCAATATGACACAATATTAGCCAATATAGGTGATATGTAGCTGATAACTTTAAAGATTTTTAAAAAGATAATAAAAAATCAACATTGGAAACGGAAATACTCTATAAGTAAATACGAAATATTATCCCGATTTAATTGATTATTAACCTTGCAAGACTAGTTGACTACGAAATATTTTAAAATGACAGCCACATGTAATGTAAAGAACTTTCGCTATTTGTGCTTTTAAGGTTTTTGATCTTATATAGTCCAAACGTGGGCAACTCTCTTTAGGTTTCACGTTGGACGCCAATTTTATAGTAGGGCCACACGATGGGCAACCAATTTTATAGGGCGAACAATGAAAAGCGGCAAGTTTTTCGTATAAGAGTCACTTATAATTGCGTTAACACATGGCGTTATCACTTACGAAAACTAATACAAAGTCAAGAGACGACAATCAACTTATATCTACGATCGGTACAATAAGTTACGACTCGCGGACTGTGATCTAATGGTACGCCCTGAAGACGTGCTTCGCGTAAAGCGGTTACATAACGACTCCCTGAGCTAAGCGCCCGCGCTGGGCGCTTGGTGGAGTTTTCGGCAGGGGGACGCACCCCCGTACCGCCACACGGGGTCGATAACGAATATACTTCACGAAGTTTTAGTAAAAAAACCCCGCTCCGATAGAACGTGACGAGCCCGTTACGACCGCTCTGTTAAAGAGCCTCACGACTTGCTATAATCTCCCCCTCCAAGTCACAAATACGTCCCGGTTGTGACTTGGCAACAAAACAGAGGAAAAAAAAAACAAAATGAACACAAAAACACAAACAACACAAAAGAACACGGAGTATACGGACAAATGGTGCTAAATACGAGGAACTGGATTGACCCTAACGCTTCTTCTTACGCGGTCTTCCCCTTTTCCTACGCTCCACCACTGGACTATGACCTTCGTACGGCGTAAGGAGGCTAGCGTGATATTTGCCCTTTAAATCGCCGTTTTTATCGGCCAGTTCATAGGTAGTGGCTGTCACAGCTCTATGAATGCGATAGGGACCCTCCCTTCGAGGTGCAAATTTACTGGTAATTCCCTTCGCTGCTTGGCTTGGGCGATTACTCTCCACGAGTACAAGGTCTCCCTCCTGATAAACTTGTCCTTTACGGCGATGTTTGTCCGCCGAATCCTTACGGATGTCCTGTTGATGTTTTAAGCTCTTCAAAAGACTGAGCTTCTCTCTCCCCCCAGTTCCAAGGTCTATCCTTCTGGGTAAGATCATCTCTTTTTTAATCGGTGTTACCCGATAGGGCGGTGTAGAGGTGGGAGCCGCATCGCCGGTGTCGATTCGTTGAACGGCGGTATGAGTAGGGCCTCCCCCTGGCTCAAAGATATCCTTATTGGCTTTGAGGTGTGTAGTCAACTGCTGTTTGTCGGGACGAGAAAAGAGAGCAACCTCGCACTCGCGGAAACCAATCGTTGAGCTAACTATAGCCGGAT
Source organism: Melanargia galathea (assembly GCA_920104075.1). NCBI lineage: Eukaryota > Metazoa > Arthropoda > Insecta > Lepidoptera > Nymphalidae > Melanargia > Melanargia galathea. The sequence continues at coordinate 18,970,564 of OV049859.1, forward strand.
CTTCACGTTCGTACCGAAGGTCATGTTCACATTTTACCCCGGTAGCACGCAAAGTAAAACGATTCTCGCGGAAATCTAGGGTCAACCCAGCATCCTGGACAAAAAGCATCCCTAGCAGCGATTCAGTAGCACCAGGTAAAACCATAAAAAGTGTTACAGTCTCCACGCCCTGCACTTTAACATTAACTAACGCAGTTTCTACAGTCTCTACACGCCTAGTTCCATCCGCAAACTTTAATTCCGTTTCAACGGATTGAAAAACTTGTCCGTTATTACGCAAATGTTTGGTTAAACTAACACTTGCAACCGAGTGTTTCGCACCGGTATCTAACAACGCAGTACCTACAGCACCATGCACTTCCACGTCAAATATCGGTCTCACTCGTGGATTTAAGCGACACACGTCACGAACCGCCACTGATTGGAACGCAGCACTGGAGGTAGTAGCCGTCGATGCCGTACGTCCCTCCTTGCAGACCGCACAGTTTGACCGGATCACCCCTGGCGTCCCACAGCCAAAACACGTAATGGTGGGCTTACTGGTCTTCCAAGCAGCCTCCTCGACTGTCTTGGTTTCTTCCTTTTTCTTTAACCGGGTGCAAGTATTCGTACTATGGCCATAGAACTTGCAGTACCCACACTTTTCACGTAACCGCTTGGGAAGCGTTGGTGATGACGTAGTTGTCGTTGACGAATTTGTTGATGATGAAGAAATTCCCTTCGATGTCCTCTCCTCAGCGGGCTCTTTGACCGCTGGTGCTATACGACGCCCTTCATCGTAAAGGTCTTCAATACGTCGTGCTTCGCGAAGGAGGTCCATGAAGTTGGTAAAAGAGCTGCGTGATACTTTTTCATGAATACGCCGGTGTAGTAAGCCGTACACCATATCCAGCTGCACAACTTCACTTAAAGCATCCGAAGGCAATTGGGCGAGAAGAGCGCGCGCTTTAAACACGAAAACATCCGTTGACTCCTCTCGTTGCTCTTGTTTGAATAGTTCACGATACACGCGGTGGGGTGGCAGACGAGGTCCAAATGTTTGTTTCAGGAGTTCCACTGCTTCATTCCATGAGCTTACCGACTGTTTTATCCCTTTCCACCATGTGGCGGCGATGCCGGTCAAAAGCATGGATAAACCCCGTATCGCATTTTCCTCATCTACACGAACACAATCTTTGTATGTTTCTACCGCATCTAAAAACGCTAGCACGTCGCTTTGTTTCGTTCCGTCGAAGCGTGCTGTGCATTTCGTGAAATTCCCTGAAGACGCCGTCGTTGGCGCAGGTGAAGGTGGAACGCTCACACTCTGAACGTGCATCACTTGCTGAAGGATGAATTGAAGTTGCTGATCGGTCATCATAATCGGAGTGGACGTCGCGTCAACACCGGCAGAAACTGGCCTGCTAGCGGCAGCGCCTGGCGCAACGCCAGCGTGCGGGGAATCGCCAACACCAGGAATGCCAGCGGCATGCACGGACTCGTTAGAGACAGCTCTTCCGAGACCCGTTCTCGCAGCGTCATGATCCGTATGACTTCGTGTTCGCGGCATTGTGAACCACGACAAAAAACACGGAAACCTAACCACACAACCACTCAACAGTCAAGCGGAACCTTAACAAAGTTCGTAACAATAAATCACAAAATTGGTCCGCGGCCTCTTAACACCAGTTTGTAATAAAAGTTAATAAAAGTTTCGTAAGTTCGCAAAAGTTCTCACTAAATAAAACAAATGTTCAATAACACAAAAGTCAATAACACAAAAGTTCGATCACTTTAGAATACAGCGTTCAACAAAAACTTTTAAAAGACTTACCGACCAGCAGAATACCTACTGTCGTATATACTTAGTTATGTTTGTTGTTAAACACACTCAAACATCGCGGCGCGTAAGCAGTATAAATAATTGTTCACTTTAACACTGTTAGTCACTTTAGTTCACCGTGAGTTACGGCCTCGAGTTGGGCAGCCATTTTATAGTCCAAACGTGGGCAACTCTCTATAGGTTTCACGTTGGACGCCAATTTTATAGTAGGGCCACACGATGGGCAACCAATTTTATAGGGCGAACAATGAAAAGCGGCAAGTTTTTCGTATAAGAGTCACTTATAATTGCGTTAACACATGGCGTTATCACTTACGAAAACTAATACAAAGTCAAGAGACGACAATCAACTTATATCTACGATCGGTACAATAAGTTACGACTCGCGGACTGTGATCTAATGGTACGCCCTGAAGACGTGCTTCGCGTAAAGCGGTTACATAACGACTCCCTGAGCTAAGCGCCCGCGCTGGGCGCTTGGTGGAGTTTTCGGCAGGGGGACGCACCCCCGTACCGCCACACGGGGTCGATAACGAATATACTTCACGAAGTTTTAGTAAAAAAACCCCGCTCCGACAGAACGTGACGAGCCCGTTACGACCGCTCTGTTAAAGAGCCTCACGACTTGCTATACTTATAAATTATTTTGCATTACCAGGAAATGAGAAATAAACAATTTGGGTTCAATGAAATACCAAGGAGATACAGTAAAAGGGCTGTAGCAATTGCTTTTAATTGAACTGCACACGTCAATCGTCTATCAAACAATTATTAGCTATTAGATATTAATACATTGAATTGCACTTGCATCGCTTTTACTTTGTTTTATAAATACATTTTCTCATCAAAGTCGTATGCTGCTTCTTCTAAACAATCAACAGACATATTTGATTATATTATATATTCGTGAACTCTATATTAGTACTCATGTAACTAACTAGTCATTTATTTGAATTAAGTTTTTGACATTGAAAAATCAAATATGTGGATAATTAAATAATCAGCAGTAGTCGCTTATCAGTCTGTTGCGAAGTACGACAATGAAGATTACAAAGTATTGGATTAGAATTTAGATAATCGAAATATTTCAATGGCTTGCTTTTTCATTAGAATTCATGTCTCGATATACATACGACTTGATCTGTGCACGGTAGATAGAACTAATGATATTCCAGTGATATAATTGTTCTATTAACGCTATGCTTTATATTCCAAAATAAATATCTTTAACACAGTTATGTCTCTAATTAGTTATGTTTAACAAGTTCTTTGTAACAGGATACAAACCTGATGTCATGTAGATTAATAAACCTTATCTTTTAGATAACGTTAGCTGTAGCACCAAGCGATATCCAATATTGACTTCTGCGAATCCCTCACACAGAATTCTCATGGCACACATGTGAATCATAAAAAAGGAACCTAAATGAACGTGTTTTTTCTAAAAACCTCACACTCATGTGTAAACTTTAAAATGGCTACCAATTACAAAAAGTATTTGGTACAAAAAAGAAAAGGTCAAAGTTGAAACGTTTTATCAAATTATAATTGTCATGATATTATTTATTTACGGTGTTTTTAAGTAAAGTTTATCTTTATTAAGTACAATAATTTTTAAGTAGCTAGGTACAATAATTTCGTATTTATCTTGATAGAAAAAATATTTTGCATACTAACGGGCCTAATTAACTTAATGCATTGATTTTTCATAATATATTTTTTTATTTATCTTGAATACGATCCCGATTTACAGACAAAAATATTTTGCATATGCGCCTAATTAAATTAATTAATTGATTTATCATCAACGGCAGAAATGGTTTCATGTTTTACTTGTCTGTTTGTATGAACCTACTAATATTTATAATAACAGACCTCTAATGTCACTTAAAATGTCCAGTCAAGTCTTGAAGTCTTGAGTCAGATTTATATGTGTTCAATCGTGGTTTTATATCTGACGGATAGAGGTTATTAATAAAGTTATCAAATAAGGTCAGTCGTTCAAGTTAATAAAGATAAGGCATTTTTCCTTCATTATAAATAATTAAGGTTATTTAGAAATACTTAAGTAATTATATAAATAGTCTTTTTGCAATACGAACAATAATGAATAATATTATCTTAATTTTAAACGCTTTGCTTTTCCTACTTTTTGCTGCAACTCTGCTTTTTATTGCGTAATTAGAATTTAAGTGTTTGATGCCATAGGAAAGTTCCTATTGCATCAAACGCTTAAAATTTCAAGGGCAGATAAAATAAGGGCTGTGTGGTGGTTACTATAATATAAAGGCTCTATGAAATCGGGTCGGTTGACAGTAGATATAAGCTGTTCCTACTTCCTAGTAATAATATTATTTATTAATTGGAAAAATTCACATTTTCTTTTATATTTATTAATCTAGCGGAATCTTCTAATAAATCCATTGATGATTTTATTGTTCTAATTGAATCATTAAAGAATATATGAGCATGTTACTTATATAATTAGTAATTGCATTGACGATAACACAGTAGTTCACGTTATGCTTATCGCGTTCTAGATTGAAAAGGATCAAAGTACATGAATAATAAAATACTAATAAATCTATTCACAGTAATACATAGATAGGCCTTTTTAACTTTATATAGGTCTATTAGGATACATGTATAGTTTTTGACGTGATAACGTCTTATAAATCGATGAACGCCGGCTACACGCACGAAAAGCGTGACTCATTGTCACGTACCGTGTGCAAGTGAGAGCGCGGAACAAGCGATAGAGAAGGCATGATCGGCCTAACCGTTCGGCTTGTGACGCATCTATCTCTTTGTTTTCTTATGACGTTATCATGTTAAATTATCGCCCGTAAACCGACTTTAAAGACAGCTAATTTTTTTTAATTAAAATATTTTGTAAACTATGGGATTGAAGTATATAAGATAGTATTATATACAAAATCATATTACAAGGTTGTAATATGATTTTGTAATTCCCAGAAAGCTGAAAACCATAATCAGAAACATCAACAATGGCATTTCATTCTTATCATTTTATATTACTGAGCAAAATATAATCAAAGTATATTTTCCTTTTTATCATTAAGTAAGTAGTAAGTAGGTACGGTGAACACTGAACATGTATGTACTATTATTATTTATCATCTTGCGTGGAAAGGAATGGACTCATATCTGTTCCATTATTTCTGTTCTGTCATGTGCTTCTAATCCTATTATGTACCTTCGTTAATCTAACGTATCGATTTTTTGCGTTCCGAACGTGGGACACGTTTATGAACTAAAATTACCTGCCTATTTTTAACCAACTTCAAAAAAAAGGAGATTATCAATTCGACAGTATACCTGTCAGTATGCAAAATATTTACATATTATAATTCTATAGGAGCTTCCAAACAAATTCACATTTCAGAGGTGTATGTACTATGTATGTATGTATGTATACGGATTTCCAAAACTATTTATCGGATTGAGACCATTTTTTTACCCGACTGAATATATGTGTTTCACCTGTGAGTATGTATGTCCATTCCTATGTCCGCTTGTAACTACTCAACAGCTCAACGGATTTTGATAAATGATACGTCATTAGATTTGTCTTAATGACGCGAGTGTCACTGGGTACCTAAATTAAAAAAAAAAACAAAATGGCGGACTGTATGCGCTTTAATGTGCGGACTGAAAAAAAATTTTTTCTTCAAGACCCTCGAGTGGGATATCAAAATAAAGGGCTTTAAAAGGCGAGTACGAAAAGTATATAATTTATATATTTGGAAACAATTTGGAGTGATAAATCATAGAAAATGACCGTTTCCTATGTCATTCGTAACTACTCAACAGCACAACCTATTTTGATAAATGATACGTCATTAGATTTGTATTGACGGCGCACATATTAAGTACTGGGTAAATAAAATTCATAAAAAATCAAAATGACAGATTTTATGCAATTTAATGTGCGGGCTAAAAAAAATTTTTTTCTTCAAGACCCTCGAGTGGGGTATCAAAATAAAGGGCTTTAAAAGGCGAGTACGAAAATATACACAATCTATAGGTTTGAAATCAGTTTGGAGTGACAAATCACAGAAAACAAAATAAATAATAACTACACTGTGAGTAAACGGTGGTAGTTTATTAATTTTTTATTCGTTTGGTAATAATGGCAGTCGGGTTTTTTTAATTTTTAAATTATAGCTTGTTATTGTCTTACATTTACTTCGACTTAGGGAACAAAGTAAGTTTCATCAAAATCGGTTTAGTAGTTTTTAAAATATGGACTGTTAAGAGCGTTGATGCGTTCTGCGCCATTTTAGCTCATTTTTAAGCTATTTCGACCCTTCATATGTTGTTAATCTATGCATTTACTTAAAAACTTATTTATACTACATTGTAGAAAATTTTGTGTTCTAGGGAATTGTAAGACAACATTTTGCAATTTATTGATAGTTTTTGTCTAATTGCAAAAATACCAAAAGCCTATTTATGAATTTTGGGATTCGTGGAATCTTTGACGTTCACTACGTCAAAAGTTACTTGTTCAATTCACACACAAAGATATATTTATGAAAGGAAATGCCCTGAACTAAAGACGTGGAAGAAAACATTTTTTAATTTGGCGTTTTTTACATCATAAAAATCCAAGCAAAGGAATTTTAATTCCAGTAAATTAAAGACATATAAAACGGTCATTTTAGTAGATTATTTTTCGCCATTTATAAGTAAAATTAAGTACATATAAAAGTTAACCATATTTGCAATAATATAAGTAAAAAAAAATCTAAAATTAACTACTATTTGTTTCCATAAAATAACTTTGAAACAGACACCAAAACGCAGAAACAGGCAGTAGGAAATTGAACTAGGAAACTAGTATGAGCCGAGGCCTCTCCGCGAACGGACGTAACGCTTTTTGTCTCGGCAATTCTTATTGGATTACATGGAATATACGTAAAATTGTAGTGCGACTGTCACTATTCAATACTAGATATTTTTAATGCTTGCTATTTTTTCTTACAGATAGATGAAAACTTTTTACGTATTTTTAATAATTGTAATAATATATTATATTATAGTTATAGTTGAGGATTATAGTTGTAAATCAGTAATCCATACTATATAAAATTATAAATGCGAAAGTGTGTCTGTCTGTCTGCCGATTTTTATGTAATTAGGTACAGAGTTAGCTTACATCCTGGGGACGGATATAGGATACTTTTTAACCCCCGACGCAAAAACGACGGGGTGTAATAAGTTTCACGTGTCTGTGTGTGTGTGTGTGTGTGTGTGTGTGTGTGTGTGTGTCTGTCTGTTCCCCTGTAGCGCTCAAACGGGTGGACCGATTTGAATGCGGTTTTTTTTTGTTTGAAAGGTGGATTAGTCGAGAGTGTTGTTAGCTATGTTTGATGAAAATCGATCCAAGATGGCCGCCGCTACAAAATGGCGGATTACATATTTTTCACAATTCCCATCAAATGAAAGGTCTTGACTAGCAGAATAGCACTATGTAAATCCAACATGGCCGCCGCCACAAAATGGCGAATGTCGGGGGTTTTTTAAATTTTCAATTTATACTTGTTATCTCGAAAAATTAAAGAGTTCTCACGGAATTCTTAAAGGTCCGTCCATTTAACAAATTCGTTATACAAAATTTGGTAGGTACAGAGGTAGCTTGCGTCTCGAAAATTGACATAGTTCCCACAGGATTTTTAAAAACCTAAATCCACGCTGACGAACTCGCGGCCAACATAGTACATAATATTATTATGTGGAAAATGAACTAGAAAATAGCTATCGTATACAAAAACTATCGTCCGGTAACAACCGTTTTCAAACCATCCAGGAACCCATTGAAATATACACACAAAATATTATACAAATCAGTCCAGCCGTTTAGGAGGAGTTAGGTGACTAACATACGTACCAAAGAATTATATAGGTACGGTTGAGAGAGTTTACCGTATCGACGCGATGGGTTGTTTGACAGTTACGAATACCTCGAACATTATGTATGGGAAAATGTTTTTCCTCTTATTTTATTTTTTCGTCAATTTTCCAATGTTTTTAATAGTTATTATGCTATTCTGAACGGAGACAAATCAAAAACCATGAAAATCGCTCCAGCCGTTCTCGAGTTATAAGTGTTTGAACTAACACAACTTTGTTTTATATATATAGATTTTATTAATTCTAATATTTTAAGGTACATTGCGTCATTACAATGAATGATTTCTAATTGCATTTTTGTATTAGCGGTATATTTAATGTTCATTTAGTATACCTACAATCTACATACAGAAAATGTATTTATTACCTGTTTTGAATTACTTTAGTAATAATTTTATTTTGTAAATATGTAAAAAGATAAATCCACGATTCCCTCAGGATTTGTAAAAAACCGAAATTCACACGGGCGAAGCCGCGGGCAAAATCTGGTATGTAATAAGTAAATTAACAAGATTTATAAGTCTTCTTAGTTTCAAAAAGACACAATAAATACTTAAAAATAAAAATTAAAAATTACAAATCAAATAAAACATCCAAATCACTGTAACGAGGCAAGGTGCCCAGAACGCTGGCTGCGTTACCTCGTTGAATGGCCAGACTAATATGCTGACCGAGGTAACTGCCAGCCCTCCGGTCACCCGTGGACAAGATTTTGAATGAATCTGCATTTTTCTTCACTATCTTATCTTACCCTTACACGAGTACGGAGTAGGTATATAAAAAAATCAATATCAGAAGCTGTACTATATTCTCCAATTATAATTTTTATGTACTGGTCTACTCTATAAGGTCTTTTTCAAGCATTATACATTAATTATGCCTGCTATATAAAATTAAAAATCTACGAACTAAAAACTTAGGTATAGGTGCCTAAGAATATTGAAAAAATAAATAGCCCGTTTGAAAATGGTAAAAAGATCAAAACGGTTTGTTACACTACACTGCATTTGGAGCGGCGCGTTCATTCACGTAAACAAAGAATCCCAGGTAAATGCCTAAACTTGCGAAGCGGGTCCGTGCGTCAACGCTCTTAAGTGTGTACTGAAGTCGGTTTAACTTTCAATCTTTTAGATCACTAAGTATCACTTGTTAAAATTTTCATACCTCATCATCATCGTATGGCATGTTCAGACCCTTAATTCCATTTCATTATTTTATCCTTGTTAAGGTAATTGGATAAAACTTCGATTTCCCCTATTGTACATACCGATTTAATTAACATTTTTTTTACATGCAAAAGTGTTTTTAATTTTTCGATATTTAGAAATTCATAAAATATTTGTGGGTGAAAATATACTAAAAGATTTGATTGAAAAGACCAACTCTTAAATCGTGACCTAGATCTTCAAAACTATCGTTATTACTATCTAGTAGATATTTTCAACTATCGCGGGCGTCACCTCGTCTCATCCTCGTCTTTAGGCACCTAGGTCTAGATTTTGGCAGACATCCAAGGAAATGTCATTTTTTTGTTTTCATCATTTGCATGATACCGGGTCTCTGTGTCGAGTCCAAATGGGCGTAGCTTTTATTATTAGCTCGCTCTTTTCATTAACATTGTACTTCTATACTTAAAAAAAATATTATTTAGCAATGCTCATTTTAGATGTGACTATTTCTCTTACATACTTTAAAATTAAGATGCAGGAAGTCATTGCGCATAGCATTCACGAAAATAGCTGTTGATGTTCGGTTTCAAAATAAAATAATTCAAATTGCAATTGTAATTCAATGCCAATTTATATTATAGTAGGTGCTAATTTCTTGGTATAAAGTTGTGTAGTATTAAACTCTAGGTCTGATGTTTAATATTACGACTACTAGACATTAATCTATGACACTAGAGCCTGTTTTACCACCTGATAAGTGTCGGATAGCCTAAACGTAAGTTTTGTCACGTTCTTACTTTATGTCAAGTGACAAAGACAAAAGTTTTAGATAGCTATCTGATACTTAACAGTAGGTGGTGAAACAGGCCCTTAGAGCCTGTTTTACTACCTGATAAGTGTCAGATAGCCTAAACGTAAATTTTGACATTTTTTTTCACAGCTTTCTTTACTTTATGTCAAGTAACAGACATTTGTGAATAAGCTATCCGACACTTATCAGAAGGTGAGAAACAGGCCCTTAGACTTTCGTAATATATGTTTTTATATATTTTTTAAACTTATTTGTTCTGATAACAGTTCTATAAATCATTAGGTACAACATGTGTAGACATTATACCTACGTAAGTTACTGGATAAATTAGATTGAATGATATTAGATTAAAATGCAGGCAAGGTGGTTGTTCGGCTTCATGACAGTATAACATTGAACCTGCTACTGGATTTGACGTAGCATACAATAATAGGGCTCTGAAGATATCACGGTCAAGGCTAAATCAAATAAAAGATGAGAAATTATAATTGTTATCAATGAACATGTTAATTATAATTATTATTAATAAGTATGTTTCTCTTTATTCAAAAATTTCAAAAAAATTCTAAATCATGCCACCATAGATATAGGTAGGTAGGTTCTTTATACAATTAATTGTCTTTTATTAAATATTTTACTTAATTTTTGCGTGAATCGCCTCGTTGGTCTAGGTTAGATCTTGGGTTCAGTTCCCGGATCGGATCAAAGAAATTTTAATTATCAGGGTTTTCTGGCAAGAAACCCTCAGTGTTAACCCGGAGTTGGCAGTTGGCGGTATTACATTCCCGTGCCTCGGAAAGAATATTAAATCGTCGATCCCGGTTATTATCTTTTTCGTGGTACAATTATAGTTGTTAAGAGCCCGCCAACTCATATTGGAGGTGGCAGGTCTAAACTGTGAATTCTCGAAGGCCTGCTGAAGGCTCTTCTGTGAAGGCCTGCTTCCGGCAGTGGGACGTTCGTTGCGCGAATAAATCGGTGTTTTATAAACATCATATTACGTGTTAATTTATTATTTAATCACTCTTGACTTGACCGTTCAAAAGTGATTAAATTAAAAATGATAAATTATCGCTACTTATATTACATACGAGTTGCTTTAAAATTAACTTGACTATAGAAAAATTTACGCAAAAAACTTAAACAATATCAACACCATAACTAATACAATTATTCTTTAGCAAGAAAAAAATCCTCAAAGTCATAGTGAAAGTCACAATTGCCAAGAAAATCTGCACAGAAATATAAATAGCTCTAATTAGTCTCAACTCTCATAAGGTCTAATCCCAGCTAAGCTACTTCTCATTTCCTAATAATATGATAGATAGATAAATCATAAAAACCTTGAATGTAAGTAAGAAAGTCACGCGATATCACAACCTTAATTTAATCGCTATTTAATTTCATTTAATTTTAATTTAGAATAGACGAAAAACTTCGTATCACGCACAATATATTAGTTGTTTTCTAAAGTATTTTGTAAATAAGTATCACAAAGTGCCAAATCAGACAAAAATACTAGTTACGTTAATAATGTATCGTATGATTTGTCTGCTGACAGCGAAACATGTTATAGCGTGTAATTATAGTAGAATTATAGTGTGTAATGTTGAAAAAAATAACGCTGTGCTTTTTATTCCCCGACTTTAGTTGGCAAAAACGAATGACGTCCGTTGACGTCAATTTTGAAATGTTATTGTGAATACTTATTTATGTAAAGTTCAACTGATCTTTGTAAACATTTTTTTGCTTTAAATTGAATATCTTTAAAATGCTTTTCCAATTTCGTACATCCAACAGCAATGATCTTGAATTTTTTTTACATGAATAATTTTTTTGTTGAACAAAATTTGTTTTATAGTAACTAACAGACACAGAATATGTTGAACTGTATTTTTATAGGAATATTAGCTATAATAGCCCGTGCCTTCGCCGATTTAGGGTTAAAAATGTTATTTTTCCAGGTCTAAAACTGTAATCTCTGTGAAAATTCCGTTAAAATCGGTTAAAACGTTTCGAAGGTTAGTTCCGAGGTGATACGTTAAAAGAGTAAATGAATAATTCGTCTCTTATTCACAATTGCCAAGAAAATCTGCACAGAAATATGCAGAAACATTATTTGCATTGGTAGAAAGCTCGTTTCTCTATAATTAGTTAGACTAAAATAGTCTCCTTGTAGTTGTTAATATTTAAGTTGTGTTAAATCTTGCGCATATTGTGATCGTGTGTCGTAATCAGAATATACAACAATACATCGTAATTCGATATTACTAAGATTTGTACTAAGCATTTGTATTTAGCTATTGCATACATTTCATACCATTTTAATTCTTTTTTTTTTTATTTAATTTTATTCAACTACAAGTTAGCCCTTGACTGCAATCTCACCTAATGGTAAGTGATGATGTAGTCTAAGATAGAAGCGGGCTAACTTGGAAGAGGTATGTATACCCCTTGATCGGTTTCTACACCGCATCGTACAGAAACGCTATATCGCTTGGCGGCACGGCTTTGCCGGTAAGGTGGTAACCAGCCACGGCTTAAGCCTCCCACCAGACCAGACCAGAGACAATTTAGAAATTATAAAATCCCAAATTGCCCCTATCGGGAATCGAACCGCGGACCTCCCACTTATAAGACCACAGCGCACACCACTGCGCCAGGGAGGTCGTCAAATTCTGAGAGGAGACTCGTGCCCTGTAGTGAGGCCGGTAGTGATTATGATCATGATGATTGCATACATATTATAAGAATAGATGCAGTTCGATGCATTTGATGAGAGTCTAGACATTTACCATTTTCAAAAGCTTCGCGGAACACTGGCAGTGGCAGCTCAAGTGGAGACATTGCTACAGTCAACTTCAACATAGAAGCATCAGTATGATGATGATGATTGAAGTTGACCTATTAACCTTAATTTAATGCTTAGCTGGAGCACAGAGTACCCACAGAGGGGAAGCTTCTAGTAAGCGGCCCGCTGTAGGTACACTCACACATATGCGCATGTTTGTCACCAACTGTACCGGTTAGTGGAACGAGCGCGCGTCCGTGAACCGTTGGTGAGTGTGTTTGTGTGAGTATACCTACAGCGGGCCGCTTGTGGAAGCTTCCCCTCTGTAGATTTACTACTCGTCTGGCTGGAGGCTGCTTAATAGACATGGTGCTTAAAAATTAAGAAAATGCCATATTTTTAATTTTGCATTCTGGAAATAAGAACGATTAAAAATTTCAGACCAAACACCGCTGTGACTTTGTTCTAAGTTGAGGTTGGCAAAAAACAGATGGCAGTTATTGTTGTTGATTGCTGCTATGTTATTATTTTTGAAGTAGATATATCATGCCATGCGCATGCAAATTACTGCAATTTTTGAACAATAAATGACACGTAAAAATCAAAATTATTTTTTCGAGTGCCATTTCCTTTCAAAAACGGCAGAAGTTGGAAACGGGCCAAAAAGACAATGATGTCCTCACCTTGAGTGGAACTCAGTGTTAAATGTGAAAGCTTGTGTAGGTAGGTCCATTGCCATTGACCGATAACGACTGGGATAAATCTTAATCTAAAACAAGTATAAATTAAAAATTAAAAAAAACCCCCGACATTCGCCATTTTGTGGCGGCAGCCATCTTTGATTTGCATAGTGCTATTCTGTTAGTCAAGCCCTTTCATTTGATACCTATATTAAGGGAGTTGTGAAATAATATGTAATCCACCATTTTGTAGCGGCGGCCATCTTGGATCGATTTTCATCAACCACAGCTAACAACACTCTCGACTAATTCACCTTTCAAACAAAAAAAAACGCATTCAAATCAGTTCACCCGTTTGAGCGCTACAGGGAACAGACAGACACACACACACACACACACATACACACACACACATACACGTCAAACTTATAACACCCCGTCGTTTTTGCGTCGGGGGTTAAAAATGTATCGTCATACTATTAATAATTTCAGATTGGTTGAAACGTTTAAACAGTAAAACACAACGAAAACACGTTCTCGCTATCCTCTTTATTTTTAAAAACATCGAATGAAAACTCACTTTTCAAACAAAACCCGAGTAGTTGTTGGAAATGAAGCGTTTGTTTAAACTGTGTGTTTGCATTTACAGGTATATTCTCTTTGTTAAGTCTGAAGAGATCTGTTACTTCAAGTGGGTATTGTGCTTTGTTTATTGATTTTTTCCTCACTATTTCCCGTGTTTCCACTTACAGATGCCCGCGTTAATCCGTGAAGTCTGAGTTTTGATCTGGTTCTTCTTATTTTAATAATGGTTTACTGCTTTCAGTTACATAAAACCGAGTACAATAATTTACTTCCTCAATTATTTTTATCAGGTTAGTTAGGAAGTAAATCACAATCACTCTAACTATTATAATTATATTTTATTTGATTCTCAACCGCTTTTGTGGCTTTCAAAATACTGTGGTTTTATGAGAGCTTGTGTAAAATTTGTCAATCAAAAAATGGTAATAATAAAAACAATTTCTAAGATGACCGGATTGGAATTAACTTTTTTATCTCTATATTTCTCTTTTTCTTTTGGGTTACCAATATCCTTGCTCGATGCTCAGTTCGATCTGCTCATATTATAATCTGGCGTTATTTTAACTATATTTATTATTATTTATATCATACTTGCTCAGTAACTAGGGATTACTATGGTGGAAAGTCTCCTTGTAAGTTGGTGTTTGCAATTCAAGGCAACATTACGTCGCACTATGCTTGAATTGTAATGTTCACATTACAGTTCAAGCTATGCAAAACTCCTTGGTAAACAATCTCTTTTCTCATAAAATGGTAAGAAAACTTTTTACTGAAAAAAAAAAACACTGAACATGGCCGCATTTATTTTCAAACATTTCAAACTATGCAAACTCCTTGGAACTCAGAGCCGTAAAAAAAAATGGAAAACTATTTACGAAAAAAAAAATGGAAATGGCGGCATTTCATTTGATCTGAAAGTTTGTGAAGTTTGTTCGTAAAGGGATTTAAGTTATTTACAACAATGTCAAGCACTTCATCAGATGATGAAAAAGGAGGAGAGCCTGATTTTTGTTTGCTTGAAGCAGAACAAATGATGCAAAACCTTTTGCCGGATAAGTCCAAAGAGCGCTACGTGAAAACTTACGAAGAATTCAACAAATGGCGTGCAAAGAAAGGAATTACATCTTTGGCAGAATGTGTTTTGCTTTCTTATTTCAATATGCTGTCAAAAAGCTACAAACCACCGTCATTGTGGTGTTTTTACTCTATGCTAATTTCTATTTTTTCTCTAAATTTGCTAATTATTCTAATTAAAATTTCATTTTGCATTACCAATGTTTTATTTACCTCGCAAGAATGATATAAAGTAGAATGCTTACCTCGGTTGCAAGTAGCTATTACACCCTCGAACTATATTCACCCTCGCTCGCTGCGCTCGCTCGTGTGACTAAATATCTCGGGTGCACGCGATCCATTAGCGCCCTATGCGAGCTGCGCTCGCACTGGCGCCAAATTGGATCTTGTTCTGTAATAGCTTACTTACGTCCCTTGTGTAACAATCTACTATTACTATAGATACATCCGAAAAGAGTTGGCAACTTATTGGCTATCTAAACTTTACCAAATACTTACCTTTTTATGAGTGACTAGCGGTCCGCCCCGGCTTCGCCCGTGGTACATATATTATAGCCTGTAGCACTCCAAGATCACGTACATATCCAACGGTGAAAGAATTTTTGAAATCGGTCCGGTAGTTCCTGAGATTAGCGCGTTCAAACAAACAAACTCGTCCGCTTTATTATATTAAGTACTAGCTTTTGCCCGCGGCTTCGCCCGCGTGAATTTTTTCACAAATCCTGAGGGATAAGTAGATTTCTGGTCCACCCGCCCGCCACCGCGCGGCGGCGTACCGCGGTACCGCGTACGGCGGGCGCAGGGCGCAGGGGCGCGGCGCGGCGCGGCGCGGGGAGTTCCGTGCAGCGCGAGCGTCGCGTCGGCCGTAAAATACTTACCTATCAGGGCGTTTTTTAACATAGGTACTTACCGATTTTAACACAACTCCTTTTTTGAAAGTCGGTTAAAAAAGTAGCCTATGTTACTCCTTGGCTAATTCTCTACTTGTCTGTGAAAGTCCCGTCAAAATCGGTTCAGCCGTTCCGAAGATTAGCCCGTTCAAACAGACAGACAGACAGACAAAAATTTTAAAAACGTGTGATTCGGTTATGGTATCGTTCAAATAACCATATGAGCTTAATATGTGGTAGTTATTTCGAAATTACAGACAGACACTTCAATTTTATTTATTAAAAAATAAGTATAGATAGATAATAAGTAAAGATCAGATAAATATTAAATAGGTTTGAAGGTACGTTTTATCGAAGTGCATTGTATATATTATAAATCCTGTAAGCTTTCATTATAAATTGGTATTTGGTACAATAAGCATGCATACCGGATACGTGATTATCACGTGAATGTTACTGAACATAATTTTAATAAACCTAAGCGGCACTGACCTGACCCTGACTTTGAAATTATAGGCTAACTAGCGACCCGCCCCGGCTTCGCACGGGTAGTAGAGCATATTATGCGTAGGTACTACCCGCTCAGGGATTAGGCAGCGTTTTCGATGAAAGCTCCCAGGCGGCTTGACTTTTTACGATATTTTCCACAATGTACTTACTATATCTCACCTTATACCCGAATTACTAATTCCGTGGAATTCTGACGTTTCATAATATTACCAGAGATAAAACAATTCCCACAAAAAAGATAAAAAATTCAAAACTTATGCAAATACAAATCAACTGCTGCATGTAGATATGACAAATGACTGACAGACACTTCATGGTGATAATGTCACATAATGTCATTCGACTTCCATTTTTGAATAAATTTTTTCAATGTGCTTCTTTTGTTTTCTATTGCTGTTAGTGTGCACTTTCTAGTTTCCATTCTTAGCAATGTCTATTTTAGGGTGAAACAATTAATATTATTAAGCGGCTTAGAGCTTTATATTATGTTGACAGGGAATTAAAGTAGTTTGGGGTTAAATCGTACTTCGTAGATGTTAACCCTGTTCTCCGTATAAATAACTCATCTGTAAATGACAATGACAGCTGTCAGAATTAAGTCGATATTAAGTCAAAAATAAGGAGAAAAACTAAATATTTCAAATCAAATTTTTACCCTTAAAACTCCCCCCCCTTTTTTCCCGTGCTCAGATCGCCCGTAAATTATTTTTCCGTGTATTTTTATAATATTCTCCTCCTTTTCCAATGGGTTTCATCCTACGTACTGTGATTTTTTTTTTGGTTTCACAAATTATCGACACTGGGCTATAGGGAGAACCGCGGCCACCGACGCGCTTATAGGCACGCTCCCGCCGCCGCGCCGCCGCAATTTTTAAATCTGTAATATCTTCGAAAGTATTCATTTAAATCATATGCTGTAAAGGGCCATATGGATTTATATTAAATCAACAATGTATTTAAGGTATTTAATTAGATAAGGATTAATGCTGTATTGGTTGAAATCGCTTCGAAAATTAGCCATTCTTTGTCGTAAAAAGTAAATGACAAAAAAATGTTATTGTGGGATATCCATAAGAGGTAGACATATACCATCGCGGACTTTTCTGTAGACCTTTTCAATGTGTACAATACTTAGTACATTATTTTGATAAATCTCGTAGGGTTCAGCCTGCGTTTGCAATGTAAGCGGAAAAAATGTAATTATTTACGACATCACATTAGAAACCTCAAAAATAACAGTATTTCTCCACTATTTAATGGATGTTATTATACGTATAAACCTTCCTCTTGAACCACTCTATCTATTTAAAAAAACCGCATCAAAATCCGTTGCGTAGTTTTAAATATTTAAGCATACATAGGGATATAGGGACGGAGAAAGCGACTTTGTTTTATACTATGTAGTGATATAATAATAAAGTATGTTTGTCGTAAGAAAAGAAATAAATCGTGTTTTCATTTTATGTCATTATTTATTGCAATTGTTATGTCTGCCGTGGTTTATTCTAAAAATGTTAATATACCTAATTTCTTTGAATCCAGAATTAATATAAGCAATTAGTGCACTTGTAAAGCTTGGAAACTAAACCGT
The DNA here is from genome assembly GCA_920104075.1 of Melanargia galathea. Lineage (NCBI taxonomy): Eukaryota > Metazoa > Arthropoda > Insecta > Lepidoptera > Nymphalidae > Melanargia > Melanargia galathea. Next base: position 18,988,424 of record OV049859.1, read on the forward strand.
CTTGGTGACAAAATTGCATTAGAATATCAACGTCGTCAATCCATAGACGTCCATTGATGGACATAGGTCTGAGACTACCACACGTCGCGATCTTGCTCTGCTTGTATCCAATCCCTACGACTTGCGACGATCGTCAGTTCATCTTCTCTAGATCAGATCGTCTCCATTCCATTTCGAAGTCGCCATTCCACCACCTTAAGACTCCAATATCTATCGGTTTTTCGAATTATGTGCCTCGCCAGTAAACTATTGCCACTTCAGCTTCGCAACTCGTTGATCTATTTCGTTAACAATGAGATGTCCTCGTATTGTATCTGAACTAATTATGTAGAAAAATTTATTCTGCTTAAGTTTAAATGCTTCCTCATTAGATAAGTATACTTATATCCACAATAGAGGCAAAATAATGTGCATAGTAACTTCAATGTAAATATAAGACCATAAATATTGGAATACAAGAAAAATCATAACATGCAGTCTCAAATCTATTTTAAATAATGCATATTTAGTAGCTGCGGATGTTCGAATTTCGCACATCGAGATGCTTTGACTAGAATTTATGATCCATTATAAACCCACGCACAATCTTCTTTCCAACCAGCACCAAGTTCAAGTGTATACGGTAGATAAATTCTTTATAACATAATATATAGATATACTTAGTTACTAAGATAACTCATCTTTGTAGAATCTATCGCGGAAGTAATAATAGTTTTTCTAATAACCATTTCGTTTCATGGATCATTAGAAGAAAAATTTATCGAGCGTAATTAATTAATATATATATAGCTGCTCGTGCTGATTCATTGACTGACTCACTGATTGATCACCCCTCCTGTAAAATTTTGTATGAAAAATTTTTTTTTCACTAATGGTTTCGTATAGAGGACAAAAATTCATTTGGAACAAAAATATGGAGAGAGCTGATGATTGAGGATTTCAAAGACGAGCGATGGGCACGCTTAAGGTATTGAAGATAGGTGGGGGGTGCTCGAGCAAATGTCACTCGAAACTTCATCCAATTGGCAGTGAGCTGAAAAAAAATTCAAAATGGCGAAAAAAAGATGGCCGCCATACAAATTTCGTCGGTCTCCATCTCGAAGGGTATACAAGATGGAAGAGTGGTTTCTTCGCAAAAGATGATCAGGATCCGTAGGTCTACTTGATGAATAGAAAAAAAATTCGAAATGGCGGAATTTAATTTTCCATAGAAAATGTATGGCGAATATAGGAGACTACAAGTTATGAACTATGCAAGGCTTTAATGCGGTTTTTTGGAGAACTCTCAAAGAAAAATATGGGAAGACATGATGATTGAGGGTTTGGAAGTTGGTTGAGGAGCCGGAGGGCAGGGTATTGAAGATAGGTAGGAGGTGCTCAAACAAAAATTACTCGAAACATCATCCAATTGGCAGTGAGCTGAAAAAAAGTCCAAAATGGCGGATTCAAGATGGCGGCCATACAAACATCGGTGTCTATCTCACCAAGTATAAAAGATGGAAGAGTGGTTTTTGCCAAAAGATGATTAAGACCTTAAGTTCTACTTGATTAGCAGAATGATTCGAAGAAAAAATATGGAGTGATAATGATCGAGGATTAGGAATAGGGGAGAGATAGGTGGAGGCTGCTCAAACCAAAATACCCGAAAGCGAAACCTCGCGGTCCGCTTGCGGGCCGCGCACCCACGCGCCCTACTAGTGTTTATATAAGATCATTGAGAGTAATAGAAGTTATATAGTTAGATGGATAAATATTTAAATCCTTTCTTCTTGTAAACATGATTGAGCTACATAAAATAACAAATAATAGGAAGAAAAGGTGGAAGCTTTTTATTAGTACGTAGGCCTAAATATTTATAGGAACTTATGATTAGTCTATTTTTTATCGCAGAAGATTTTTGGGCCATGCTATAGTTGAAGACAATATGAACTAGTAAATTAGTAGGTAGCAACGAATTTTGAAAATCCACAGGCAATTACTACTTCACATATAAAAAAATATAACTTAAATTCCATGTATGATTTGGTTTCCGACCTTGCATAATTAAATAAGGATTTTACTTAAATGTTAAAAAACCAGGTATTCATTACAAGATACTTCCTCAATCACAATGTCCAAAGAACCTTAACCTACTCCTGAGTTGGGAAAAGACCTTATAAAATTATATTGTTGCATTATAGTGATATATCGAAACACCTGGGCCAGGTGGCGTGGACCTTCGATTGTCCATCTTTATTGAGCTGTAGGATGGACAGTTTAATAAGAGTGTGGTTTTAAATTACCTATAAAGTCCTTTGGTACATATATAGGTCATAATAATATTATAGTACTTTAATAAATTGTGTCATAAGTGTGTACTGTGTAGCCAAAAAAATATATACCTAGTTTAAAAGATTTAATTATTCTCCTTAGAATATTGAAGTATTTCTGGTGATGTCAAATCGCCTAGTCTTCATCATAGGAATTCTACATTTACTTACTTCTTTTCTTTATTTCTTTCTGTTGTCCACAGCGGGCCAAAATAAATTGAAACAATAAAAAATATTTCAACCAAGAATAAAATATAATGGACAGCCGTAATTGTTAGGGCCTTTTATTGTTTGATCATAATATTTATTCTATTGATGTTACGATGTAATTACTATCTTATAAAGTTCGTTAACCTGTGGATTCAATATAAAAGTAAAACGTCAGTTGGAATTAGTTCCATGGTTGCTGCCAAATGGACTTGAAAACGATTAATAACTCATTTTATAGTGACCGTCACCAGTAAAATCTAATTTAGGATTGTGGGTTAATTATCGACATTCTTCTTCTCTTCATGGTTAATGATTTTCAGATTTGCGACTGCACGTACTTACGATTAAGTACTCTTAGTATATTTTTGTTTTAGATTTTCGTAGTTTGCTTGACCAAGTTATGGGTTTTTAATCCATTATTTTAAAATGGTCTATGGTAACTGTTAAATACCTGTTCAACAGAATATCTCGTGAAGACCAAAATAAAGGTTGGTTAAGGTGTAGCTACGGGCAAAGGTGATCGAGCTTTATTTATACTGAACTTTAACTATGTTGGTCCAAACTTGCAAAGAGGTAACCAATTATTCGATGCTAAATATTTTGGTCAGTGGGCTTTTAACACTCCACGGGCAATAAGGTTTTTTTACATATTATGTCGAAAAAAGAAATAGAGTGATTCTACAGCCTAAGAACATAAATTGCAGTACCAAAGGTACACTGCTACCTTCCTTGAACTCTGTCATAGGCTCTAAGGAATTTTCTATCAAGTTGTAAATCATTGTTAATGTTATTACCACTAAAGCTGCATCGATACAAATTGCGTATGAAAATTGGTTTCACGATGTGATTATCTTCCTAGTTCGCGAGATATCTAGTTCCCAGTTTGTATATTTGAGTAAAATAGACTGATATCTAGTTCCCAAGTTTGCAGTTGAGTGGGTTTGTGTGTAGGTATAGAATTTTGTTCCAGGATCCAGTTACATTGCAAATGGAAACGTCAAATAGAGCGTTGTATTTGAGATTTCACCTTAAGAAAATGACTAAGATACTGCGTTAGTACAGTAGAAGTCAAATGGCCAAGAAGAAATGTACATAGGTTTTACATCATGGCAACAGCTACTTGCCATGAAATTCAAATCGCATCTTTTTTTTTTCTTCTTCATCACGCCTAAAAGCAGTTGCGGTTGCGTCTATTGCGCGTGTATATAAATATGTCGCATTTTCCCGCTATTCAATTAGATTTATTTGGTTTTTCGGGCATCATAAAACGGTGGTTTTGTCACAGTTAAACATTATGAGACATTAGGCACAAAAAAGGTCAGTTGACGTCAAGATTTAGCCTTCAATTCAGTTGTTGGTATAATAATTTAATGGAAATGACGCACAGGTAAATCCAACGTGACAAGATGAAAAAAGATATCAGTTACTTTTTCCGGTTTCTATATTTCCATAACAGCTTCTTACTTCAGTCTAACTTTTAATACGTCAAACTATCTAAGTAGGTACCTCTTTTTTCTAAACATGTTTGTTCTTAGCTTCTACTTATAGCGAAAAGTAGGTTTTCATAGGCTTTGTTTTACGTGAAGCTCTTTCAATCTGATCTTTGTTACTTTAAAATAGGTTTTAGAATTAAAAAAAATTCCATGATTATTACTTACGCCATCGAAATTAGGTTACTTCAATTTGAAAAATGTTAATGTGTGTCAAGGATTTGGACTTACAATATCTTAGTAAAGACATGAGCTACTATACTAGCTCATGTCCGCGACTTCATCCGCCTGGCTGTAAGTACCTACTTTTAAAAATCACTCCTTTAGGTATCGAATTTCAAAATTTCTATAAGATACTCAACAAATATTTCTTCCAAATTTTAAATTTCTAAGTTCACTGGTTGAGGCTGTGTGTTATCTATTAGTCACTGTACTGTTTTATAGATATATAAAGATAGGAGAAGCAGACAGATAATTACTAACTACTTGATTATTATGGTATGACATTTTAATTAAGATATCGGTTAGCAACAAGTTTTCATCTCGAGATGACATTCGGGCGTCAGATTGTCTGGGTCTACACTAGCGGCACGCTATGAAGGCCGGTTTGACACATTACAATAGTGATGTGGAATGTCAATTTATTCTCGAACAAAAAACAATTAAGTTTTGTTTTTGTACCTGATTAAATAGGTTTAATAAAACAAAAATGTATATGTTTATTTAATTTATTTGAACGAACTGAATATTTGAACGAAAATGAATATACATACTTTATATGCACACAAGAAACATATGAATACAAAAGATACCAAAAAAGGTGCCACAAAAGGCCATAATTAATCAGATTCGTCCATACTACTATTTTCACTGTCGTCACTGCTATCATCACATACATTAATAATTATATGTTCGTTTTCTATAATATTATCTATTTTCACATCTCTTTCATAATCAAAGGTTTGTCCACATAGTGAAAATTGTTCATATTCACAAGTACATTCACCCCTTAAATGGTGCAAACTGATTTTTCTACACTTGTATACATTTAAGAAATCAATTTAATAAATAAATTTTGAGTCCTAAACCTAAAACTACATTCGATAAAATTTATGAATCTCTGCACATCACTATCGTCAATAAAGTAATACAATTATTTCCTTCAAAGTCGTTATCAATTAATACGGAACTTCATGAGCGGACAAACGTCAAACCGGCCATCATAGCGTGCCGCTAGAGTAGTGACCTTTCATTTGAACTTTGGAGATGAAACCAGTCAAGCCCAGCTGTTATCCGGCTGGTATTGGCTGGTAGCACAGTACACAGATACAACCAGTAGTGAAACTACCTACAAAAGTTCGAAACGGCTCACTCACACAAACATGCGCATCGACGAGACCATTCAGCAGCACTCGCTACTGACATCCACGCGAAAACGTAGGGCTCTCGTCGATGCGCATGTTTGTGTGAGTGAGCCGTTTCGAACGTTTGTAGGTAGTTTCACTACTGGTTGTATCTGTATACTGGGCTGGTAGTAAATTGTGTAATATTGAGCAAAATAATCATTTCGTATAGCAACTAGTGTCTCATAGTTTTCTTCACAAAATCAGTTGTTTACAAAATTATTTAATTTAAGCGCACAGTATTATTTTAGCAGTAGTATTTTTTGTGAGATAATCTTAAACTGCAGTGCTACTAATTGAAACCACTGAGAAGTTAATTATTTGGATAACGGTAACTTTTACTTTTATGCAACCTAATGAATAAGCTGGACATACGAAATATCCATTTTAAGTTTAAACGACCGTATTTTATTTATTTCATTGAACAAATTAACGGTACCTACCGATAGTGTAACTAATTTGAATGTTCTTAAATTAATAATAAATCTGTAGAGGGCTTGGCTTCCGGTTAAACATGAAAATTTATAGCTACAAAAGGTACTTCATGTTTGATTGGATAAGAAATTAAGTTATTGTGGCTAAATCTGTTGTACACAATCTGTAAACTAAACTAAATTGACAGATTTAAAAATAGTGCTATTCTTTTCGGTAGGAAGCAGGAAGGAATCTATGTCATTTTAGTTTAGTTTAAAGTAAAACAGAAGTTTTTTTCAATTTGTGTCTTACCGTAGACTTTGATAGAATCTTTGTAACTCGATGCATAATTTTATATCTTTCGCACAAACTAGTAAGCACGGCTTGTAAATAATTATCTTTATTAGTGTTAACGACCTCAACGTATAAATGTCAAAACAAGTTACAATGGTCATTTTGCGTTTGACTTAAAGTTTTACATAGTATACTCAATATGACTCGGTTTCAGTGTCCACGGCCATCCGGTGCAGTTTGCATATCCGTTGCGTTGACCTTTTCTGACTCATAATTTCATCATTATCAATATAGCCTTTCAGTCTCGATGTTTATTATACTACTATACAGCGTAGAGGCCACTTGTCACATGCGTTTGCGTATTTATAGTTTTTTTAAAAAATACAGATATGACTTTTTTATCATTTTTTCTTTGAGTAGGTATAGAAAAATCTTGAACTTGATAATCAAATCAATTTGTAAAATATTTTTACTAAAGCGGATTTTAACGAGTATTTAAACGAGAGTTTAGATTATCATGAAGAACAAGTATAAATTAAATTTTTTAAATACCCCGACATTCGCCATTTTGTAATCGCGGCCATCTTGGATTTGCATAGTGCTATTCTACTAGTCAAGACCTTTCATTTGATACCCGTATTAACGGAGTTGTGAAAAAAATATAATCTGCCATTTTGTAGCGGCGGCCATCTTGGATCGATTTTCATCAAACAGCTAACAACACATTCGACTAATTCACCTTTCAAACAAAAAAAAACCGCGTTCAAATCGATTCACCCGTTTGAGCGCTACAGGGGAATAGACAGACACACATACACACACACACACACACACACACACACACACACACACACACACACACACACACACACACACACACACACACACACACACACACACACACACACACACACACACACACACACACACACATACACACACACAGACACGTCAAACTTATGACACCCCGTCGTTTTTGCGTCGGGGGTTAAAAATAACAAGGCAGGCAAGCCAAGCAGAGAATATACCTGTAGGTATATATGTATATTTATTATGTGTGTAACATTAATCTATAAATTGAAGTTTTAACGGTAGATAAATTAGATAATACGTATCTTTTACGTCTAAAAGCAGTGCCAAGGTCAGTGGAAGAGGTATAAAGTATAAACCGCAGGCGGAAGAGTCTAATATACAATCCACTTGATGAGTTTGCCGTGATACAATACTTTGATGTGCATATACAAATTGCTCCAATAATGTACCGGTTACATATTTATTAATCCTAATATGCGATCCTACTCCCATTTTATAAATGACGTATCTTTTAGTATAAAAGAAGCAGCAGTAGATACTTGTGAAGTTAAAGTACCTAGTAGTGTAGTACCTACGTGTACCTACAGAGCTGATTCTGATCTTAAATTGTAGCAATTTTATTTTACTTTAAAAACCTCCTGAAAAGGGACTTTCAGGCACTTTCATCCTTTAGGATTATAATCGACAGTCTGAAAAAAATCTGAAAATTTTCGCGATTTTTGATAAAGTTGCGTTCGGCGCTCGAGGTCACAAACTTGGGTTATTTATTGGACCGACATCATAAACAAGTCTGCAAAAAATCAGAACTACCGGATTTAACGCAAGGTAGGTACCCCATACTTGCAAACGTTAAAGTTACTGGACTAATCGTATAATTGTATTTACAATAGTTCACTGGCTACAGTCGAAACCATAAAAATTTAAGATAAGATACGTAGCAGCTACCTACGAGTAGGTAGGTACGTGTGCGTGTGTGTCGCATCATTAGTCCGAAGCTTTCGGCTTCTCGGCACTCGGCCGTAATACCCCATAATCTTGCCATAATACCACCTTCCGCGATGACGTGTGATCGTGCCACTGACGTTTTATAGGGTCGTCACACATTAACATTTTAGGCATTTTTTTTCAAGCTTTAAACGGATTTCTTTACTTGTTTATTCAAACCGAAAGTGATGTTTGCAGAATTAATGATGGAACGGCTTTGGCTAGATGTCTTTAATTAATGATTTATAACTCTAACTATAAAATAGCAAGTGAAACGTGTTTCGCATTTTATGATTGTGATTTGTCATAAAAAGACAAGGTTGAGGGATGTTTGTAAATGTGCAAAACATTAAAAATACTAAACTTGCAATCATAATTATTAAAACCAACAGCGTACAAGTCACTATTAAATGTGCATTTCACACATTTCGCGTAGGTAGGTATGTTTGATTGCTTTAACACGAATTCTCGTCAAATTACTTAATTCACCATTTTATTGGCCCTCATGTAATCATGTTTTAAACGCTGATATTGTTAAAAAACAAGTCGCGTGATCTGTTATGTGGTTCTGACATCGTTAATTAATTATTATTATCTATATTGCCATCTTAGTATAAATAATAGTTTACACAGTAAGTGCAATATTTCTTGCGTTGCTTAAAATTTGTCTTTGCATCTGCCCCAGTTTAGCAAGTCTTATACCTAAATCAAATGATTGCACTGACCCAGTATCAGACTCTGAATACAGTGTGAATACAATGTTATTCACTTCAAATGACAGGTCAAATAAGTCGAACTAATATTTTTCATTCTTTTTTCGTCTTATAAAAATATCCACTTTGTATGTGTAGAAGGATTTTTCAAATCTAGCTAACTTTAATAGGCTTTAATAAGTTAAGATCTGCAATGGCAGACCTTTTGGCAGACATTTATGAAAAAATCTTTCCTTTGAAGATTTCGGAGTGTCATGTCGGATCAGTTAAATATTCAGGACCATTCATGATTTATTACTAAAAGTATTACATAAAAAATATAGGCGACTGTGCTTTTGCGTCTTTCTTTCGAAAAGCGCCATCTTGGATGCCACCACCACTAGCACTACTACTATAGCCTTTTGACGTCCCACCTAGCACTGTCCTATCTCATAGGAGAAAGGGATTTAGAGCTTAGACCCGCCACGCTGCTTCAATGCGGGTAGACGTATCTTACATGCACCTAGGCGAGAAGGGGCAACTTATTATTATTTATTTATTATTTTTTTAAGGACAAAATTTTTTCTAAGAACTGTCAAATATTGCCAACATTGATTAATATAATTGAACTCATATTATCGCAGTCAAGTGACACCGCGTGTCCTGTTTTGTGTTGCGCAATACCCCACTTATGGTCATAGACTCCGCCCCCCGCGAAGACGGCGTGACGGCATTTGCACAAACGGTTAACAGCCATCTTCCTGTAGCTAACATTGAACTACTTCTGGTGGCGAGCGCCGGCCAAGTGCACCGAGGATGTTATTACGTGGCTACAAATAGAAACTGATTTCAAATTGTGCTTCACCCACACGTACAGCTTGATTTCATGCCAGCTGTTAAGACTTATTTCGCGTTGGAGTAAATTATTGACGGGTCCTCATTTTAAACACCTTTAGGCATAAATACCAGACTTCCATCGCAAAACCATCGGAGCGAATTATTTATTTTTAATATTTTATTCGAATGACACGCAAAATTGAAACGAAATAGCCTGTTAGAATAGAAATTTCACTGAGTGTCTAATCTTTTGCATGTGATTTGAGTGATGTATTCAGGCCCTCAGTACACCTTCGCAGGGAACCCACTAGAGCGAAACCAAAGTCTAATATAACAGCAGACTAGTAATGTAACAAAAGACTGAGTCAATTATCGGAATCGTCACCAGCAGGGCTAACATGCGACACACGAGAAAATTATCTCTACACTTTTTCTCGTCGAATTCTATTGTATTCGACGAGAAAAAGTGTAGAGATAATTTTCTCGTGCGTCGCATGTTAGCACTTCAGGGAGAGAAATAGACTCATATTCAAATCGCTTCGTGAGAATAGGCATTTTCGTTTCAATTTGTTTGTCGTAAAACACACAAGTCATGACATCAGCGGTTTCGTTTCTATGGTTTCGTGGCGGAGGTGAGCAGCTAAGAGAGAGAACTCACGAAGCGGTTTGCGACCGCGCCCGCCGCGGTTGCGGGCCCGCAACACTCGTACGATCGCGAAATACATTGAAATGTCGAGAGCAAAACTCACGACGCGATTTACTCCCGCAGAGTTGGCGGTTGCTCGCGGGTCCCGCAGAACCGGCCGAGCCGAGCTTTGCGGGCGTCACCTAATGGACTCAAATTAGGAAAATTTATTTAAAGATGTAACTGAGTTCATAAATGAAATAAAGGTATATATCGGTATATATAAGTAAATACTAGCTGATTTATTTAACTTATTATTGATGCGTCTACCAGAAATTTTTTGCGGCTGTAATTTAATATTGGATGTCGTTGTTAATAGTTGAATAAATCCAATGACGTGATTAACCTACAGCAAAGATCTGAAATACCTAACCACCATTATTTAATGCAGACTACTCTGAAATAGGTACTACTACAAATATAGGTTCACGTTGCAAATAGCCGTTTTACTAAAATGATTTTTTCTTTTACTTTCAGGTGGCCTGTAGCAACCAAGATGGCGTCGCTTCCTACGTATACCTACCTTCTTGCTGCATCGATGCTGCTGGCGCCAACGCTGGCGGCCGTCTGTCCCGATAGCTGTGTTTGCAGCACTACACGTGACGGCCTCCACCGTGTCACCTGCAGCAATCTTCTCGAGCTCTACAAATACACTCTTCGACAGAAGCATCATAACATTAATATACTTGATCTTTCACATAATAACATCACCAAAATCACACACGAATTGGAAAGGCTAACAGAAGTGGTAACACTAGATCTGTCTACAAATGGGCTTACAGAATTAAACAAATTTTTGCACAATACGAAAAAATTAGTTCACCTGAATCTCGCTCACAATCGATTACAAAGGATTTCATTAACATATCTGCCGATAAGTGTCAGCTCTTTGGATTTAACTGGAAATCTTTTAACGGATGTGCCATCTGATTTAGGACATTTACCAAGTTTAGAACACTTAGAGTTAGAAGGAAATCCACTGGACTGTTCATGTAACAATATTATTAGCAGGAATCGATTATTGGCAGCAAATGTTTACATTGACGGAGTAAAATGCCACACCCCAGCCCATTTAAAAGGTCGATCTTGGTTAGAATTGAAAACAAAAGACATTTGTAAAGTCTCTAAAACAGACTTTATGGATATGATGATGGGAGATGAACCGATTGATGCTGTGCGAATAGGGGAAGAAAGTACTGCCTTAAAATCAATGCCTCTAGTAGCTGGTAATGATTTAGAAGATGGTAAAATAGTTCACGGTACTGATTTGGGAGAAGACGATGATAGTTTACAATTTATGAAAGTTGGACAATTTTTATCACCTTCACCGAATGATATAGAAGGATCAGGTGAAGGTGAAAACGATTCCGAAAAATCTACACCGAATGTTAACTTAAACGATGACTTCATCGAAGGTTCAGGCGAAGGATCTGGTTTACCTGGTTCTCTAAATTTCGATTTGAAAGATCAAACAGAAAGTATTTTAGAGACAACTACTACTGTAATCGACGAACTAGCCAACGACACAGTTCATAAAATATTATATTCTGAAGAATTACTAGCTGCGCACAATACTGATATTCACGCTCATGATGACTTAACAGAAGGTTCAGGTGAAGGTTCTGGTTCATTTCCTTTGGACTACGAAGATCATACAGAAAATATAGTAGAAGTGACTACTGCTATCATCGAACCATTAAGTCCTGATCCAGTCCAAAGAATATTTAATGAAGAGAATAATGCCACAGAATATGACTTTCCAGTACCCGAACCTCCTTCTGTATATAAAGGTGGACCAAATTGGCATAGCAAACCAGATCGTGAAGTAGTAACAGAAGTCGCTGTCCCTGCACCAGTAACAAGAGACACAACAGTTTCCGAACAAATACGTGTCACTCAGGCCTCTGAAGTTCTTGGTCAAGCTCCAGCCGGTGAAGATAATGTAGTCACGCATAAAACCGGTACATACGTTTGCATTGCTTTGATAGTTGTTTTACTCGTAGGATTAATTGGATTTGCAATTACCAAAGGGCAGATGAGAAAAAGAAGAGATAGAAGACTTCTTAGACAACAAAAGAGAGATGTGGAAAAGGCTTCAAAAGAGATGGTAGATATGAACAAATCCTTACTAGGCAAGCCAGCTCCTATAGAAAATATTGCGGAAAGAAAAGTTAATGGTAAATATGAACTTGTACCTACGCATGAGTCGCATCAAAAAAAGGGAGAAAATGGTGATGTTGCAAATGGTGTAAAACATGAAGAAGCGAGAACTGATAGTCCGCATGATACAAATCAAAACAAAAGTAGTTCAATAGATAACAACTTAGCACATCAAAATCAAATACCACAGCAAGAAACTTCTTTTGATTCTGAACCAGCCATTGCTAGTTCTCGCAAGGATACCAACTCTTTATCAAGTGAAGATATATTTGTCCCTATACATGATGATGAAAATCCAAGGCTAAATAGTAACTTAGATTTAGATGCATCTCAACCACTCATGAATGGAGATCCTATTGCTGATTCAGATTACTTGTCGCCATCCCGTGAATATGTACCTGTTTATTCACCCGATATGGGTCGAGTTCGGATTAAAATGACGGAAACACCTAAACCGAAAACACCAGTGCTAGTCACCAGAAGTAGGTCTAATGCTGGAGACATAATTATTACGCCAACTGTAGATGAAAATGTGTCAAAGACAACTACTTGAAATTTAGTTTAACTGAGCAGAATAAGAACAATTTGTGTCTATCAGTGTCACTAACTAGCAAACACTTCACTATTGGCGAAATTATGTGATTATTCAGTGTTAGAATTCGTGTGGAAAGTGGGATGGATACGAGTACATGTGGGAACTCTGTATACAAGTTGTGTAAAGATAATTGACTGTATTAAGTACTGCCAAAGTGTGTTTGTAGTCGACAGTGCCTTTATTGTAACTGTATAGTGGTTTAGATATATTTATGAGAGTATATTGTGCGATAAATAGAAATATTTTTTATACATGTAAAATGTTGCCATGTTCATTATATATGTAGATGTAAAAATTGTTTTAATTATTATAAAAAATCAAATTGTTGAAATTAGTTTGTTGGTAACACATTTTGTACAATCTTGTATTGTACTATCTTTCGGTTTCGGTACAATTCTTGAGTTGTCAATGGTTGTGTACTTACCTATTTTATCCCGAATATAATAACGGCAATGTTAAGCAACGAATGATTTAGCTGGTTGTAGTTTATCATTTTATAATTTCCTATTTTGAAAGTACGAATTAATATTCGTACTTTTGTGGTCTAAGCATAAGTTCCTTATGAGTAATTTTATTAAATTAATAGTTATATAAGATTGTGATACCATTTATTTTAAGTAACACATGCTATTAGGGTAAAGTATGCAGAAAAACATTATGTAGTTCTTTCATTGTACATTTCTCGAGATAATTTTATTTGAAATTGTTTTATATTCTCAATAAGAATGTTTATTTACTGTGCCACTCTGCTTTTGCTGACTTGTTTTAATTATTTGATTTTAATTTATCGAATTTTTATTTTATTCGAATCGAACTCCGTAAAAAGTTAAGCTGGATCAAAATAGAGAACAATAAAAGTATTTCAAAGTAAAGAGATTTATAACTGATGTAATTTTATTTTGAATGATATAAAGCGTTAATTGAAATTGTCCGTTGTTTTTTTTTTCTAACCTGTAATAATAACACACGAAGCTTTTATAAATTATCTCAAAAATAAAGCACAAAATGTGTTTATTTCAACAAACTTATCTTCAGATAAAATCACTGCTCAAGACTATCTACATTTCACTGCTTCTTGTTAAGAATGTAGTGCAGAATAAATAAAAGTTATTAAAAAAGGGTTATTTACTTATTTACATATTTTGTTTTCCTTTTGGATGAATAAATATTAAAAAGGCTTTAGTTATTGTAATTTGTAAAATTATTAGCTCTAATCAAAAACAAAATATATAATATGATACCTATTAAATTTTAAATTTAAATATTATACTAAAATTCCTTTTAATCATTATTTTTATGAACATTTTATATTATAATTATTACAATACAGTGCCTCCTAAAATTATCATAGCAAAAGGTGGGAAATTAGCAATTAGAATTATTATTAAAAATAAAAGTCAAGCAAAAGTCCTTTCTAATAAATTAAATTTTTCGAATATTCGAATATTATAAATTACATAATTATAATGCATAAAAATATCAATATAAACATTCATACATTTGTTTTAAATAACATCTACGTAACTAAATATTACAATACTAAGGACCTGTTTCACCACCTTCTGATAAGTGTTGGATATCCTAAACGTAAGTTTTGTCATTTTCTTACTTTATGTCAAGTGACGAAGACCAAAGCTATGAAGCTATCCGACTCTTATCAGAAGGTGCTGAAACAGGCCCTAAACACTACCGTATATTTACAGTTTCTAAATTATAATTATTTGTACCTACCTGCGAGTATAAAATAATAATATTTTACAAAATTATGACACCAAATTGCAGTAACTAACTAAGTAACTATAGTACTACTTTTTAGTATCAAATTAAATCTCGATACGAAATTCAAAAGTCACTCTCTCTAGGTTGATTTTCGTCAGAATACCGTCGAACTCTCACACGTAGCGGTCTTTCTAATTCCGCTTCGACTTCTATTACACTATCGTCTCCTGTATTATATTCCGACATACGTCGGCGTCTTGCCCCTGGACTCTGTTCTAGTTCAGCTATTTCATGACTACCGTATCTTCGATTTCTTCTTCGTCGTCTTTTATTATTCTCAGCAGTAGTTTCGGTGAGTTCTATGTCATCCAAAACTGTGACATCGCCATTTCTTTCAGTTTCTTCTAATAAATCACCACTCGATTTGGTTTTTCTTCTGCCTCTTCTACGCTTAGTTTTACCAGTGCCTGTTTCATTCAAAGATTGACAAGAGGCATTCAGCTTAGGCATAGAGAGAGCTTCGTCATATGAAGGTGGTGCGATTAAGTCTCTTGGATCTGGTGTGTTACATAAAGCTTCCTGCTCGGCTCGCATCCTTAGTTGTCTCAATCTATCTCTAGCTTCTTCAACTTGTCGTTCTCTGTCAGCCTGCATTGCTGCTAAACGACGGTTCATAGATCTCCTTATGAAATTAATAAGTATAATACACAACGCCAGCCCAACAATCATAGTAATTATGAACCATATCAAATTATCTGCATTGCCCACTCTTTCACCAGGGTTCCATACAAAATAACATGCTTCTAACCATGTTTGTCCTATAACGGTCACAGGACTGTTGCAGATCAGGTTATAAGACTCTTCTTTTTTATTTGGCTCCAATGTAACATACTCATAAAAATCATACATATTACTATCTGCGCATTCACATCTCCACATATTGTCACTTAGATCTAACCTGTCCAAATAAGGATTAGAATTGAAATACGTTCTGCTCCAAACATGAGTAAATCTATTCCCAACTACGCTGAGCCCACTTAGACGTGGCAACATAAAGAAAGTGTAATTACTGATAGAACTTAGTCTATTGTAATTCAAATTTAAATATTTTAAAGTGCTTGAGGAGATGCTGTCTGGAATATGAGATAATAGATTGTGTGATAAATCTAACTCCACAAGTGAAGGAAGTTCTTCGAGAGAATCCTTTCCAATCATACTGATTTCACACGAACTCATATCAATTATAGATAATGACATCGATTTCAAGTGGCTAACTCGGTTGAGATAGTTTCTAGCAAGTTTTATTTGAGTCAATGATGGCATTTCTAAAAGACTGTCTTCGGGGATATGAGCTATTTCATTCCAGGATAAATCTAAGTATCTTAATATACTTAGTCCCCGAAAAGTGTCACTTTTGATGGATCCTATATTATTATTTGATAAATCTAAATATTCTAATTTTGTATTATTTAAAAATTCATTGCTTCTCAAATATCGTATCATATTGTGATTAATTATAACTTTTCTGAGGTTTGGAAATCCGAAGAGATTTGGTTTGAAAACATTACAGTAAGAGATATCCAAGTATCGCAAAGAACTGGAGAATAAAGAATTGACTGTAGAAGATAATTCTAATCGATAATTGTGTGACATTTTTAAGAATACTAAGGACGGTAAGTACGATAGTTCATTATGATTTATGTAGCTCAACTGGCAATTGCTTACATAAAGACTTTTTAATGTCGATGATATAAGATTTTGAATTCTTAGTAAAGGATTATTATTAATTTTTAAAACACTTATATTAATAAGGCCGGCTAGTGGTGATCGTCCACGAATAGAATCTATTTCACAGTTGTCCAAAATCAGAGTTTCTAGCGAAGGACTTATAAGTAGTTCTTGATTTGCCAAGTTTTCCATCGTCCTGAACTTATTTCGAGATAAGTTCAATATTTTAAGATTGGTGGCTGGTTTTAATACTTCGTTGGGATTCAGACTTATCCATGATTCGAAACGGTTTTTTGATAAATTCAAAATTTCCAGAGAAGTGAGATTTTGTAATGCATTTTCTGGCAGTTCTCTTAACTGATTGCCACTTATGTCCAAAGATACAAGGTTATAAAGCTTGTGTATGCTTTCTGGAAACGTGGAGATGTCATTGTTAGAAATGTTCAATTTCGCCACCTGAAATACAATCAATTACTTAATTAATTTCTTTAAAATATATTAAAAGTAAAAAAAAAGTTATTTGTAAATTAAAAAGTTATTTACAAAAAAAAAAAAATTCAAAATGCTAGCGGAACTGTAGACATCATCCTGCCCGGTGACATAACGACATCAACGCCACCTACCGAGACCCGGTGGGTTACCTGTACCTACCCGGTAATTGTGTTTTCGAACCATCCAGGAACCCATTGATAAAAATGAAAAATGTGATAAATGAAGAACCGCTCGACCGATTTTGTGCAAACTTCACATAAACCATCTACTAAATAGCTGTCCAAACAAAGCCTAAACATTTGGTTTAGATAGGTGAGCCCGTTCTTGAGTTATAAATTTACAACGAAAAGTGGCATTGATTTTTATATATATAGATTATAGATTACGTCATCTAAACAAGCGCGGCATCAGCAAATCCGCAGAACGTCACACTGACACAAGACACAATTATAACACAAGAAGCTTTATAAAGCACATCATTATGCAGTAGACACGTCGGTAATTGCATGCAAAGGCAGCAGCTTGGCTCCTACGTGAAGTCCGCATTCAGATGTTTCTTTGAGTTACGAATTATTATAGGAGTCGCTTTAAGCTCAGGCCACATTGGGAGCGAAGAAAAGCGGAACGAGATTCGTTTCGCTTCGCTAGTGCCGCTACCGCGTCTTTTTATACTACGGTTCACACCGCGAACGACAGAGCTAACTGAAGCTAGTAATGCGAACTTGCAAGCTATCATAGTCGAGTGACATGACCGAAGCGAAACGGACCTCGTTTCGCTTCGCTTTGCTCCCAATGTGGCCTGCGCTTTACCATCTTGCGTTTTTTTATATAGGAACACCTGATGTTAAGTGATTACCGCCGCTCATGAACATTAGTAGCACCTGAGGAACCACTAAAAAAGCTGTGAAGGAAACGTTAACGGTGAAGGAATACATCGTGAGGAAACCTGCATGCCTGAGAGTTCTCCATAAGGTTCTCAAAGGTGTGTGAAGTCTGCCAATCCGCTTGGCTAGTGTGGTAGACTATGGCCAAAACCCTTCTCACTCTGAGAGGAGACCCGTGCTCTGTAGTGAGCCGGTAATGGGTTGATCATGATGATGATGATGATGATGATGATGAGGGGGACCCACTAATGCGTTACCGGCTTTTGAGGAAGGGGACTGGCTCTTCAGCTCGCTGCCGGAACACACGGATGCTTTGCGGCCGATTACGGCTGAAGTGTGGTCGCTAGCCAGGCGAATTCGGGGCAGAATTCTACCACAAAGCGGTGATACCATCCAGATTAAGTTATGTGGTATCAGACACAACGACCCGTAGAAGGGACTGAGAGCGTCAGGGCCTCGTTAGCATACTCGCAGGGTGCACCGCGCGCAGGCGTGTGTTGGCTCTGTCCAACCCTTTTTTGCGTGTAACAGTTGAAATAATTGTATCTCTACCTTTGCATTAATGCCAGTAGGAAGATCAGTCAATCCTCTGCGTGAACAGTCCACACTAGTTCTGTCAGAGCTACATGAGCACAGATAGCAAATTTCATTGGAATCATCATCAAAATCCAGCATTTCCGCAATCGCCAGAAGACTCAGCAGTAGCAGCCCCGAAGTCCGTAAAAGAATCATCACGTCTGTATACCATTACTACCTGCAAAGTGTAATCAATTTTGTCATTGTCGCATAACGCAGGTTTCTGTATGAGTACCAGTTCTGGCTTAGGGCACAATTAGATAGTTCATTATTGCTTTCGTTTTCGATGCTACATCAATGGATTGCCACAAATGAAGCGATGGTAACTGTTCATCATTTATAAAAAATGATTTCCTTTAGAAGAACCGTTTAAGTGCGCCCTAATTATTGCTATTATGGATCACAATATATGAACACCTGCACTAAGTTTATTTTATTTAACGTTCTTGTCACGCGTATTAAGTGCCCCAAAAAGGGACATACGACCCTCTAACAATGAATTAAGACTCGGAAAATAAATACCAACATTTGCGAGCAGGCAGGTACATATACCTACACACACACAACAATTTTATCTTTGTTATCTGAATTGATAACGGCAAGTTGTAGTTCACTAAATTTAGGTCGTTATACATACCTAATTTTACTGCTACAAGAACAGAAAACGTCATAAAATCTCCGTTTATAGTCCATCGAAATACACACTCACACACACCTTTTCTGTAATGAATAAGAAATAAATTAATGATAACATAACAATCAATATGACTAACAGGTATTCAAGTCAAACTGATAGGATGTGCTTATCAGTATCGACTAAATATTTTAAATCAATCACTAAAGGAGAATAAAAACTTAAGTGGATTCAATATTCTGTGACTATGCTACCAGTTTATGTTGTTTCTGAAGGAGTATTAGCTTCTCAGTTTATTGCATCTACCTAGATACCTACAAGCATCGATGTAAACTACAAGTGATTTTATTCACCTTTGGTCATAGATAGTAAATACAATACAGTAAGGCTACCTCATAAGTTAGCTTGTTACTAAGTAAAGGTGATTAAATTTTATTTAAAGTTTATAGTATCAAAAGATGGTCCTCTAATTTATAAACTAGGTACATACCTATCCAGGTAATATCATTAGTGATCTAAATGTAAAGGAACCTAAGATATTGCATTCGTGATTATTTTACGACCGACAAAAATTTTAAAAGTAAGTAGGTACCTATACTAAATTTAATTTCTTACCATTTTAATTCAATCACATGATTTTTTTTTGATCCAATTCCAGAAACACTTAAAAATCACTTCACAAAAGATACGAAATGTGTTACTTTTTTCACAAGCCGTGATTTACTAAAATCTAAAAGTACCATCAAATTGATCACAATAGTTGCTCACGTGTGTCTTGGACCAGCAGATAACTTTGTATGAGCCGAATTAAAGCATGACGTGTTGTTATCAATGATTATGATAAGAACTCTTTATAATAGGAGACTGAGGTGTGGTAAATATACATACGTACAGATAATTATTGATCGTTATATTGCTATTATTAATAATATCAATTGTAGGGCGGAATATTAAATTAAAATACTTATGTTATTTATTGCAATAATAAAAAGTGTTTGTACCTATACAATTGTACTGTTTCTAATATATTTTGATTTAAAGAGAGTAGAAATTATTGCCCTACTGAAATAAAAATAATATTCGATAAAGATATTTTTCCACCGAACCCACTATTGCCTTTGGGCGAACGAACGATTTATATAAAACATTTTTTATAACAACGCCATCTATCAGCAATTGTGTATACAACGAAACAACAAAGCGGCGTGCTGGTAGGCTCGTATGCAAGAATCTCTCTATTTCTCTCTCCATAGTAGAATTTGTATAATGTATTTAATGTCCACCAACAGATGTCAATAGGTGTGTGAAAATAAAAATTTTCTTTTTATAATTTATTCTTAATTCTTAATAATAAAAATAGTAAATGCTATTACCTAATAACGCTACAAATCAAATGTTATCAACCACATAAAACACATTGTACGCTTCACACTTTAAATACTTTTAGTAACTATAAAACACTTGCAGCCAAAATTATTCTATATTAATTTCTACTGCTCGTCTTACTGACCGTCTATCATGGACTCTCGGTCTCGTTTCTGTCAAATCACCAATCGACCTTGACCTTCGATAGTTTCTACTATTAGCAGTATTATTTTCTTCTACATCAACAAAATCTGGAAGTGAGTGAAAAGAAGTGTTCAAGCGAGGCATCAAGAGGGCTTCGTCGTAACTTGGAGGTAATTCCTCTCGTAACGGTACTCTTATCTCCACTGAATCAGTTCTGCGTGTTATCGCATTACCATTCAAAGCAGTTGTTTCTGGTGTACTTTGTGGAGGAGGTGAGTTCAAGGCCATGATGCCTCTACACACGCATGAAGTAATCAGAGTTCCTATGATCATACCAATTAGTACAGCCATTATATTGAAAGCCGATGTGGGGTTTTCATCGGCATGCCAGGTGCGTATATACGCCTGCTGCCAACTCATTTGCGTCACATTCGATGGGGAATAACAAATCAACCATCCCCTGTCATGAACTTTAGGCGGCTCCTTTGTTAGAAACTCATATGTAAGTAGCAGATTGACACTAAAACCTTCACAGCTCCAACGGTTTCCCTTCAAACGAACTTCTCTCAAAAATGGGTTTGAGGCAAAGTGTGAAGATGACCAGACCTCCGTGAATCCATTACCTCTCAAATCTAGAACCGCTAAATGCGGTAATGCTGAGAAAGTGCGATCGTTAATCGTCGATATGTCGTTGTAACTCAAATCTAATTCTTGCAAGGAATTCGAAGATATGTTATCAGGTATAGATTCAATTTCGTTCATTGACAAATTTATTTCGAGAAGAGTGTTCATTTCAGTCAAGGAGTTCACGTCAATGTTCGTAATTTGACAATTACTTAAATGCAAATTTCTTAAAGAAGGCGATTGGAACTTCGGCACTTCTGAAAAATAGTTTCTAGATAAGATGAGCACTTCTAAATTTGTTGTTCTCGCAAAAATTGCAAGCGGGAGATTACTTATACGATTCTCAGATAAATCGATATTCGTCAGCCGTGGCATTCTTACGAAAGCGTCCTCGTCTATCCGGTTTATCTTATTCTTTGATAGATCTAATTTTTGAATATTGAAAGTGTTTTCGCTTCTTAGCCACGAGTCGTAGTTGTTATTGGACAAATTAAGTGCGTTCAATCTTTGCCAGCTGTGGATATAACCCGGTAGCGGTCCTGTTAAACGGTTTCCAGACAAATCCAATGTCTCAACTTGATCAAAATTTTGAAGGTTTTCCGGAAACGTGGCAAAATTATTGTTGCCCAGAAGCAACACTTGAGCCTGAAAAGGAAATAAATCATCTGATTATCACGCTTAACTTCAAATTCCTTTATATAATTTTTTATTAATTTGATTACAATCTTAATAATCTATGTTTTATGGACCTTTAACATATTTTAACTTAAATTACGTTTATTTTAAAACTTTTATGGCAGGCTGTTTCACCACCTTCTGATAAGTGTCGTATCCGTAGTCCGAAAGTAACTGTCTCACTTTATGTCAAGTGACAAAGACAAAAGTTGTGAATAAGCTATCCGACACTTATCAGCAAGTGGTGAAACAGACCATTAAAAAGGTATTATATCTTGACCTTAACGTACTTTATAGTTCAGTTCGCCGGGTAAGTCGCTGAGTCCGCGATCGGCACAGTCTAAGTAGATTAAATCTTCGTGAGTGTATGTTCTGCAAGGTTCCTCTTGCTCGTCCTCCATCTGTGGCAGAGGGCTCAAGGACACCGTCGCTGGCAGCAGCCATAACCACAGCGACAGAATTACCAAACCTATAAAGGACATTTCAACCAGTTAACTATTAATTTTGCAAATTAAAATTGTAGTTTTGGAATTTCCTTCATATGTTAAAAATGGCGGAGTACTCAAATAGTTATCATTTTTGTTATATAAAAATTATTTTGTATACAATTCACGATTTGCGCTAATTTGCGACCTAAACCCGGCGCAGAATTAGCTTCCTTTGACCGTAGCCTATTTATTGGAAACAACAGTTGAGTAATGATGGTAAAGTGTGTGCAACATATTTCTTTTCTTGTAAAATTTTAAAGAGGACATAGAGACTAATTTTGAAAAACTTATATCAGATATTCATATTACATCTATAAGTTTTACAGATCAGACACTACCTTAAACACTTTCTATTTGGTAAACAACGTACTAATAATACACTTGTCTTACACTAATTGCCTAATTACCTAAATATCTATATATTACATTTAAGTGAAATTACGTGATTGAGCAACGTTTTAATTTGATAAGATTACAGTACCTAAAAGATTTATTGCAATCTGGACTAAAATTATTAAATATTAAAAGTTTATTTGTTAATCTGAGCACGTGACAAACATTTCAACCAATAAAGGGTACCTAAATGACAATTTCTAGAATAGAAAATATTACAGTAAATAATATAGACAATAATACTTTAAATTTTTTTCCTTATCTTTTTATCCATAAATCTAATTTTAGTTATGAATCAATTATTAGTATTGTAAAATTAAATATGTTTATATAATTTATATGCAACTATTACTCTAAAATACTATGACAGCTTCTGCTAAAATTATTTGTTGTTCTTATTTTTGTAATAAAATTCATGATTAGAATAGAATAGTATTAATACTATTCTAAATTTCAAGACTAATGTGTGGGACAATATCTTGTTATCAATTCACAATATTATCAGTATATTTACTGCTTACCCATTAGTGCCGTTCCTTCCTCCTCATGTTACGTTATCGTGCAATTTTTCTTCACACTTGTTACGAAGCCCACTTCACTTGTGTCCACCAATTTTCACTTGCAACTACATTCACGTGCATTAATTGTTGTATTCATACGTTCTATGATTCATGTCCAAATTGGTATTGCACGACTACATATCTACAACTGTCAACGGATGGGCACCACTAGCTTTGTCAGGCAGTACAAATACAGGCTGCTCGTTTTCATTCTCGTTCCGATAAGATAATCTGTATAAATAAATAAAGAAGTGTCTGGCCGTAATTTCGTAATAACTGCCATTTATTAGGCTCAATTATGGTTACTTGAATCCGAATACACTGTCTGTCTGTTTGTTCGAATCAATTTGTATCTGAATAGCGGAACCAATTTTGACGGGACTTTTGTAGATTATTGGTTTTGCGATAGTTCTGTATTTCCTGGTCGTCGTCGTCCTCGTCAACCAATAGACGTCCAATGCTGCTGTAGGGACTTCCACACGCCACGGTCTTGCACCGTTTATATCCAGTTGCTACCTGCGACTTTCCACCTAGTCGCGGTTATCTAACACTTTTTTCCTGGCAATACTCAGCTATTGTGTTGCTGATGTGTTCTATTTTTTATTTTTTTATTATTTATGGTTAAAATTTAAATCGAACAACCTTTGTAGTATTATCTAAACTCTCTTATCACTTATAGGTGCGTATTGACTTATCGTCGTACCCAAAGAAATAGTGTTACTCAAACTCGTGGCAAGGTTTTTAAAATCAAAGTAGATATTACTTAATTATTATTAAGAGTGAAATTAAATAATTATGACCTGTAAGAAACTGTCAATGTATGTGTTTTCTTTTCTAAAATTACTAATTAATTATGGGCTCATCCCATAATTAACATTACATCACAAGTAGATCGTAATATACGTTATGATCAAACATTATTATCAACCACCTGAAAAATACTTATTTTCGTTTTCTTTGATTCTTTTACGCATCTCCAAAAATTTTTTTTCTTATTTAGGTTTCACAACTATTATTCAGTTAACTTTTTAATTAAATGATATGTTGAATTCTTCAATGATGCTTCGAAAATTGAACTAGATTTGTGAAGCTGTGAACTACTATCAGTCAATCTGACAATCAAGCGTGACATCATTGCTCCACAAATCCTAAGTGCTCGAGGATTAAAATCAGGTGTCGAGTTTGCAAAAACGCGACACGTTCGCTTCCTTACGCCTGTCTGAACTTGTTTGTGGCCTCACCCCCAGCTTCCAATGGGGTGGTAAGCCTTCGGCTATTGAACATTCTTCTATGGAGGTTGAAGAGTAATTTTTTTTTTAAATTTTTAGTTTTATTTTAATCCATTCGATTTTTAATCTTCATTTACAAATTAGAACCCTGATTCTCAATGACATTGAAATCTTCATGCGCGAAATGATGTATATGGCAGCTATTCACATCATCATCATCAACCGAGTACCAACCCACTACAGAGCACCGGTCTCTTCTCAGAGTGAGAAGGGCTTATGCCGTAGTCCACCACGCTGTCCAAGTGCGGATTTGTAGACTTCACATGCTTTTGAGAACACTATGGAGAACTCTCAAGCGTGCAGGTTTCCTCGCGATGTTTTCCTTCACCATTAAAGCGAGTGATATTTAATTGCTTGAAAATCTAAATCCCTATCTCCTATGAGAGAGAAAGCCTGTGCCTAGCAGTGGAATGTTAAAAAGCTGTTGTGGTGGAGAATTCTTGAAAGACAAACGTGTTAATTCGACTTCTTAAAAAAAGAAATGATAGAGATAAAATTAATTGATGAAAGAGCTTAGCCAGATTTCTGTGTTTCCCATAGAATCCAAAAATGGCTAAAACATGTTTTTTAAAACGGCTTTATTGAAAAAATGTTGATATTTTGTGCTTTTACAATTTTTGAAAATATTTGAGATATTGTGGAGACCACTAAGCCATATAAACTATCTACGATACAGAACAAACTGCTTTATTTTGTGAGCGTGAAAATTTTCAAATTTCTGCACCGATTTGCTTGCGTCGTTCAATAAATAAGGATACAGCCCATTAGAGGCGGTCCAGCAAATCTTTGGCCGCCGAACGACACTTACTTAGACTTAAACTGTTCCCGAGAGCTATTTCCCGGAGATTTGGGATTGCGACTGACGTGTCAAATGTACGAGTTGTTGCTGAACAAGATAACTTCATAATTGTGTATCGGTGTTGCATTGAGTACAAGTTGTACATAGAAAAGTTTTTAATAATCAAGTTAGGCCATAGTTGTGTAAGGCATGAAAGGTAAAGGTATATGTTGTTATGAATCCCGCTATTTTTAAATCAATAGGCACATGATCTTAAATTTTTGATATTTAAAATGAATTTTATAATATAGTAAAAATTAAGTAATAAAAAAGTCTAAACAAAGAAAAACAGTTTGAATAATTTATAGTCAAGTTAAGATTAAACAAATACAAGTTATCTGATAAACAATTTCTCAATTTTTACATAAACTTATACTTATGCAGAAATTGAACAAAATGACCCAGCAAAACTGGCAAATATCTTGTTTTAATAATAAATAAAGATGTCAAATGTATTTTATGGCTGCATTTACAAACGATATAAACATGAAAACAATAAAATTTTCGTCTTACATCAATTTGGAGTCAAGGGAATTATAAGGTCCGGCGGAGAGATCAATTGCTGACCCTTCCATATCTTAATACCCGGGGATCAAGGAAATATAATACCGTATTTATTTGTGCCCGCTAAGGATCTGCCCTTCATATGTTAAGATGTTTGACCCTTGAAACGAGATGAGGGCAATTTGCTGTATGGACTCCGTGATCCATTTTGCAATTTGCTATACTTAATAATATTCGTTTAATTGATATGTATCAAATTATTTTCTATATGAGAAGATTTCGATGTTACAGGTTACAGAGTTGCGAAAAAGCCAACACCAACCTTACTTCCAAATCATTGAAAATATGAAGTGTTGCTAATAGTCGGACGCAATATTTTGTTTCCGTCCTCTGCATTACACAATCTCAAAATAATTAAACTTACTTACTTAGTATGAAAATCTAGATAATAATATGATGATATGTAGGTACTATTACTTGTGCTACTACCATCTGAAAATTTTTGGGTGTCAAACGCCATCGAGCTTCATAGATATAGGTATACCCTGTAATAATTGGCAACCCACTGAAAATGTCTATACTTTATTTTTTACTTGAAATATGTATCGAAAATGATATCATCATAATAGTTTTTTCATAAGCCTATATACTAACTATAGGTACTACCATAAAACCGCTCTCCTCATCTTTTCTACCCGTCCACTTTATCTGTAAAAAGGACAGTGTCTCATACTCATGATGTCAAAGTTTATATAGACGTAAGCATCTATTTACTCAACCCACTCCACGTAAAATATGCTGAGTATTTAACGTACCTATTTGGGAGAGACTTTGTCTTCATTTCAATCCGCTCCTTCGATCGCTCTCGGCTTCAAATGTCAATCCTTTTACGTTAGGCATGTGTCCATTATATTTATTAGTTTCATAGCTATCGATAAAAATTACAAACAAAAAAAATAGACGTACAATTGCGCAAATAAGCAGCTGCTAAATTAAATTACAAATTATGAACCAAATTAATGGCAGCCACAAAAGTTTGTTTGAGATACATATATTTAATATGTATAAGTT
This sequence comes from Melanargia galathea, assembly GCA_920104075.1. NCBI lineage: Eukaryota > Metazoa > Arthropoda > Insecta > Lepidoptera > Nymphalidae > Melanargia > Melanargia galathea. Next base: position 19,015,294 of record OV049859.1, read on the forward strand.
GATTTTGATTATGCCGCTGTTCTTTTATTGTCTTACTCATTTATCCAACATAAAGTAGGTAAACACCAACTTCGAAGCATAATATAACTGTAGGACTTATAAAATGCCAGTTCTTGTTACTTTCCCTATAATATGTATATTGCCAAGGGTAGATTATCGCACGCTACGATGTTACATCATCATCAACAAAATTTTATGTCTATCGATACTTTTTAAGTGTGAGTCCCATCACTAAACCATTTTAAGTATTGATGGCAGCAGAATAAAACAGCATTGAGTCGATGTCGCATCCGTAAACCCTTCGTCGGGAAACAGGCTTATTCTTCCGATGAGTGCTATCGCTCGTGGCCTTTTAGACCTCCCGCGGGGGCTCAGCCTTTTACAGTGTGTACGCGGCTTTATGCGATCGACATTCAATATGAATTTCAGATAGGTTAGGTCGGTAAGCTGTTCGGGGCTTGACAAATAGACTTGTGATCGGTTGTAATATTGTAAGTATATGTTTTATTGATGCTTTTGAGTAGAATTTTGTCAGGATTGATTTTATTAGCACTAATTTAATTTTGATAAAAATAATAAGTAGTTTTATAAAACTCAATAGTTGAGTCGTATGCGAAATATTTGGGGTGGGGAAGGAGAGTGGGATTGGATCGCATTAGATATTATATCGAGCAAAACTCTACAATATGTAATTTATAGAAAGAGTTTCAACCCTCAATGATGAATTATTTATTGGTGCAATTTTTAAACAAAAAGTAGATATATAATGGAGACTAGCTTTTGCCCGCGGCTTCGCCCGCGTGAATTTCGGTTTTTCACAAATCCTGAGGGATAAGTAGATTTCTGGTCCACCCGCCCCCCGCCGCGCGGCGGCGTACCGCGGTACCGCGTACGGCGGGCGCAGGGCGCAGGGGTGCGCGGCGCGGCGCGGGGAGGTGCAGCGCGAGCACGCGCGAGCGTCGGCCGTCGCGCGCAGCGAAAATACCTATCAGAGCGTTTTTTAACATAGGTACTTACCGATTTCAACACAACTCCTTTTTTGAAAGTCGGTTAAAAAAGTAGCTTATGTTACTCCTTGGTTAATCCTCTACTTGTCTGTGAAAGTCCCGTCAAAATTGGTTCAGCCGTTCCGAAGATTAGCCCGTTCAAACAGACAGACAGACAGACAAAAATTTTAAAAACGTGTGATTCGGTTATGGTATCGTTCAAATAACCATATGAGCTTAATATGTGGTAGTTATTTAGAAATTACAGACAGACACTTCAATTTTATTTATTAGTATAGATATATGGTCTGGATGCCATTCTTCAAGATTTAGCAATCTTTCAAATATGCAATTGCCTTCAGATTCAATTTACAGAAGTTTTATACGGCCTGTTTCACCACCTTCTGATAAGTGTCGGATAGCCTAAACGTAAGTTTTATCACTTTCTTACTTTATGTCAAGTGACAAAGACGAAAGTTGTAGATAGCTTTCCGATACTTATCAGAAGGTGGTAAAACAGGCCTTTAATAAACCATATTTTGTTTATCAGCATTTGTATATTATATCAATCAAATGATTATAATAATTATACTCATCTAATGGACAAAGTTATCTATCTTCTGCTACGCTGTGAACCCACTGGAAATGGTAAAGTTGAAGGACGAAGTAGGTAAGTTTCGCGAGATAAAAGTATACACATTTCCGTTTGAGAAGTAAGCGAGAGCGCCGCGTAGCGAGGGAAACTAAGCAAAAAGTCATAACGAAAATTAAATACGCTTTGATAAATTTTTGTCAGAAGCCACATCTTATTCCGAAGTTGCGGTAAGTTTCCATAAAGTTATAGTTTCTCAAAGCCCGTCGCGAAACTGCGGAACATTCCAGAAAATGAAGAAGCAAAGCATCCGAGCGGAACGGAGGCGCCGGCTGAGGCGGAATAAAGTTGACATTTTTGCAAAGCTACGTTAGAATTTCAACAAAATTAAATGTGGCACTACACGAAATGAAAATAGTGTGAGCGGGCGCCTTCCTCGCCTCGCCTCCCCTCGCCCGCCCGCCTATCAGTGCCCGCCCTATATTTGTTGTCTAGCTGAGTTTGCTTTTTCAAAACGGGTTACGTGAATTTGATTGAATTAGATTAATCATTGGGCTTGTAAAAGTATTGAAATTAAGTATATTTTAATGTATGAATTCTATGTATATAGGTATACCTACTACATATACAACTAAGTACTAACCACTATACAAACAAGTGATGGACATACAGAGAGGTACAGTCAAAACTCTAAACTTAGAGAAAACTAGCTGATGCGCTTAGTCAGTGTGAATGATGATTTAACAAGTATGAATTAGAAATTTAAAAACCCCCCGACATTCGCCATTTTGTGGCGGCAGCCATCTTGGATTTGCATAATGCTATTCTACTAGTCAAGCCCTCTCATTTGATACCCATATTAAGGGAGTTGTGACAAAATATCTAATCCGCCATTTTGTAGCGGCGGCCATCTTGGATCGATGTTCATCAAACATAGCTAACAACACTCTCGACTAATTCAACTTTCAAACAAAAAAAACCACATTCAAATCGGTCCACCCGTTTGAGCTCCACAGGGGAACAGAGACACACACACACACACACAGATACGTCAAACTTATAACACCCCGTCGTTTTTGCGTCGGGGGTTAAAAATAGGATTTCCACGGAATATTCTCTCCTCAAATCTCTAGGTTTAGGCTGGAGTTATCAGTCAATAAGTTACGATAATGTTTTGTAGGTATGGAAAATATTTCTTGACTCTAGAGGTCTACTACGCAATTTTTGTTATCCATCCCTAGAGAACTGAATTTAAAAAGCCCAAAAATTTGTATTGAATTTTTTTATTTATTGTATGATCTGTTGAGCATTCTGAGGATGTAAATATTGTATTAAGGTAATGCTGTATACTGTGATAGCCTAGTGGTTAGGACGACCGACTTCTAATCGGAGGTCGTGGGTTCGATCCCGGGGCCTTTGGATTGGGGGCGCACCTCTAACTTTTCGGAGTTATGTGCGTTTTAAGTATTTAAATATCACTTGCTTTAACGGTGAAGGAAAACATCGTGAGGAAACCTGCATGCCTGAGAGTTCTCCATAACGTTCTCAAAGGTGTGTGAAGTCTGCCAATCCGCTTGGCCAGCGTGGTAGACTATGGCCAAAACCCTTCTCACTCTGAGAGGAGACCCGTGCTCTGTAGTGAGCCGGTAATGGGTTGATCATGATGATGATGATGAATGCTGTTTACCTATTGTCTATACGAACGAAGGACTAGGACGAGATGGGAAAACCCTCGCGAGCTTATCTAGGCGGTTAATTTTTTTCTGATCGACTTTAAAAAATGTAGGTACGCATAGTGAAAGTGGTTAGGCAAATAGGGCGTTCCTTATTTAAATAAGTATTGCGGTAAATGAAAAATAAAACTATTTTCGCAAATTGTAAAGTTAATGGGTAATTTTGAGCAAAAACCCGTTGCCAAGAGGGGCGAGATGCAAACGAGATGCAACTGCACATTAGCGCAACGAATAACCTCTGTCGCGGCGACTATCGCGCCGCACATAAACTACGCCGAACATTACCAGCCTGACACACATGGACTATCAAAACGCACAGCTACATATTTTTTTATTTGCAAAAATTAAAAAAATATTTCTCATCTTTTTCAACCATATAGATGGATTGTTTTATTCAAAGATTACTTATATCAAAAACTAATGAACCGATTTTGAATATTTTTACACTATCGTAATAAACATACTTTCAGGAAGGTTCTAGTATATAACATATCGAGTTATCATTCTTATGTACGAAGTTAAAACAACCATATGTCACTAATATTTTTAATTGGTACACCGATTTCCTGAGATTGCTGGACCGATCAACTGTGAAATAATAAACCGGTCAAGTGCGACTCAGACTCGCGCACCGAGGGTTCCGTACTCCAGAAGTATAAGTACAAACTGTTTTTCATTACATAAGTAGTTTGTCTTAAAAGGTAAGGTGCTAATTAAGCTAGGCCTCTGAATTGTATGAGCACTCATTCAACTCAGAGATCTATCTTAATTGGCTCAACTATGTATGTATGGGGACACCCTTTAATTTCCAACTTTTTTTAGTTTTTGGAATTTTTCCTTTATTTATGCTGTAAGACCTGGCTTTTTGCCAAATTTCGTAATACTAGGTCAACTGGAACTACCATTTAGGTTTTCGACCCAAAAAATTAGGGTATTTCCGGTTGACCTAGATTTATCAATTTTGGTCAAAAGCAAGGTCTTACAGATCAAGTAAAGGAAAAATTCCGAAAAATAAAAAAGTTGAAAATTAAGGTAAATTTTGGTACTTAAAAGTTTTCGTGAAAATCTAAATTTGCCCATATCTTTTTATTGTGTGGACTTAGGACCTTAATTTTTATACACCTAATAGGGACCATAGTATTTGGTATAAATTTCAACTTGCTAGGTCCACCCGTTCCTGAGAAAATTGGTGGTGACACACGGACAGACAGACGGACAAGAAAGTGATCTTATAAGGGTTCCTTACCTTTTGAGGTAAGGAACCCTAAAAAATCAACTCTATTTAAAATTCTGCTCTGGTTTCTGAAGTTAAAATCTAAGTAGTATTTTATGTTACATCTCAACCACCAGTGTGTAGAGATGCCATCAAGACCACACTATCGTAAGGCTAATGTTGCATGATCGCGCTCCCCGAGAAGCTTATAAACTTCTTCGCTATACGTATCTTCTGTCGTTTTGTTTTCTTATAATATCTAGGTCGCAGTTGTTACGACTTATGAGACTGCGCGGATTGATCGATTCGGTATCGGGTTAGATAACACCCCCCGAGTCGCGAGTTTATAATATAATTATAATATACCTACAATATAATTATTTTCAAGTTATTATTTAATGTAATAAAAAGTAAGTACCAGGAAAATCAGTTTGAGTAGACCCTCCACAAAGTGGACGGACGTTGTCAAGCGTAACGTTGGCAGTCGCTGGATACAGGCGGCACAAGAGCGTGTCGTGTGGCGATCCTTGCAAGAAACCTATGTCCAACAGTTGATGTCTATCAGTTAAGACGATAACGACGATGAAAAACTAAGTAGATATTCACTTTATGATATATGGATATTCACCACCACTACAACCTTTTAACGTGCCACTGCTGGGTACAGGCCTTCTCTTTAAATAGGAGAGAGGGATTTAGAGCTTAGATTTGTGATAATATGTTTTTTAATTAGGTTAGGTAGGTATATTTTCCCATTCAAAATTGAGTCAGAAAAATTTGCAATTGCCAAAATAAGTAGTCACACTATAGTAACTGAATGAAAGGATACGTACATACAAATTGAGTATAGCTATTTTTATAAAAAAAAAAATGCTAATGGCCTGTTTCACCACCTTCTGATAAGTGTCGGATAGCCTAAACGTAATTTTTGTCACTTTCTTACTCTATGTCAAATGACAAAGACAAAAGTTGTAGATAGCTATCCAATACTTATCAGAAGCTGGTGAAACAGGCCCTAAGTCTATAATATTATGCATACCTAACACATGTTGCGCTAGCACGCACTTTCACAAAGCATATGATATTTAACTTGTGTATAATTTTACTTATTTATTGATATTGGTACCTACTTACAGTTACAATAACACGATAGGTATAATTAAGTAAGTTGAACTGAGTGAGTAATAACTGGATTACGCGCCTATGAAACAAAGTTCAATACCACGATCGGCACCGAGAGCTCGTTGAGTGCGAAAGGGAAAATTCGACATAAGTGTACACGACGATTAGTTTAAACTTGTAAAATAATTAGGTATACATAAGTAAGCTTAGGTTAAGATATTTTGTACATATACATGTAACTATTAGCATTCTAATAAGAGAATAAAAAGTCAAGTCCCTGATTCCTATTAGAAATAAGGCTAAAAATTGTAAGTAATGAGTATGACATACGAAAATAGTTTAAACGATGTAATTAATTGTCACTATAATAGGTGCGAAAGAGATGATTGTGTAATAGACGAATAAACACGCCTCCGCCCACTCGCTGATTCACCCGTACTAAATTTATGTATAAATACAAGGCCCAAGGGCGACGCATTCATTCTCGTAGCGGCAGTGAAACAGCGAGGACCACCTCTCCTCGGCAGACTACATCCAGCGGAAACGGGCTACACAGCGACAGGGCGGCGGGAACTCTACGGCACCCGTGGTCTTTTATTTTCACCTCTCCACCGACTACCTGGTCGATAGGATCCGCGCAAGTCCAGGCTTTGTCCTGAACATTGGTCCTAATTCGAGCCGGATCAAACGTCGATCAGAGGTGTGGGCATGGTGAAAACTAGATCCCGATCTGTGGTGCCGGAAGAGTCTCCTATTGCGTCGGGCGATCACATAGCCCCTGGCATCATGCCGCGCACCGCCAACGATCACACGTCGCTGCCGCTGGATGGTCGCTTCGCGTCGGACAGTCGAGCAACTGCCCCGGGCCCCGCGCCGCGCGTCGCCGACATCACGCCGCGAGAATCACCGGAGTCTCCGAGTCCGTCTCCGTCTCCAGTACCCTCGTCGGGTCCAACGTCGGGCAGCCATGAAGAGGCATCGCAGACGTCAACATGCCGCGGCTCGTCGCCTCTGCCCGCCGCCGCGAAACCCCGCGCGCCGCACACCGAGTGCGCCCCCGCGCCCGCGCACCCCAGTGCCGCCCGCGCGCCGCACACCGCGATCTCCCGCGCGCCGCACCTCACGTGCGGAAACGCGCCCGCGTACGTCAGTGCCGCTCACGCGCCGTTCCCGGTTGACGCCTATCCACCGTATCCGAGTGCAAGTGAGGTCGCTCCTGCCACCACAGTGTCACCGCGCGTCGCGCCTGCAAATGCGCACGTCGATACACCGTCGTGGGCGCCGAACGCGACCGTGCCAGTCAGCACGCACATTCACGTACCGCCAGGGTCGGCGCCTTCCACCACGTCCGTCAACGCGCCGTCGTACACCGAGCCACGTCCGAAGCCCAACGCACATGAACTGCGCGCCTCCAAGATACGACTGCTCGAGCTCCAGCAAGAGTTAACTCGGCGGGACATCGAGCTACAGAAGCTGCGCATCGAGGAGGCAGAGAGCAACGCGCTCGACGTGCAGCTTACGTGCAACGCCGACCAACGGGTCGACAACTGGCTACAGAGACGTGAGGTTCAAAGTGACGACGCGCAATTGGCGATGAACGCGCCACCTTACGTGAGTAAATTTACATATTTTAATGATAAGTGTCAACAGGGTGCGAGCGTTCCACGAGCTCCACCCGCTCTGTGTCTTGATAGTGCTATGTCCGGTGACTATGCCTGCCTCGAGAGGACCTCGGGGGTTAGAGACACAGAGCGCGGACATCCCGCTTCGATGCCGGAGTCCGCCACAGTGTTTAACGATAAGTCACGGCAAGCCGCCGTGAGTAAATTTACATATTTTAATGATAAGTGTCAACAGAGTGCGAGCGTTCCACGAGCTCCACCCGCTCTGTGTCTTGATAGTGCTACGTCCGGTGACTATGCCTGCCTCGAGCGGACCTCGGGGGTTAGAGACACAGAGCGCGGACATCCCGCTTCGATGCCAGAGTCCGCCACAGTGTTTAATGATATGTCACAGCAAGTCGTGTCGGGGCCCAGGTTCATCGGGTATCCCGCGGCTTGGCCAACGTCCGACGACCCTCTAGTCAAAGAGGCTACGTCTATAGCCCAGCCTACCCTATCGGAGGCAGACCCAGGGCTCGCGCCGCGGCCGCCGGCGAGCGCCGCCGCCGCGCCACCTTATGTAAATAATAATAATAATAATAATAATGATTTGTTAGGTATGTTCGAACGTCAACAACAGTTGTTTTTGCAAGGTCTAACGCAGCTTTCCCAGGCAGTCGCGACGCCCGGCCAGCGCAACACGGCGAGGTCGCTGGTCGAGTTACCGACCTACGCAGGTGCTTATGACGAATGGTACGCTTGGCGAGACACGTTCAACGCTACGTCACGGCACTTCGAGGACGCCGAGAACAAGGCTCGGCTCCGACGAAGCCTGCGTGGCCCGGCGAGGGACCTGGTCGACGGTCTCCTCAAAACCACGGCGTCGTCGGCCGAGATCGTCGCGGCACTGGAGAGCGTGTACGGCCGACCCGACTGCATTGTCTACGCGGAGCTAGAGAAGTTAAAGGCGCTGCCGCGCCTCACGGATTCAGGCAAGGAACTTCCGGTTTTCGCATGCAAAGTAGACTCTGTAGTGTCAACGATCGTAGCTCTTAAGCAAGAAGCTTATCTCGTCAGTCCACAAACATTACATACTATAGAGGAAAAAATGTCAGCTCTTTACAGAACGAGGTGGTTCGACTTCGAAGCGAGGCAGCCCGACACCGAGCCCGGCCTGCTGAAATTACGCCGCTTCCTGACCACCGAGATGAAGCTGCAAGTGCGACACATCCGGCCCGAGACTGCAGCGGCTCCGAGGCCGCATGAGCAGCCGCGCCGAGTGCAGCGAACCCACGCGGCGAGCGACGCACGCTCACCGACCAAAGACGATGACAAAAGGTACGATGATACACATTCTCCGAAGCGGGCCGACAAGAGGTGCGCGTACTGCGCGCGCGGTGGCCACGTCGTCCAGGAGTGTCGTACCTTCAGAGGCCTGTCCCTGGACAAGCGCTGGGAAGCCTGCCGACAGAAGAAGCTATGCTTCCGTTGCCTGGGCTCCAGGTCCTACCGTCACCGCTGCGTGGGAAAGAAGTGCGGGCTAGACGACTGCACGTACTTCCACCATCGACTACTTCATCAATCGCCGAACGGCGAGAAAACAGCAGCATGCGAGGGCGACGAGAGAGCCATGCGGGCCGTCTGCTCCTCGACGGGAATACCGGCGCTGCTTAACATTATACCGGTAACTATTTCCGGTCCCAGAGGGAAAGCCGAAGTCTTCGCGCTACTCGACAGCGGGTCCACGATCACGCTGGTCAAGGAGGACATAGCACGAGACATCGGAGCGCAAGGGCCTTCGCACGAGTTGAACATCGAAGGTATTGCAGGCTCTAAGTTCAAAAACGCGTCACAACTAGTGACATTCGCTATTAAAGGGAAACATTGTCCAGAAGAGCACTTCATCGACGCGCGCACCATACCGGACTTAGGCATCTCCGGCCAGGCGATCCCGCGCGCTGTTATTCGGAAGTGTGCCCACCTCAAGGACATAGCCGATCAGCTGCAGTACGACTATGCGGTACCATCCGTACTGATCGGCCAGGACAACTGGGAACTGCTGCTAACGAGCGACTGCCGCACGGGTACACACGAGGAGCCGGTCGCTTCGCTCACCGGGCTGGGCTGGGTGATCCACGGCCTGTACAACGACGAGAACGCGGCGTCTGCAGGCAAGGAGCAGGTGGGCGTACACCGAGTCACGAAGGTACGCTCGGTGGACGACGACAACTTGGACCAGCTCCTCAAGGAACACTTCTCCCTGGAATCGCTCGGAGTCGAGCCACGCCGCCCTCAGTCAGACCCGGAACTGCGCGCACTGAACATCCTCGACGCTACTACTCGCCGGCGGGAGGACGGGAGCTTCGAAGTCGGCTTATTATGGAAAAATGAAGCAGCCGTCATACCCGACAACTACGAAGCCGCCCTGCGCCGCCTCGAGGGAGTCGAGAAGAAACTGGACAAGGATCCCAGCTTGAAAGCGCGATACGAAGAACAAATGAAACGCATGGTGGAGAACGGCTACGCAGAGATCGCCGTCAACAAACCCGCCCCGGGAAGAACGTGGTACCTGCCGCATTTCGCAGTAACAAACCCAGCGAAACCAGGCAAGACTCGTATAGTACATGACGCGGCGGCCACGACTAAGGGGGTGAGTTTGAACAGCCTATTGTTAACAGGACCAGATCTGCTGCAGTCTCTACTGGGCGTACTCATGCGCTTCCGTCAAAAAAGGATAGCCGTAACGGCTGACATCAAAGACATGTTTTTACGTATCGGAATACGCGAGGAAGATCGCGACGCATTACGTTTCCTATGGCGAGGCGACGCCCGGGATAAGAAGCCCTGCGAATATCGTATGAAGTCGGTTATTTTTGGCGCTACGTCATCGCCGACTGCGGCCATATACGTAAAAAATAAAAACGCGGAAGAATTCCGAGACATCTATCCCGATGCGGCCGACGCTATAATAAGAAATCACTATATGGATGATTATTTGCAATCTTTCAGTTCTATCGAAGAGGCCCAGCGGATCGCCAGCGAGCTGGACTACGTGCACAAGAAAGGCCATTTCGAGCTGTGCAAATGGGCATCGAATGAAAAGGCGGCCATCGAGCAGTTCACTCCCGCGCCGAGCGAGTCCAGCCGCGACATGGACACCGGCGGGAGCGAGAAGATACTCGGGCTCGTCTGGCGACCGCAGGCAGATACTTTAGGATTCAATTTAAATATGGCGCGAGTAGCGCCCAACGTCATCAACGGAGAAAAGGTACCAACAAAAAGAGATCTCTTACGCACCGCAATGTCGCTTTTTGACCCTCTAGGTCTCGCCACGCCAGTCACGATCCAGGCGAAGCACATCCTACAAGACACCTGGCGCATGGGCATCGGCTGGGACGACCAGCTGCCGCCAGACCTGGTCGAGAGATGGCAGAGCTGGCTGCGAGACCTGCGAGACCTGGGCCACATCGCGCTACCACGCTGCTACCCCGCCTACGACGACGCTGACGAACGAGAGCTGCACACATTCACGGACGCGAGTGAGACAACCTACGCGGCCGCCGTCTACTGGAGGGTCAAGCGACCCGACGGCCAGGTGACGGTCAGCCTCGTCGCAGCTAAGGCGCGGGTAACCCCTTTAAAAACTGTTTCTGTCCCGCGGTTGGAGCTTCAAGCTGCCGTGCTAGGCTGTCGCTTGGCTAGCACCATACAACAGGAACACGACGAAAAACCGATTCGTCGCGTTTTTTGGACTGACAGTAAAACGGTGCTGGCCTGGCTACGAGCCGGTCCACGGATATTTAAACCGTTTGTTGCCCACAGAATAGCGGAAATAGAAGGATCGACACGAGTACTAGAATGGCGTTGGGTACCTACCAAAGACAATGTCGCAGACGACGCGACACGTAAAACCCCAGTCACGTTTGGCAACGATCACCGGTGGTACAGGGGACCGTCGTTCCTATACAACGACGAAGCGGCCTGGCCAACCGAGCCAATCCTTCCCGCCACAGTCACGGGGGAAGAGAAAACTTTAGTAACAAGGAAAACAATAATCATCGACGAGTCGTTGCCCGATCCAGCACGCTTCTCGTCCTGGCTTAGGTTGCTAAGGGCAACGGGTAGGGTAATACAGTTCATTAGATTGATCCACAGGTACACGCGCGCTAAGGCCGCGCACGCGCGAACACGACACAACGCAGAGGCGGATCCCGAGTGGACCCCGCGACCGAAGACCCAGCCGCCGCCGCGCTCTGCGCGACACACGGCTGCCGCCGCGCCTGACCGCTTCATTCCTCTGGGAGCGGAGGCCCTGCAGGCGGCGGAGCGCATCTGGCTACGGGCGATGCAGCAGCGAGCTTTCTCCGCCGAACTCGCCTGTGCCACCAACGGCACGGCTCTCCCGCCAGACAGCCGCATCCGCAACCTGGCTGTCTTCATCGACGACGACGGCATCATGCGAGTGAAGTCTCGCATCGACGAAGCCGAAGACACCACGCCGGAGCTGCGCACGCCGCCGATCGCCGACGGCAGCCACCCCTACACGCGGCTGTACATCGACTGGGTCCATCGCGAGCTGCATCACGGCGGCATCGAGACCGTCGCTAACGAAGTCCAACAACGGCTCTGGGTCATCCGCTTGCGCCCCACGGTCAAGGGCGTAATCCGCGACTGCCAGCCCTGCCGTCTGCGCCGCGCCAAGCCGTCGTCACCGCCCACTGGGAACCTGCCGCGCTGCCGCCTAGCGCACCACCAGCGGCCGTTCTCCTACACCGGCCTGGACTTCTTCGGGCCGCTCTCCGTCACCGTGGGCCGACAACGTCAGAAACGCTACGTGGCGCTCTTCACCTGCCTCACTACGCGCGCCGTGCACCTGGAGATGACGGCGCACATGACGACCGACAGCTGCATCATGGCCATCCGGCGCATGATGGCTCGCCGTGGCCGGCCCATCGAGTTCTGGTCTGACAACGGATCGAATCTCCGGGGAAGCGATGCAGAGCTGCGTCAGGCCCTCGACGAACAGCGCCTGACAGACGCCGCAGCCAACCTCCTCATCAAGTGGCGCTTCATCGTCCCGGGCGCGCCATTCTGGGGCGGAGCCTGGGAGCGACTCGTACGGAGCGTGAAGACAGCCCTTCGAGTCGTACTACACGAGCAACACCCGCACGAAGAGACCTTAGCGACGCTGCTCGCTGAGGTCGAAAACACCGTCAACAGCCGACCGCTCACTCATCTGCCTGACGACGAGCGCCAGGGGGCGCTAACACCGAACCACTTCCTGCTCGGCGGGCCATCCCGAGTACCGCAGCCGGGAGCGTTCGACGACTCCGACCTCACACTAAAGAAGACCTGGAGGAACAGCCAGCGCCTCGCCGATCTCTTCTGGGCGCGATGGCTGCGAGAGTATCTCCCCACGCTTCAACACCGGCGGGAGCCGCACGGGAGAGGTGCAGCAGTCCGAGTCGGCGACCTGGTCCTCATCGTCGACGCTTCGCTTCCACGCAACACCTGGCTACGAGGTATCGTGGAGGTCATCTACCCCGGCGCAGACGGCATCACAAGGGCGGCGGACGTGCGAACCACGCGAGGCATCCTTCGGCGGCCAGTCAAAAAACTCGTCGTGCTACCAACAAACAATGAAGCTGGAGCTTCACGGCGGGAGAATGTACACGACGATTAGTTTAAACTTGTAAAATAATTAGGTATACATAAGTAAGCTTAGGTTAAGATATTTTGTACATATACATGTAACTATTAGCATTCTAATAAGAGAATAAAAAGTCAAGTCCCTGATTCCTATTAGAAATAAGGCTAAAAATTGTAAGTAATGAGTATGACATACGAAAATAGTTTAAACGATGTAATTAATTGTCACTATAATAGGTGCGAAAGAGATGATTGTGTAATAGACGAATAAACAAGCCTCCGCCCACTCGCTGATTCACCCGTACTAAATTTATGTATAAATACAAGGCCCAAGGGCGACGCATTCATTCTCGTAGCGGCAGTGAAACAGCGAGGACCACCTCTCCTCGGCAGACTACATCCAGCGGAAACGGGCTACACAGCGACAGGGCGGCGGGAACTCTACGGCACCCGTGGTCTTTTATTTTCACCTCTCCACCGACTACCTGGTCGATAGGATCCGCGCAAGTCCAGGCTTTGTCCTGAACAATAAGTATAAAACATTTTGTGTAATAATTGAAATCTGCCTAATCTGGAGCGCCCATAGCAATAAATAATAACCGTGTAATAGGTACAATATAACGATACATAATATATTGAATAATCTATACCTACATATAATAAAATCGTAGACTTGTCGTATCTGTACATTGAAGATTTTTGCAAAATAATAACTGGGGGATGTTAGGGATAAGTAATAGAACGTAAAAAAGCTATTTTTGAAATTTTTGTCTGTTTGTCTGTTTGTCTGTATGTTTGTGCGCGCATCACGTAAAAACTACTGAATGGATTGAAATGAAACTCGGCATGATTTAAGTTCATACTATGGAGTAACATATAGGATACTTTTTATCCCGAAATTCAGCACGGTTCCCTTGGGAGAGGGGATGAAAGTCAAAATGTGTACTTAGCTGTAATTCGTTAACGGGTGGTTCGATTTCATTCATTCTTTTTTTTAGAAGGAAATACTTTAAAGTTTTCTGGCTAATCTCTGAAAGGCTGGACCGATTTTGATGGGACTTTCACTGGCGAATGTTTACATTTTGAGCTACCTAAACATCCGCCAGTGAACTTTTAACAGTTTTTAGCAAGGTATGAGCTCAAAGGAGCTTAGGAAAAACAAAACGATTCCCACGGGATTTTTAAAAACCAATACCCACGCGAACGAAGTCGCGGGTGTCCGCTTGTGTTAAATAATAACTTGAAAATAATTAATGAAAGCGCGGCGTAGGTACAATGCGTTGCGTTGCCAAATCGCAATGACCGCGCCTCATGCAACTGACGACAGAAAAAGTGAAGTCGAAACAAAGTTAAGTCGATTTTATGGAAAAGGCTCATCTCAAAGATGAGCTAAGTATTATGACCGATTCGCACATACCAGTGAAGCATCAATGCCGACACAGTTCCGGCACAGTGAAAAATATTCTTTCATACATCTATACTAATAAATAAAATTGAAGTGTCTGTCTGTAATATCGAAATAACTACCTCATATTAAGCTCATATGGTTATTTGAACGATACCATAACCGAATCACACGTTTTTAAAATTTTTGTCTGTCTGTCTGTCTGTCTGTCTGTCTGTCTGTCTGTCTGTCTGTCTGTCTGTCTGTTTGAACGGGCTAATCTTCGGAACGGCTGAACCGATTTTGACGGGACTTTCACATACAAGTAGAGAATTAGTCAGGGAGTAACATAGGCTACTTTTTTAACCGACTTTCAAAAAAGGAGGAGTTGTGTTTTTCTACCTATGTACACCGATATCTCCGAGATTTCTGAACCGATTTGCGTAATTTTTTTTTAATCGATAGAGAAACATTGCGACACTGTCCTACAAAAAATTTGGATTCCAACTCCTCAATCCTGATGCTGTAGGGGATCTGATCCCCAAAACTAATGGGATTTAGGCACTGTCGGTTATTTAAATTAATATTGGGGATACCAATTAAAGACTTTATTGTTGAACTAGCTTTTGCCCGCGGCTTCGCCCGCGTGAATTTCGATTTTTCACAAATCCTGAGGGATAAGTAGATTTCTGGTCCACCCGCCCCCCGCCGCGCGGCGGCGTACCGCGGTACCGCGTACGGCGGGCGAAGGGCGCAGGGGCGCGTGGCGCGGCGCGGGGAGCGCGAGGTGGCGCGAGCGTCCGCGTCGGACGTCGCGATCGCGCGCAGCGAAAATACCTATCAGGGCGTTTTTAACATCTGTATTTACCGATTTCAACACAACTCCTTTTTTGAAAGTCGGTTAAAAAAGTAGCCTATGTTACTCCTTGGTTAATCCTCTACTTGTCTGTGAAAGTCCCGTCAAAATCGGTTCAGCCGTTCCGAAGATTAGCCCGTTCAAACAGACAGACAGACAGACAAAAATTTTAAAAACGTGTGATTCGGTTATGGTATCGTTCAAATAACCATATGAGCTTAATATGTGGTAGTTATTTCGAAATTACAGACAGACACTTCAATTTTATTTATTAAAGTATAGATGAACTCTGAGTAGGTACAGCTACTGAGCTACTGAGTAGGTACATGTCCAACTCCTCAACCCTGATGCTGTAAGGAATTGCATTCCGAAATCGTGGGGATCCCACGGAATTTTTCTGTTTTGGGGACGGGTTACTACAGATAGGCTACTTTTTGTTCTGAAAAATCAAAAGTTCCCATGGGATTTTTAAAAACTTAAATCCACACGGGCGAAGCCGTGGGCATCATCTAGTTCTCAATAAAAAGCTGTGATAGCCTAGTGGTTAGGACGACCGACTTCTAATCGGAGGTCGTGGGTTCGATCCCGGGCACGCACCTCTAACTTTTCAGAATTATGTGCGTTTTAAGTATTTAAATATCACTTGCTTTAACGGTGAAGGAAAACAACGTGAGGAAACCTGCATGCCTGAGAGTTCTCCATAACGTTCTCAAAGGTGTGTGAAGTCTGCCAATCCGCTTGGCCAGCGTGGTAGACTATGGCCAAAACCCTTCTCACTCTGAGAGGAGACCCGTGCTCTGTAGTGAGCCGGTAATGGGTTGATCATGATGATGATGATGATGACATTCTCAATGAACGCGACAACACCTGTCCGTATCAGTGATTACATTATCCGTATTGTCCGTATTAGTGTTTCAGTGTCAGTTCATAGAAAATGTAGGTATGAAAGAATATTTTTCACAATGCCGGAACTGTGCCGGCACTGATGCTTTACTGATATTATGTGCGAATCGGCCTTTAGTTATTTACAGCCTCATTTACAGCAGAGAAGATTTTCAAAACGCTGACGGCGCCATTGCTCAACTTCAACATTTTATGGACTGGCATTAAGTAGAATCAGTATTTGTTGAAAGCATAGAACAAATAGAGTGGTCATTAGAGGTTTAATATAGGTACGTACAGAACGTGAATGCCAAGTCATCTTTAAAAAGTTTAAAAATGGTTAATTTGAAAAAAAAATATATGTATATAAGTATTCTGCAGCAGAATGATTTTGTTTTGAACAATATACCTAATAGTCGTTCCTAAAAATTTTATTATAACAGTAAAATAGACTCCAGACACAACTGCAAAGTTCTTTACTGGGTAATTTTACTGAGGCCTGAGGAGTTCTGTATCAGGTAATGTATTCAGCCTTCCAGCAAATATCTGCAACTGGCTCCAGTCCATCTGCGGCAATTAGGAGACGAGGCGCTTTAGAGGATTCATATTTATTCGCACTACTGTAATTATCTAGTCCTGAATTCTTTGCCGTAGTAATGAAGAAATCGCCCTTGTTTCGTTTTCCATTCCTAGAATGTAGAAACTGCTCTACGTGCTGTGGATTATATAAGTTCAATTTGGGAATTTATAATTTCCAAATTGGCTCTGTCTCTGGTCTGGTCTGTCTGGTCTGGTGGGAGGCTTCAGCGGTGACCAGTTAGGTATTAATTACCATTCTACCGGCAAAGCCTTTTGCCGTTAAGCTATTTAGCGTTTCGTTAAGATGCCGCATAGAAATCGATTAGTGGTACCTACGGATTAAGTAAATAAAACTTCAGGTTAGCACGTTTACATCCTAGACTTTGTCACTGACCACTAATATCGTAGTTAAAGACTAACTTATCATCGAATAAAAATAAATTGAAAATTTAAAAAACCCCCGACATTCGCCATTTTGTGGTGGCGGCCATCTTGAATTTGCAATAGTGCTATTCTACTAGTCAAGCCCTTTCATTTGATACCCATATCAAGGGAGTTGTGAAAAAATATATCATCCGCCATTTTGTAGCGGCGGCCATCTTGGACCGATTTTCATCAAACATAGCTAACAACACTCTCGACTAATTCACCTTTCAAACAAAAAAAACTGCACTCAAATCGGTCCACCCGTTTGAGCGCCACAGGGGAACAGACAGACACACACACACACACACACACACACACACAGACACGTCAAACTTATAACACCCCGTCGTTTTTGCGTCGGGGGTTAAAAATAGTTGTTCATAGGAAATTCCAAAGCCCCAATCTTATTTCAAATTGGTCTAAAATCTATAAGCAAAACTAGCATGCACTAAGACCGCAATAAGTACTCTGCCTAAGGTTTCTTATCAAATTATCAAACCTCTAACGTACCGTATTCAAAGCATCCCTGCTATTTGGATAGTAATGACCCCTATATGTGACCAATAACTTCAGCAAACTTGCTTGGGTATAGCCTCGAAAATATTTACGAGACCCGCACAGCTCTGAAATATCCTTTACGTCTTTTGATATAAGTATGCTTATCGTTTGAAAACGTAGTTCTCGGTATGCATAAATAGGGTTGTCAATGTATAGGACGTTGGAGGCACAATGCAGTAATTATATCAGCGTCTTAGAAAGCCCCTAACCAGCCCCTTAACAGTTTTCCACGGTATTGAAGGGGCATTAGTGCATTTCCCGGTAATGCTTCTAAAGACGGTTGGTGCACGATGACCAAGACGATCGCTTGGTTCCACAGCAGTTAGTCTAATTATGGTTAAGTATTCTTACTTAATATTTTACATCACTTGTAAAAGTGGTAAAGATGGTTAACTATCGGAGAAAATTCCTAGTTTTTCGGGATTTTCTTAATTTATTTCTATATGAAATTGTACTAAATTAATAATTAATGCTTCTTTACATTTGCAAACCAATTCCAAAATCGACATAATGTGTTTACCAATATTTAGACTAACCTTGTTTTAGAAGCTTGATATTAAACATTTGGAATGGAATGTAACTATAGCGAAAACGATAAGACTTACGAAAACGTTATGGTGTAAGTAATCATTCAAGTTACCGTTAACTGTGCGTACATACATCTGTCATTTGGTATACTACCTAGTATTTGAATTTTGGAATTTTGAGAAAACATCATGAGAGTTGGAACTTCAATAGAGATGTCAAACATTTCCAACCTAAGTAGTTTAAAATGACTGTAGTATAAGTACAATGCAAAGGTGTTTTTAGTGTAACTGTCAAAACATGCTTTTAAAAAATTAAATTAAACGCAGTTTAGTTGCCCAGTGGAACTGGGCCCCGGCTAATTTGGTACCGTCGGCAAGTAAAGTGCTTCTCGTGTCCGCGCCGCCGGACTTGTCCGCCCGTCTCAGGACTTGCTCAAGTTTGTGGTCACCACTCAGACCAACTTAGTATCAATATGTGATCCTTTGATAAAGTTGCGGTCTTAGCGTACGGAGCTAATATGTTATAACTGGTAAGTCGATTCAGTTCTACATGGTCTTACAAGGTGTATGTCTAAATTAATTACAAATTATTTATACAAATAAAATTCCAGTGTAAGTATGTCTTTGATTTCGAAGTAAATGTCTCTTAATTATAGTCATCAGCCCGCTAATAAACAGCGTGGCGGGTCTAAGCTCTAAATCCTAGTCCTGTGCCCAGGTTGTAGGATGTTATAGGGCTGTAGTATAAGTATGTATGTATATCTGTAGGTTCATCCGGGCTAAATTTCGGAAAGGCTGGACCGATTTTCATGAGACTTTCACTTAGGTAGGTACGTATATCTTCTATCTATCTATAATATAATAAAACTGTAACAGATCCAATTCTGTACATTGAAGATATTTTGAAAATTCCTTTTGGAGGGCACTCTATAGTCGATACTGAAGCCAAAACTGTAATTTTTTTCATTTTTGTCTGTCTGTCTGTCTGTCTGTCTGTCTGTCTGTCTGTCTGTCTGTCTGTCTGTATCTTGGCCGCGCATCACGCCGAAACTACTGAATGGATTTGAATGAAACTTGGTACGATTTGAGTTTATACTCCGAGGTAGGTTATAGGATACTTTTTATCCCGAAATTCAGCACGGTTCCCTTGGGAGAGGGGATGAAAGTTAAAACGTGTATTTAGCTGTAATTCATCGACGCGTTATTCGATTTCACTCATTCTTTTTTTGTTAGAAAGGTAGTACTTTAAGTATTGTCCCGTAAATATTTCAAGGTCATAGGTTTTTTAGTTTAGAAATGACAGGCATTTATTGGGTTCCAATAACTTGGGACCCGGATCTTTGTACGTACGGCTTATTTTAAACTGGCGTGCGTTTAAATTTAGGTTTGTCGTTCTGTCTATTTGTTCCAGCTAATTTCCGAAACGGCTGGATCGATTTTAATGGAACTTTCAATGTTATAAGGAGTAACAGGCTACATTTAGTTTAGGTACATAAAAGAATTATGGGATCCGATCCGATCCTATATAAAACCTATAAACACGCGAACGAAGTCGCGGGGGTCAGCTAGTAGAATTATATAAGGGATCTAGGCTACTCCTGTGAAGCATGTAGGGGAAAGCTAGTTTTAAATATATCTACTTGAAAAACGCTTTGCTATAATCACACCTGATGGTAAGTGATAGTGCGGCTAGGGTAGAGCGCGTTTGCCTAGATGACGCCTTTCACTCTTGGTTTGAAGTTTCCTCATGGGTGCTATAATTGGTCATGGAACTTGCTCCACAAAATAGCATATATTTGACCAGTAAAAGCTCTAAGCATATTAAATCAACCCCTTATACTGCAAAGGACCTTAAAATCACACAAAGGGTCGAAATGGAATCTAAGTAACCTCTAAGACGAAGTTCAACCGACGACAACTAAACTCCTAATTGGCAAATCGAATTACAACAGGGAATCGAACCCCCGATCCTGCACTTAGATGTACATAGATCCTTTTAACGGTTTAGTGGAGATCCCTCTTGTGAGACGATATTGGCCAATTAAGATATGAGACGCTTGAGCGGACCTATTTGTATGTATCGCCTGTTTTGCTGACCTCCCTGGCACAGTGGTGAGCGCTGTGATCTATGTATATGCGTGGAAGGTCCCGGGTTCGATACCCGGCAGAGGCAATTTGGGAGTTTATAATTTCTAAACATCTCTGGTCTGGTGGGAGGCTTCAGCCGAGGCTGGTTACCACCCTATCGGCAAAGCCGTGCCGTCGGGCAATTTACCGTTCCGGTACGATGCTGCGTAGAAACCGATCAACGGTAAGTATGTTGGGTTTAATAAAAACTGCTATACTTACTTACTTCTTCCAAGTTAGCCCGCTTCCATGCTAGACTGCATCGTCTAACATGGAAGTACCGGGGCTAACTTGTAGAATATAGATGAATAAAAAAATCAATCTTAGATCGTTTTCACATTAAATACGATCCAATATAATATTGATAAGTACTTGTATCGAACATAAAACACCAAAAAACACTTTCATATCGACACCCAATATGAATAACATTGTAACTCATTGAGTCATGGTTTTCAGGAGGGCCATTTTAAGTTTTTTGCAAAGTTTGTTATTTATTTGTAGCTGTTGGTTTAACTTGTTTTATAAAATTTTTGATTATTTAAAGTCAATTTAAAGCGCTCTTTCTAATGATAATTATTTTATTTTAATAAAACCACTGGAAGTGTGATTTTTGCATAGTTACAATGTATAGATTTTAAGCATGTTTAATATGAAAAACATTGTAACGTTAGTTATAATGTTTTTACAATGAGGTTATAAAAAATTTAAAAGTTTTTTTATGTGACTATTATTGTATCTTATTTTACAATCAATATGAATTAAACTTATAAAAGGATTTTTTGATAAATATTAATTTAGCAATAATTACAAGACATATGAAGATACATTTTGATGAAAAGGCAAGAAAAATGACGGACTTTAATATAAACTTTCATCCCCTATTTAACTCTCTTAGGGGTGGAATTTCCAATAATCCTTTCATAGTGTGTGCTTACATCATAAGAAGAACCTACTGTGAAAATTTCAAGTTTCTAACTTCAGTGGTTTAGGCTGTGTGTTGATAGATCAGTGAGTCAGTCAGTCGGGACAAGCCTTTTTATAAGTATTGTAGATGATAATATTTAAAAATTGTTAAAATTGTCAAAAGTTTAAAAGAAAACATTGTAATTTAAAATTACACTATGATCAAAAAATAAATTGCCCAAAATTTTAAGTGAATAATATTTTCATACAAAGATTTGACAACTTATGTGAAGTTTTGTGTGGTGTAACTTTATTCATTGTTATACTTCAATTGAAACCCTGAAAATTTTCAATTACAATGAAGTTATTCCATGTAATACAAGTATAAATTAGAAATTTAAAAAACCCCCGACATTCACCATTTTGTGGCGGCGGCCATCTTGGATTTGCAATAGTGCTATTCTACTACTCAAGCCCTTTCATTTGATACCCATATTAAGGGAGTTGTGAAAAAATATGTGATCCGCCATTTTGTAGCGGCGGCCATCTTGGACCGATTTCCATCAAACATAGCTAACAACACTCTCGACTAATTCACCTTTCAAACAAAAAAAACCGCATTCAAATCGGTCCAGCCGTTTGAGCGCCACAGGGGAACAGACAGACACACACACACACACACACACACACACACACACACACACAGACACGTCAAACTTATAACACCCCGTCGTTTTTGCGTCGGGGGTTAAAAAGACTTTCTAATGAAAATAGAAAGTTGGTTGAAACACAGAAAGAAAGATCTTTTTTTTCTGAATCCATACAATATAAAGTTGGATAAAATTGTAACTTGAGTTACAATGTTATTCATATTGGGTGTCGATATAGTCTGTCTGCTAGTGCTAAATGTATAGCAATTTTTCTTCCCATACAAGAAGTTCCTTCAGGCAATTACTGTCAAAAATGGTCTACTTATATTAAAATCCATACTACTTTAGTAGGAATAGTAGGCATGGTAAATGCGAAAGTATTGGGTATACTTTTGCTGTTAGATTTTCACGGAGAACCTCTGAATCGATTTAGACCATAAGCACAAAGGTTGTTTGCATCCCGGCGACGGACATAGCCTTTTTGTTTTTCAAGGAAAATGAAAAAGGTCAAACGTAAATCCATTCTATAGTGTATCAATTCAATCAATTGCTATACTTAAGTAGTGTTGTACATTAGAATATTTGACATCGTTCACAACGATATCAAATATTCTAATGTAAATGTGTGTAGGTTTTCAGGCCTAAAGAATAATGTAAATCGATTTTATGTAGGTATCTACTCAGTTGAGAAAGTTCTATGAACATTACTTAGGTACTACATAAAAAATAAGAACTCCAGGGATAAAATCTAAGCTATAATCCAGCTATGTCTATTATATACGAGTATTATGTACTTACTACATTTATTTGAATGCTATAATCTGAGTGGGCGATGTAGGCGTGGCGCGGCACGGATATAGCGCGGCGTATCCGTATATCCGCGCCGCTATATCCGGGCATATCCGCGCGGGGGCGGATCAGCCGGATCAGCAACAGGTGGGGGATGAGCCGCACGTAGATCCGCCCACAGGCACGTGCACGACTACTTTTATAAGACTTTTATCCTCTAACTTTTTATTTGATACTTTTCTTATATTTGGCTTGACTCTCTTATGGCTAGACGTAAAGTTTTCTTTGCGCTTACCTTATAAATAGGTTGGTAAATACTTCCTATCGTTTGTGTTTATCATATTATTATGAAGTCGTATTCAATAGGTACTTTACGAGCTTATAATTATAGACTTAATTTTTTCTTTATTTCGTCTTGACTTTGACTTGTAATAAGTAAGTTGTTGATGTTTTCATTCATAATATGAGGTCAAATGTATATTAATGTAGGTATAGTATTCAATGAGTTGCCTCATTGGTCTAGTGGTTAGCATATTCGAACGCAGATCACGAGGTGCCGGGTTCGATTCCCGGGTCGGGCAATGAATTGTTAGGTATTGGGTTTTTCTGTCAAGAAATTCTCAATGCGGTGAAGTTGGCGGTGTTTCACCCCCGTGCCTCGGAGAGCACGTTAAGCAGTCGGTCCCGGTTATTATGACTATCATGTGACAATAGTCGTTAAAGCCCGCCAACCCACATTTGAGCAGCGTGGCGGGAGTAAGCTCTAAATCCCTCTCTCCTATGAGAGAGGAGGCCTGTGCCCAGCTGTGGGTTATTAAAAATGCTGTAAGTAGTGGTGGTGGTGGGATTCAATGAGTAAATGTGTAGTAATTAAATGAATTTTATTATCACATAATAGATTTGAGTAGGTACCTACCTATATTTTAAATTGGAATTATACTTATTGGCCATTCTTAATAATATGAATGCTGTGGTTTAACTTTTTGTACGTTGTAATTAAATCTATACTCAACGTGACTGCGTTTTCTATTACAATCGGATTTTAAAATATTCCTGATTTCAATCTCTATCAATTCACCCCATTTATTAAACTAAATTCAACCTCAAAGGGTAGTAATAAATTAATATAACAAATTAGTTCGTAGGTAATTACCCGAATTTGCTAAAATAAACCTAAATTATGAGATGAATTCACGAAAATAGTAATTTCGGATGGAAAACTTCGTTGATGTGTCATTAATATTGAATCAATCTGTACTGAATTGACGCAGTTTTAATACTTGAGGGAGAAAAGGTATTATTGGAGCGGGCAATATATTTATTTTATGGTAATCACCGGGAACTCGGTAAGTACTGTTACGTGAATGTAAATTTTGCGTATCAATCTTAGATATCAGGTGTTTTGTTGACCTACTTACTAGTCGTTTAGCATGATGACTCTTATTGTCTGTAGGTCTAATAATAACAATGTTATAGGTAGGTACGCTAACTTTAAAAACGTGTCTAATATTATCTTAGGGACCTTTCAGATAGACTGGCGCGGAGAGCAGAGCAAATTTTAATAGCATTTAAAATAGAATCTTAAGACATTGAAATAAGCTTTATTTTTACATTTTATCTCTTTTATGATAAGAGGATGCTCGAGGATGCTCCCAATACGCTCGGTGTGAAATATTAAGAGCAGCCGCTCGGCTGCTCGTCGAGCCGGTCGGCTGCTCCATGCTCGTGCTCTTTCGCGCTCGAGCATCCGACCGGCTCCGTTCGCGTGCTCTTTCATGCTCGCTCAGCCGACCGTAGACCGAATTGCTCTGCCGTCCGGCCCAAGAGCGTACGCTCGGCTCCGAACGCATCCGCGTGTCCGTTCACACAGACCGGCGCGAAGAGCAGAGCAAATTTGAACGGCCGGTCTGTGTGACAAGTATAAATTGAAAATTTAAAAAACCCCCGACATTCGCCATTTTGTGGCGGCAGCCATCTTGAATTTGCATAGTGCTATTCTACTAGTCAAGCCCTTTCATTTGATACCCATATTAAGGGAGTTGTGAAAAAATATGTAATCCGACATTTTGTAGCGGCGGCCATCTTGGATCGATTTTCATCAAACATAGCTAACAACACTCTCGACTAATTCACCTTTCAAACAAAAAAAACCGCATTCAAATCGGTTCACCCGTTTGAGCGCTACAGGGGAACAGACAGACACTGTGTGTGTCTGTCTGTTCCCCTGTAGCGCTCACACACACACACACACACACACACAGACACGTCAAACTTATAACACCCCGTCGTTT
Organism: Melanargia galathea; assembly: GCA_920104075.1. Classification (NCBI taxonomy): domain Eukaryota; kingdom Metazoa; phylum Arthropoda; class Insecta; order Lepidoptera; family Nymphalidae; genus Melanargia; species Melanargia galathea. The sequence continues at coordinate 19,040,165 of OV049859.1, forward strand.
TTGCGTCGGGGGTTAAAAAAAGAAATGCTCTCCGATGCTCTCCGCGCCGGTCTATCTGAACGGTCCCTTATTCAAAAAGCGATGGTAGCCTAGTGGTTAAGACTTCGGTTTCCCTTTCGGAGGACCGAGTTCCATTCCCAGCACGCATCTCTAACTTTTGGGAGTTATGTGCGTTTAAAACAATTCAATACCACGCGCTATAACGGTGAAGAGAAATATCGCGAGGAAATCTGCATGCCTGAGAGTTCTCCGTAATGTTTTTTTTTTTAATCAACTACAAGTTAGCCCTTGACTGCAATCTCACCTGATGGTAAGTGATGATGCAGCCTAAGATGGAAGTGGGGTAACTTGGAAGGGGTATAGTCCGTTCGGTAACATAGTGTCGGTACAGGCGCAGGTGCTCTTAGTATTCTGCTTTTATTTTTATTGATTTTTTTTTTCTGTTTGTAATTTTTTTTCTATTCTAACAGAATCTCCGAATAGTCTGCCAATCCGCACTTGGCCAGCGTGGTAGACTATGGTTAAAATCCTTCTCATTTTGAGAGAAGACCCGTGTTCATGATAATATTATTATATTTTATGTTTATGGGTAATGGTTATATTGTAATAAAATACGAATATAAAAAAATATAAAAAGGAAAGAGAATTTTAATAAAAAAAAAATATGAGTGGGTATAAAACGCCAAAACCCCTGTACACGCCGCGCGGCATGCTTTGAAGTCACGGCGGTGTCTTTGCCAAAAAACCGCGCGGCGGAGACGGCGAGACACAAAAGGCGACCGTAAGAAAATGAACAGACTTTATAAGCTTCGCAAAACACGGAATTTGAGGGAGAATAAGGCAAGTAAAACTTGTAGGCAGCCATAAAACGCAAATTATATCCTTCTAAAATCAATGAGGCACCGTATCCCGGTTATTTGTCGTCGTCTAAGACCCAAATTAATAGCTTAAACTTGGCGTATACTCGCACCTACTGCACGCGTCTTGCGCAACTTAGTTGTACTTGCTAAGTTCATTTATTGCTTTAACTTTATATTCTTTTTCTTAACGTTTCGCCACACGATATCTAACTACCAGTCTTTGGGCTTTATCCTTATAGGTACAACATTTCAGTGCAATAGGTATATTTCCTACATACAGAATGCTAACCTCTCTGGCGCAGTAGTTAGCACAAGCACAAGTTTAGCTTTTGCCCGCGACTTTTCCGCATGGGATTAGGTTTTTCAAAATTCCCGCGGGAATCCTTTGTTCGCCCGGGATAAACTGCAAAAAATCACGTCGATCCGTAGCCCATTCGCGGCTTGATTGAAGGACACACAAACAAACATTATTTCTTCACACTTTCACATTCTTCACTTTCACATTTATAATATTAAATAGGAGTAGAATATACTACTAGAATATACTAGTAGAATGTTAGTAGGATGTATTGATTTACAGTACATGTTGAATGCGGCAAATGGTTCTGCAGCATTACATAGGTACACCAAATCAAAATCATATTAAGGTGCGAACACACCTGATAAAGTATATCACGCGCATAATACTCCGCAGCAATTCTAATTAGCCCTCCTTATTTATGATTCATAAGCCGATGAGCAATAAATTCTCGAATCTTTCCGTCCCACATGTGCTACTAAAGCCTTGGCATTAGCGAATGTTGAATGTTGGTTCTCGCCTAATAAGAGACGGGATGTAAGGAATCGCACTGATTACTATATTATTTATTACGCTACGTGCCGCCCGTGTAAACGCTTCCTAATACTCCAATCTACGCTCGCATCTTGGAACCCTGTCGCTTTCACGAACCGTTTCTTTAATACAATAATTGGTATGAGAAATTCTTTGACGGCTTACTTTGAAAAGGTTGTAACAATTTAAGGTGTTCAGCCATCTATCAAGGTTAACGATTAACTGCAGAAGCGCTGGCGTCGATGAGGTTTTTAATTACTGCCGTATTAACCGTGATAAATGTTTAGTTGTGGTCTGTGGTGGTTAGAGCCTTCAGTGTTGACCCCTATCTACGGTCCCAAGCAAAGGTTTGGCATACCTAGAAACTAACTAGAAGGAAACTAGAAACCAAGCAAAGGTTTGACTGAGTACCTAGAAACTAACTAGAAGGAAACTAGAAACGGTTGGAATATTTTTTTCCAGGTTGGTAAGCAGGCCTGATGGAAACCAATGATGTGGTCTCGATGGTTTAGAATTCTTACCAGAAGAATTATTGACCTAGGCTAATTACTCTGTAATACAACTCATCAATCGGTAGTAGGTGAACCAAATTCCAATAGCTGGGTCCACACCAGACGATCCGTCGCGCTCCAATCGCACGAGGCAGGAGCGCGATCCAAATGTGCAGGCGGTGTGGACGTGCCGCGCGCGATCCATGCGCTTGTATTGTATTGTACACCGCCTGCACATTTGGATCGCGCTCCTGCCGCGTGCGATCCGAGCGCGACGGATCGTCTGGTGTGGACCCAGCTATTTAAGAAGCAGGCTTGGGGCATATTGGCTCAGTTATGGGGTATTCGAATTTTAAAATTATTTTTAGTCAATATTTTTTCATATTCACACACATATTCACATGTCCACAGTTGTATAAAGATCTGTTCCAAGAATCGCGACAGAATGCAATCTTGTGCCGGTTGTATCCAGCGGCTACCAGCGTCGTCCGTCCACCTAAATAATGGGATTCTAATACCAACGCTGGGTTTCTCGGTTTTGTTCAAGCTTCAAGCTACGAGTATGTGCCACGCACATTACCACTTCAGTCTCGTGACTAGATGAGATAGGTATGTCGATAGCTCTGGTTTTCCTATGGATTTCTCATTTCTGAGTTATTTCTGATCCCACAGGAATACTCCGTCCTTACTACGACTGCTGTGTGTGTGTGTGTGCGTGTGCGTGTGCGTGTGCGTGTGCGTGTGCGTGTGCGTGTGCGTGTGCGTGTGCGTGTGCGTGTGCGTGTGCGTGTGTCCGTCTGTTCTCCCGTAGCGCTCAAACGGGTGAACGGATTTGCGGGTTTTTTTGTTTGAAAGGTGAATTTGCCGGGAGTGGTGTTAGCTATGTTTGATAAAAATCGGTCCAAGATGGCCGCCACCACAAAATGGCGATAGTTGGGGATTTTTAAATTTTTAATTTATACTTGTGTAAGTATACACGTAGCCGTCTAGGATTCGGCTAAATTTTCTTTTCTTACACGTCTCATAAAGTCCCCTTTGGTCTTTAACAAAATAAAACTTAGATCAGAGTTTCTTGATAAACCATTGCTTTATCGATTATCTTAAAGAAATGATTACGCAAATGATTTGTATAACCCGACCAACATAAATAATCACCTGAACGTCGACAAAGCGCCGTTGAATAATGACTCTCATATTTCGCCGTATCTCTTGATATTGCCGATGGGGATAAAGCATAGAAATTTTGATTTAAGGTACGCTTCGACGACAACGTACACTGCGACAAGGCATAGAAATTAAAACATAAAAATAGAAGCGTAAAAACTTTGTTTTATTTATGTAAATGTAATTATTATAATAAACGAAAATAATACTATCTACTATTAATCATTTTTAGTAATTTTATTGGCCGATTTTCTCTCGCTATTGGCTCTACATAAATGGCATACAGTTTCAAATGATTCTAGCCAAAGAAGGCATGATTTTTATAGCAGGTAATGTCATTTTTTTTAGTTTAGATATAGCACAAATGTCTTGTCTATAGACGCTCTTAAAACCCATCTTTATATAGCACCTTTGAGCTTACGTGTATAGACCGCGTTTATGCGATAATTTTAATGAATATTTATATTGTTTGTGCATTTACTTTAACTGTTTAAAAGCGTGTGTGTAAGGAAAGTTTAAATTGGATGACGTGACGGGGTATAGCCAAGTTTATAATAAAGCGATTTTGCACAGTATAGTACAAGTAAAGTTCTTTTTAAATAAGCTTTAAAGAGAGTTATATTAAGTATAACAAGTGAGTTTTAAAGAACCATTTTTATAGAATGTTTAAATTTCATAAATTTAATTAGTATTAGCTATAAAAATAGAAAAAGCATCTACCTATCAACGATGATCCGATCTATATACGACTCGAGGTATTTTCAATTCATGGTATAATTGGTAACTTCTGATAGGTGTATTTTGAAAACAGGAGTTTTTTTTTAAATAACGACTCGCCTATTAATAAGATAGATTACAAATAATTTTATGATCAGGTAATCCATATATTAGGTATATTTAAATAAAATTTACACGATATTTACATAATGAAATTAGGTATCTATTTCTGTTACCTCTTCGCGATAAAAAATTGGTCATATCTTGATGAAATTTGGCGCAAAGATTAGCTTGAATTCTGGAGATGGTCATACGATACTTTTCATCGCGGAAAATCAAAGAGGTCCCTTGGGGTTCTTATAACACCTAAATCCGCGGGGCTAAGTCATCAGATGTTTTCGGAAGGCGCATTTGAATTTATTTAGCTCTCGACGTGGCAGGTCGTCGTAAACATCATATTTTTCCCTACAATCTGCGCAAGCCTTAAGAGCATCGACCGTCCCGCCATGTTTCATCGTCTAACCATAATCTACGGCGCACTGAATTATTATTTATAAGGTAATTACAAAAACACTCTCACACGCTATCTCTAATGTTATTTATGCGGGGATAAACGGCGATGGGTAATTTTTGCATATCTCCCCCCTTTCAAATTGAATGATAAGACCGTCTTGAACACATTATGCGAATAAGGCTAAGGAAATGATGATAGATTCGTCCTGGGATACATTACACGGTAACATTACTGAGATTTTTAGCTTTTTGTTTGAACTCTGGCTATGTATGTCTGTTTGTCTAGGGTAGTACAATTCCGTTGTTCACTAAACGTACAAAGTACTTACACTAAAATGAATAAGGCTTCTAAACTTAAATTAACATAAAATATAGTGCATAAAATATAGGCCATAAGGCGTAATAGTTCGATGGCCATAACCGTTTTTTTATTTTTAGTAGGTATTATTGGACAAAATGTAATATTATGAATCATTTCTATGGACATAATATGCTTTGAAAATAAATCAGTGTTTCAAAATGTATTGTGTCCATACAAATGGTTCAAAACATATTTTGTCTAATATATTTGCTTAATTAACTCAATAAACAACTATAGAACACTACCTATTTGTATTTTTATTCAGACATGCCATATTAAGCTTTATATTTGGCATGGTAAAATTTGTACATATAATTTTAAGAAAAAAGCATAAATTAAAAACTCCTATTTTTGAAAAATGTACTTTATTGGAAAAAATAATATGTTTTGAAAAAACGCTCCTCATTTTAAAAATAGAATGAGTTATTTATATGAAAAACAGGGTTAACACCTGTAGTTCGATTTTACCCCAAACGTAGTAAAGTTAAAGTAGCTGAAGTATCTGATGTCAGGCATTTGTCATATTATCTACATGCGGCAATTGATTTTTATTTATTTAAGTTTTGGATTTATTAACTGTTTTATCTCTGGTAACATTTCTACTCCAAGTAATAAAGATAATTTTAGTTTCTTTGTTTAGAAATAAAAAACGCTTGTCCTTTCCCTTTAGGTATATGATCGCAAAAAATTCATCCCCAACCTCTATCCGCACTATATTATGTTCGTGCTAACTTTTTTCATTGACTGCGAGCTTATTCCGCGGGGGCGCAATAATTCCGCCGCTCGTAAATCTTAACTTTAAGAGAAACCGGGGGAGGATTAAAGATCAGTAATCTTACGTACAGATGAGTTATGGCCGTCGCGGTGCGATCCTCTTTATTGTGACTTTAAGAAACTAAGAGGAGATTTTGTTATACGTTCGAAATTAATTTAGATAATGATTAATGGTATCTCCTGTAAGCAGGAAGCTCCCGCGGGTCCCGGTATTTGCATAATTGGAAATATACAGAGATATAAATGCGTGTTAGTTTGCGGTACCTATCGTATTGGTCGTGCTGATTCCGCTGTTGTGTTGACTCAAACTGGAAATGTGCTTAAATAATAGGTAAGTAAGTAGTGTGTTTAGAATTACAGTTATGAATAGATTTGGAAATTTCTGATTTAGAGGAATTGTGTAATTCTTAATCCATCACATCCAAGTTAGATTTAAGTATATAAAATAATCTGATTCAAGCATCTGTCAATAAAACGTTCCAAATTTATCTACTGGAACTAAAAACTGGATTAAAATTCATGAAGATTAAAAGTTATGGACGCATATATTATCTTCCTACGTAAACAAACGCGGATTGCAACTTCGTTCTATTTTGAGAGACAAAATATCTCTGTAATTTACCTATATAAAATTATCTAGATAATAACTAGATTGAAAAACATCAATTTACAAACTTAGAAAAATACTTATATATAGGTATTACAAGAATTCACCAACAATGTAGGTAGGACCGTAGGTCCATCATATGGACCATAATATGAATATGGACTAGGTACCCATTTTTCATATCATCTCTAATCTGACTTCCTCGTTTTCTCTGAAATATTGAAACAATATAGATTATTTCGCATTTCCGAATAAAGGTTTAAACCTTGTTCCGGAGCAAACTGAAGGAATATTTATAGCTGCAACTTTATTTAATATCGGGTTTGCCCGCCTCGTGAAAGAAACTTTTAAGCTACAGAGATATTGCATTTAGCTACGTAATATCCATTTTGATGTAATATTATATTATAAGTATATAATAGACATTAACTGGCTTCAAGAAAATATTAAGAAATGTATTAGGTACCTATGTCAAAATTACCTACTTATCTAATTGTGCTCAAAAGTTTGAATTGGTTTAATATAAATACCTACTAAGTAGTTCGTACATTAATATGGTAGAAAATACTTTAATCTGACAATACAATAATAGGTAAAATTCAAATAAAAACTACATTTTGTAAATTAAAATATACCTAATTATACCCCTTTACAATATTTTCAATTTTTTTTGTCATTTTATCATTCAATGCATCTCATTGCATGCAATTATCACTTGCTACGTGTTATGAGATAAAGCCAAGGGTAACTAAAATCTAATACGAATAGACATCACCTGCAGATGCCTGCAGATGACAATTTGGTTAGTTTGATAAAGGGTATAGTCGTACTTCCATAGGCAAACTGCCCCCGATAGGAAACTCTATCGTAACCTATGTTATATTGTATTAGAGGGTACTAATAGTAGTTCATTGAGGAGATATTGTGGCCAATTCTGTTGTACACAATCTCTAAACCTAAACTAAATTGACAGGTTTAAAAATAGTGCTATCCCCTTCAGCAGGGAGGATTGTGAAAGAGACAGGAATATATTTAGACCTGTCACTTTAGTTTAGATTTAGAGATTGTGTACAACAGAATCGGCCACATTAGCTCTCTATCTTAGTTCATTGAGGAGCTATTTAAAAAAATGTGTCCGAAGACGACTTTCTTCAAAGTGATATATATCTCTGTTGATTTGAAAGCTAGGTAAATAAAACAAATTCCAGTGTTTATGGTACAATCTACAGTTTATTTTATAGTAATTTTCTATGAGCCAAGCCTAAATAAAAATATGAAAAAATTACTATTAGTACCCTCTAAAATGTAACATAGGTTACGATAGAGGTTCCTATCGGGGGCAGTTTGCCTGTGGAAGTACGGCTATACCCTTTTCACTGGTTAAGTTTTTATCATTCAGCAATTGTTATACGAAATATACGTACCTACATACGTATCGAAGAACTTAACTCTATTCAAATATGGAGCAAATTTATGCATCCAAAATACTGTTACCTCTTCGTTATTCGAATAAGATTTTATCAGTCCATGCAACTTTCGAAATATCCCAATGAAACTCTCCAACAAAGGTGTAATTGAAAGATCGGAAATTCCCAAGCAAGCACATATTTCAAAAGCGCTTCTCTTGCCCGGATAATATAAGAAGATAGAGGACAGACTCGGATATAAAATATGGCGTCCTTTCATGAATCTTATTAAGATATCCTCCGAAAATAGAAAAGGATGGAGTTATCACTTTCACCTTGAGTGTAACGAAGAGAGAAGACAATACTAGGTTTATGTATATTAAAATAATACGGTCGGTTAAAGACGTGTGCGTGGCGCTGGGTGGGAATTTATCGTCGCTATGAATATGATTTTCTTTAAGAAGTGGATGTAGTTCCCATAAGAGGTATTTAGTGTCAAAGGGCTCTTATTTTAACGGAGTTATGTGTCAACATTTTATGAAAAACCCACATGAAAATGCATGGTATTTCATACGCCCCATTATCTAGTTCTAGTGGGTACCGTTTGGTCTATGAAGAATATAGGATCATTTTTAAGGAGGTTTATTGGCTCTGGCAACTTACATCAATTACTACTACATGCTAAGTATAGTAAAATTTGAAGTGCACTTTTAAAAATTAAATATTTTTCGAAGCTTTACAAGAGAGACCAGCACAGGTATTCTTCTTCATCGAATGGTAACACGGAACACCACTGCGGGTCACGGTAGACTTCCTCACAGTCTCGGTCTTGCGCCGCTTGTATCCAGCGGCTTCCTGCGACTCGTTTACCGTCATCTGTCCACTTAGTGGGAGATCTGCCAATACAGCGTATTTAGCTCGACGGGTTGCGAAGCTGAAGTGACAATGGGCGAGGCATATAGTTTGAAGAACCGAAGAATCGATAGATGTTGGGATCCCAAGGTGCTGGAATGGCTACCTCGTACTGGAAAGCGCACAAATAAGAGAGTGGTTTGGTTATTAAAAACCTAAAATGTCTAGCTGACCATAAAGCTTATACTTACCATAAATAATTGTTCTTAAATACACACACAACACCCAATTTATCGTTCTTCATCGGAGCGTGTCCCTATTGACCAGGTTATTACTTCCAATCATTCCAGATAGCACTTCCAGTCTCCTAAACTCTTGGTAACAGATACGTAGGCAACGAGCCATAATTCATGACTTTCTTTCAAAACTGCAACACACGCTATCGCACATGCAAAATAACTTCGGGATACGGTTAGCGAAAACCGATAATAAACTTTCACGTCTTCCGCGGAATGGATTTTCATTTTGGAGACGGTTCGGTTTTATAATGATTAATCGTTTTGTTATAATTTCATAACTTAGACTTTACAGATGCCCTGCACGAATCCATTAGACGCGATTTTTAAAAAGAGCAACCGCCGAGTTTCTTGCTGGTTCTTCTCGGTTGGAACGGCATTCCGAATCAGTGGTAGCCTCAATTTGACGATTCAAAAGTACTTGTAAAAGTTTATTTGAATAAAAAACTATTCTACTTATTCTATTCTATTTTAGACTAATCAGTTTTGCATCAGTCACTAATGAGTGATGATTGATGAATTATGATGATGAATGACTGATAGAGCAGAGAATTTTGCCGATATTTGCCATGCTGACATCGGTTATGGCATTGTACGATAGATTTTCCGTCAATTACAGCAGTAGATAGATAATTATCTATAGACAAACAATCTTCTAATGTCTACTGAACATCTATCGCCTAATGAATAGAAAATTTTATAACTTGCTGATGAGGTCCGTATTTCGTAGGAATCAGTTTTTTATTTAATCTATTAGATTTTCCGGGATAAAGAGTGTTCCATGTTTGTCTCCAGGATACAACCTTACAATATTTCGTCAAGATTCGTTTAGCGGATGAACCGTGAAAACACAGACAGACAGAGTTACTTTTGCATTCATAATATTAGGAACTTATTTAATATAAAGCATAATAATATTATAAATGCCAAGTGTCTGTATGTCTATCTGTCTGCTAGCTTTTCACAGTCCAACAGTTTAACCGATTTTGATGAAATTTGGTACAGATGTAGCTTATATTACGGGGACCGACATAGGCTACTTTTTATCCCGGGAAATTAAAGAGTTCCCTCGGGATTCTTAAAGGTCCATCCGTATAATTAATTTATATGAAATTTGGTACAGAAATAGTTGCTTCCCGGAAATTGACAAAGGACTTTTATTCCGGAAAAACAAATAGTACCCTCAGGATTTTAAAAACCCTAAATCAATGCGGACGAAGTCGCGGGTATCGTCTAGTCATTATAATATGGGCATAGAAAAAGTTTCTAAATATGGATCTGTCAGTATATTAATACCTACTTTTTAAAGATTCAGATATCCTAAGTAAAAAATAACACTATAATAAGCTGATTAAGTTGTAAAAATAATTGCTAACCTCAATTAGACTCGAGGTATATCAAAACAAACAACACAATTCATACAAAAAGACGTGTTTAAATACATAAAACAATGCGCACCAGTCTCGGCCCACAGATTATGAGGCCTACGAAAATTAAGTAGCCGGAGAAATTTGTCATTCCCTTCTTTATCACCGGCAATCATCCCGGGCGGGGCTTATTCATAAATCTCTGCGGCATTATTCCGAAGGTGAAACAACAAACATTACCGGTATAAATCTGCAACGTATCGCGGTTGCGAGCTACGCGCCTAACTCACAGTTCTTGAGAATGACGAATAAAGAATCTCAGAAATGGCTCAGTTACCTGAAATGGAACGAAGGACGAATACGAAAACCGTAAAAATCGTAAGTACACCGCTAATAGAAATAATGCATAGGCATAAATGTGCAAGAACGATGGAATGTGTGAAAGATGACCATAAACTGGAAAAGAGATTTGGAAGACCGAAACAAGTTGGTACACTGTGGAAGTGTCGTAGACCCAATACACCCGTAGACACAAAGCATGCATCCTTTTGCCATTGCTCACTGTGTACTTTATATGTTATGCAAACGTACATTCTGCAGGTTTTTCAGATCGTTTCGCTCTGCGTAGCTCTACTCAGCTCTGGCTACGAGATACCGTCGTTGGCCTAATCATAAAATATAATATCCTGTGAAATATGTCTTTATCAAGTTAGACATAATTAAGAGACGGTATTAGTGTATTTTGTTTAATTTAAATTTTATAATTTTATGGTTTATCTTTTATATAGGTAGTAGCTTTTCCCGTAATGTTTTTCCCTACTTCCTCATTTTTTCTTTAAAATGCCGTTACAGCATAAATGCAAATAAACGATGAACTAATCTAGTAAGAGGATGCAGTACCTAAGTTCGAAATATGAGGAATTTGTTGTACTTGGATCACGTCCGTATGTCCCCACCGTTATCTGGCGGCGTCGCGCCATAAGACAATAGTAACGCAATAATAAAAATGTTGAATAGCTCCCGTAATGACATTGTTGCCGCGATGCGTTGTGGCCGCGATAGCGGATAAACTGTACCCAGAAGACGCATATACTATCTCTTTGGACTGAATTATTGCTATTTTATCTTGGAGATTTTCGCTTACTATTACGTAATAGCGTTTCAGGGCGTGGCGAAGAAGATGATGAATGGGAGAGAAACAGGATATCCTAAAATAACAGCTGCCTTCCTGACGCAATGCCTCGTGCAATACCGGGAAGCCGTGAGCGGAGATATCGAAGAGTGAAGGAGGTTTTTAGTCCGTAGGTCACTGCGCAACACCTGCTGTGGAGTCGGGCATGCCAGACGGTATCCATGAGGATTTTTCCTCCTCCGAAGGAAAAAAAAAAAGTGCGTGGCGAAGAAGAAACCATTCTTCTCTTAATAGCTACGTGCTCTAGGATAAAAATAACAATATAAAAGAACCATATTTATCCATTATCGATGATGATGACGGTGAGGATCACAAAACTCGAACTTCTAAAGTTGGTCATCCATCCACTTACGATTTGGGCCGACATCGCTTAACCAGCGCAAGCGACTGATATATCGTGGCCATCGTCGTCTCAACCAATAGACATCCACAGCTGGACATAGGTCTCTTACAAGGATCACCACAGAACACGATCTTGTGCCGCCTGTCAGTCCGTCCATCCGACTGATATATGCACTCTTGCAACTAGGCTACATGTCACCTCTCAGAATATACACTTATTCAAAAGCTGGTTTAGTTTTTGTTCTGTTATTGTTTGCTCTTACATTACCTTATAATAATAATAATATAATTGATGATGACCAATAATTTTGTAGTCCAGTGAATTGTGTGCGCTTGCATATCAAACAGAAACAAGCAGCAAAAAGATTATTTTACAACCAACCGCCATGGTTTTCATTCTACCTCCCATTTTTTTAAACACATATTTCCAGCGTTTATTATCCGAGCCGACCTCCTTACTTATCTTCACTCGGTATTGTTAAAAAGATGATGACTTAGGAACTGAAAGTCCCATTAAGTACGCCTATTCATGTGGTAACTTGCGGAAGGGGGTGGGTGTTCCGGGGATAGGGGGGAGGTGTGAATACAAATAAAGAAGCGAGTTGTTTAAAAAACGTAACAAGCGGGTATTCTGCGAGATAAGGCTGCGTTTCCGGCGTCGCCTCCCCGCCGTCACGGAATTATTTCAGTGATTCGACGAAACCCGATGTCGTGGCTGTCGTGGCGTTCAACGCTCTCTATCTTTAAAAAAGTTTAGGGATGTCAACAGGTTCATCGACAATTATTACAATACAATAAAAACAGTATGAGTGCAAGTTAAGTGCAAGATGAGTGCCATATGGAGAGTGAATTAGAGTGGGTGTTGTGACCCTGACCTTATCTATACTAATAAATAAAATTGAAGTGTCTGTCTGTAATATCGAAATAACTACCTCATATTAAGCTCATATGGTTATTTGAACGCTACCATAACCAAATCACACGTTTTTAAAATTTTTGTCTGTCTGTCTGTCTGTCTGTCTGTCTGTCTCTGTCTGTCTGTCTGTCTGTTTGAACGGGCTAATCTTCGGAACGGCTGAACCGATTTTGACGGGACCTTCACATACAAGTAGAGAATTAACCAGGGAGTAACATAGGCTACTTTTTTAACCGACTTTCAAAAAAGGAGGAGTTGTGTTTTACTACCTATGTACACCGATATCTCCGATATTTCTGAACCGATTTGCGTAATTTTTTTTTTAATCGATAGAGAAACATTGCGACCCTGTTCTATAAAAAATTTGGATTCCAACTCCTCAATGCTGATGCTGTAGGGGACCTAATCCCCAAAACTAATGGGTTTTAGAAACTTTCGGTTATTTAAATTGATATTGGGATTACCAATTAAAGACTTTATCGTTGAATGAACTCGAGTAGGTACATATCCAACTCCTCAACCCTGATGCTGTAAGGAATTGTATTCCGAAATCGTGGGGATCCCACGGGATTTTTTCGTTTTGGGGACGGGTTTCTACAGATAAGCTACTTTTTGTTCTGGAAAATCAAAAGTTCCCACGGGATTTTTAAAAACCTAAATCCACACGGGCGAAGCCGTGGGCATCATCTAGTAGTAAATAATTAGTAGAAATCATCAGTTGATAGTCGATAATTTTTCACACCTACATATTTGTAATTAATCTTTTTGTTGAAACAGTGAAACTCAGCTTTATTAGATGTTTTATGTAGAATTCAATTAAATTCTGCATTCATTATTTCAGCGATTTTATTAAGCAACTAGATGATGCCCACGGCTTCGCCCGTGTGGATTTAGGTTTTGAAAAATCCCGTGGGAACTTTTGATTTTCCAGAACAAAAAGTAGCTTATCTGTAGAAACCCGTCCCCAAAACGGAAAAATCCCGTGGGATCCCCACGATTTCGGAATACAATTCCTTACAGCATCAGGGTTGAGGAGTTAGATATGTACCTACTCGAGTTCATTCAACGATAAAGTCTTTAATTGGTACCCCCAATATCAATTTAAATAACCGAAAGTTTCTAAAACCCATTAATTTTTGGGGATTAGGTCCGCTACAGCATCAGGATTGAGGAGTTGGAATCCAAATTTTTTATAGAACAGGGTCGCAATGTTTCTCTATCGGTTAAAAAAAAATTACGCAAATCGGTTCAGAAATATCGGTGTACATAGGTAGAAAAACACAACTCCTCCTTTTTTGAAAGTCGGTTAAAAAAGTAGCCTATGTTACTCCCTGTTTAATGCTCTACTTGTATGTAAAGGTCCCGTCAAAATCGGTTCAGCCGTTCCGAAGATTAGCCCGTTCAAACAGACAGACAGACAGACAAACAGACAGACAAAAATTTTAAAAACGTGTGATTCGGTTATGGTAGCGTTCAAATAACCATATGAGCTTAATATGAGGTAGTTATTTCGATATTACAGACAGACACTTCAATTTTATTTATTATTTATTATATTAGTATAGACTAGATGATGCCCACGGCTTCGCCCGTGTGGATTTAGGTTTAAAAAAATCCCGTGGGAACTTTTGATTTTCCAGAACAAAAAGTAGCTTATCTGTAGAAAGTAGAAACCCGTCCCCAAAACGGAAAAATCCCGTGGGATCCCCACGATTTCGGAATACAATTCCTTACAGCATCAGGGTTGAGGAGTTGGATATGTACCTACTCGAGTTCATTCAACGATAAAGTCTTTAATTGGTACCCCCAATATCAATTTAAATAACCGAAAGTTTCTAAAACCCATTAGTTTTGGGGATTAGGTCCCCTACAGCATCAGGATTGAGGAGTTGGAATCGAATTATTTTTTATAGAACAGGGTCGCAATGTTTCTCTATCGATTAAAAAAAAAATTACGCAAATCTGTTCAGAAATCTCGGAGATATCGGTGTACACATGTAGAAAAACACAACTCCTCCTTTTTTTAAAGTCGGTTAAAAAAGTAGTCTATGTTACTCCCTGGTTAATTCTCTACTTGTATGTGAAAGTCCCGTCAAAATCGGTTAAGCCGTTCCGAAGATTAGCCCGTTCAAACAGACAGACAGACAGACAGACAGACAAAAATTTTAAAAACGTGTGATTCGGTTATGGTAGCGTTCAAATAACCATATGAGCTTAATATGAGGTAGTTATTTCGATATTACAGACAGACACTTCAATTTTATTTATTAGTATACTTAGATTGTATCACTCATGAGACTATAGTCGTTAAAACCTACCAACTCATATACGCTAAATCTTTTCCTTGGAATCGAGGATCATCAAAAACATAGCAAAACATGTACGCTACCTAAACTCTAAATCTCTCTGTCTCTTTCTTAAAAGATGGCGGTCCAGCAGTGGGTTATTACAGGGCTGTGGTGGTAGTGGTGGTATTGGAAAGACTAGTGTCTCACTTACTCATCGAGATAATTTTTATAGTAGCATTTTTATAGATACCCATTCCTGTTTATTTTCCACATCACTACAGACAGATCTGTAAAGAGCGGGCCGTGTCAGATGCCCGCCTGTTTCTTAATTTCCTCTTGCGAAGATAAGATTGGCTTTTAGCTTTTTATTGAATTTTCTATGTTAGGAACCACTTTATAACTCACTCCGCAGCGGCATTTATACTGGACAGACAACATAACGTGCTTCACTTTAAATTGTTAATGTAGTTCCCAATGTTATATTTCAGATGCTTTATTTTAAACGTCTTTCGAATTCGAACATGTTTTGCTATGAAATTTTTGATGATCCTCGATTCCAAGAAAAAGATTTAATAGAAGAAAAATATCTTCTGTCTTGCGATAGTGAGTTGCGTGTGCGTGCTTGCCGCGTTCGCGTAACACTTTTTGTGCGTTAAAGTCTGAAAAGTGCGTTCAAAAGTTTCACTTCAAAAAAATTGTAATACCAAAAAAAATGACATCCTCAAATCTCATCAGGAACATGAGAATCCCAAATATATTTGCGTTATCTGCAGCGTAAACCGCCTTAGCTACGACTCTACATTTCCGCCGAACACTCTTGATGATGTGATGGCATCGCTTTCCGGTGCACTTTTATCTTCAATTTAATGATATACTTACAAAAATCATTAACCTTTCGATTCTACTAAGTATAGGTATTATGATTTATACCTATAATCGAATATCTCAATGCCATGAACTCCTTATACTAATTATTCAACGTATAAGTAGGTACCTATATCCTATTTTTGTATAATATATCATTTTATACTTAATTATTTTGGTTCTTTTTTTTTGTGATGATCGATTTTGTTATGATTATGTAGAGGACCGATACGATATGTAGCAGGTAGGCACTGGATACTAGCGGCATGAGATTGCGGCGTGTGAAAGTCCCTCTACAAGAGACCTATGTCTGGCAGGCTATCGCTTGATGGCGACGATGACTAAGTAGAGTATAGAAGTACAGTTACTTTGCTGGTTTGTGTTCTTCAAAAGATTTTAGTATCTGACCTAAACTTAATCGGATTGACGAATTAAAGAAACCTATATAATACTGATAAGGTTTAACACAAGAGTTTTTTATATCAAATATTTCTTTTATGTATAGGATTGAAATACAAAGCATGATATCAATCCACTGAGTCGAAAAAGAAGAACAAAAAAATTTGCCCCACCCATAAATCGTAGGATAGATTTTTCCAAACAAATAATTCAATTTGGAGGAACATCACAAAAATTATCTTTTAATTGTTCACCGCGGCGCGGTCGAATTAGAGACGATGATCGCGTTACAGTTGACACCTCTGTCAAATGTTAGGGGATGGTTTTAGGGATCCGTATTACATACAAAATAACCATTTAAAAGTGTGGCGTGATAAATACTCGTAATATTAGAATAGAATAGAATAGAAGAGATAATTTTTTTATTCAAATAAACTTTTACAAGTACTTTTGAATAGTCAAATGAATCTACCACTGGTTCGGAATGCCATTCCAACCGAGAAGAACTAGCGGTTGCTCTTTTCCAAATTTACAATATCAATATAACAATTTTATGTTAAGTACATGATTGAATTGCCGTCTCGCGCATTGCTGGAACAAGTCAAATCCACGCCTTTTTATCATTTATATAAGTAATTTTCAATTTTATTCAGATAAACTCACAAGCGCTTACGAATCGACAAATGAATCTACCACAGGTTCCGAATGGTGCTTACAATTCTACACATGTGAAGACGGGCAGACAAAAGTAGCCCCATTTCCGACGGTGGCACCCGTTCACGAGCATGACGCATGATCCAGCCATTGCTTCGCTCAACCATATTAATTTTATTGTAGTATGCAAGAACCTCCTTTGAGTGATGATATTGCAATTCTGTCGCATACAATCTCAGCAAATCTAACGTTAATCTAAATCTCAATCTCAGACAGATCTAAATCTAATGTTAGCTATCTAACTATCTATCTAATTTTAACGAGAGGAACATCGTGAAAAGTTAATTTCTAAATTAAAATCAAATCAGCGTTCCTGCAAATATCGCAATCATTTTTCGAGTTTTGTGTAAGAAGGAACCCTCAATCTATACACATCACCCATGGCCACATTTTTAAAGAGCTAATTTCCTGAGGTGGTCGTTCTACCGTTGCATTTAAAACGGGGACGTCTTTATTATCGGGGTTCGTCCTTAAACAGTTGATTAGTCCCCCACGCTTAGCTGTCCTAGGGGATGTAATTAAAACATTTTGATGAGTTTCTCGTTAAGAATCAACTTGTTTTTTGTCTTGGGAAACATTAAACCGTAATAACAATAATTGTGGCACTTTGTTTTGGTTTAATGGTGCTGTTTCTACCCTCACCTCACAAAACAAGAATCTTTGTAATAGTAACGAGTATACGTGACTAACTTTAAAATGTGAATTTTGGCAAACCGATTAGATGAGGAAGGTCGTCAAATTGTGGCAAATGCTCGAGAAGAGAGAACACACTCCTGCAACTCATGAAACAAAGTTGCTCGAAGAAAAAACGGCTACGCCATCATCCAAGAGTGGATGGGAATCGTGAGTGTACCATCGAACTGTTTGCCTCGCGAAGAATATGACTGAAATAGATTTACAAAAGTAGAAGAGGCAACCGAAAAAAAGTAAGTATCTTGTTATTCAACATGACCTCTTTTCCAAAGCAGAAGATCAGACCATCAGATCTACTACCACCCATCAGAATCTATAAACTTACTGGGTGTGAAAAATGACAACCAATCAGTTTAAGTTTAGTTGTTTTATTTTAATTTTAGATTTTTTTGTTGCTTTTTCCTATCTAAACATAAAAAAAAAACTTTTTAAACTTCTTCCACCTTGTATTCGTCCAGTCGGATGCCGTTAAGAAACTTATTCGGTAGCTGAAAATGTTGTGATGTTGAAATTATTCGTATGCAAGCCGTTTATCCTCATACGTCTAAGAGTATACATGCTGTACGTATCAGATAGGGTAAGAGCAGTTGGTAAACAGCTAAGCCAGGCGCAGACGGTGAGCGTGGGATCTTTTCACCTGAGGCCGCGACACACGCGGGGAAAATTATATGCATCAACATGGAGCTGTTGTTACCGACTATTAATTTAAATAAAGTACTTACTATGCACTATACAGTCATATATTAAGAAGAGCACATCCACACTTAGCGTCAAACTTATACTCGTGATTTCTTTATTCTTATGCATATTATTCGTAATTCTTATTCTTATAATTTGTTTTTGGTTATTAATTAGGATATACTTACTTAAATAAAAATAAGCATGAAGAAAATAAATTATTCGTACATTGAAAATATAAATTTTATAAGCTATACGAGTTATGAAGTACCTTGCCGATGTTCTTCTTAAGGTGGTACGTTTTCCATACTAATTTATTATTACCATTTAAGAACGAACTGATTTTATATTTACACTGAAATTACATCGCACAGCCTTAATTTAATTTTCAATTTGCGGAAAATTTTATTTACATAAAGAAAACATTACATAAACAGCTGAAGTAAAGCCATCTCGGTCAGCTAGGCAAAACAGCGTTTAATAGATGGCTAATATAATAATTAAGCTATCTATGTAATGTTTTCTTTATGTAAATATAATTTCGCGCAAATTAAAAATTATATTAAGGCTGTGCGATGTAATTTCAGTGTAAATATATAATCCATTCGCTCTTGAATGGTAACATGAAGTTAGTATGGAAAACGTAACACCTTAATGGAAATGCATAGAAATACGAGGAATTGATAGAGGAGTAAAGAAAAATCTACCAATACTACGTTTTCGCTACAAGATCATCATTCTAGAATCTTACGACCCCAAGTTATTATAATGGTTCTTCGAATTATGTACCCCGCTCAATTTGACCACGCAACCTGTTGAGCAATGTCAGTGATTATGGTTCTCACGCGTCTCCTCATCTCTGATTTAGGGTCACGAGAGAAACTCCGAGCATAGTTCTCTTATCGTCTGCTGTGCGACTAAGCTTTTTATGAGGGTCATAGTTACCGACCATGTCTAGAAGCCATATGCTATAACTGGCAACACACACTTGTAGTCTACATTAATGTTATCTGTATGTCTATCTTCCTCACTCAATGCAGATTTCTTACAAAGCATTTGTGGGAGGTTGCTAGTATACAGGTCAATTACAATTCACGCAAAGTTTGTTTATAAGATGCATTTAATTGCGCGCAATTGAAGTTAAAACAGTGGTATTTCCATCTCTATATATTTCCGGGATGCATAAGTGCGATTTAACTAGATGTCAGGGCGTGGTCTCTTACTCATGCGTTAATTTCGTCGCGACAAATTAATTCGAACACAGATTTAGATGTGAACAAAATGCTTGTGCTATCCCTTTAGATAATGTTTGCATGTATCTATCGTGTTAGATGTACGAATTTCACTATTGTTATTACATGCGATGCGACGATTGCCTTCTTGAATCTTTGTTATTTTTAGGGTTCCATACCCAAAGGGTAAAAACGGAACCCTATTAATGTCACTCTAATGTCTGTCTGTCCGCCGATCACAGGTCTCTAGCTCGCAGACGAAATGAGTTCCAAATCTGAAATTTTGGTATTTTGTGTAGAACGTTGCCCCAAAATCAAATATTGAATGAGAAATTGAATTAAATTATTTTTGAGGGGGGCTCCCATACATGAGAAAAGAGCCGGGAAATAAAAATTCTTACCCTACCTTGTGGGGTATCATTGTTTAGAGCTCATTAAGTAAAGTAAGAATATATATGTTTTTTAATTTTTTGCTCAAAAAATAACGAAATTGGGGGCCATCAAATTTGTCAGTTTTAGACCATTTTTGTGACGGGGGCTATCTCAAAAACTAAACTAGTTAGGAATATGATATTTCAGTAGGCATATTATGTACCATAACATGCTCTATTTAAACAACAAATGCTTACTGAAAACAATCTATCTATAATATAATAAAACTGTAACAGATCCAATTCTGTACATTGAAGATATTTTGAAAAATTTTATTGGAGGGCATTCTATAATCGATACTGAAGCCAAAACTGTAATTTTTTTCATTTTTGTCTGTCTGTCTGTCTGTCTGTCTGTCTGTCTGTCTGTCTGTCTGTCTGTCTGTCTGTATCTTGGCCGCGCATCACGCCGAAACTACTGAATGGATTCAAATGAAACTTGGTACGATATGAGTTTATACTCCGAGGTAGGACATAGGATACTTTTTATCCCGAAATTCAGCACGGTTCCCTTGGGAGAGGAGAAGAAAGTTAAAACGTGTATTTAGCTCTAATTCAATAACGGGTACTTCAATTTAAATCATTCTTTTTTTGTTAGAAAGGTAATACTTTAAGTATTGTCCCATAAATATTTCAAGGTCATAGGTTTTTTAGTTCAGAAATGACAGACATTTATTGGGTTCAAATAACTTGGGACCCGGATCTTTGAACGTACGGCTTATTTTAAACTGGTGTGCATTTAGAGTTATGTTTGTCGATCTGTCTATTTGTTCCAGCTAATTTCCGAAACGGCTGGATCGATTTTGATGGAACTTTCAATGGCAGACAGGTGATGTTATATGGAGTAACTTAGGCTACATTTAGTTTAGGTACAAAAAAGGATTATGGGATCCAATCCGATCCTATATAAAAACCTATATAACCACGCGCACGAAGTCGCGGGGGTCAGCTAGTGATTCATAAAATAGTTTATAAGCTGTGACCCAAAACAAACGAACATTTTTTGGGTTTTTCTTTCATGGTTTGTTACGATGTCTAGCTCGAAAATTAAATATTTCTTAGCCCCAAAATATTATATTGTTCATAATTATGTACGGAACCCTAAAAGAGCGAGACCCGACTCGCACTTGGGCAATTTTTTGATAATTTAAAGTTATTTTACTTCATTCTTATTGTAGTTATTATGCCCGTGACCCTTGCAGAAACAAGGCGGCCACTAAAAATCAGCGTTGGGGCATCTGGTAGGTACCTCAGATTGCTGCCTCAGCGGTTTCGTGACTGAGAATCCTAAGTGACCTACCTATTTGAGGTTAACGCCTCAAAGTTTAACCACTAATGAAGTAAATATATGCTTTTATCTTATAGTTAAATGTGTTAAGTTTTGTGCAGAAGTTGGCTCAAATGAAGAAATTTGTTTCGTTCTAATTTACTTAGATCTAGAACATTCAAAACATGTAGGAGCGGCTACGGGACAAATAGACTAATCTTTTACCAATTTTATACAGATAGATAATATTGAAAGCATCTCGACTCGTTAGGTATATTTTAATACGATTAGTTATCAATCAATTCTTGAAAGGTAAAACATGTAATCACATGTAGTCTAAGTCATATGAAATTTAAGTTTGTGCAAACCATAGAATAATGAATTTATCTATGGTGCAAACCCAGACAAAATGTTATTGACGTAAAAGAGCATGAAAATCACGGCCGAATTTTACTATGGATTACTTTTAAAAATACTCGTAAATGAGAAAGAGATAATTGAATATCCCGCCCCGATTGGCCCAATGAATAAAAAATAAGCCGCGGTTGAACCTCACCAAAACCGGGGGAGTAAAAAAATAATATTATCCCGTGGAAATGAATTAAGCATCTCGCAGATACTGTGGTTCAAGCAGGAGGTAAATAGGCTTACCTCATACAGAGATGGCTTTTTAAATCTTATGAATTTCACAGTCTGCTGTAACCCAATTTCTGACAAATCAGTAATCAACAAGCATCATTCGTGATTTAATCACGAATGCGGTGGTCTCTAATCTAAAAGTTAGAGTTTTCATACTCATTTAAAGTCATCTAAGTTATTAATTTTTCAATAGTTTTCAATTAAAGTAAAAAAAAAATGGGTTACGGGGTATGGGTAATTCTACCACTGCTGGTTGGGTATTTCTACCACGGCTTTATTCGTGGTTATAAAATATTATAACCACGAATAAAAGCCCTTTCCACCCCAGCTTTGCACAAAATCTTCCGATTCTCGGGGTAAAATAGGGAATAAAATTAACGGAGGATGATCGCTAATGAAAATAAATTGGCGGCGGGAGATTTGAGATTACACCGAGCACCGAGCGAGTGGCGACAAACACCGTACGGACTAGGGGCACTCTTGTGTTATTTTGGACAAGTTATTGAATTTCACTTTTCAGGAGAAACAATCTTCGGGAGAATTCCAAACATTTTTATCGCCGACGTTTTTGCTACAATTGAACTTACACTCTATGCAAAATCAAACTGTGTTTTAAACTAAGTTTTATGCTCTAGTTGATAAGGCAGTCAGGCATTCATGGTCCAGATATGGAACCTGAAATTATGAATACAAAAAATCTCATCACTCGCATAGAATTGAACTTTAATTTTTTTTAATATGTTACCCATGTGGCAGATGAGAACATATTGTGACGTCGAGTGATCAGCAAACTCTCACTATGAGAAGGTGGTCACGACCCTCAGCATTAAGGAAACCGAAACGAGGAGGAGGACATATATGGTTCTATGAAATACATAACATCATCAAGCTTATGAATAACGCGTTCCAATAATTTCGGATTATGCAAAGACTAACTAGTTAACTACCCTAAATATATCCGGTGAACCAAAACAAAAATATTTTCATGAATAGGCTACAATATTTCAAATAGGCACGCGCAGTTATTAGGGGGTCGGAAAATGAGAGGTTCATCTTCTTAAGTCAATGTAAGGATAAGGCCTGAGTTATGACTGCTTGGATTGCCGCTTATTACATAAAGTATACCTTCGCGTTACGTTAAAGGAATCTTTCTACTTAATATTACGATATGACGTGTAGGTCTATCTTAAGCTTATGTTATCAATGTGTAAGTGTACATGATTAAAACATAATATTTACTGTAATATATTCTGAGGATTAAAGTGTAAGTATAATACCGAAGAACTATTTTTGTTAAGTAAGTTAGAGCACATTGAAGTTTTGACGACCTCCCTGGTGCAGTAGTTTTATAAGTGGGAGGTCCCGGGTTCGATTCCCGGCAGAGGCAATTTGGGATTTTATAATTTCTAAATTGTCTCTGGTCTGGTCTGGTGGGAGGCTTTAGCCGTGGCTGGTTACCACCCTACCGGCAAAGCCGTGCCGCCAAGCGATTTAGCGTTCCGGTACGATGCCGTGTAGAAGCCGATCGGGGGTATGCATACCTCTTCCAAGTTAGCCCGCTTCCATCTTAGACTACATCATCACTTACCATCAGGTGAGATTGCAGTCAAGGGCTAACTTGTAGTTGAATAAAAAAAAAAAAGTTTTATAACTCGCCAACCCGCATTGGAGCAGCGTGGCATCATCACCCGCATGAGAAAGGAGGCCGACCAACAGTGGGACATTAAAAAGCTGTGGTGGTCGAGGTGGTGGTGGAACTTTTATAAAAGTCAGTAATGAGTCAGAGTGCTTCTTTTTGAGATACCATTGTCAAATAGTTAGATGGACCTATACCTTTTTTTTTTTTCGTGGTGGAAAGCTTTATGGCTACCCCCGTTCTTTGGGCAGAACGGGGGTTATGTGGGACTCCCCCTATGGGTATACTTTAACTAAAACCACCACGGCTGTTCCCTCTCGCTGACTATGTTGGACGCCTGGGGAACCCGTTGTATACGTCCCAGGCGTCTGTCAGCCGCCCCAGCCACCTGCCGAGGCTCCCGCGCTAAAGAGGAGGGGATCGGGACAGCGTGATCCCCCCTCAGACACTTTCAAACCGATAAAGAATTCAAGACAGAATCACTTAAATCGCAGGCCGTATTCTGTTTTAACTTCTTTTTGGTGAGAGCCTTAAGACTGAGCGATGAAAGTTTTCCAGGAAGTGCAACTCCTAAATCTGGCCGCAAATTCGCCACTTTTGAAGAGGTTAAGATCCACGTGGCTTCTGAGGCACAAGTAAAGGATAACATTTCTTGTTAGGTGTTACGCATGAGATTTGGCGAAAATCTGTATAGCAACGTCCCTCCTGATATGCATAAATTGTATGGATATGTTAATACATATCATATTCAGTGGCGTGCACAGGTTTTGAAGCCAGGCTATGCAATTGGTAGTAATAACAATTTTTCTGCTTCTTTTCTTATAGTTTTACCTAAGCATTGCTTTTCTCAGGGTATGCAGGGCTTTTCTGCCTTTATGAAGTAGGTACACGCCACTGATCATATCGATACGTTAATACATATCCATACAATTTTGGCAACGTCTTAGTTCTATTGGGTCAGGTTTATTAACTTGAAAACTTACCTACTCTCAGATCTCTGAAATTGGCAGACTAAGAAATCCTAACTGAAGTGCATTGAAACATATTAATAAATAAAACATTCATAGATGTGTAAACGTTAGGTAAGTATGGCAAAATTAAGAAGCTTTTTCTAAAAAATGTAGCGTAAACATCCCTCGTAGGCTGTGGTTTAGGCCGAGGGTAAAAATGCCATGTCAATTAATAAAGTTGGCTGTAAGACTCGGCTTAGCCGATTCCTTGTTATATCATAACTAAGGTTTGGCCCTCCAAGCTCGACAGATAGCTTCCAGTTAACCCACGGTCGTACTACGATACTTAAGCGATGCTATTATTTTAATTTACTCTGAGCCCTAACGCTTATAATATATAAGCTGTGATAGCCTAAGGCCCTAGTGGTTAGGACGACCGACTTCTAATCGGAGGTCGTGGGTTCGATCCCGGGGCCGGCCGGGACCTCTAACTTTTCGGAGTTATGAGCGTTAAGTATTTGAATATCACTTGCTTTAACGCTGAAGGAAAACATCGTGAGGAAACCTGCATGCCTGAGAGTTCTCCATAACGTTCTCAAAGGTGTGTGAAGTCTGCCAATCCGCTTGGCCAGCGTGGTAAACTATGGCCAAAACCCTTCTCACTCTGAAAGGAGACCCGTGCTCTGTAGTGAGCCGGTAATGGGTTGATCATGATGATGATGATGATGATAATATACTTAGATAATAAGTAAATAAAATTATTCAAGCTTAAATAATTAGTTACTTAGGTATTACTTACTGTGATGTTATAATTATTATCAATGATTTAAATCACTTATTTTCATGGCCCTATTATAGGGTCATATAAATGATATAAAATCAGTGCTATAATATCACTGATTTTATAGAATAAGCTAGCGCTGAAAATGTATTGAGACTGTAACCTTTTATGTTGCAGTGTATTAAGTTGTCCGGATAAATCTTTCGTCCGAGATGAGCTTAGGAGTTTTATTGTAAGAGCCAATTCTTGGATATCCGTAGTACGAAATTGCTCATAATTACTAAAACCCTGATCACTATCAAAGCAACATTAGTTTATGGCGAGCGTAAATTGAGATTTCTAGTACAATTTTATCACGAGATCTACCTTAGTTGTATCCTACCTATTATCTTTTGTTGCAAGGAAGATCTTTAACTGAGATGATAGTAATAATGCGGATTTCACATTCTAAGTTAAGCCATTAAGGGCCTGTTTCACCACCTCCTGATAAGTGTCGGATAGCCTAAACGTAAGTTCAGTCACTTTTTTTTTATTTTTATATTCAACTACAAGTTAGCCCTTGACTGCAATCTCACCTGATGGTAAGTGATGATGCAGTCTAAGATGGAAGCGGGCAAAACTTGGAAGAGGTATGGATACCCCTGATCGGTTTCTACACATCGTACCTGAACGCTAAATCGCTTGGCGGCACAGCTTTGCCGGTAGGATGGTAACCAGCCACGGCTTAAACCTCCCACCAGACCAGACCAGAGACAATTTAGAAATTATATAATCCCAAATTGCCCCTGCCGGGAATCGAACCTAGGACCTCCCACTTATAAGACCACAGCGCTCACCACTGCTCCAGGGAGGTCGTCATACTTACTTTATGTCAAGTGACAAAGACAAAAGTTGTAGATAACTACATATTTAATACTTATCAAAAGGTAGCGAAACAGGCCCTTAGTCAATTAGATTTGCTGTTGAAATAAAAATATTTATATCTTTGATAGCCTTTTTCAATCTTTTATTTAATTCATGTAAACATACCTCCATCATCATCATCATTATCAACCTATTACCGGCCCAATTCAAAGCACGGTCTCCTATCAGAACGAGAAGAGTTTAGGCTGGGTCCACCACGTACAGAATGGTAGATTTACACGCCTTTGAGAACATTATGAAAAACTCTCAGGAATGCAGGTTTCGTCACAATGTTTTCCTCCGTCGTTAAAGCAAGTGATATTAAGTAAATCGCTTAAACTTCACATAACTCCAAAAAGTTCGAGGTTAGAGGAGAGGTAAGATGTAGAAATAATGAAATATTCTCTTTAATTAGTATAAAACATTTATTAAACATAAATGACCACACCCTATTTTTTCAAGCACAGACCAAACTCCTCTAACTTTGACATTGACATAAAACATAGACAAACTTTTATATTGACATAAAACATAGACTACCTATACCTATAACAACATAAGATGAGATCGAACTTGGTACTCCTGGAAGGAAAGCCGAAGTCTTAACCACTGGGCTATCACTGCTTAAACCTACCTCACCAACTTTAATTTTATTTTCGTGATATTGTTGGCCTAAGTTTCATAACGTTCGAGACAGAGGTCTTAAGAGATATGACAGTGTATTAAGCCAGCCCGAGTAAATCGTCCAAGCGGGGCTTATGAGTTTTATTTTGCAGGCCACTTAAAACCTCGCCCACTGGTTGGATGACTTCGTATACTTAGTAGCTTTGTTAAATTGTCTACCTCTGTTTTTTTTTTCACTGATATAATAATAAGAAATCAAGACTTTGGCTAATAAAGCCTAATTAGGCTTTTAAAGAGCTTATAAAATTTTGAAGTTATTTTTTATATCACTAACAAGTTAATTAATATCTCAACAGGATTTTGTCCGAACTTTTGTCTAACCTTGTGATTATATTAAGTATTGCAGTATTACCATGCAATGGTTAGAATTATGCAAAATGTACAAATACTTACGTCTGTGACTTACTTATAAAAACAATGGATCTAACCAATGGAAGACTACCTAAGGTAAAGTCTCCTTATTCCGTGGTATTCTAAAATTGGCACCCAATTCCGAGGTATATAGAAAAACAGCGTTTTCAACCGATCCCCAAGCTATTTTTTACTGCAACATATCTTAATCAATTGATAGTTTATCATTCCATAGATAAATGACGAAATTGTTAGTTTTATATGTATATGTTTTAAAATAACCGGCAAGTTTTACACTAGCAGCCGGCCCGAACGCATGTTTCATACATTTTGGACCTCGTGCACGAAATACCTACATTTTTTTAAATAGTGTTTATCCGTTAATTTAGAGCTTTATTTGTTTTTATTTAGATTTGAATATTTGAAGGACTATATTTTCAATCGAAAACAATCAACTTTTGTGAATATTTGTAAAGAAATTAAGGTGAAAATAGGTTTTGAAAATACCTCGGCGTTAGGTGCCAAATATTTTAGCCGGTTCCTAACGCCGTGGTATACCGCGGAATTGCGATTTCATAGACTTCATAACTTTTTCAATTTTTAGAGTCATTTTATGTTAAATACTTCTTGTTTCGGTTTTGAATATTTAAATAGGCAATAAGGTTACAGAGTCCTAATTACGAGGTACACTTTGGCGTCTCAATCACTAACTATACCGTGTCAAAGTTTACCTATTTAGGTAATTTATTGATAGATTGTATGGGAAAGCTAAAGAAAATTAATTTAAAAGAAAATTAAATTTATACATATTTCGATGCAATTTTGAGAGAGTATTGTACATATTTACGAAGATAATCTAATTAAGCATTAAATTATTTGTTTATTATGGAAAAATCTTTTCTTTTTTAACACTCGGAATTAGGAAACTTGTTTTTTGTTACAAAACTCAATTCCGTGGTATTACCTCGGAATAAGGTTCTATGAGCCCCTAATTATGTGGTATGGATAGAAATACTACCTCGGAATAAGGTTCTATGAGCCTCTAATTACGTGGTATGTATAGAAATAAAATACAGGATGCTCACAATATTTCAGTATGGTTTCAGTTACACCAAGTATCATTCGCGTTCAGTCACGCAAACATTCATATTCTAAAACGTTTATCTTATTATTGCTCGTGCTGATTCATTCACTGACTCACTCATTGATCACCTCTCCTGTAAAGTTTTGTATAAAAAAATTTTTTTCACTAATGATTCCGTATAGAAGACAAAAATTCATTCGGAACAAAAATATGGAGAGAGCTGATGATTGAGGATTTCGGAGACGGGTGAAGAGCACGCTTAAGGTATTGAAGATAGGAGGGGGGTGCTTGAGCAAATGTCATTCAAAACGTCATCCAATTGGCAGTGAGCTGAAAAAAATTCAAAATGGCGAAAGAAAGATGGCCGCCATACAAATTTCGTCGGTGTCCACCTCGGAGGGTAAAAAAATGGAAGAGTGGTTTCCTAGCAACAGATGATCAGGATCCAAAGGTCTATTCGATGAATAGAAAAAAAACCAAAATGGTGGAATTTATTTTTCCATAGAAAATGTATGGCGAATATTGAAGAGACTACAAGTTGTAAACTATGCAAGGCTTTGATGTGGTTTTTTGGAAAAATCTCAAAAAAAATATGGGAAGATATGATGATTGAGGGTTCTGAAGATGGTTGAGGAGCCCGGGCAGGGTATTGTAGATAGGTGGGAGGTGCTCAAGCAAAAATTACTCGAAACCTCATCCAGTTGGCACTGAACTGAAAAAAAACCCCAAAATGGCAGATTCAAAATGGCGGCTATACTAATTTCGTCGATGTCTCACTAAGTATAAAAGATGGAAGAGTATTTTCTGGGCAAAATATGATCAAGACCTAAAGATCTACTAAATGGATAGAAAATAAATCAAGATGTCAGAATTTATTTTTCCGTACAAATTGTTTTTTTCATTGATGGTTTCGTATAGAAGACAAAAAATCATGCGAAGGTAAAATATTGAGACAGCTGATGATTGAGGATTTAGGAAATGGATGAGGAGCACGGCCAGTGCACCTATTGAAGATTGGTGGGTGGTGCTCAAACAAATATCACTCGAAACATCATCCGATTGGCAGTGAGCTAAAAAAAACGATTGTACAAATGTAAAATTAGTTTTTTTTTAAAGATATCTCATCCTTACAAATTATTCGGAGCAAAAATACGGAGAGTGATGATGATCGAAGGTTTGAAAGATGGGTGAGGGGCACAGCCAGGGGCACATTCTAGATAGGTAGGAGTATATATATATACAGTAGTACAATATTATACAGTAGTAATACAGAGTACAATATTATACTGCCTGCCCTCCGGTCACCCGTGGACTCCACGAGACGGGATGACAGGCCCTTAAAAAAGGACCTAGCATCCTCGCCCTACGAACCCATGGTCTCCTCCCCAAAAGGCACAAATATGAAATTATTTTCTATATTTTCATATTTGCGCCTCTTGGCCCTTTCCGCCTTAGTGGCTGCTGCTCCAGCCGCCACGGAGGTCACCTGTATGTGAGACAATGCCAGTGTATCCACACACGTGGCATCCCATCCAAGCTACCTCCTTTGCTTCCATGGAACAAAAGTCACACCGTCATACCTAAACCTGTCGTGTTATCAAATCTAAGATTTTTGTCGAACAGCTGATTGCTAACCTAGTGAGTACAGAGGCCTTATGCCGACTTTGTACATTGGGGAAACGATGATAGAAATTCGAGTATCGAAACACATTGACTAACATGACTTGAGAGTGAAATGCAACTAAACTGGCTGGTTTTAAGGTTTGAGTTCGCCAATATATTCAGCCATTCGTCTACGCTACAAGCAGAAATTTTTAAAATAAATATTCGAAGTACCCTACTACATTATGACTTTATAATCTTATTTGATTGTAAGAGCATTAGGGTTAATTTTGCTCTGATATTATAGTTTTTCGATATTCAAATCTAGTACCGTTTTCGAAGTGTGCAAGCTTGAACTAACCATACAGGTCGTTAACTTACATTCGTACGCACCGCCTTGAATTTATTGAGGCTCGCGGTACTGTCAAAGGAAGTAAAGGCCACGCGCTTCAAGACCACTATTTGACTCCTATTAAGTTTTGATCATCTTTTGCTAAAAAAAACTACTCTTCCATCTTTTATACTTAGTGAGATAATCACCGACGAAATTTGTATGGCCGCCATCTTGTATCCACCATTTTGGGTTTTTCTTCAGCTCAGTGCCAATGGGATGAGGTTTTGAGTAATTTTTGTTTGAGCACCTCCCACCTATCTACAATACCCTGCCCGGGCTGCTCAACCGTCTTCCAAACCCTCAATCATCATGTCTTCCCATGTTTTTCTTTGAGAGTTCTCCAAAGAACCGCATCAAAGGCCTGCATTGTTCACAACTTCTCTCTCTCAATATTCGCCATACATTTTCTATGGAAAAATAAATACCGCCACTTTGATTTTTTTTCTATTTATCGAATAAACCATCGGATCCTGATCATCTTTTGCCAGGAAACCACTCTTCTATCTTTTATACCTTCCGAGATGGAGACCGACGAAATTTGTATGGCGGCCATCTTATTTTCGCCATTTTGACTTTTTTTTCAGCTCACTGCCAATTGGATGACGTTTCGAGTGACATTTGCTCGAGCACCCACCTATCTTCAATACCTTAAGCGTGCCCATCGCTCGTCTCTGAAATCCTCAATCATCAGCTCTCTCCATATTTTTGTTCTGAATGAATTTTTATCATCTATACGAAACCATTTGTGAAAAAAATAATTTTCATACAAAATTTTACAGGAGAGGTGATCAATCAGTCAGTCAGTCAGTGAGCGAATGAATCAGCACGAGCAGCTATTATATTAACTAGTAGGGCGCTTGGCTGCGCGGCCCGCTAAAGCGGACCGCGAGGATTTCAGTATTATTTTTGTTTTAGCAGCCTCCACCTTCTTCTATCATTTTCAGCATCTTTAACCCTGGCCGTGCTCCTCATCCATCTTCCAATCCCTCGATCATCATCACTCTCCAAATTTTTTTCTCCGAATCATTTTCCAGAAGGAGAGTTCTTCCATAAAAACAAATTTTGAAAAGGAACCGTATTAAAGTCTTGTATAGTTTCCCAACTTATAGTCTCTTCAATATTCGCCATTATATATTTTGTGTGAAAAAATAAATTCCACCATCTTGATTTTTTTTCTGTTCGTCAAGTATACCTTCAGGTCTTGATAATCTTTTGCTAAGAAACCACTCTTCCGTCTTTTATACTTGATGAGATAGACACCGACGAAATTTGTATAGCCGCCATCTTGAATCCGCCATTTTGAGTTTTTTTAGCTCAGTGCCAATTGGATGAGTTTTTGAGTAATTTTTGTTTGAGCCTATCTACATATCTACAATACCCTGCCCGGGCTCCTCAACCATCTTCCAAACCCTCAATCATCATGTCTTCCCATATTTTTCTTTGATTGAAAGTTCTCCAAAGAACCGCATCAAAGCCGTGCATAGTTCAAACTTGCAGTCTCTTCAATATTCGCCATACATTTTCTATGAAAAAATAAATTCCGCCATTTTGAATTTTTTTCTATTCATCAAGTAGACCTTCCGATCCTGATCATCTTTTGCCAGGAAACCACTCTTCTATCTTTTATACCTTCCGAGATGGAGACCGACGAAATTTGTATGGCGGCCATCTTATTTTCGCCATTTTGACTTTTTTTTCAGCTCACTGCCAATTGGATGACGTTTCGAGTGACATTTGCTCGAGCACCCACCTATCTTCAATACCTTAAGCGTGCCCATCGCTCGTCTCTGAAATCCTCAATCATCAGCTCTCTCCATATTTTTGTTCTGAATGAATTTTTATCATCTATACGAAACCATTTGTGAAAAAAATAATTTTCATACAAAATTTTACAGGAGAGGTGATCAATCAGTCAGTCAGTCAGTGAGCGAATGAATCAGCACGAGCAGCTATTATATTAACTAGTAGGGCGCTTGGCTGCGCGGCCCGCTAAAGCGGACCGCGAGGATTTCAGTATTATTTTTGTTTTAGCAGCCTCCACCTTCTTCTATCATTTTCAGCATCTTTAACCCTGGCCGTGCTCCTCATCCATCTTCCAATCCCTCGATCATCATCACTCTCCAAATTTTTTTCTCCGAATCATTTTCCAGAAGGAGAGTTCTTCCATAAAAACAAATTTTGAAAAGGAACCGTATTAAAGTCTTGTATAGTTTCCCAACATAGTCTCTTCAATATTCGCCATTATATATTTTGTGTGAAAAAATAAATTCCGCCATCTTGATTTTTTTTCTGTTCGTCAAGTATACCTTCAGGTCTTGATAATCTTTTGCTAAGAAACCACTCTTCCGTCTTTTATACTTGATGAGATAGACACCGACGAAATTTGTATAGCCGCCATCTTGAATCCGCCATTTTGAGTTTTTTTAGCTCAGTGCCAATTGGATGAGTTTTTGAGTAATTTTTGTTTGAGCCTATCTACCTATCTACAATACCCTGCCCGGGCTCCTCAACCATCTTCCAAACCCTCAATCATCATGTCTTCCCATATTTTTCTTTGATTGAAAGTTCTCCAAAGAACCGCATCAAAGCCGTGCATAGTTCAAAACTTGCAGTCTCTTCAATATTCGCCATACATTTTCTATGAAAAAATAAATTCCGCCATTTTGAATTTTTTTCTATTCATCAAGTAGACCTTCCGATTTTGATCATCTTTCGCGAAGAAACCACTCTTCCATCTTTTATACCCTCCGAGATAGACACCGACGAAATTGGTATGGCGGCCATCTTTTTTGCGCCATTTTGAATTTTTTTTCAGCTCCCTGCCAATTGGATGACGTTTCGAGTGACATTTGCTCGAGCACCCCCCACCTATCTTCAATACCTTAAGCGTGCCATTCGCTCGTCTCTGAAATCCTCAATCATCAGCTCTCTCCGTATTTTTCCTCCGAATTAATTTTTGTCCTCTATACGAAACTGTTAGTGAAAAAAAAATTTTTCATACAAAATTTTACAGGAGGGGTGATCAATCAGTGAGTCAGTGACCCAATCAGCACGAGCAGCTATATATATATTAACTAGTAGGGCGCGTGGGTGCGCGGCCCGCAAGCGGACCGCGAGGTTTCGCTTTCGGGTATTTTGGTTTGAGCAGCCTCCACCTATCTCTCCCATATTCCTAATCCTCGATCATTATCACTCTCCATATTTTTTCTTCGAATCATTCTGCTCATCAAGTAGATCTTTAGGTATTGATCATCTTTTTCCAAGAAACCACTCTTACATCTTGTATACTTGGTAAGATAGACACCAACGAAATTTGTATTACCGCCATCTTGAATCCGCCATTTTGGGGTTTTTTCAGCTCAGTGCCAATTGGATGAGGTTTCGAGTAATTTTTGTTTGAGCACCTCCCACCTATCTACAATACCCTGCCCGGGCTGCTCAACCGTCTTCCAAACCCTCAATCACCATGTTTTTCCATATTTTTCTTTGAGAGTTCTCCAAAAAACCGGATCACAGCCTTGCATAGTTCACAACTTGTAGTCTTTTCAATATTCGCCGTACATTTTGTATGGAAAAATAAATTCCGCCATTTTGAATTTTTTTCTATTCATTGAGTAGACCTTAAGATCCTGATCATCTTTTGCCAAGAAACCATTCTTCCATCTTTTATATCCTCCGAGATGGACACCGATGAAATTTGTATGGCGGCCATCTTTTTTTCGCCATTTTGAATTTTTTTCAGCTGTCTGCCAATTGGATGACGTTTCGAGTGACATTTGTTGGAGCACCCCCCACTTATCTTCAATTATCTTAATTACCTCACCCGTCTCCGAAATCTTCAATCATCAGCTCTCTCCATATTTTTCCTCCGAATGAATTTTTGTCCTCTATACGAAACCATTAGTGAAAAAAAATTTTTTCATACAAAATTTTACAGGAGAGGTGATCAATGAGTCAGTCAGTCAGTGACCCAATCAGCACGAGTAGCTATATATATAGTAATAATATACATATATTAATATTTTACACACAAACATAATTAAACAATTACATACGTATCGAATTGATTTTGAAATCTATTAATAAATACAGTTCATTTTTGAACACCATGTAGAATTCATTCTACTCGTTTCCCTTTGAATTTTGTACCCTCGGAATTAGGAGCCATTTGCCTCGGAATTAGGATTTTTACCTCGGAATTGGAGCATTCGGACTTTCTTCATATTTAATTTAATTTTACATTTAAATCAAGTTGTAATTGTTGTCCTTTTAGGATATTTCAAGAGTTAAATAAATAACGCTTCTAATAAAAATAGCCAGTTCTTCAGAAAGGTGTAGTAAATGCTTAATTTTTGACGTTCTTTCGAGTTTTTATGAAAATACCACGGAATAAGGGGACTTTACCTTACTATAGACTAAGACTAGACTTCGTATGAAGAAAGACTTTTGATTTCGACTTTGATGTACAGTTTACCAGTGGTATAGATAATTACTTATTTACCGTTTTTCCCATAATATCCCTATTCTTTAGAGGTAATAATTGTTAGTACAGTGAAGACGATAGGCCACGTTACATAGCGTGTAATAAATTGCTTTACGGACATCATAATCCGTGGCTAACTAACATAAATGCGCGGCTCCGTCCGCCGCCGCAGTTTGTTTAGATTAAAACTTAATACCTCCACGATATTAACCTGAAAACAATGTGGGTACTTACTCGCGTTTACTACAGTACCTATACATAGAAACATGGAAGAACCACTACATAGTTATCACTACATAGTATAAAACAAAGTCGTTTTCTCTGTCCCTATGTCCCTATATCCCTTTGTACGCTTAAATCTTTAAAACTACGCAACGGATTTTGATGCGGTTTTTTTTAATAGATAGAGTGATTCAAGAGGAAGGTTTATATGTATAATAAATAACATCCATTAAATTGTGGAGAAATACTGTTATTTTTGAGGTTTCTAATGTGATGTCGTAAATAATTACATTTTTTCCGCTTACATTTATTACGAGATTTATCAATATAATGTACTAAGTATTGTACACATTGAAAAGGTCTATAGAAAACTCCGCGATGGTATATGTCTATCTCTTATGGATATCCCACACATTTTTTGTCATTTACTTTTTTACGACAAATAATGGCTAATTTTAGAAGCGATTTTAACCAATACATCATTAATCCTTATCTAATTAAATACCTTAAGTACATTGTTGATTTATTATAGATCTATATGGCCCTTTACAGCATATAATTTAAATGAATATTTTCGAAGATATTACAGATTTAAAAATTGCGGGACATAGCCTTTGCGCGGCGCGCGGTTCCAGCCGGCCGGGGCGCGGGCGGTGCGTAAAGTTCTCCCTATGGCCTATAGCATTTTGAATTTAGCAGCGATCGGACGCGTATATATGCTATCGGAGCTCTCTAGCGAGGAAAATAACATTCACACTAATAATATTATAAAGGCGTCATTAAGTTATTAAGTTTGTGTGTATGTTTGTTCCTCTTCTCCGCCGCAACTACTGAACCGATTTGGCTGAAATTTTGAATGGAGATAGCTTATGCCCTGACTTAACACATAAAGTAACTTTTTATTCCGGAAAAGTATTCCTGTAGGACTAAAATAGATATAGACCTCCAAAACGCCACAGAGGGCGCTGACTGTTCTTAGGTAAATCACGCTCACATAACCCATTATTGCAATACTTTGCTGTGTAGCATGCATTGGCAACACATAGGCTACTTTTTATCCTGGAAAAATGCACAGTTCCCACGGGATTTCCAAAAACCCGAAATCTATATCTACAGCTATAGGTAGATTACTATAGCGACCTTGCTTGATATTTTAAGTATAAAGGTAGGAAAAGGGAGCGGGAACGGGAACCGGAACTCCACGATTCCCTCGGGATTTGTTCAAAACCGAAATTCACGCGGGCGAAGCCGCGGGCAGAAGCTAGTATTATATAACTAAACAAAATCTTAAAGCATTTTAGATTTTATTCGTAGCTGTTATGTGTACGTGAAAAACTACTGTACAAGTGAATTTATTAATTGAAAATAGTCCTTCTACGAATTCACCCTTCGTTGGACTCAACAATATCTAGATTCTGGTTTTGTTTTAAATTCATTAATATTTATCATACCTATTCATAAAATTGGTATTATTACTGTTTATATTCCTATTCCATTTTTTACCGCAAATCATATAATAATAATAAAATCCTTTCCAAATACTTAAATAATAAATTCCTTTTAATTTATACCAACTCCTGGCTAAACAAAATAGCACTAACTCATGTCATCATCAATAACTTAGCGCCTGCATCTTTTAATTTAGCAAATGTATTTTACAGAGACACTGGTCGCAGAGCCCAGTGGCGAGCACTTCATACAGGCAGAAAAGTGATTGACTACTTACTTTTTAGAGGAGAAAAGTTAAACTGACATTGTAATATACATTCAAATATTACCTACTGCACACCCTGATTTCGAACTTAATGCATGCCACTGCCTCCATTACTAGTAACCAAGGGACTGCTTGCTTGAATGTCAATTTATTCTGTGATCGCATAATATTTCACCGAAGAAAGAAATATCATTCACACCGCCTGGAATCTAGATGTCTGGAATTGTTTGACTGTTCGTCATTCCGGGTAACAATTCTACCTCGCACATGCAAATCGTGGAACTATATTATAATCTCGCTCATATCGTTACAACGATATGGGCTTTGATATGGGATTATTCAAGCGGCGGATACCCAATTTTGAAAATCCCTAATCTTGAAATTGAGTATTGTTCTGCAAGTTTTCCAATAAAACTTTATTTTCAAGTTATCTTCATGATATTACTAGTGACCCGCCCTAGCTCCACACAAATTATACACCTTCTTCATGAATCACTCTGTCTATTGGGGAAACCTGCATGAAAATTCGTTCAGTAGTTTAGAGTCTATCGCGAGCAGACAGATAGACGGGGACTTTGTTTTATAATATGTAGTGATAGTGATTAATATAATAGAATCGTAACAATCATCAAACAGCAACGTATGTCAATACCTACCTATTTCCAACAGGCCGGCGCAGCAGTGGTGTCGGAAGGGGCGACGGGAACCCAAATCACCTGTCAAACTGCAGCTCTTCGCGTAATCGCAGCCGATATCTGCAGACGTCTTTGTCGACGCGTCGCCAGTGAATGACCGCCTTTATCGCATCGCCTATTTCGGTTTAAGTTTTGGATTGAGTTTCTTGTCTTGGCGTACGAACCTACTCATTACAAAGCCGAATACGGCGTGATATTACTAAGTTTATCAGCCGAATATAACTAGGTACATCTATTTAGGACTTTATACTTACAATAATTACGGCCTGTTTCACCTTCTGATAAGTGTCGGATAGCCTAAACGTAAGTTTTGTCACTTTATTATACTTTTCAAGTGGCAAAGACAAAAGTTGTAGATAGCTATCCGATACTTATCAGAAGGTGGTGAAACAGGCCCTTATTGTTCTAGGTAAGGAATACTTAGAAACGAGTTAAGTAATGAAGATGTCAAATGGCGCCCAAAACGAATCCTACTAATATTATAAATGCGAAAGTGTCTTTGTTTGTTGGTTTGTCCTTCAATAACGGCGCAACAGAGCTATGGCTCGAAGTGATTTTTTACATGGCTACAGTTGAGGATCTGGAGTGTGACACATGCTACTTTTTATCTCAGGAAAACAAAGGATACGCGTGGGAAATTTGAAAACCTAACTCAAATTACGATATGGATTGCGATCAGATTAAACTGGAATTATGGATTGAGTATCGTATGTAGGTACTCATTAATGTACCTATTATATACTTAAGTTTTTGTAAAGAATTTGTTTGTAAATAAAAGTCATGTATTCAATATCGTACTATATATTCATTAAATTTTCGTTTATATAATTGAATGGAATAAACATTTAGCCAATGATTCTCAATATCTCTAAGCAGAAATCGCTTAAATCACTTGTGAGCCTAGTGACGTATGCAGTTTTAATAAAAACCTTATTTAACATTAATAAAATATTTACAGTATTTGGAAATATCATCACAGCTCCACAAAACAAGCATAACATTCGAAATAACAAAACAATTTGATAGCGGTCACCACTACACTAGCGGCACGCTATGATGGCCGGTTTGACACATTACAATAGTGATGTGGAATGTCAATTTATTCTCGAACAAAAAACAATTAAGTTTTGTTTTTGTACCTGATTAAATAGGTTTAATAAAACAAAAATGTATATGTTTATTTAATTTATTTGAACGAACTGAATATTTGAACGAAAATGAATATACATACTTTATATGCACACAAGAAACATATGAATACAAAAGATACCAAAAAAGGTGCCACAAAAGGCCATAATTAATCAGATTCGTCCATACTACTATTTTCACTGTCGTCACTGCTATCATCACATACATTAATAATTATATGTTCGTTTTCTATAATATTATCTATTTTCACATCTCTTTCATAATCTTCCCTTATTAATTTAACAGTTCTATTCACAACCTTTTCCCAGTCTCCTTTAGTCACATGTTCACAAGCTTCTTCTAATAATTTTAGCATTTTTTTTGTGGTAAATGGGGGTTCTGTATTGTGTCTTGCAGCATATCCCTTAATTTGAGCCCACACCAACTCAATCGCATTATACTCACAATGGTAAGGCGGTAACCGTATAACTCTGTGCCCATGTTCTAATGCTATTTCGTCAATGACGTATCGGATCTTGGTTGGTTTGTTTTCTTTTAAAAGACGTACTAATTCCGCTTTTAACATATTCATGTTTGCATCTACGCCATTTTTACGAAGCCATGCGACGATATCAGCTTTCTTTTGGGATTGGGCAGGTGGCTTGTCAATTTGCATCGAGTGGTATGGGGCGTTGTCCATAATTATAATAGATGGTTCAGGGAGGCTACACAACATTGAGGTAAACCATTCAGTAAACTTTTCTCCATTCATGTCTTCATGATAGTCTCCAGTGGTTTTTGACGCAAAAGCCATGAGAGAACCTTCGACAAACCCGTTGATGGTTCCGGCGTGACAAATTATAAGTCGCGATCCTTTTCCTACAGGAACTTTGGAAGTAGATGCTGCTGTGTCATCGTTCCAAGAACGGCCTACAGTATGGTTAGCATTAAGCCATGTTTCATCCAAGAACACAACATTTTGCCAATTTTTGATTTCTTTCACTTGCCGTAAAAAAGTATACCTTGCCATCGCTATATCAAATCTTTCCATCAATATTTTGCGTTTGTTACATTTTTTGTATCGAAATCCAATGGTCTTCAAAATCTTCGTTAAACAACTTTCCCCACCGAAGAATAATCCAGCTTCCTTCAGTGAATGCACCAACTTTTTTCTTGTTGGATACTCCTTCTGTAAATAGTAGCCGTAAACATGTCTTCGGATAGCATCGGCATCAAAGCTATCGATGCCTACGACTGGTTTTGCTCGTTTTCTCTTTTTTGGTGTGTGAAGTTTATTTTCTTCTGTGCCAGTCTCGCCATATTTTTTTTTAGTTATCCGTCTAACAGTTCGTTGTCCAATATTAAGCGCATCAGCTACGCGTTCAACCACTGACGTTATAGGTAAAATTGGCCCTCCATTTTGAGCTTCACGATCGAAATAGTTACGAAGGCGTATTACGAACTCACGTGTCTGACTATTTAGAACAGTTCTCTGCGTACGTTCGGTCATATCGACGAAATCCACAACAAAGGGCTTGAACAGAGTCCAAATTAACGAGCAAGGGTCAATTACAGTAATGCAGTATCAATATTTGAAATCCAAAGCCAGGTCAAAACTATATCACAATCGCATTGCACTGACAGTTTATACTTTTCGAAGCAACGTCAATTCGAAACTGCTTTGTTTTGCATTGAGCATTGACGCGAGTTTGCCGGAGGTAGTAGTTGTGCTAGCCAGCGATCCTATGTGACGATCGTATTAGATTCCATTTTTAAAAATTTATTGATATTTTTTTGCGATTTCA
The DNA here is from genome assembly GCA_920104075.1 of Melanargia galathea. Taxonomy (NCBI): domain Eukaryota; kingdom Metazoa; phylum Arthropoda; class Insecta; order Lepidoptera; family Nymphalidae; genus Melanargia; species Melanargia galathea. The sequence continues at coordinate 19,080,492 of OV049859.1, forward strand.
GAGGTTTGTCCACATAGTGAAAATTGTTCATATTCACAAGTACATTCACCCCTTAAATGGTGCAAACTGATTTTTCTACACTTGTATACATTTAAGAAATCAATTTAATAAATAAATTTTGAGTCCTAAACCTAAAACTACATTCGATAAAATTTATGAATCTCTGCACATCACTATCGTCAATAAAGTAATACAATTATTTCCTTCAAAGTCGTTATCAATTAATACGGAACTTCATGAGCGGACAAACGTCAAACCGGCCATCATAGCGTGCCGCTAGAGTAGTGATGTGTCTAAAAACTATAAAACAATACGAGTATAAGAAACCGTATGAAAAAAAAACAGCCTCCATGTCTTATAAATGCGTAAATACTGTAACAGCGTACTTTTATACAAAATAATATTCCGGTTCCGCTAAGCAACGTACCATAAGTATTATAACGTTACACGTCGATACAAAAGTGATTATTTTTTGCGTTAAGAATGTTCAGTATTTTTCAGTATTTCTTTCTCAACCTATGATTTTAAACACTCAATTTACATTGCTTAGCAAAATCAGTGATAAAACATAATTGTTTGTGTAATACCCTATTTTTATAATCAATCTTTGGATTGAGTAATACCTACCTATCAAATGTGCCTAGCAAATGTGAAGGAATGTGCGTAATCTTCATAGTAAATAATATCACTTATTTGATACAACATCAAGATATATAGACGAGCCGAACTATTTAGGCCTTCTAAGAATAAAGAGTAATTTTTATTCCAATATCATAATAATTATTATGTGCAATATAGTTTTATTCCATAATCTTTTATTTATGACTCATCACTACTATTTAAACCTGATTTACTTCAATAACAATGATTGAATTCCTAAAATCTACATCTTTATTATACAGCTCTTACTATGATTTTAACATCAATGGAAATATTAGTTTTCTATTTAGATATTATATTATTACGCTAACATTTACACTAAAACTAAATTAATAAATAAAACATAATTATACTAATAATGTACAAACAGATTTACTAAATAGTAGTTACATTTTGAGATTCATCTAAGTACTATAGGTTGGGGAAAAAGTCTTTTCGCATTATAGTAGGTATGTATGAATTTGTAATAAAATCTCATTGGCTATACTATTTGTATTTGACTGGTTTTTGTATCATTAAAAGTTTAAATTTTAAAGAAGATAATTCCAAATTCAAATTAGGAAAATGTGTAATTTTTATTTGTTTTTCGTACTGTGAAGATGAGTGAATCTAATGAAGAAATTCGATATATTTTAAAATTTTACTACAAAAAAGGTAAAAATGCAACGCAAGCCGCGAAAAAAATTTGCGATATTTATGGACCAATTGCAGCGTCTGGGAGAGTAGCACAAATTTGGTTTAAGCGTTTTCAATCCGGATATTTTGATGTCAAAGATGCACCTCGCTTTGGTCGCCCTATTACGGATAAAATGGATGCCATTTTTGAAAAAGTGGAGCAAGATCGGCATATCAGTAGTTACGATGTAGCTGAAGAACTGGGAATTGACCACAAAACAGTTTTGGCGCATTTGAAAAAAACTGGGTACACAAAAAAGCTCGATATTTGGGTACCTCACGAGCTCACTGAAAGAAACCTAATGAACCGTGTACTCATTTGTGATTGTTTATTACGACGTAATGAAACCGAACCATTTTTGAAGAAGCTGATAACTGGTGATGAAAAGTGGATCACGTGCGACAAGAACGTGCGAAAAAGGTCGTGGTCAAAGGTCGGTCAGGCAGCGGCGTGCAGAGGATTTCAAGTCAGGGTATGCAATAGCGGTGGTCTGTATTGGGTTCGACACCCGATAGATACTGTGTAGGTATTTATAGGTGGACCAAGTCGCGGTCATTCGTTAAATATATGTAAATCTGATAAGTAGGTATAAGTCGCGCAACGTAAGTCGACTGGTGACCTTCAAGTAAGTCTATGATAAATATTTTTGGTTTATTAATAAGTATTTTAATTTATAATCAAGAAGTTACGTAGGTACTTCGTTGTGGTCATTTTAAAATGTCATTTAATACCTACTTACAATCGGAATAAATAGATAAGTATGTTAGTTAGCCCGCCAACCCGCATTGGAGCAGCGTGGCGGGTTTAAGCTCTAATCCCTCTCTCCTATGAGAGAGAAGGCCTGTGCCCAGCAGTGGGACGTTAAAAAGCTGTAATGGTGGTGGTGGTGGTGGTGATGGTAGTTAGTACTTACTATACATTACCATTTTACTACTAATAAAAAAAATAAAGTAAGTACCTTCGTCACTTTCCCCCGTAAACATCAGTTTTCAACAAAATAACAATTCCAATTTCTTATCTTGGGATAACTAATCACTATAATATTATTATACACTCCACATACACTTCCGTACATTACATCGCAAATATTAGGGCTTACTATTAACACTTTTTGCACGGAAATTTTCACAAGCTTTGAAGCACAGTAATGAAAGAAACAAAAAGATACCTACCTATAAAATAGCGTTCGTAATAATCAGTGCTTATTTTAGACGCACACAGCAACAATTTCACTTTTAAAACATGTATACAACAAACGCTTCTTCATGTGTGAGTTGCCTTTAATAACAGCACACATACAGCAATTATTAATGTGTGAGTGCGAAAATGAAGCTGAATTTCTCGGAGCTTACGCCAATTCCAACCGCCAAATCATTTATTAAACGCCATCTACTAGATTATCATAAAACTTTTACACCAAATACTAATATGGATGCGAACCATCAACTAGATGGCGCTTTGATGAGTTTTTGACTATAAATATTTATTTTTTATTTCGAATATTTTTTAATTACTAGACTGATAATAGATTACTAAAGGACTAAAATAGGAGTTGTCTAGAGATTCCTAGGGTATGCAGGGCTTATCAGCATGTTAGGACCGCACGCCACTGCGGTCAGGCTTCATAGACTGTGGCGAAACCCGGGTTAACTCGCAACAAGGTGATGCTGTGTGTGTGGTGGGATTGGAAGGGCATTATTCATTATGAGCTGTTACCACCAGGCAGTACCATCGATTCTGAACTCTACTGCGAACAACTGATGAGATTAAAGCAACAAGTTGAGAGAAAGCGGCCGGAATTAATCAACAGAAGGGGTGTGGTTTTTCATCATGATAACGCTAGACCTCACACATCTTTAGCCACTCAGGAAAAATTAAGAGAGTTTGGCTGGGAGGTGTTAATGCATCCGCCGTATAGTCCTGACCTTGCACCTTCAGATTTTCACCTGTTTCGGTCTCTTCATAATTTTTTAGGCAGTGTCAGGTTAACATCACGAGAGGACTGCCAAAACTACATGTCCCGGTTTTTGATCAGAAGCCCCAAAATTTCTATAGCAATGGGATTATGTCCCTACCTACAAGATGGCAAAAATTTATCGAACAAAATGGTACCTACATACTTTAGTTAAATGTAAATAAACTATATTAAAAAATGTTTTCAATTTTCTTAAAAAATGCGAAGAAACTTTTTCCCCAACCTAATATATAGTGACATGTGTATTCGAAGCGATAGATACTGTATAATATTATAAACTTATCGTTACTATATACTGCTTTAAAATATCTTTACTTCAAAACTTACACTACACGGAATTACTTTATACCGTTCTAACAGTAAATCCCTAATCGACGCCATTTTGCCGCCATATTTAACACTACATGGCACTGTACACCATTAACGATTCATATTCAGTCTTTCGTATTAAATTTTCTGACTTCACGAAGACAAATTTCCAATCACAAACGATCATTCCTCATCAATTTATTACTTACAACAAAGCCGTTATTATAATACATTCAAACCATTTTCCTCTCGATGGCGTGCGGATGTCCAGGGTGCGAGTAATGACCGGGGGAGGTTGGTTCATACAAGGACATCTTTAATCTCTTACATTTCGCTCGGCGATTTTTGAACCAAAATTGCACGTTTTTTGACTCGAGACGCGGAAACTTCTGCCGGTACGGCATCCTGTTCAATTCTTCCGTATATTTGAGTATTAAGTTGTGAGAGGGGTGAGTGTTCATCGAAAACCACTGTTCCAAGACTGGCACCTCAGAGACCGGGTCTATGAACGTGCGGTTGCGTTTGCGTCGCTCGTCGGATGCTCCAGCGAGAGCTAGATTCAGTCCACTGGCGCCTTCGCCAGGAACAGGCCCCACTCCGGGAAATCCACTCATGTACTGGCTCATGTACATAATGCCATGGCCAAACATCGGGTGGTTTGGCACCATTGGGAACGGTAACCGATCGAGGTGTGGAGATGAAGGTCTATAGTGTCGCTCTTGTACCATTTCATCGTCCGACGGTATATCCTGATCGTCTCCACCGCCGTTCTCTTCTTCAGTGTTGTTGTTATTGTTGTTGTGTGAACTGTCACTGTTCTTTGTTGGGGATCGATGTGGTGAAGGAACTTGCTCAGATTTGCTCAAATCTCTTGGTTCTTGTTTGATGTCATGAACCTGTAACAAAAAATGTAACTTTTAAAATAGATTGAATACAATAATTGAGAGCCTAAGAAAACAATTGAATGATTGGTTTGTTACTGTGATACATAATACTAATGTTATAAATTATACCTTTATTATATCTGGTGGCTTGGGAGATTCTTTCACATTTTCATCCCTTTCCTGTTCAATGTGGTTTTTTCTTGTTGTTATGAGAGAAAGCGGTGCATCTGGGCTTTCAGGTCTATCATCTGGATTTATATCGCCACCGTCGTCTTCTAAATCGGAACCGGCATTGGAGAGGTTGTCTTCAGACATCACTGACATTGGATATCTACCAGGACTTCCTGAGAGCTGCATAGGACTTTTCATAGAGTTATGATCATGGGAACTATAGTCATTGCCAGCCAAAAGTGATCCATTAGTTGGGCTATGACTTCTACTGTTGAACCCATTGACTCCAAGGTGGGCTCCTAAGCCACCAATATTGCGCAGTTCTGCTCGCTTCTGAGCTGCTCGTGCATTTTTAAACCAATACACAACATTGTTGACATCTAGAGGTTTTCGGCCTCGTCTTGACTCTAAATTATTCAATTCTCGGACATACTGTTGAATTTGTTGTCTACTCGGATGTTGATTTTCAGAAAACCAGCGTTGTAACTTTGGTAGCTCTAGCTCGGGATCAAAACTAGTCCGCATTCTTGTTTTCTGAGTGGGGTATTGACTTTGTACGGTTTGTAGAGCTGGATGCAGATGGTCTGGTAGTGGATTTAGAGTGGGTGAACGATTCTTTGGACTAGGAGACGGGTAGCGTCGCGGGCTGAAGGGTGGAGGAGGTCGCGGTGATACTTGAGCACTCCACCAGGATTCAAACTTGCGACGAGTTTCCTCCGTCGGTTCGTGAAAGTTATGGGGACCCGGAGTTCTATCCTGCCCCCGACAAATCTGGGCTAATGTCACCTGCAACAATGGAAATTTAAAAAATTATCTCACATAGTACAATGAGCACAAAAATAAAAGAAGCACAAACAATTTTAGACGGCTTTAAAGAGGTCAGTCTAACCAGTAACAGATACAGAGATAATTGTTTGAATAAACACAGAGCATTGTTTCACAGAACATCGCCATTAGATTATGAAAATATTAGGCCGGTTGTTAATGTATGTGTCATGCGCGGCTGCGGTTCAGATGCGGGGAAGTGTTTGCTCGGTGGTTAGTGCGCATCACTCCATCGCTACCGCCGAAACTTCAATCATAGCTTGCTCTAAAACAATGAGCGGGAAGGGCGTCTTCGTAATTAGCATCCACCCACAACACTTTAACAAAGTGCCGGCAAACCGATGTGGACTAAGTGGTTGTACTCAAATGTTTCGACAGTATAGCTTGATGAGAAAATGTTGCTGTACTTGTGGGCAAACATTGAAAGGATTTGTATATTTCATTCATATTTAACGTAGTTAAACGTTAAATATGTTTGTACGCATTTTCCGAGACAAAGTCTAAAATCTCTCTAAAGCATCAATATTCTGATGATGAGCAACTGAAATCTTTGGGTTGTTATTGCACTCCAATCACAAACTACGTTTTGTTGTAGAATGGTGGGATATGTTCAGTCATGTTTAATATTATTAGTATAACTAACTAAGTATAACAAATGAAGAAGAAATATCGTCCACTGCTAGAAATAGGTCTCTTCCACACGTCTCGATCTTGTGCCGCTTGAAGCCAGCGGTTTATGCGACTGCATTTGAGTCCCCTGTCTACCTAGTAGAAATTTCAGCGCCTTAGGATTCCAACGTCCAACGGTACTTCGATCTATGTTGCCACTTCAGCTTCGCGACTCTCTGAGCTATGTCGGTTACTCTGGTCTCTGATTCTAATACTTGATTGAGATAAACCAATCCCAAATATAATTTTTAATTAGAAGCTTACGGTGAAGGAGTCAATCATGTAATCGCCTGTCAGATTAGAACTAAAGCTCGGTTTGTTTTGAGTTGCACTTATGCAACTCTGCCCAATGTCCATATCACTATACTATGGGATTACACCAAACAATGCCGGTGATTACATCGTCAAGCGAGTTGTCAGCTTCAGTTGCCAAATCAAGTAAAACTGTACAAGTATGTAGTCGGTGTGCAACATCCAGATTGCGCTTATAAAATCATGTCAACCCAAAGTCGTTAATGGGCCAAGAGCTTGTGGGTAATGAGGAGATAATTTAAGAAATTCGGATGGTGAAAAATATTATGCACATTATCGTAACAAATATTCGCAGATCATGGATACTGTGCAACTTTGCAAGCCCTATTATGTGGCAGAAATACTTTCTCGATCGATACTGAAATTGCGGATTCTTTTCGAAGGATACGAGTATATAAAGCTCTTTGAAATGTCACACATCTCGCGTAAGCATACATAATGTCTCGGTATAGGTACATCACCAGCGCCAAAATGCCCTTTAACATGTTTTTTTGCTCCCATTCATTTTCTATGGAATTCTAAATATTTGACTACTACTTCTCATATATTCTTACTTCTTATTTAATATTTGAGATTATTAAAAGTTAAAATGTTAATAATACCTAACAAAATTTTCTTAGCAATAAATTATTGTTCAATAATTCGTTTTTTTAACACTATTTGCAATATATTGAAAAAAAAACAAGATTGATTTCTCTAATAAATATGCAATATGGAGATGAATAGATAATAATATAAATTGAAAATTTAAAAAACCCCCGACATTCGCCATTTTGTGGCGGCGGCCATCTTGGATTTACATAGTGCTATTGTACTAGTCAAGCCCTTTCATTTGATACCCATATTAAGGGAGTTGTGAAAAAATGTGTAATCCGCAATTTTGTAGCGGCGGCCATCTTGGATCGATTTTCATCAATCATAGCTAACAACACTCTCGACTAATTAATTTTTCAAACAAAAAAAACCGCATTCAAATCGGTCCACCCGTTTGAGCGCCACAGGGGAACAGACACACACACACACACACACACACACACAGAGATAGAGAGAGAGAGAGACACACGCCGCACGCACGCACGCACGCACGCACGCACGCACGCACGCACACACACACAGGTCGTTTTTGTGACGTCACGTCACGTCGGGGGTTAAGAACAAAAAGAATTTAAAGCACATCACAGATTATTTTTATTTTTGTTCGCCAGATAACGTAGTTTAAATTCTCGTACTATGTACATATATATTTTCGTTTTATTCACAGCAAGAAAATAATCGCCTGCGAAACTTATTTTGTCAAAGTAAGTAGTTAGATCTGCTACTAGCTCTCGGCTGTAAGCCTATCCCGAGTGATACGTTAATCCGGCTGTTTGTTTTGTGTTTTTAAATAGTGCGGTCATATTTGCTTTTAGATATTGTCTACTTCAACTACACAAGATTTACTAGAGCTGGCGCCTGCGTGATAACCTTGTCACGTGTTTGCTGTAGAGCTGGTGGTAAAATTGGAAGAAGTGCTTATAAATATATTCTTCTTCATGAAGTGGATGACTTATACCATCGCCTGGTCCATATTGAATTTGCGATAAATTTCCGTATGAGTATTATTAACAAAATGTAAGGGGACTGGTCCACCAGTTTTATAAGTTACAATAATGTACCAGCGCAGTTGTAATTTTTTTGTATGCTCCTAGAAATTCTCATCCGGTATCGGTTGTTTCTTAAACGCGACATGGTGGCGTCCGCTGTTATAAGCGAGATCGCATGACTCTCTTGATATTGTAGTCCAAATCTAAACGCATGAGATTTAAACGCAAGACCTGTATTTCATTGGTCCTTACAATTTTTTTAGTCACATCTTTCTGCTCTAAAGAATATGCAGTCGATGTAACTTATAAAACTGGTATAACTGTATATGCTAGTGCAGTGAAATTTTAACTTTGTTTACCTAGATGTCTATCAGCTGTTATATTTAGAAAATTTTGTTAATAAAAATAATTTATATCTCATGAGCTAACAGGTCAATGGGTCTAACGGGTCGACGAACAGGCTAACAGGTCTAGTTATGCTCATTGCTCAGCAACTATTTTAAAGGACGGTGGACTGTTAGAAAGACTGTTATATAAATATAAATAAATATAAACTATCACGTTTTATCAAGCACCTCCTCGAAATTGTCCAACGACTCTAGGGCCATGTAATCTGCCTGTGTACGTAATTCGGTGTTTTATTGCGAACAACACTTGATATCCTACATACGGTGTACTCACTAAGGACAAATTAAAAGACAAATGGGCTTAGTTTTATCTGATATATTAGTTACATCGTGTTTACTTACGCTACTTTACACGCGTACAAGAATTTTTTAAATAATTTTAATAAATTTCGCAATGAAATTAAAATAAATAAAACCGGCCAAGTACCTACGAGTCAGACTCGCGCATTACATTGGAGTTGGAGACTGGATTAGACTTTACGAGTTTGAATTAAATAGTTATGTTAGTTATTGGAATAAATAGTTACAAGTACCGCATACCGCGTAACTTAGTTAGTTTCTAAAGGGATTATTGCTGATTTATTGGTTTATCTAGAACCGTGCTCGTAATAACAATCATTTTTAAGAATCTGTTTTCATTTTATTTTTCCTGTAAATATCATCCCTAATTATATAGTTATTATTTCAAATTTTTCGTTTTACAAATTTCCAGCGTTAAGGAAGAGTTTTTGTATATTTTTTTTAACAGTTGATTTTATACTTAGTGTTTCGATACTTGAAATGTATCAACAATGACGAGATCTGTAAAGTCTTAGTATACCTACAGGTGGCCGAAGTCGCACCGATAAGGGCACAAAAGAGCACAATGTAAAAATTGTACCCTTGCCCTTTTGCCCTTATGGTGCGGGATTTAGCTATTTTGCTATTATGGTTCGGATCCCTAAAAACATTTATGAAAATCGAACTGATGGTTTAAATTGGAGTCTTTGTAGCCCTTTTGCGGTAAACTTCTCAAACGTCCAAAAGTTTATTCCGAATTAAAAGCGAAGGAGGGCAAGTTGAGGAGCGATAAATTACCATAATACCGTAGAGCGAGTTCATCTGGCGTTTAACCTAACTTCGATGTTCAAAATGTTTGATTATCTAGTCCCGACTCGCAGCTCCTTTTGCTCATTACTCATTTTATTGGCTATAATTTTATTTTATTTCGCCAGTGATATTTTGTTTTACAGTGATATTGTGTTGTTCATCGTGTTGCTAATTTCTTATTTTTACCACTTTTACACCACAGCACAATTTGTGTGGTATGTATGATACTCCGCAGTCAGCCATTTTGCTTTTTTTTTTCAAATTAACAGCCACGCGTAAAACCTACATAAATCAATAGCTGGCATGAATACAAACAATTGTTATGAGACAAAAAAGGAAAATGGTGGACTGGTAGGTAGGACAAGCTCCATACAAAAATATAGCGCCCTAAATGCGGACTTTGCCTAATGCCGTAATGTCTACTTTATAGTTTTGACAGTGTAGCGGTTCAATAACCACCTTATATGATCAAGTGTATTGAAATTATGAAAGTTCTTTTCGAGAAAAGCGTGATCGCTAACCCCAAAACACGTGAAGCAGAGGGCCTACACCGAGCGCTAACCTCGCGTTTAATGAGATTATAAAGCATTATTTTATGGTATTAATGAGATCAAAAGCGTTCATACCATCTAAAACTCCTTTTAGCCCTCTTTTGCTCCGGTTTGAGTTAGTAAGACGAGCAACCCTTTGCGCCGCTTTAGGAATATGTTTCCACACCAGGCGATAGCGGAATTTACTACTTTAGAGCGTCTGTGTTAAAGAGACAGTGTGGCTAATTCTGTTGTACACAATCTCTAAAATTAAACTAAAATGACAGGTCTAAATCTATTCCTATCTCTTTCTTTATGCTCCCTGCGGAAAAGGATAGCACTATTTTTAAACTTGTCAATTTAGTTTAAGTTTAGAGATTGTGTACAGCAGAATTAGCCACAATAGGTACTTATTTTTATAAGTTTACAAATTTAAAATTTTCCAACTCGCTAAGCTGATTGGCAGTCTGGGATATGACAATTCCTACTTAGAATAACATTTTATGCAATAGTAAAGTTTTTCTAATGTCCATCATAATATTTTATTTTTCCTGAGCTGCTCATCAAGTTTAACTGACATGTTTTTAATTAGTTATTAAATAATTAATAAATATTATTAATTTATGAAAAAATAAGTTCATAGGGGCTCTTCTAATAAACTCGTACCTTGTTAGTTTAATCTTAATTAACATGGGTTAGAAACTTTATTAAGAGTGAACAGAAAAAAATACCATATTATAATCAGTTCTATTTAAAAAATATATAAAAGTACCTACAGATGAAATTTTAATCTTGATTAAATATGAAATCGGTTTTTTTTCGACTAATTTATTTTATTCTTCTCATAAGCTTCACCGAAACCGCTTTCGCTTGTAACATGTATTCACTTTAACCCTCTCTCGGCGATATCTTATAAAACGTAACAAGGCTGGTGCGGATGAGTCTGAGATTCAATTAAATTTATTATGTATGAAAATCCCGCTCGTGAGGTGCTCGTCGCGTCAACAAATTGCTCTTTCTTATGAGAGATTGATACCATCGTAGTAAATGTTTTCTCTGAAAACGTAACTAACAAAATTTTAAAATTGACATCTCATTATCTGATAGCGATATCTAAATAATATTATCAACCATATCAATTGAGCTTATCGAGAGGATAGTTTATAATACTAAAGAATTTATAGGATTTCTTTGAAGGCTTTAGGCCTTTAGTACATCTCGCGAAATCATAGAAGCTGAACAAAAGACATACGTGTAATGTCGACGTTATAGTACATAACAGACAGTTTCACATGTCAAATAGAAGCAAAACCGTCGCGAAACCACACCCCCAACACTTCATACAAGCGAATCTACTACTGACAAGGACGATGTTCTACGTAAATCTAGCGCAACAAGGATATTTGTAATACTACTAGGAATACTTCTACGTTGCGGGTGACGCCGGGCGACGAAAGGCAGTGGGCAGTGGACTGTCGTTTCTTTACGCGGTATTTGATTTTCTCACGTAGCGTTCGTTGCCATAGTTTCGCGGCGGATATGTGCTAAGTACCGCTGTTATTTTTTTATTGCTGGGCAATAACCTAGTTGTAGATCTTGTGAGCTATATTAAGGTGGAATTTATATAGCCCTTTTATCTACGAGTCACCGTGATACTGGCTATTATAAACTAACATTCCACCACCACCACTACAGCCTTTTAACGTCCCACAACTGGACACACACCTCCTCTCTCATAAGAGAGAGGGATTTTAAGCCCGCCACGCTGCTCCGGGGTTGGCAGGATTTATGCTTAACGTGTTCTCCGAAGCACGGGGGTGAAACACCGCCAACTACCAACTCCGGGCTGGCACTGAGAATTTCTTAACAAAAAAATCCAATTATTTGCCTGACCTGGGAATCGAACCCGGGACCTCGTGATCTGCAGTCGGATATGCACTAGACCAACGAGGCAGTTACACCAACATTCAATAATTCCCAATGTGTTTACCTACTGCTAAACAAATGTCACAGCGAATAGAGCTTAACGAAACGTTTAAACCGAGTTCTTGTCGACAAAGCGCCTCCGCTACACTGCGCTGAGCCGCGGCCCGCCTGTCCCGGCAATGTTACGTTCTTTAATACCTGATTGTAACCCCGGCCCGTACACAATAACAAACCCCCGCTAACCCTCACCTCAACAACAGACCCCCCTCTCCCCTCCCTTATTACTGAAAACTCATTGTTTTCTATATTTAAGCCCCTGAATAGCTGTATGGTGAATTTGAAATATTCGCTCCGGTTATATGGGATCGGTTATTAAATCGTCGTTTATTTTCACTACTCACACTTGCAGTTTGTTGTTGGTAAATGTTTTGTTTCAATTAAATTTAAAAACGATTTATAGCTAATTACGAAGACGACATGATTAATAGGTAGTCTTTTTATGTATAAACGAAAATGTAGTATTTCAGTCAGTTAATTTAAAACAACTTTTATTGAGTAAGTATCAAGTCATATTATTATCAAATATTATCCACACATAATGTTATCCACACTAATATTATAAATTTGAAAGTGTGTCTGTCTGTCTGTCCGTCTGTCTGCTAGCTTTTCACGGCCCAACAGTTTAACTGATTTTAATGAAATTTGGTACAGAGGTAGCTTGCGTTCCGGAAATTGACATAGTCTTTATCCCGGAAAAGCAAACAGTTCCCACAGGATTTTAAAAACCCTAAATCCACGCGGACGAAGTCTCGAGCATCATCTAGTTTGAAATATTTTTCTTCTCACGTTAAGCCGTACATCTAACGAGAGCATAAACTCCTCTCGACTTTTAAGTATTTCTCAAAACATCACAAGCGTGGAGCTCATCAGGCGGGATCCGAACTCGCGATGAAGATTATCAAAGTACCACTAAGTAGACGTACAATTTGGGAGGTCGTTATAATTTGCGAGGTTACGTCTAAGTCTCTGCTAATAAGGATCATCAAACAGGGGAAGAATTAAGGAAGCATTTGTTTTGATGTTCGCGGGCATTCGCGTCTTCACGAAATGAGGTTTAATAGAAAATTTACATCGTAAGCTACTTTTGAAATCGTAAGCGGTGACTCTATTTAACAATTGGATTATTCGTGTTTATTGTCTACATTTAAAGAAATAACTTAGGTAAGTATATAAATTCCCAGCTTATTTTTTTCATTTGCTCTAATTAACAAGTTATATTATTGCGAACCAATTTGACAGTCGACAAGTTTTCACATAGCATTCTTATAGCATCTGCCATCTCCAAAACCGGTATGGAATGAATGAAGCTTAGTTTTAGTAACATTTCGCTTCCAAACCCAAATTTCATAGTCTTTATGAAATTCTGATTGATAAAATCATTAGCAATTTTTAACAATTTATAACTCGTCTGATTTTGTAGTGGACATTTCTAAGACCACTTGTGCTAGCATGCGACCGACGAGAAAATTATGCCTACTCATTTTCTTTAGAAATAAATATTTATATTTATTGTCTTCGACGAGAAAATGAGTAGACATAATTTTCTCGTGGGTCACATGTTAGCACTACAGGGCGCATTTGGAAGCCTTGCAGCTTTAGTTTTAAGTTTATAGTTATAGGTATATAATTATTTGTAAAATTGGTGACAATCAAAAAGTGTTCAATGGACCAAGTTTGAATAAGAGTTTGACTTTGAAACTACAGAAATCCTTACATTAATTACCTCATCCAAAGGACATCCAGTCGACATCAGCAGCGGCCTGCTCTGCACGAGCAGTAGCCTCAACAGTTTGTCCTTGATGTCTTGCAGGGGAGTGAGCCTGGGTCTCAACAGTTGGATCCTCAGTGTGGCCACGGTCGTCAGCTCGCCCAGAACTTCACCCACCGTTGCTAACGGACCGTCTGATATTCTCTCGAAGGGCAGCGGTTTCCAATTGTTTATCACCACTGAACCTGGTGACAAGGTTTATATTGTTTAGTACTTAAATTTTCCTTTTAATCATGATAGGTTAATGCTACTGTTTGATTTGTAGAAATTTTGTCAGTAATCTCCTCTCATTCTTTATTTTTCTTGTCTCTTACTTCTTATCCACTTTAGTACTCAAGTGGTAGTAATTTTGTGAATCAGAAACTCCTATATCAATACGAATTTAAAAAAATTGGAGCAGCTCGTAAGCAAATTTTGCAAAAAATTAAGAGACAGTTAATGCAATCGTAAGTAAATGATTGAGTTCGAGAAACATAGTCACTGAGGGAATAATGAAATAAACATTAGCTAGCTTTTTAAGTTTAGCTAGCTTTAAGTACCTATCTATATGGATAAGGTACAAGATCTCATACCTGTTAGCTTTGACAGAAGTGGCTAGCTCATAAGAAAAGCTCAGCCTCATCAACAGGTCGTGTTTGTTAGAGGAATTATGACATCATCATCATCATCATCATTATCAACCCATTATTACCGGCTCACTGCAGAGCACGGGTCTCCTTTCAGAGTGAGAAGGGTTTTGGCCATAGTCTACCACGCTGGCCAAGCGGATTGGCAGACTTCACACACCTTTGAGAACGTTATGGAGAACTCTCAGGCGTGCAGGTTTCCTCACGATGTTTTCCTTCACCGTTAAAGCAAGTGATATTTAAATACTTAAAACGCACATAACTCCGAAAAGTTAGAGGTGCGTGCCCGGGATCGAACCCACGACCTCCGATTAGAAGTCGGTCGTCCTAACCACTAGGCTATCACAGCTTTTTTTGATTATGACATTATGATGACATGAATTATGACATAGCTCTCTCTATTACTGCTCGTAGTCTCCGTATCTATTCTCCTGCTAAGCTTTAAGGTTTCCTATGTTTTTTTAATGTAATTTCCTTTTCCTATGTAATTTACCTTTGGCAGAAGCAGCCAGCTCGTGAGGATATCCCAGCCTCATCATAGCAGCTGGCACCAGTTCGTGGAAGGCGGTCGCTGCGGGGATGATGACGTAGCTGTCCGTCTCGACTACTGCCCGTCTCCGCCATGCGCCTTCTTCGATTGACGCGACAGCTTCAACCACGCAGTGTACTGGCAGGGTTTTACCTGGAAAAGAATTAACATGTAAGTATAGAAAGAAAGTAAGCATCTTCTGTACCTGTAAAACCGTGTCTGACTGACTGACTGCCTAAATCAGTGGACCTAGAGATTAGGAATTTCGAGGAAATAGTTTTTGAGTATCCTAGAGGTTCACTAAACATGGTTTTTTAAAGCTTTATTCTTAAACAGATGAAAAGGGGTGATAAATTCTTAGGATGAAATAATTTTTAAACCTAAATCCACGTAGACGAATTCCACTACAACGACTTAAGCTATACTTAGTTATTTCAATAAGTTATAGTGTGTTTAAGTTGATTAATATCATCATCATCATCATCATGATCAACCCATTACCGGCTCACTGCAGAGCACGGGTCTCCTCTCAGAGTGAGAAGGGTTTTGGCCATAGTCTACCACGCTGGCCAAGCGGATTGGCAGACTTCACACACCTTTGAGAACGTTATAGAGAACTCTCAGGCGTGCAGGTTTCCTCACGATGTTTTCCTTCACCGTTAAAGCAAGTGATATTTAAATACTTAAAACGCACATAACTCCGAAAAGTTAGAGGTGCGTGCCCGGGATCGAACCCACGACCTCCGATTAGAAGTCGGTCGTCCTAACCACTAGGCTACCACAGCTTTTTCTGATTAATATAATCATGTTCATTATAGGTTTTTATGTTTCAAATACGGAGCGTGTCTTTTTAGAAGATGAATAATACTTCAATTTTTCTCACATTTTTGCTCAACAAAAAAGTAATGGCATCGGTTGCATCATCGAGAACGACTTTTCAGCGTCAGGCTTAAAAATGTAGCGGAAAAACTTTCTCGCTTATAGCGACTGAAAAATCAAGTTAGAGTAGACGTCGAAACGCTGTCGTTAAGAAGGCGTCTTAATTATTTAGCAACTTTTCAAGTGAAAAAGCTATGCTTTTGACTTGCTCGCAAAAAACCTCTTGAAACGTTAAAATAATAATTAATCCTTGTTCTATGTCGGCGGCCGTCCCGATTTCGCTTTGTACGATGCTTCGGCCGTCAGTCTTTGTGAGATGGTTCTTTAGCGTAATATTAAATAGTTTTTGCCTCGCTGCTCGTTTTAGTCTTGCACTCAAATGCGTTTTCTTTTACCCTTTCTGGCTTTCTCTTCCGTCAAGTTAACTTTCCGCAAATTTTAATATTATGATGAGTTGTGTTTACTTGCTAACTATATGACGCAACATAGATCATCTGTCATACTGTAGAGATTGCTTCTAAGTGATAAGATCGTCTTTTGTTTGTGTTTGTATATCTGTTGTACTCTGTGTTTTTCCTTTTGTGGTGTGAAAATAAAAAGTATTCTGTGTATTATATCTATCTGTTTAACTCTGCAAGATGCGAAATAATAACTGAATGCTCGTAAACTGCAGTGGCAGAATTATGTTGATTGGGAACTCATTTTTGTCTTCATTTCTCAATTCTAATATTTATTTAGGTTCATTTTATTTTAGTATCATCTTACTCAACGCTTCTAAACAATCGACAAATTTCATTTTGAATATCCATGAGAGTTTTACTTTTTGTGATTCAGATGGTACTAACTGAATTTACATAACGGTAACCAGCGGTTCAGCAAAGCGTAGAGCTTAGGAAAATTATAAATTTGCCGACGCAATAATCTCTTGATAATACTGTGCCTGGGTTCCAAGGAAAGTTGGGTGAACTTTTAAAATAGTGAGTCGTGATCGGGATAAATAGTGTTGTAGCTATCGGAATCGAATAAAATTTTAAATGAAAGAGCTGGGTGAATTTTAATTCTTAAAAATAAATGTCTCCAAATGAATACTTATTGGATCTAATTCGAAAGTTATTTTTTTTTCAAGTTGTTTCTCAAAATTGAACGACCGATTCGATTAACTTACAATGGAAAATAATTTTATGGTGATTTATAAAAAAAATATTGAAAGGTTATAGTAAGTAAAGTAAGGTACTTAATCTTTTCAACTACACCTTTTGGTAGAATCAGATTTTTTTCTTAGAATCTAAAGACATCCAAGTCTATTGCTCATAATTTACTTGGATATCACGAACAGAAACTTTGCTTTAACAAAGCTAATTTCTGTTGCTGACTGAAATGTAAGTATACGATTAAATGAGTAACAATAAACATAGTTTCACAATACAAACGAACCCGATTTACAGTTCACAATTCAGCCCTCTCCCTGGTAATCGCGTAAAGTAAGTTTCAATAGTTTTAGTTTCGAGTTGCTCAGCGAGATTCGGAGGGTTCAGGTTAACACCTTTAACACCTATGCCGTAACGTCGCAGATTAGTGGAGTCTCGACCGTGGACGCAAGTTCAGTGGTCACTTTAATCCAGGGCTTCGGGTGCCCGGACTTTATTAATATCTCAAATATACATATCGAATTTAGTTGGGCGAAATTATCTTTCCCACTTTAGGTAATATTTTACGAGAGTGACTATATTTGTATTGTATTTAATAAATTTGAATGAAATAATTTAATTTATATAATAACTTAGTTTTTATTAGGTCAGATATAATCATAGTTTATCTTTTAATTAAGTAGATAGATAGAATACTTTAAAAAAAATTGGTTGTCTGTAAAGTCGGTTTATACGGACGATAATTTTACGTGATAACGTCATAAATAAGAAAACAAAGAGAGATAGATGCATCACAAGCCGAACACTTAGGCCCATCGTACCTCTTTATCACTTGTTGTCTTTATCACTCTCGCTTGCACGCTCGGCTCAGGTGGAACGTGACAATGAGTCATGCTTTTTCCTGCGTGCAGCCGGCGTTCATCGATTTTTATGATGTCATCACGTCAAAATATCACATGTTTGACAACCCAATTTTTTTGTCGTTTCATCAGTCTCAAGATTGCTTTAGTGCGACTGAAATTAAGAATCTACAATTAATCTGATAGACGAACAGATTAAACCCATTCAACGTTAAATATTCGAAAATGTTCCGTTAATTGTTTTTACTACGTGGAGATTTCCGGTGTAGATAGGTAAATAATTGGACGTGATGTAGTTGTCACCCGCGGTTCGGAGTGACACTCAGTTATTTCAACGTGTGTCTATAGTGGCATAATATATGGATCTATTAAACCTAACTTAGTTATATAAACATACCAAAAACGGTATGTTTATATAACTAAGTGCAAGCTGCTGCAGATATACATCTTATTATTTTGTAGATTTTATCAAGCAGTTATCTTAAAGATAGGAATCCGATAGTTATACCCGAAGAGTGAGAGCTTAGTAAAAAGTTTTGGCACGAATGGGCCAAACTAAATTATCGGGTCTCAGATTTGGAAGAGATTTTTTAGAAATACTCGTTTAGAAAAATTACTTACGTACACTTGCATTAGTAGGTACGTTTAAGATACCTAGTTTATCAACGATATGGTTTTATAGCTACAGTTAGCTAGTCTAGTGTCTCTAAAATTAAATAAACCCGGCCAAGTTCGAGTCAGCCTCCCGCACCAAGGGAGGTATCTACCTTGGAAGGAATGGGATAAATAATTAATTATTTGATTTTGATTATTCGACCGCTTCCATAACAAATCCCTTCTGATACTATCAGAGTGCTTAGTCTAAGTTTGAAGCGCTCCAAAACTAAAACTATACTAGAAGTATACTATTGATCGAATCACAAATGATTTCAGAGCAAAATGAACCCAAAGACTCTTATTTTAGGTCCATTTTACTCTTAAGTCATTTTAAGACATTTTAAGTCATGGTGATTCGATCAATAGTATACTTATAGTACCTATACTAAAAAGTTTTGGAGCGCTCCAAACTGAGACTAAGCACTCTGTTTGAAACAACATAACTTTTCGAACTCCTATTTCGGCCCCTGTAATAATATTTAAAAAAAAAAAATTGTTAATTGCAATAACTTGCAAAAACAAAAAAAAATTGTTACTGAAATAAGCAGTTGTGACAGAAGAACGAAATCGCGCCATAATGGATTCCATTTTTAACCCCCGACGCAAAAACGACGGGGTGTTATAAGTTTGACGTGTCTGTGTGTGTGTGTGTGTGTGTCTGTCTGTTCCCCTGTGGCGCTCAAACGGGTGGACCGATTTGAATGCGGTTTTTTTTGTTTGAAAGGTGAATTAATCGAGAGTGTTGTTAGCTATGTTTGATGAAAATCTCCAAGATGGCTGCCGCTACAAATGGCGGGTTATATATTTTTTCACAACTCCCTTAATATGGGTATCAAATGAAAGGGCTTGACTAGTAGAATAGCAATATTGCAAATCCAAGATGGCCGCCGCCACAAAATGGCGAATGTCAGGGTTTTTAAAATTTTTAATTTATACTTGTTGCCATTTTGAATCGGAGTTCTAAAATCGAAATCACATAGGATCAACACAGATCGAAGCACAGTGGGGAGGATTAGAACGTTCAAACTAGATCGCTAATCACCTAAAGAACTTGTTCTCTAAATTGCGAAGCCGAGTACAATGTTCATTAGCTAACATAAAACAGCAATTACGCGAACGAGAGAGAACGCCTCGGAGCTTAACCGTTCTTGAAGGGATGACAGAGAGCGAGCTACGATCCTTAGCCGTTTCGGAGTAGAAGAGTAAACGAGAACGGATGCTTAGCCGATCTGAGCTCTCAAAGAGTTCAGTTAACAAAGGGTTCGGCGCCAAGGAGCTAATGTGTAGTGCGAATTAAAACTTCAAGACACAGGGAATTAAGTTCGCTTAGGTAATTATGACATGTTGACAGGTCAGGCTTTAATTACTTTGTGCTCGTAAGGAGACGAGTTAGTATCTAATATATCTAAAAATATAAAAGAATAAAACCGGCCAAGTGCGTGGCGGGCCACGCGCAGTGTAGGGTTCCGTAGTCACAATCCTCGAAAAACAGATATAACTCCTTAACCTGTGAACCCTACTTAGCCATGATAGTTTTCCTTTAAAATTGATTATATATACTACAGCTGTGAATTTTTTCAAGTTCCTATATACTGCCATTTGGCTGATAGAGGGGGGGGGGACGTGACTCTAATAAAAATTAGCACTTTAAAACATCATTTTTTACAAACGGATACCCCACACTATGGGGTAGACGAGAAAAAAATATTCATCCCCACTTTACATGTAGGGAAGCTACCCTAAAAAAAATATTTATCAAAATTTTATTTCACCACTTTGTCGGCGTGATTAATATTTATACCCATGCCAAATTACAGATTTCTAGCACTAATAGTCTCTGAGATTAACCGAGGACGGACGGACGGACGGACGGACAGACAGACAGACAGACGGACGGACATGGCGAAACTATAAGGGTTCCTTGTTTATTATGGAACCCTAAAAAGGTGACTAACGGACTAACTAATTGATTGACTTATATCACGTCACAGCTCCAAACTGCTGGACGGATCGGACTGAAAGTTGATAGATACGGACACAGATAACTAGCTGATACCAATGACTGACATAGGCATTAACTAAGAAAGGATTTTTAAAAATTCAATCCCTAGATAAGGGGATTAAATCAAACTGTGAGAGAAGCCTTTTCTTTGCCGTTCCTAATAGGTAAGTACGCACCGATATTTGAAATGCCCTTCCAATTTCCGATGATATCTTAGTAGTATCTGTAGTTACTGGAGTAGATGATATCTTTAAATCTAGACAGTGAATAGGTATTTTATAGGCAAGCGCGCTCAATCTTAGGATGCATTTTCACTGTTCATCAGGTGAGATCGCAGTGAAGCGCTTAATATATACTTAATTTATAATAAGTTGTAATGCAATATTAAACAATTTTCACATGCAATAATATTTTTAATTTTATTTAAGTGGGACGTTAGGAAGGCCCTTATATAAACATTTTAATCACACATATAAATCTTCTAAATCTATTTCACGATATTTAAAACAACACGTTTTATAACCTTAATACGAATTTTAAAGAGCTGATTAAGTCTTAAATGTGAATAATAAAAATAACACGCCCTTTAGATAATTTGGGAAATTTTCGTCACATGAATAAATCCACCATTTATAAACTATTATCAAAATTTTATAACCCCACTTAGAATTTTAAAGATCTCATCAAAAATCGTAAATGAATTACGAAAGCGAAAACAACGATGTCTCGTGTCACTTATGACCTTTTGGAAGTGCTACCTATTTTATACGTGAACTAAATATACGCTATACCGTTAAAAGTAGAGCAAAGTTTCCCATATGCTTAACTAATATTTCTTATTATTTGGTATAAGTTGCAAAACCATTTTTTATTAAATTGACGAATTTTAAAATATCTTATTTAAATATTGATGGCATATGGATTTTTAAAATTACAAAACGCGATTTAAAATCGAAGTAAAACAACACGTTATAGACCTATCGTTCGTTTCAACCAATGGACGTCCACTGCTGGACATAGGTCTCTTGCAAGGATCGCCACAGCACACGATCTTGTGCCGCCTGATTCCAGCGGCTGCCAGCGACTCGCTTGAGATCGTCTGTCCAACGAGTGGGGGGTCTACCTGCGCTGCGTTTACTGGTGCGAGGTCGCCATTCAAGCACCTTGGGACCCCAACGTCCATCGGTTCTTCGAGCAATGTGCCCCGCCCATTGCCACTTCAGCTTTGCGACTCGATGAGCTATGTCGGTAACTCTGGTTCTCCTGCGGATCTCCTCATTTCTGATTTGATCCCGCAGGGATACTCCGAGCATAGCTCTCTCCATCGCCCGCTGAGTGACCCTGAGCCTTCTTATGAGGCCCATTGTCAGCGACCATGTCTCAGATCCGTAAGTCATCACTGGCAACACGCACTGTTCGAAGACTTTCGTCTTCAGACACTGAGGGATATTGGACGAAAAGACATCTCGAAGTTTCCCGAACGCTGCCCAGCCGAGTTGGATTCGGCGGTTGATCTCTTTCTCAAAATTGGACCTACCTAGCTGGATCGTGTGTCCTAGGTATATGTACTCGTCTACAATTTCGAGTGCAGAGTTCTCAACGATTACCGGGTGGAGCGGAACATGAGCGTTAGACATGATCTTCGTCTTACTCATGTTCATTTTTAAGCCCACCTGTTGAGAAACTCTGCTGAGATCGTTGAGCATTGTATTGAGGTCTCCCAGAGTCTCTGCCATCACGACTATATCATCGGCAAACCGTAGGTGGGTGATGTACTCGCCGTTTATGTTGATGCCAAGTCCGTTCCAGTCCAGAAGCTTAAAGACGTCTTCCAATGCAGCGGTAAATAGCTTCGGGGAGATAACATCTCCCTGACGCACTCCTCGCTGTAATTGGATTGGCCTCGTATTCTGATCCTGTATACGGACTGACATAGTGGCGTTTTCGTACAAACACTTCAGCGCTTGGATGTACCGATAGTCGATCCGGCATCTCTGCAGTGATCTCAATACAGCCCAAGTTTCCACCGAATCAAAGGCTTTCTCATAGTCCACAAACGCTAAGCAAAGTGGCCGGTTATACTCTTCGGTCTTCTGTATAACCTGCCGCAGCGTATGGATGTGGTCTATGGTGCTGAAGCCTTTTCGGAACCCGGCCTGTTCGGGAGGCTGGAAGTCGTCGAACCTACGAGCGAGACGATTCGTAATGACTCTCGAGAACAACTTATAGACATGGCTCAGCAGCGAGATGGGTCTATAATTCTTCAGCAGGGTATTATCGCCCTTTTTGAAGAAAAGAACCACCACGCCTCTGTGCCATGCCTCTGGCGTTATGCCCTGGTCGATGACGGAATTGAACAGTCGCTGAAAGACTTTAAGGACCGGTTTTCCACCTGCTTTCAGGAGTTCCGCTGTGATTCCGTCATCACCTGGCGCCTTGTTGTCCTTAAGTTGTTTGAGAGCCATACTAATCTCGTATAGGCTGACGTCCGGGATATCTTCGGTATAGTGTCGGGTCAATTTGGCTCTGGGATCTTTAGCCAAATCTTCAACAGGCTTCTGTGTTGACGTGTACAGCTGTCCGTAGAACTTCTCAACCTCTCTCAAAATCTCAGGTTTAGACGAAATGACACTACCACTGTCGGTCTTCAGTCGCGTCAGCTGGCTTTGACCGATAGACAGATCTCTCGCGAACACCTTTGAGCCTATAGCAGTATAGCCTATAGCAGTTATAGACCTATAGCAGTATACTAATCAGTAACTTTGTCTATCTGCCTGTCACCTTTTCACGGCTTAACTGCTGAAGGGATCTTTCAAAATTTCAAAATAGATACAGTATACTATTATATCCCGGCAAATCAAAAAGTTCCCACTGGATTTTTAAAAACCAAAATTCACTCGAACGGAGTCGCGGGCTGAAGCCTGTGTACTATGTCCGGACTTAAATTTGCTACCGTCATTACTCTAGCGGCACGCTATGATGGCCGGTTTGACGTTTGTCCGCTCATGAAGTTCCGTATTAATTGATAACGACTTTGAAGGAAATAATTGTATTACTTTATTGACGATAGTGATGTGCAGAGATTCATAAATTTTATCGAATGTAGTTTTAGGTTTAGGACTCAAAATTTATTTATTAAATTGATTTCTTAAATGTATACAAGTGTAGAAAAATCAGTTTGCACCATTTAAGGGGTGAATGTACTTGTGAATATGAACAATTTTCACTATGTGGACAAACCTCTGAAATCGCAAAAAAATATCAATAAATTTTTAAAAATGGAATCTAATACGATCGTCACATAGGATCGCTGGCTAGCACAACTACTACCTCCGGCAAACTCGCGTCAATGCTCAATGCAAAACAAAGCAGTTTCGAATTGACGTTGCTTCGAAAAGTATAAACTGTCAGTGCAATGCGATTGTGATATAGTTTTGACCTGGCTTTGGATTTCAAATATTGATACTGCATTACTGTTGACCCTTGCTCGTTAATTTGGACTCTGTTCAAGCCCTTTGTTGTGGATTTCGTCGATATGACCGAACGTACGCAGAGAACTGTTCTAAATAGTCAGACACGTGAGTTCGTAATACGCCTTCGTAACTATTTCGATCGTGAAGCTCAAAATGGAGGGCCAATTTTACCTATAACGTCAGTGGTTGAACGCGTAGCTGATGCGCTTATTATTATTATTAATTATTATTAATTATTATTAGTAGTTGTCCAATAGGACAACGAACTGTTAGACGGATAACTAAAAAAAAATATGGCGAGACTGGCACAGAAGAAAATAAACTTCACACACCAAAAAAGAGAAAACGAGCAAAACCAGTCGTAGGCATCGATAGCTTTGATGCCGATGCTATCCGAAGACATGTTTACGGCTACTATTTACAGAAGGAGTATCCAACAAGAAAAAAGTTGGTGCATTCACTGAAGGAAGCTGGATTATTCTTCGGTGGGGAAAGTTCTTTAACGAAGATTTTGAAGACCATTGGATTTCGATACAAAAAACGCAAAATATTGATGGAAAGATTTGATATAGCGATGGCAAGGTATACTTTTTTACGGCAAGTGAAAGAAATCAAAAATTGGCAAAATGTTGTGTTCTTGGATGAAACATGGCTTAATGCTAACCATACTGTAGGCCGTTCTTGGAACGATGACACAGCAGCATCTACTTCCAAAGTTCCTGTAGGAAAAGGATCGCGACTTATAATTTGTCACGCCGGAACCATCAACGGGTTTGTCGAAGGTTCTCTCATGGCTTTTGCGTCAAAAACCACTGGAGACTATCATGAAGACATGAATGGAGAAAAGTTTACTGAATGGTTTACCTCAATGTTGTGTAGCCTCCCTGAACCATCTATTATAATTATGGACAACGCCCCATACCACTCGATGCAAATTGACAAGCCACCTGCCCAATCCCAAAAGAAAGCTGATATCGTCGCATGGCTTCGTAAAAATGGCGTAGATGCAAACATGAATATGTTAAAAGCGGAATTAGTACGTCTTTTAAAAGAAAACAAACCAACCAAGATCCGATACGTCATTGACGAAATAGCATTAGAACATGGGCACAGAGTTATACGGTTACCGCCTTACCATTGTGAGTATAATGCGATTAAGTTGGTGTGGGCTCAAATTAAGGGATATGCTGCAAGACACAATACAGAACCCCCATTTACCACAAAAAAAATGCTAAAATTATTAGAAGAAGCTTGTGAACATGTGACTAAAGGAGACTGGGAAAAGGTTGTGAATAGAACTGTTAAATTAATAAGGGAAGATTATGAAAGAGATGTGAAAATAGATAATATTATAGAAAACGAACATATAATTATTAATGTATGTGATGATAGCAGTGACGACAGTGAAAATAGTAGTATGGACGAATCTGATTAATTATGGCCTTTTGTGGCACCTTTTTTGGTATCTTTTGTATTCATATGTTTCTTGTGTGCATATAAAGTATGTATATTCATTTTCGTTCAAATATTCAGTTCGTTCAAATAAATTAAATAAACATATACATTTTTGTTTTATTAAACCTATTTAATCAGGTACAAAAACAAAACTTAATTGTTTTTTGTTCGATAATAAATTGACATTCCACATCACTATTGTAATGTGTCAAACCGGCCATCATAGCGTGCCGCTAGTGTAGAGCTTTTACGTCTCATGCGTCCCTTCAAGTTACACGGATGTAGATTATAATGAAACACAAAGCGACAAACTACAAGAAAAGAGATTTAAGATAAAGTATATTATTTAAAAATTCAGTTATAAATAGGTATAATTAACCAGCTGATGCCCGTGATTTGCAAGCCTCGAAGGCTTAACGTTTAAAAAAATGAAAATTTGAAAAGAGGTGTCTTTTTAAGTTTTCACTAATTTAAGGATATAATTTCAAAATAATCCTTCTTAGTGCACATCTTGGATACTCAAGAAATGCAACAAGAAGTTTCAGTTAAAGTCGAATAACTTATTAGCCTATAGGCTAGATAATGGTAGTAGGAAGTAAAGTACCTAACCATTATGGTACTTAAATATAATAAAATACTAATAAAGTACCTAAGCATTATTGTACTTACCTAATAGTAAGAAGAGAAACCAAAATAAATTTTGCTTCCAGTGGCTCTACCACAGATAAGGAATATCTGTGGGCTCTACAGTCTACATAACATCAATGAACAATTAACTGTGAGAGACGTATGAACTTACTTAACGCGAACTTAACGTAACGTAAGCAGGTATTGCGCTAAATTATTTAAATCCGGACTCCTACCAAAACAAATCTTAATTGGATTATTCACATAAGATACTAATTATTCGTTCAGCGTTCGTGTATTGGAACGTGATAATAGGTAGGTTTAAAATCGATATTTAACCTTTCATTTATAAATTCAGAAATACGTTCAAGGATTTTCGGAAATTCGAACCCCCAAGGAAATTGAATAGAAGAGTCAGGACTCGGGGGTAGTAAAGTGTGTTTGAAGAAACATTTTTTCAACATAAATTGACGCGATCGAAGTCGTGGGCATTATCTAGCTAAGGATATATAGGTTTGTAGGTTCGCAAGGGCGTCGCCAGGTAGGGGCAGGGGGTGGCAGATGCCCCCCCCCCTAGAGATTTGAAAAAATTGTTTGCAATGTCAGTGGAAAGTTGTGGTTTTTTTTTTTACCCGACTGGGTATATGTGTTTCACCTGTGTGTATGTATGTCCATTCCTATGTCCGCTTGTAACTAATCAACGGCTCAACGGATTTTGATAAATGATACGTCATTAGATTTGTCTCAATGACGCGAGTGTTATAGGGTACCTAAATTAAAAAAAAAATCAAAATGGCAGACTTTATGCGCTTTAATGTGCGAGCTGAAAAAAATTTTTGTCTTCAAGACCCTCGAGTGGGGTATCAAAATAAAGGGATTCAAAAGGCAAATACGAAAATGTATAAATTTATATATTTGGAAACAATTTGGAGTGATAAATCGTAGAAAATGACCGTTTCCTATGTCAGTTCGTAACTACTTAACGGCTCAACCTATTTTGATAAATTATACGTCATTAGATTTGTCTTGACGGCGCAAATGTTACTGGGTACATAAAATTCATAAAAAATCAAAATGGCGAATGTTATGCACTTTAATGTGCGGGCTGAAAAAAAATTTTTTCTTCAAGACCCTCGAGTGGGGTATCAGAATAAAGGGCTTTAAAAGGCAAGTACGAAAATGTATACAATCTATATGTTTTAAATCAATTTGGAGTGACAAATCATGAAAAACAAAATAAATAACAACTACACTGTAAGTGGTACGGTGGTAGTTTATTAATTTTTTAGTTCGTTTTTTAGCATGGCCGTCGGGTTTTTTTAATTTTTAAATTATAGCTTGTTTAATATGTTGTTAGGATCACTACCACTAGTTGGTTTATCCAAGTTTGCAGCTTCGAAAGACCTGTGCTAACTTTGCAGCACTCAAAAAACCGCGAAATTTTCGCGCATTTTTGATTTTTTCAATTTTTTTTCCTCCGTTAAGGTTAAACCTCACCCGTTGCACTATTTTCGTACCAACTTATTAAAAACGTATCTATAAAAAAATCTACAGTCAGTTTCAAAAGCTGTCGACTGTACCAACAATACTTTTTACTTTTCCTATACTATAATATCAACTTGCCCCCCCCCTTGGCCATCGGCTGGCGACGCCCTTGTAGGTTCGTGATTTTCCCCTCGGCCTAGGACTACTAGGACTAGGCCTTAATGTTGGTGTTGTCATACGTCGTAGTCTCAATCGATAGAATATGTCCACCGCTGGACAGAGGTCTCTTGCGAGGATCGCCACAGTAGGTACACGATCTTGTGCCGCATATATCAAGCGGCGGTCAGCGACTTTGCTTGATATTTTATCAAAGCTAGCCCTGGTTCAAGCAGGATCAGCTTTGTATTCAGGGAAAATTGGAGGCCGAAGGTTTCACCTTCACGAAAATTTGCATTTTCCTGCGGTTAAGACTTGGACACATTATAACAGCTGCGACGCGCTGCCGCAACCGCGACGGAGAAGTACCTATACAATTATTATTGTGGATTTAAATAAAAATATGCACTAAATGAAATACAACAGTCATGAAAATGTTAAGTTATCTCTATAAACAACAGAGTTACTCATAGTATATTTTCGCTATTTTTTTAATGAGTTAATGAAAATGAGCATAAACAAACACAGTAGTGATACAGTTTTTTATTATCTCCATTAACTAAAATAGTAATAAGCCTAAGGACCTGCACAGACAAGGGGCACGTCTGGGTGCGCGCGTACGCGTGAACTAATTGTAATAGAAGGAACTGCACCGTCACATTGCAGTGCGCGAGGGTAACGGTGACGACTCGGCTTTGCATTATCCTTCCCACGTTTTTCATCTCAATCGAGGCGGAGACTAGTCTACTACTCAGAAGATATTATTATGCACACAGATGCAGTTAATATCTATTCCTTCACTCTCGTAGTCAGATGGAACGTCACAGGATACGACCAGAGAGAGATCAGGCGCAGGACCGACGGCTTTATGTGTTCTCCGAGGGGTGTATCTATTTATCTATCACCGCCAACTTCCGACTCCACTGAGAATTTATTGACAGAAAAACCAAAAACCTCACAATTTTTGGCTCGACCAGGGAATCGAACCCGGGACCTCGCGATCTACAGTCGAATATGCTAACCACTAGATCAATGAGGCAGTTATTGTTTCCGAACCTTATAAATACGAATTTCAACCTAAACACTTAATATTTCCGTTTCGATCTTAAATCCGCGTTCAAAGTAACACACGCACACACACATACACACTTAAGATGGAATTAATGAAGGCACTTTCCATTCATTATTCGCTTCTTAAACGCTAAGAGGCTGTTGAATCTATATAGGATCAATCGGAATGTTTTTATTTTATATTTACCTACCTGCGCTGCGATTACATACTATATTGAGCTTGTTTTTAACATTACCTATATACGATAAAAATAATTATGTATACAAATTACGCAAAATTATTATTATCCATACTAATATTATAAATGCGAAATTATATATAATGTATATCTGTCTGTCTGTCTGTCTGTATGTCTGTCTGTCT
Organism: Melanargia galathea; assembly: GCA_920104075.1. NCBI lineage: Eukaryota > Metazoa > Arthropoda > Insecta > Lepidoptera > Nymphalidae > Melanargia > Melanargia galathea. Next base: position 19,109,668 of record OV049859.1, read on the forward strand.
GTTTGCTAGCTTTTCACAGCTGAACGGTTTAACTGGTTTAGATGAAAGATACACAGTTAGCTTTACATCTCGGGGGTGGATATAGGCAACTTTTCATCCCAGAAAAGCAAACAGTTTCCGTGGGATTTTTAAAGAAAACCTTAATCCACGCAGATGAAGTCGCGGGCATCAGCTAGTTATTAATAATAATGCTACTTAACTAGCAGGTGAATAATGTCCAATTAGCCTTAAATGGTTTCCAACCTTCGCAAGGGAATGGCACTAGAAGAAGAAGTAGGTGATGATTTTCACAAAATTTTCCCTTAGTCTACGAATAAAGTTTAATATAAGATTTGTTTAAAAGGATTTTATCTCGAGCGCGCACCAAACAAACGAAGTTTGATTCTTTTAATTAGGTTTAGGTTTATAATTTGTTAAATTTTGTGTAAATTAGTTGAAATATGACGATAATTGTTGAAATTTTCGGAAAAAGCCGCTTGAAAGGTTTCATCGAAAACGCTGCGTAATCCCTTTGAGTTACAAGTGTAAATTAAAAATTTAAAAAACCCCCGACATTCGCCATTTTGTGGCGGCGGCCATCTTGGATTTGCATAATGCTATTCTACTAGTCAAGCCCTTTCATTTGATACTCATATTAAGGGAGTTATAAATATATGTAATCCACTATTTTGTAGCGGCGGCCATCTTGGATCGATTTTCATCAAACATAGCTAACAACACTCTCAACTAATTCACCTTTCAAACGAAAAAAACCGCATTCAAATCGGTTCACCCGTTTGAGCGCTAGAGGGGAACAGACAGACACACACACACACACACATACACACACACACACACACAGACACGTCAAACTTATAACACCCCGTCGTTTTTGCGTCGGGGGTTATAAATAAAACAATGTATGGTGGGATAGAAGTAGTAGCGGGTAATCACTACCCGTGCGAAGTCGTGGCGGGTCGCCAGTGTAATATAATTAACAGACGGTATAAACAGCGATAAACACACCACTATATCCACTATCCACATTGTACGCGATATAATTTACACGTACCTAAACAATAAACAAGTCGTATGCGGCACGCACGCCATCAGCGCCAGTCCGTTGGGTGCGCTGTATTTGCTAGGCTTCAGCATCCGGCCACGATTACCGTAAGTAGATCATCGCTCACGAACCGGCCGCGGGACGCACGCGAATCCTATTGAATCCGTCTGTCGGTCTGTAGGTACATACATGTGTCGCGTGTCCTTACAATCATATCTATATTTTTAATCTCGTTACTACATACGTGTGTGACATGATTTGCTTGTCGCAGTGTTATTAAAACATGTCCTATTATATCCATGTACGAGTAGCTAAGCTGTATGTCCATGTAACTAATGCCCACGACTTCATTCGCGGTGGATTCAGATTTACACACTTCATCCACCGCCTCCATCCCTATTTAACCTCCTCGGGGGTTGAATTTCCGAAAATTCTGGAACATATTTCTTCATATTCAATTGAATGCTCAAATACCAATTTAATAGATAGATATACTTAACTGGAAAAAATACTGACTCTCATACAAACTTACATCCTCTTTATTCCCCTAGGGCCTAAGGGATCAAATTTCTAATAATCCTTTCTTAGTGAGTGCCTACAGCTTAAAAGGAACTCACTGTTAAAATTTCAAGTTTTTCAGTAGGTTAGGCTGTGCGTCGCTAGATCAGTCATTCAGTTGGACTAGTCATTTTATGTATGTATAGATTGGTCGTATTGTTTGGATCTTGGACTTGAGTCCCAAAAAAATTTAATTAGTATTAAGTCTTCCTAACAACTTAGTATAAGAAAGTAAGGTGAAATGATAATGATTGAAGTCGACTGAAAATGAAATATAATATAGCATCACCTAAACGGATTTATCTTAAGTAGGTAAACCCGATTCATAATATAATTCGTATGTATAAAGTGTATTGTTTAGTTGAGAATTAGTCCGTCTGCGATGGCCAGGTGAAAGTTTCCGGGCTGTAAGGGGATCACCGGCCGGGCTCAGGCATTAGTCGACCACCGCATACGTCACTGGACTTAGGGTTTGCTTAGGAAACTTGATTACGGAGTTTCGGCCATGTTACAAAGCATTGTATACAGTATAAAATAGAGGTTTAACAGGTAAACCTAGGTTGTCCACAAATCTCTAAATTAAAGTGACAGGTCCTTACAGTTTCTACTTGTAGTGCTATGCTTTTTGCAACATTTTCTGTGTCAGTCAGTTTCTGACCTGTCAAATAGTTTTAGATAGTTAAGTCATTACAAGATTTTTGTACAAACGAATGGGCACCAATATTGGCCAATTAATAAGTTTTATAGTAAGAATTATTCTATAGAAAAATTAAATTAAAATCCCTTGTAATTTCCCGTTTCCCTAAGATCCATATAAGATCTAACTCGTGTATTGAAGGTGATGTTTGTCTAGATCGCCGTGCTAATAATAATGTCCTCCTGACCGAATTTCGGCCACGGCGGCTAATCTCAACCGAGGCAGAGACTAGCCATCTGCGCAGGAGATATTATAGTGCACAAGTGTGTGCGCATACACAGGTGCACTCTCTATTCCCTCACTCTCATAGTCCGATGGGACGCCGATGCGACACGACCGGAGAGAGATTAGGCGCAGGACCGACGGCTTTACGTGCTCTCCGAGGCACGGTGGTGTATCTAACACCGCCAACTTCCAACTCCGGGCTGGCACTGAGAATTTCTTGACAGAAAAACCCAATACCTCATTTTTTTTTTTTGCCCGACCCGGGAATCGAACCCAGGACCTCGTGATCCACAGTCAAACGTGCTAACCGCTAGACCAACGAGGCAGTTTTTTTTTTCGCCGTGCTATTCAGTAAATGAATGATGTGGAGACAAAGTCAAAGTCAAAGTCAAATAAACTTTATTCAAAATTGATACACTGTACACTTTTTGAAAGTATAAGCACATATATTAGAAGTGAGGTAGGTAATGGTAATAATTACTTACGAAAACTTAAAAACAACTTGATGTACATACCTATTTATAGTTTGAAGAGATGTTTAGATATGTTAATAGATATCGTAGAGTCAACAATAAAGCAAAAAAGATCAAAAATTTTAAGCACGCATTTTTATAGAAACTTTTAAATATCACACGTTTGTCTACAACAGATCGAAGCTAAAACTAGTTATATAAATAAATATAGCTTAATTTAAATAATTAAACACAAGGAAGCACTATATCGCACCCCGGCAAAAAAAGTGTCACAATACAAAAATACCTGTTTCGAGAAAATGTAACTTTTATAGATTTTTGTTAATTATAATGTCAATAATTTAAAAACTATAATAGTCAGATTACTGAAATTTTATGTGTAAATAGGTTATATAAATGTTTATTATAAGGCTTTAAGTTGAACAGCAAAATCGTATTTTTTTTTAACTAACTTTTAAGAAACTTTTAATTAGATGTATATTATGACTCTTTTTTCGATTGAAATGTCTGTAGTTTTTAAAATAATACACTTTTTTATGTATGTATCACCATTACTTTTATTATTAAAAGTATTCAATATTAATTAAACATAAAGAAAACGTAACCAAATTATAAAATTCTTATTAAAATAAAATAAAAAAACATCAAACACAAACTTCTTAATGTAAATTACTAGTTTTGGCATATTTAACATTCACTAACTTCAGTCTTATTTCAGTCTTTGGCAGACAAAAATATAAAAAATTAGTCTTAGGTAGAGCTAACGTGAAATTATGTTCCTTATTAATATATGTAAATGCAATCATCATTATTACTTTTATTGGTGAACAGTAATTACTTACAAAACGTACCTACCTATGGTACAATGAAAAAAAAATAAGCAAAGTAAAAGTATCATCAGTCCAATCATGTTTTAAAATAAAAAAAGTTACAAAACAAAGTGCTTTGTGAAAACAAATAATAATATTTTGGACGTGAACTTTACAATCAACTGTGAAAGGGTAAATTACTTACTTAAGAGATTTATAAAAAGTTTCGTAAAATTTGGGAATGTGATTGTTTTGTAATAAATCTGTAAGATCCCTTAATTTTGTTTCTTTAAGTTTTGGCTTAAACCTATACGCTGGTTTGAGGGAAATTGAATTAAGATTTTTTTTTCGCGTTAGTACTGTTTCGGAGAACTGATCATCTTTATAAGAAGTTTTAAACAACAGCTTCGTGGGGTCATCTTGTAACAGTTTGAAAATCTTCACTTCAGAAATTTTAAAAGATTTGGCTGTAGCTAACCCAATATCCTCGGACAGACGTTTCAATGAATAAAAATCACTGGATGACATTTCTCTCACGATATAGGGATTGCCTTTTTTCTTAGCGCATTTAATAGCTTCAATGTATTGACTAGGGACATAAATCGGACCTGACTTGAGTCTTCTTTGTATTTGCTTTTCTATTGTTGAATGGACAGAGTCAGCTTCATTTTGTGTATGTCCAGTAATTAGGTATTTGTGTGTTATAGACTTTATTTTAGGGAATTTTACCAGCGCATACAAGTAAATAGAAATTATGAATCTATTTTTGTTCTGACCGCAACAATTGTCCGAGTAGAATATTAGATCTAAGCCTGGTCCATCGTAATTTACCACACTACTTTCAACAAACTTGAACAAACAAGAACCAATTTCATCAGCTCCGCGGTTTGCTTCTCCTTCATGCCAATAGAAACAATCGGTTTTATCATCACCGATATGAGATACTGTAAAATTGAAGGTATTGAGTTTCGATTTGTAATAAAAAATAGAGGTATTGCCACGTGGAAGTTGCAGGACTGCTTGCAAATCATAAATAGCAATCATTTTATTTGGACCATGTTCTGATCTTCAGTTTCGTGCAGCTTATTTTCATATTTTTTCGAAGTAGATGTATCATGATCTAAAAAACAAAATAAATAAGTGAATAACTGAAGCCAGCCTCTTGTGGTGAAAAATGCAAACTAAAATGTACAAAAAAAAAATAATAATAATAATATAATTATACTTAAATACTATGATGTAAAACATTAACCTTGCACTAAATCATCAACATCGTCGTTCATAGCATCCTGATTACAAATATTTTGTGTGTTACATCTTTCGCTAGCCAGTTGTAGTATCAATGCTGCTCGACTATTTTTATTCATGTGGAACCTATAAAAAATACACTGTTAGTAAAGACTGCAACTACTTAATTCCAAAAAATGTCATGTTATTAAGGTTAATCACAATAACATCTATTTAAAAAACCAGTCATAAAAAGTATAATATAGTCATAAGATTGTTTTAGTTCAATTTCATACAGGAAAAAAGACCGAACACAACATATAATTCGTGATTATTAAAATATTTTAGAAAAAAAAAGACATTACATGTATTGCGTCTTTATAATATTCCATAAAACGCGAATTTAGATCAGAAATATTCGTAAAAAAAGACCCTTTACAGATTATGTCTGTTTTTTATATGACGTGGCAATATTTACAATGATTTTTCGTCAACAATATAGTCATAACACAGATTGTGTCACATTTTTCGTAAAAAAACTATTATTTTAATGTGAAACTTACCGATAAAGTCACATCACACGATAAAACGCTTTTCTGGCGACACAATACACGTCTGCTCCGTAATAACTCAAATATGACACTGTTCACGCCGGTGATCGGAGCGAAACGGCTCCGTGAAAAAGAGTACTTAGTGCCATCTAGCGGTAACCATGCGCCACATAATAACGATGTTTTTACAGCCGAACAAATGAAGTGCGCGCTATTTAATGCTGGAATTATGTCATTTTGTACACAATATGTGTTATGACACTTTTCTTGCCGGGGTGCGATATATTGAATGAAAAAGTGTGTAAATGCCTGGCTATAAAATTAGCTACATATACCTAATATGAATTAAAGACATTTGACCTTTTATCTCTAAAGTGGGTCTTAGACATTGCGCAATGCGCATTTATACTAAAAAACGCTTGAACCCAAACAATCAATAATTAGTATTTATTATCACACAATAGCGTTGACGGTCCGGCCCAGCGTCAATGTTTTCGCGTGAGCAAAACCTCCTTACTGTATTATAAGCAAGATGTAAAGCCAAGGTTTTGCTGTATTGCTACTTGGGGATAAACAAAAAAAAAAACGAATCGGTAGTAAAAGACAAACCATAAATTCAGAAACATATCTCCTTGTTAGTCAAGGGCTAACCACAGAACCTTAGCGCAATACTAAACCTACACGGTGCAATAATAGTACATTATTGCAAAGGCCGGGAAGTAGGCAATTGTAGGTCGAGTATGAGTTTGAAGGCCGAGCCGTAGGCGAGGACTTCACTAAATACGAGACAGGCAATTGCCATTTCCCGCCGAGGCATATATAGTGCTTTTCTCAAACGAATGCAGGGAAATAAAACACACTTTATGTTTTCGCCAGTAAAAAATTTCGATTTCTTGCTTTTGAATCCGGTCGATTGTTGTTTAAGATAAGTAGTTAAATTCCCATAATTTTTCAAGTTAATACCCATAATGTAGGCTTTTTAGTTTTAGCAATCAGTGAATAGTTTCGGAGAAAATGTTCACTTTTTTCTCGTTTTTCCAACTCATAAATGCGTTAAATATCTGTTCAATCAATCATTGTGCAATCTGAAATACTAACCCTACTACCTCAATAACATTGCGCAATTCTTATGGCCTGTTTCACCACTTACTGTTAAACTGTTTGATATATATCTAACCAATAAAATATCTATTGTATAAATCTGTTTGATATATTTTTTCTGTTTCACCGCTCAAGTCTCTGTTAAAATATCTACCATGTAACTATCTCTGAGTTTATCTAAAGCACGGAGCGGCAACGCCGCATTATGTGAGTGCTACATTTCTGTTCAAGCAGTTTCGAGATGACGCTCCCTTCCCAAATTAAACGAAATCTTAATTTTTTAATTTTTGTTTATGCGTTAATAAATGTATTGGTTGCAACAACATGCATTACATGTTTTTATTGTTGAAAAACTTTGATTTTTATTTTATTTCTATTTTCTTTTAAATAATTTGTTAATACTAAAATAAAAAAATAAAATTACGTAAAACGAACCGCACATTGCCGCCAAGCGCCAAGTCACTTGACAATAATTGATCTAATTCTAATATAACTTGATGTTTACCATATTTATTTTATGTGGTTTGTTATGTTTATATTGTTTGTTGTTAATTCAGTTTTGTGTGGTGTACAAAATATGGCTACAAGTGTAAAAGATCTGGTTGCATAGTAGTGCAGTGTTAACAATAATCTGTTTGCTGGGGATATAGCCGCGTTTCTGGAATGCAAATATAATTACTTACTTACATCCAATTACTAATATAGGTAGGTACCTACTTAGGTAACTACTGAAATCCAAATTCAAAATACCTAGGTAACTTTATTCGAAATTGGTAGGTACACGTTTTGAATGTCATAATATCTCCTACGTGGTTGGCTAGTCCCCGCCTCTGTTGAAATTGGCCGCCGTGGACGTGACATGCGTTCTAGAAAATCGTCAAACTCGTCTTCTAAAAACTCAAAACGATCCATGTCTACCTATTCACAACTAGCAACAAGTATCTCGAAGAATTCAAAAATACTGCAACACTTCGCGGGTCATTTTGAAACTGCTATTTTGACAGATAAAAAATAACAGCCACTTGATGTACTTGATAAATTATCACAGAGTTTATGTGCTAGATTGACTTAACGGACACTTGTGAAACAGAAATTTGAACACTATCTGTCATGTAAGTTAGGGATAGTCTATCAAACACTTTATCTACCAGTGGTGAAACAGCCCCTTAATATTGTACAATGTTATTGTATGTCTACGGTGCGCTTAAAAGCATTTTTTTTCTCGCACCTGCTACAGAGTTGTATTGCCTTTTCTTAACTTAGGTATGTCATTTCTTATCATCATGTGCAAATTCTTTAAAATTATAGTCTATTCTTGGAGTGGAATTGTTAAACTTCGCTTATCCTATAATGTTATGATAATCATTTAAATACATACCTACACTACGAAGTGAAATCGATTGTTACCGAATCGCCCTTTTTGCAATTCAATAATGGAAATGATCAACGATTATCCGGCGGATTCACTAATTCCATCCAACAGCGTTTCGGTAAGTGGTAAGTAGTTAATTTATACGTGATGTCCTAAATATAATAAAAAAATAATTCATAGGTCGTAAACTTAAGTTTACTGGCTATAATTCGTTTGATTTTTTGTCACACGGCATATTTTATTTCACTACTATGGATGTCTGTTGCCAAATCTATAGGAATAAATCATAAATGTCTGTTTGTAAATCGAAATATCTGATTAATTTTGTATGGGAAAATGTTTTTTCTTTTATTTTATTTTTTCGTCAATTTTCCAGTGTGTTATTCTGCTATTTGGGACGGGGACAAATAGGTACAACAAATCTGCAATAACCATGAAAATCGCTCCAGCCATTCTCGAGTTATAAGTGTTCGAACTAACACGACTTTGTTTTATATATATAGATTACACCTGTTAGAAGTGTTCAGTGAGATAAATAGTATCCACGTGCGCCGAGACAGACATTTTAATATCTACCATGTGATAATAATTTATAATATATATACGAACCGGCCACGCGATTGAGGCTATTAAAATGTATAATTAGGTGTAACCTGCTTCTTTAGTATAAAATAATTTTCACCTGACCGAATTTCTGTCATGTCGGCCAATCTTATTGGAGATTTACCAATGATCTTGGCGATATTGTAGTGAACAAAGCTACAAGTGATAATCTAAAAGATTAAAAGTTAAACCTTCTTCACCACGCATTTAAAAGTCCATATCTCGAAAACCAGTAAGTCGATTTTGATGAAACTTTCACTGGTCTCTGTGTTGGACTAAATGTAAGCTAATAAAACTTACAACCGCACTAGTCGCCCCTACGTTTTTCGGAAGTTCCCCTCAATTTCTCTGGTCTGGCATCATTAAACCCTGATTTCCTTATCATGGGACCACCTTTGAAATATCTTCTTTCCAACAAAAAATGAACCATCAAAATCGGTTCATAAACAACGAAGTTATCCGCGAACACATATAAAAAAAAGCATATACCTATACGGTCGAATTGAGAAACCTCCTACTTTTTTGAAGTCGGTTAAAAATAGGTGCTCTTAGATATAATCTATTTTTTAGCCTAAGTACTTCAATATCAAATAATTTTCACCTGACCGAATTTCTACCATGGCGGCCAGTGGAGATTAGCCAAGTATGTACGCTAAAGATATTATTATGGTGCAAAAGTGTAGTGCATTTTTACAAATACCTATTATGTAGGTACTTATTCGCATGAACATAAGTTTGCAAAAACATCAAGGACATGCGAGGTCATAGCGAGGGATATAATGGCACTTCTAGACGAGGAAGAGCTAAGATGAGCTAAGCTATAAAAATGAAGCTGTGATAATTATACTTAGCTTCTATATACTACACTCGCTTTGTCCCCTCAGTGGAAAGGCAGCATTAGTAGGTACATACGTCTTTAGAAATAAATAAGAAACTTTTAATGTAAACCTTGTCATCGAGAGATTATAAAACCTATTTATTTTAATCAACAGATTTAAAACCTGATTAGTTAATTTCTATATACCTATTTATTTAACGACCATACACACGAATATTTTATTTAAATTAGATTAAAGGCCTATATCCGTTATAGTGGCGTAAAACGAAAATCTTGTAAAATCAAATATCAAGTCGTTAAAATAAATCACCGCGAATACGTTCAATTTTTAAGTGACTTTAAATTTATTTAGGAACGTCGAAAAATAATTCATCACATTAATTACCTATATTATGAAATAGTCAATTCTCTATGATTAGGGTAGGGTAGAAGGGGACCGCTATCGGAAACTACGTTATTATTAAAACAACAATATAAACCCTTGTAGTATAACCAGCGGCACGTAAGTCGAGCGGTGACCTTCAAGTGCGCGCAGCATCGTACGAGTGAGCGGGACACAATACGATTGGAGAGCCAATCAGCACTTACGAGGGATCCGAGAGAGCTAATCAGTGCTTACAAACGATCCCCACGCCCTCCCCGCGACCCCCTCACACCCGAGATTTTCGACTTCTGCGTATTGAAGGTCACCGCTCGACATACGTGCCGCGGGTTATGAGTGGTTTAGTATTTAGTATTTTTGAAACTATAAATGTACAGCGTGCAATCCGCGGCGACAACTTTAGGTATTTATCTACCCAACGTTGGTTGACCACTAGCGTCAGCTGCTTGCATTACATTGCAAACTTTTAAAAAATACAGGAAATATTTAAATTGTATTTTTCGCGTTTTTTTTGTGGTATGTTGTCAGTAATCATCACTACTAAGTATCTGTCTGCTTTTTCGATTGCGGTCTCATTATAGCTAGATTTTTCTGACGACCTCCCTGGCGCAGTGGTGAGCGCTGTGGTCTTATAAGTGGGAGGTCCTGGGTTCGATTCCCGGCAGGGGCAATTTGAGATTTTATAATTGCTAAATTGTCTCTGGTCTGGTCTGGTGGGAGGCTTAAGCCGTGGCTGGTTACGACCCTACCGACAAAGCCGTACCGCCAAGCGATTTAGCGTTCTGGTACGATGCCGTGTAGAAACCGATCTGGGGTATGCATACCTCTTCCAAGTTAGCCCGCTTCCATCTTAGACTGCATCATCACTTACCATTAGGTGAGATTGCAGTCAAGGGCTAACTTGTAGTTGAATAAAAAAAAAAGATTAGGTAGATATACCTCATTGTACCACACCTATTAAGTATAATAGGAACAGTTTCTTTGGGAACAGTACCTACATTGAAGTACGTATTAAAACACCACAAAGACATTGAAAACCAAAACATCAATCCAGGAAAACGATTTATCTCGTAACAAAAGTAACTCGATCATTTTATCTGATGGCATGACAACAGAGTCTTGTCTATTTCACCCCACCTAGCTGATAACTGTAACAATTCTCGAGTTGAGACGAAATGTCGGATTGTGATATGTTAATTATAAAATACTTATTCAGCTGTATCGACCGTAGTTGAAGTACCTATATAATTTCTACCGTCGTTGTTAGGTCGTCAACTCGTCAGCTAAGAATGGAAACTCTTACAACTAACTTAGAATTTCTTGTAGCACAATCTGTCAAAGTATTTGCTAGATCTACTGAACGTATAATTATTTATAATTAATCATTAAAGTCAAGCGTTAAACGATTTCGTGTCAAATAAACACAAATTGAAAATGCTTACAAAATACAAAGTATTTCAAGACGCCTTGTTGTTGGATAGCGACCTAATTAATTTTATACGCGATCGACTACGAACGGAGCCCGCTAGGAGGAAGCGTCATCATTATCTTAGCTACTGCTGCCACAACTTATACGGTGAACATCACGGTGCGTCGTTCAGTCTTTTGTCCCGTCCCTCTTCAATCGCTAACACATTTACCCACTTACGAGTGGGTGAAAACTCGCGAAACGAACGCCATTGTCACAGATCGCTGCCGACACAATACGCCGAGCGCGCTTATCGACTCCGCCGCGTCAAATAAGTTCAAAAGCTCGGTTTAGACGTTCGCTATCGTTCCGTCGTTTGTCAGTTTTCACCCGGAGCGACGATTGTCTACACGATACAAATAGCCTTTTTGATGTCGCACCGCTTGTTTCCATTTTAATTGACACCGCAAAAGTATCGCACGCCTCGTGGAGGGAAGATCTTACAATGAGGCGCCACGTATCCGTGAATGAGACTCCGGCAACAAATATATTCGACTTTGACTCGTCATTGTTCGACGCGCGTAGCGAGCGACATTATTTAGAACCCTACTTTACATAACGTCGCGCGCGTTCGTGTATTAATCTCATTTGTGTAATAAAATCTGTGCCTTAGCCGAGCCGATGGCGAGGAGTGATCCGGCCCTGAAATGCGTGCCTCCGCACGATAATCCTGTTAGGTTAAGAAGGTTTCTACATATTACGTGCTTTGCTACGCCTTAAGGATTAAAACGACTCATAACTCGATACTTACGGGAGGGCTGCGTATACCTTCTATTGATTTTCCGGCTGCGGATTACGCTACATGAGCGAGTAACGCCTAGACAATATTTAATCAAGGCGGACTGTGAATAGAGTTTCATTATTGGGCAGCCCGAGCGAGCCGGGCTTAAGCGATTACCCACGGCAAAGATGCAGCGTAGATTTACAGCCGAGCTCGCCGTGACAAGGTGGTCATCGCAAACCCTGGGATCTCGCGCCGGACGACGAAGACAAAGGATGTTTAAATTATTCAGATAGTGGAAAAGCAACTTTAATAGCCCCTGCATAAACGCCATTTGTAAATATTTAACTTTGTCCGCCAAATTCGTTCTAAGGCGAGTGCTTCGCATGAGAGATATCTGAGAACGTCTGGGGGCTAAATCTACCCCGCGGGCGATGGGGGGTCTTCCATAAATAATTAATCTGGAGCGATGTGCGTCGGGTGGTTAACTAAACCCTGCGGCGGTTTACGGTTAGGCCGTCGGGATACCTCAACAATGCTTTGGCCATGGCGTGCACTTTTAAACTAGGCCCGATTACAATAAAAAATAGTACAACGCCTTTAATAAATGAAAGATTGCTCATAGTTTACACTTGTCAGTCCACGTTTGTCTCAGCCAGCCATTAAATTACAAAAACAACACCGAAATGTTATTAAATTCTTTACGTTAATACAATACCGAAAGAGTGTATTAAACTCAAATAATAGTACTTTTTGGTTAGCAATATGATTAGATTCAGCAAAAAATGAAATTGCATCAGTTTAGCATAAAAAAACTGGCGGGCGAAGTGTGTTCGAAACAGTTTTATGTCACTTTTTCTGAGGTAAATTGAAATACCAGTTCGTATTATTACAAGTTTAATACACTTTTCGTGAATAGTTGACGACTGGAAAGTTGATTTATTTACGGTTTTAGCCTGTCTTATAAATTGCTAGATTATAAAATATGGTACATAAATTAAGTTTTTCTAGTTAAAAACTGATATAAAAAAAAATTACTATTCTAATGGATTTCCCTTTCTTTGTTTATTTTTGATATTATAGGCGTCACAAAAATAATAAATGAAAATTCTGTCAAGCTCGTTTTTGAGGCGTTAGCAAAACCTGAGAATCACATTTTTTATGTTACCATTCCTAATCAAAGTAAAGTGAAAAATTCTGAAGAAGATTACAAGTTAGTTACAATAACTGGGACCTATGGCTTAACGTGCTCTCCGAGATATTGTGGAAACGAAAAGACCTAATTCAGATCTCCAAATTCGGTGACCATCCACGAATTTGATCAACACTGCTTCACCAGCGAAATCAAGCGATTTACACTGTCATTTGATATCTACGCCACACATTCGTCGATGGTAATATCATTAAAGAGCAAACAATAGTAGGTACATTGTGATACAAGGATGGATAGTTGGTTATTGCAAAAGAGCTGTCATTAATAAGCCCGAACCGAAGGCGAGGGTTTTTAATGTCACGAGTTTGCAATAACCTATACACCCATGTATCACACGACGTTTTTCACGCTTAAAGCAAGTGACATTTAATTGCTTAAAACGCACTGTATAACTCCGAAAAGTTATAGGTGCGTGCCGGAGAAATATATATCAGGTATTAATTATTTTAAGGCGCCGCCGTATCCGCCACTTTGTACGGTTAATAGTTTACGATGCGAAGCCCCACGGACAAGCAACAAGCGACGTCTTGCGGCTCTTCGGATCGGGCGTGGATTAGGCCAGCTTTGCCGCAAGACACTGCCAGTCATACCTAGCTGTATACTAGGAACTACAGTGGCTATGTTTACTTTGTATTTCCCGGTATTTACCTATAACTAACACGTGATTGTCTCGATCTAACATAATATATATAATGGTAGTGGAGCCCATGATGTTAAACTCGAGCGTCGTCGGGAGCTATTAGATTTTGTAGATTAATTGATAGGAAGACTCAAAGGATAAGCATATAATGTTTTATTAATGTTTGCACGCTCTCTCATCTTCATAGACGATTTTTATAACTTCAGCTTGTGGAAATCGGCAGATTATATATATTTTTTGTTATTTTTGCATCATTTCCTTCAAAATAGAAAAAAAATCCACCGCGCTCGAGATTCGAGAATGTCAAGGAAACGTTTTTTTTTGGAGCTTTTTAATCCTTCCACTCTCGTACCTGCCTACGTTACGTTCAAATAGTCCGATTTTCTTAATTATATACTTTTTTCAGATCGGAATTAAACCACTATACCTACCATCATCTGATGTGCTTTAGTATTTCTGACCACCGGGTTTTTTACGCGTGGCCCTATATAAAAGGCTTATATATGGTAGAGGTTACTCAGCAGGATGCAAGATCCTCCCTTATGTTAATCTGCCGCGCTCGAGTAAATCCCAAAATCCTCTCTTGGGCTCCCTACTATTGTCTCGATCCAACATATCTTTGACTAATTGACAAAGCAAGTTGGATGCGTTGTAAGGCTGCCTATTGCCTGTCCATTGTGAAACGAAGCTATACGCGGTGCCGAGAAGTGTTTAGTAGACCAATCAGATCGTTGAAATAAGATTATTGCGACATGTGCCGTGATAATCTTATTTCAACAATAAGATTATCACAATAATCTGATTGGTCTACTGAACACATCTTCGCTTCAGTGGATAATTAATGACCTTGTCTCATCACTAACAACACGCACTGTTTGTTTTAACTTCACTTATCTAAATTGTTTTTCAATTGCATAGCCAATAAAAGATATTTTACTTAACAAAATTTTAAAAAGTGCTTTAGAATTGTTATATGAATCCGGTGCGGTATTCGTTTCTGTTTCGGAATGAACTGCTGGGTTATTCTGTAACTTATTTAGCAACTGAAAATAGTTGCCAACTAATAAATTTGATATACCTACATTGCTGCTTTACTATGGGAAATTATGAAATGTTTTCATAATTTCACACAGTAAAGCAGCAATGTATATTGAACTAAATAGTTGGCAACTATTTTCAGTTGCTAACTAAGTTACAGAATAACCCCCCTGGTTTGCAATACTCTTTTGACCAAGAAGAAGCAGCAAGAAACTCGGATTATGCTCTTTTAAAAAATTCAAAGATAACGATTAAAGATGATAAAAATCCATACCTACTATACTAATATTATAAATGCGAAAGTGTGTCTGTCTGCTAGTTATTCACGGCTCAACAGTTTAACTGATTTGGATGAAATTTGATACAGAGTTAGCTTACATCCCGGGGACGCACATAGGCTTAAAAACCTAAATTAATGCGGACGAAGTCGCGAGCATCACCTACTATAAAAACCAATAAGAAATTCAGAAACCTACGGACATCCCCATAAACGTTTTTAGCGATAAATATAAAACGAACAGTGGATGTTGTTTAACGAAAAACGCCCCACACATCCTTTGACGTTCACAATTAATGTTATTAGCGCAATCCCCCAACAAGCGGAGGCTTTTAGCAAAAAGTTGCGTCAACTCCGTAATCGAGCCCTAACTAGATTGTGAGCAAGCTTGTCTGGATATTGGATTAGAAACAATTCTGTACGAGTCCAACAGTGGGTACCTATTTGCCCTAACAACTCACACACCTCGGCCTCGCTGCTCCATTATTAATTAAGATAAGATTAAGTATATCAATAAGTACCAACATTGTAGCACTAAAGGCCGATTCGCACATAATCAGTGAAGCATCAGCTTTGCGCAGCATATGCACACTCGTACTAACGCTACTGAACGTTCGCTACCTATACCTATTAAAAGTGTAAATTAACTAGAGCAGAAGCACTAACATGATAACTATGACAAAGGAATGCAAGATGCTTATAATAATTGGTACATAGAATAGTAGAGTAGATAAATACATTTGTAAAGATTAAACTGATGATATCACTTATAATAATTGTTACATAGAATAGTAGAGTAGATAAATACATTTGTAAAGATTAAACTGAAAAATTATTATATATATATATTATATATATAATATATATACATATATATATTATATATATACTAAAATTGCACAACAAACTGCTATACCTATTCTTAGTATTTTCCCAGTTAGTATGTTTCATTCTAAACTGCAATAAGAGAAAAAAAGGCTACAACTTACTTTTTGCAACGCGTCCCGAACCGAATTTTCCTTTCGGGGCGCGTCGCACAAACCACGCATAAGACTTTCATATCCAGTTAGAAACTATACATACTTACAGTTACACCGATTAAACAAGTATAAATTAAAAATTTAAAAAACCGCCATTCGCCATTTTGTGGCCGCGACCATCTTGGACCGATTTTCATCAAGCATAGCTAAGAACTACTAATTCACCTTTTAAACAAAAAAAAAACGCATTCAAATTGGTTCACCCGTTTGAGCGCTACGGTGGAACAGACAGACAGACAGGCACACACACACACCACACCTGCTTTTTCTCTTCCGTGCACCACACACACACACACACACAGACACGTCAATCTTATAACACCCCGTCGTTTTTGCGAGTGAGTGAGTTGGTGCCGTTTTCTATTACCTTACCTTGTATTTCAGTACCTTGGCATAATAGTTTGATTTCGCACTTTAATAACATAGAGTTGTAGAAGGTATTGTTAAATATAATAATAAGCCAAATCACGACACATAATAAACAGACCAGAATTTAAATAGACTGAAATGTTGAACAGCCAATTAGCTGCAGGGCTATTCTGTAAAGCCATTTTCGAATTATAGAGAGTGAATTCGAGATGAGTTTGCTAATTTGTACTCTGTAAAACTCGATAGTACAGGTCTTCTCACTCAAACTCACTTCACTTCGCGAGTGCGTAGCAGATGTTTACAGAATATCAAACCAAGGTGAAGTGAGTTTGCTTTCGAAGCGAGTTATCTCACTTGAGTGAGCTTCGATATCGAGATGGTATTTTAGAGAATAGCCCTACTGCAGCCTATCCGACAAGACTCCGAACGCTTAGGAAATATACATCAAAATTAACATATTAACGAATTAATCCCGAAATCGTGTATTATTAACATAAAATGTCGATAATTGAGTAAGTATAGTGAATAAATAATAAATGCCACCCATCGGAACAGATTAGCATTCGCCAGCAGTGGCGAAACGTTCAATAGTTAAGTAGATAAACGTGGAAAACGCACAAACATTAGCGGGAAATCACTAATACCGCAGAATTCTCAATCAACGGTGGTCGAAATGGCAACCAAATAATCTGTGCGCACCTAATGTACGCATTTGAAAAGTTAAAAGCCCGCCGTTAGGCCGCCGCCACACACGCGACCAATTAACGCCGCGCGCTAATGCCGCGCCGTGTAGAACTGGACTTAGCGGCATTATCGTCTAAATTTGTCGTAATGTTTAGTTGCGAGCGGACAGAGAGATGTTTAACCACTGGACGATGAGCGCGAACCCTTAAAAAAAGCTCGAATAACACAATTACTAACAAGTGTAAATTGAAAATTTAAAAAACCCCCGACATTCGCCATTTAGTGGCGGCGGCCATCTTGAATTTGCAATAGTGCTATTCTACTAGTCAAGCCCTTTCATTTGATACCCATATCAAGGGAGTTGTGAACAAATATATCATCCGCCATTTTGTAGCGGCGGCCATCTTGGACCGATTTTCATCAAACATAGCTAAGAACACTCTCGACTAATTCACCTTTCAAACAAAAAAAACCGCATTCAAATCGGTCCACCCGTTTGAGCGCCACAGGGGAACAGACAGACACACACACACACACAGACACGTCAAACTTATAACACCCCGTCGTTTTTGCGTCGGGGGTTAAAAATACGTGTGTTTCGAACCGAAGTGTTTCTTTGGTAAAACAGACAATAATTCAAAAAGCAATGAACTACGCAACATCAGTTGGACTTATGATGATTTTTTTCACACATCCATATTAATCCAATTTATCATACACATTTATGGCAATATTTTCGAGAAAACAAAGGACTTCGAAGGGATTTTAAATAGCGACGTCTATAGATAAGCACATTTTTTATACGACTGTTTACTTTTTCTTTTAGGAGTTTTCAATAATAATAATTTATGTAATGTACTTAACAAGAGTATAAAAGAGACAGGATGAAGTATGTGTGTTTAAAAAAAATATTTCGACGCCAACAGCTGTTACTAATGTACGATGTTTGCTCCTCTAGTAATATGTCATCTCTCTGTGAGAGTTCATTAGCGGTTTGGGGATACCAATTTGAATGTATACTTTGATCTCAATATGAATTATGCTGCCGTTCGATAAATGCAAAATTAGCTAACCATGTTACCGGTAATACTACTGATTAAACCTCGTTATAATTTTTATGTTTACATCGTTGTATGACATTAACAGAAAGGTCAAGCTCACGGATCTATACGGCTCTAGAAACTAATTTATTTTGTAGAGATAAGTAATAATTATTTATTTGTACAAATTTTAGATTTTTTATTCATTTATTCACCTAGTTAGTTAAGTATATATATGTTGCTTGATTTTTTTTTCAATAAAAGCCACTTTAAGCATGACAAATACTCCCCTTTGCGATAATAGTGTATAGGGTTGGATAATTTTGGCGTTTGGCTTGAACCCACGACCTTTCGGATTTCAGTCCCTAACCGTTGAACCACCTACAAACGCTATAAAACAAATTATTTCTAACTGATAAAATTCTATTATGTAGTTTATTACAATAATTAATATAAAAGTTTTTACACATTTTTAACCCCCGACGCAAAAACGACGGGGTGTTATAAGTTTGACGTGTCTGTGTGTGTGTGTGTGTGTGTGTGTGTGTGTGTGTGTGTGTGTGTGTGTGTGTGTGTGTGTGTGTGTGTGTGTGTGTGTGTGTGTGTGTGTGTGTGTGTGTGTGTGTGTGTGTGTGTGTGTGTGTGTGTGTGTGTGTGTGTGTGTGTGTGTGTGTGTGTGTGTGTGTGTGTGTGTGTGTGTGTGTGTGTGTGTGTGTGTGTGTGTGTGTGTGTGTGTGTGTGTGTGTGTGTGTGTGTGTGTGTGTGTGTGTGTGTGTGTGTGTGTGTGTGTGTGTGTGTGTGTGTGTGTGTGTGTGTGTGTGTGTGTGTGTGTGTGTGTGTGTGTGTGTGTGTGTGTGTGTGTGTGTGTGTGTGTGTGTGTGTGTGTGTGTGTGTGTGTGTGTGTGTGTGTGTGTGTGTGTGTGTGTGTGTGTGTGTGTGTGTGTGTGTGTGTGTGTGTGTGTGTGTGTGTGTGTGTGTGTGTGTGTGTGTGTGTGTGTGTGTGTGTGTGTGTGTGTGTGTGTGTGTGTGTGTGTGTGTGTGTGTGTGTGTGTGTGTGTGTGTGTGTGTGTGTGTGTGTGTGTGTGTGTGTGTGTGTGTGTGTGTGTGTGTGTGTGTGTGTGTGTGTGTGTGTGTGTGTGTGTGTGTGTGTGTGTGTGTGTGTGTGTGTGTGTGTGTGTGTGTGTGTGTGTGTGTGTGTGTGTGTGTGTGTGTGTGTGTGTGTGTGTGTGTGTGTGTGTGTGTGTGTGTGTGTGTGTGTGTGTGTGTGTGTGTGTGTGTGTGTGTGTGTGTGTGTGTGTGTGTGTGTGTGTGTGTGTGTGTGTGTGTGTGTGTGTGTGTGTGTGTGTGTGTGTGTGTGTGTGTGTGTGTGTGTGTGTGTGTGTGTGTGTGTGTGTGTGTGTGTGTGTGTGTGTGTGTGTGTGTGTGTGTGTGTGTGTGTGTGTGTGTGTGTGTGTGTGTGTGTGTGTGTGTGTGTGTGTGTGTGTGTGTGTGTGTGTGTGTGTGTGTGTGTGTGTGTGTGTGTGTGTGTGTGTGTGTGTGTGTGTGTGTGTGTGTGTGTGTGTGTGTGTGTGTGTGTGTGTGTGTGTGTGTGTGTGTGTGTGTGTGTGTGTGTGTGTGTGTGTGTGTGTGTGTGTGTGTGTGTGTGTGTGTGTGTGTGTGTGTGTGTGTGTGTGTGTGTGTGTGTGTGTGTGTGTGTGTGTGTGTGTGTGTGTGTGTGTGTGTGTGTGTGTGTGTGTGTGTGTGTGTGTGTGTGTGTGTGTGTGTGTGTGTGTGTGTGTGTGTGTGTGTGTGTGTGTGTGTGTGTGTGTGTGTGTGTGTGTGTGTGTGTGTGTGTGTGTGTGTGTGTGTGTGTGTGTGTGTGTGTGTGTGTGTGTGTGTGTGTGTGTGTGTGTGTGTGTGTCTGTTCCCCTGTGGCGCTCAAACGGGTGGACCGATTTGAATGCGGTTTTTTTTGTTCGAAAGGTGAATTAGTCGAGAGTGTTGTTAGCTATGTTTGATGAAAATCGGTCCAAGATGGCCGCCGCTACAAAATGGCGGATTATATATTTTTTCAGAACTTACTTAATATGGGTATCAAATGAAAGGGCTTGCGATTGTCGGGGGTTTTTTAAATTTTCAATTTATACTTGTTACTGCAATCGAAAGTACTACAATCGATATTTATGTATACTTAGTATAACTTTTAGGCTAGATAGATAGATATATTGCAAAGCTACTAGCTTCTCGTAAGTACATAAAAAGAAGATAATAAGCCACAATACAATTAAACGTGAGTACAGTAAGCCATATTCAATTAGACTGAATCCCAAATAACCAGAAACTCATACACATAGAGGATTAGATTAGCGAACAGGCAAATTGCGTGCAAATGTGAGCCGAGCTTTCAAACGCATGTATTCAGACGACGCGGCGCGGCGCAGACAGACCCGATTTGGTAATTAATTTTACCGCGCGAAGTGCTCTAAATGCACCAGAAACTATAATCCTCATTAAAATGGGAATATATTCAGTTTACCATCAAATATAATTTCAGCTTCTAAACAGGGAAAATTATTATGAATTTCGCCGAATCCAACGCGCGCCGTTCAAATGTACCTACATATCATTTAATGTCCGTATATCAGTGTGGGTGGCTACATCTTTTCAATTGCATCTATTTGTCTATGGAACGAAAATGGAAAATAATTTTCAATTTCGTACCTATAACGTCAGAATTTTATATCGCTACGAATGTTTGGAAAAATTGAAGGAAATCAATTATTATTCTCGGACGGGAAATATTGTTTTATATTTCCCTACGAAGACGATATGCAAGAGTGTGAAAGCTATTTCATAAATCGAAAACAATTATTTAATTTATATAAATGACAATCAACAACAAAATAAAGCAACATAAAAACTATCATTTTCATTCGTGAGGCGGGCACTCAATTTTTCGCATAGCGCACCACCCAATGAAAACACAAATTAATCTGCTCATTTTTTGCATACAATTTTATTATTATCATCATTGAGCTCAAATATCCGAAAGCGATGCATTTCACGACGCGAAATCCCGTGACACAATGATACTTACGGATTACCTTTGGCGAGATTGAATTATTTCATCATCATAATAATAAAACTGCATTATTACTTTGTGAATCCGGCTCGCGAATGGCGAATGGGTCGGGAGCCGTCAAAAGAGTCGTGTTATGTTTGCGTATGATACGTTCGTAGGTGGAAACGAAATCCTGAATCAATATAGAGCTCCTGCTCTGTGTGTGCGGAGAGCGCCTGTGTCGACGCGATATCCGACATGGGTCCGGATTAAGCGACGTCAAATCCCGGATTAAGCGGCACCGGGATAAAGCGAAGCCGGGTTCGACTGGAGTCCGGGTCAGCGGGATTTCGCCCGGGCAATAAAAGTGTCTGCAGCCGATTTAGGCTGAGCCCGTAGGCAATTCGGCTCGGTTACCAATTGCTAGGTAATTTCGGCGTGCGAGCGCGATCTGTCCGCACAAAGCCGTTCTAATGCCCGCCAATGGGATTAGCCTAGTGTCATCTGGCCCTTACGATTTATTGGACTGAATCAGATACTTATGTCCCAATTAAGATTAGATGTTCCAATGGGATTTCAAACAATTTATATTGAAATATTTTGTAAAAAATAGGAACGTGCTTATGAGGAAAATACTCCACAATCATTAGGAGTATAGACATCTTAGTCTATGTATTGAAACGTTGAAGAGTTTTTTTGCAGTGTTTATCATTATTCGTCTATGCATTGTTTTCCTCTCATTATTTACATGGTAATTTTGACGTTTCATTTTTTTTTTTTCAAATTATTATTTCTTCTCGTAAATTATTGTTATTTTTAGCTCTGAACTAAACGCATTTTGTATTCAAAAACTAACTGTTTATGCAATATCCCCGCTGCACGCGCGTAATTGGAGTTTTTCTAAGCCATAATCCGTGCTCGTTTGGAGCGGCCGTTCAGCTATTGCGGGGGCCCGGGGGCCCGGGGGCCCGCTAATCCGGATCGGAGATTCATTAGGACGAGATTATACTCTATTGAAATCTGGCTTAAGCCCAGAGACGAGCGGATATCATCATTTAATTTGGGTGACGAGCGAGTGCGCGGTACGAAACGATAAGTGCCTATTGATTTCCTATTGACGTGTGGGCGGTATAAAAATAGGTACACGGTTTATGTTACACCTAAGGCTGAGCCCGCACTGCGAAATTTATTCGCGCGATTTTTTTCGCAAAATTTTATGACATATGAAGCTGCACGCACATGCGATTTAAAATTCGCGAGAAAAATATATTAAAATGCGGAATATAAACCGCGCGAATAAAAATCGCGCAAATAAATTTCGCAGTGCGGCCCCGCTCTTAATGATTATATATTTGAGGAAAGTAATACGTACTTTTGCAGATACTTTTTCATTACATTCGTCTACTGCAAGCTATACTAAGACTCGTCGGTTCACGTAGAAGGGTTTCTACCAACACTGCGCTTTCCAGCGCAAGGCTTAATTCATAATTTAATATATAAATATGAGTGTGTGTCTATTCAATCCATGCCAAAACTTCTACAGAGAAATTATTGAGGGTAAGCTTTTTCATTACAACATATAGTGCGTATCAAGCAGCTTATATACAATTTCTGGGTAAAAGGTGTGTTAGGGGGAAGTACCTAAGGGATGCGTCACTTGTACCCCCAAAACATCTAAAGCCAATTTATCTCATGTGATAATATTGACATGAGATACCGTAAAAGAAAACCGAAGGTGGGGAAAATCAATGGCAGCATTAACCTTATTGGATAAGTCTGAGGAGATACATCAAACGGTTAAGAGAGCGTAAACAAAAGGCAAATATTTCCCGACGAAAAGGCCCGTGTAATTAAGTTGATATACGCTCGTGACTTTTGTGGCCTAGTGGTGAGATCGCCTGGATACTTTGATCGCAGGTTCGAATCCCGAGCGTGCATTTTCGGACATTTTATACAGTGATTAGTATTTTAATTGCATAATTTACAATGACGTTCCCGAATTTCAGCCACGCTAGCAATTCTCAACGGTGAACTGACCAACCAACTACGCAAGAGATATTATAATTCCCGACACTATTGGCTTTCCGTGTTCTCTGAGGAACGGGGCAGGAGGCAAGAGCTACTCAGCTTTGCAATTCTGAATTAAAAAATTTAATAGCAGTCACGGTAGCCAAAATAATTCACATATATTTATATCTATATGACTTGTGCAAAACAAAAACTACTCTAAACTCGAACTAAATATATTAACAGATGTGAGTTTTATACGATTGTCTGGATGGACACGCATAGCCCTTTATAGAAGTACAATAGGCCAAAGGGTTGAATAAAAAGATTATGCGATTAAACCTTGGTCAGACAAAACGCGGGACGGCGCGGCGGGCGGCAACAACTCCTAGAACTACTGTTAATACATACATAATAATATGCATAAGAGAATGTACGCACGTTAAAGACGAGGTGTCACGAGCCGTCACGCGTTTTGTTTGACCACGGCTTTAGTAGTAAATAATAAGTAGGTTTCTTCATTGCATGCGAGCTAAGTATTTTATATCACGATAATGTGTCGCACATTTAACATCCAATTTCAGCTTTAGAAAACAATGTAATGCTAGGCCTTTAATTTAATTTAAAAGAGATAGGCTTGTAGAAAATTAGTTTAAACATAGACCGTACTCTATTTTTTTTTTGTAAACTCATATTGTGGCCACAGAATGCTGACAATTTCTGCGCTATGGCAAAGGTCAACACGAGTTATACCTATCTATTTTTAAGATAATTGCACACTATTTTTTTGAAGAGCGTCTTTTGTGAATACATTCACGTTCTCAGTAGTCAGTAGGTACCTACTACCAATTTTATAACTTACATCATATTTTACTTGTATTTTTTATTGTATTTCATATTTTTAATACAAATTATAGTCCTCTACGATATTCATTATTGCATAAATCATCATAATAGTACCTGCATGTTCGATTAGTCGTCTTTTATCTTTTCTAGAAAGAATGTTAGTACGAGAGAAACAAATGCATTAATGAAAATGGAAAACATTAGTAGGTACGTGTTTTCGACAATACTTCGTGCCCTACGGTAGGTCGCGGTTTTACCCTGTTGCGAGGTTCATTGACTATCTCAACCCCAAATAAAACTCACAATCGAATATAAATCTTATGATCCAGATCTTAAAGTACATTTTCATTATTCAGCTATTTTTTTTAGTATGTACAACTGAAAACCGAAGATAAGCCGTTGGATTAGTTCGGCGGAACGTAAAAAGAATAAAAAGATTTTTACCCTGATTGAGTCCTATGCTTTACGAGCGTGCGCCTATTCCATATTTAAATAAAATGGTTTTTAAATATATCGAACATTTTTGTTCCATTTGAATTGCAAAGACGATTTTTTTAAAGTTAATCGACCTTGATTTTATTAGCCATATTGGTTAATATTTTATTGAATAACAGTTTTTATTTAGCTTCGAGTTTTGATCTTTAATTATTATTTATTGTCAATATTTATTATTCCCTAGCTGATACTCATGACTTCGTCCGCTTGGAATTGTTTTTTTTTTAATCCAATTAGATTTTTTAATTTCCTACCTACCTATTTGTGTGCCGTGCCTTTCACCAACATCATTTCAGCAGTTAAGCTGTGAAAATATAATTGGGCAAGTAATTATTTTCTCAATAAGAGAAATTCAAAAACTTGTAATTCTTACTGAAACTACTCGTATACTACAAGCACATTTAAACTGTGCTACAAGTGAACAAACAATTACATTAGTAAATATAAACTGTTCGAAATTTAAACTTTTTATTGATCCCATAATATATATTTGCTATGAAACTCCATAGTGTTTATAATATGGTAGATAGGTAGGTACATAATAAACAGAATTTCCAAATTCCTAGCTCTCCTTTTTGCCCTTGG
The DNA here is from genome assembly GCA_920104075.1 of Melanargia galathea. Lineage (NCBI taxonomy): Eukaryota > Metazoa > Arthropoda > Insecta > Lepidoptera > Nymphalidae > Melanargia > Melanargia galathea. The sequence goes on from OV049859.1 coordinate 19,135,009, forward strand.
CATAAACTTTACTTTCGCTTTGTTTTGACGAACTTTATCGACTCTAAATCCCTCTAAAGCGAATTCTCTTTGGACATTCAAAAAGTACTCTGTGTATACAACCAACATAATATAGATATGTAACGTGGGCACTTGGCGCGGTCTGTAGGGAGATAATCCCATCTTCCGTCCCTGTCGCGCACGCAGGTGCCGTCCGCAAATCCTATCCGCATCCCTCTCTAATCCCTTATTTGAATCTTATCAGATCTCAGGAGATACACCGGTAGTGGTCGCAGTCCGATGTGTGCATGTTAGTTGTGGGTTTAGCGGATAGGGCTGGCTGTCTGTTAGTTTTGTTAAAAAAAAATTACGTAACTTACAGGGTATAAGGAGACCGCTTTCGAAAACTTAGCGCTATTATTATACCACCTAAGCACAATCCATAATCTAAACATAGCAATAACCAATTGCCTTATAGGATAGGTATCGCGGGAAGAAGCGCGCAACGGTAGTATCTAGTAGTAGGTTACGCAAAGTTCGTTGACCTCCAGTGTCAGCTGATTTTATTTGAATTACATTATGAACTTTAAAAATACAGGATTTAATTTTTTTTTTGCAATTACATATCTGTTTAACCCTCCAAAACTGGTATTGCACAAAAATGCAATATTTTTTTTGTAAAAACGAATTTTTTTATGGTATCTTAAATAGTTACCTACTTAGTTAGGCTTAGTCGACAGCTGTATCTAAGTCACGGTTTTTATACTAGGATTTTTCCAAATACATTGACTGTATTATTTATTTATTATCTAGCTTATAGATTTAATGGTTTGCATAGAAGCTATTATCAGGTTTTATTAATGGAATATCTACGCGTGCGATCGTTATCTTTCTTATAGGCTTAAGTTCTACAAGCGCCGTTCAGTTCTTGGATGATCATAAAATTAGCATAACAGAAATATAATGTTAAGGCCATAAATAAAATGAAAATAGTTTCCTAATGCCATTTTATGAATTAACTAGCGAGCATGGCCACGACTTTGTCTGCGTGGATTTGGATCTTAAAATGATTTAGGTTTCTAAGATTATAAGAATTTACATAATCGTTTTTTTTTTGATTATCATGTTTATAAACTATAAAATATTCTTAGAACGATTTATAATTGGATTTTTTGTTGGCTTCGTGGCCAACTTGCATCAGTTCCATCTCTGTCTCGATAAACGATAGTGAATAAATATATCCTTCTCATTTCATTTTCGCTACAAATCAGGTCTCTTGTAGTTCTACGGGACTACATGGCTTTCTGGCGTAAAGGAAGTCTAAATGTAACACTGATTGAAATTTTAAAAAACCTTGAGTTAAGTGCACACCCCTGCGTAACAAGAATACATTTAAGGTGCGTCCACACTGAATCCGCGATTAATGCTTCGGATGGCGATCCGAGCTAAATTTATGTTTGTGCATGTCACCAGATTATGTGACGGAGGGACGCAAACAGCTGCGCTGATCCGCCGCTGAACTATCCCTGGTATTGATATATTGATTACACCTGCTTGTTAATATTAATAAGATACACAGAAACAGGAAGATTTTCTTGCTACAGCCTGTATCACCACAATTTCCGTCCGATACAACTTTTTGGGACAGAACTTCCTTAAAAGCGGACTCTTAGTTAGGTATACAGTGTGCTTAGTCTAAATCGGAGCACTCGAAAACGAACTCGAAAACTATTGATCGATTTCAGAGTAAAATAGACCTAAAATGGCTTGAATTAAGGTTTGAGTTCGCCAATACATTCAGCATTACACATCGCATATAATATGGATGGTTGTAAATTAAAAATTAAAAACCATTTTTATATAGGTATGTGCAGAAAATTTTAACCTTTTTGAACTTTCCTTGTATAGGTCTTCTTGCAAGGCTTGTCACCGAGTTAACCGGCTCCCAACGACTCCTTTGAGATAGTAGAGATCTTGGACACCTTGATGATCAAGCATCTCTGGGGCCCTCAGTTTCTCGAACCATGAACCATTGCCACCTTCGTGAAACGTTGAACTATGTGGGTTACTCTGGTTCTAGTATCTCATCATTTTCCATACAGTCACTACATAGGTCTTTTTTCATAGCTCGCTGAGTGATACTGAGCTTTCTTATCAGACCCAAAACTTGCGACCATGTTACTTGAAGGATAGATAAGTCTTCCAGAAATCAGAGTTTAGTTCTACTATAGTCTAACTTTTCTTCATTTAATATTCGATATAAATATTGCTTTTTTTAAACCTCATGTTGGTGCTTGGATGAGTTAAATTTTACAAACATCAGCTATTATTATTTTAATAACGCAAAGCCTCGCATTCCTGACCGGAATTAATTTTAACGGGCCAATATTTCACTAAGGAGGCAACACGAATTAAAGGTTTATTTCTTGTGCGTATAATAAGATAATATTCGTAACCCTTTGTAGGGATTAAGATTTTGTTAAGGGCGGCTGTAAGCCCCCCGAGCCGCGCCAGACGATCGCCCGACCCCTTTCTATTCACTTCTATGGTTTTTATGAGTCTTTAAACAAAGAGATTTATTTATAATGTTCTCCTATTTAAATTGAACGGTTCGCTCATCCGTAGGGCTTTAATTTTGCCATAGATTTATATCACCCATATTAATCTATGGCAAAATTATTATCCATAATATAAGTATTATCACCCATATTTTTTTTAGAAATATTTACATAAAACCTGTTCTACATCCATATGTTATTTCGATACAATAAGATGTTTCACGACACATCTTTTTCATACAAAGAAGTCACGAAGTAACATACGAGTAGGTATAGTGTGGGAAAACCCAGCTTATCTTCCAACCAGTTTTGGAGAACCAGCTGTGACTGACAGCCGAATAAAAAGCAGCAAAAAATGGTAGCCTGTGGCGATTCTTGCAGGCGTAGTGTTGATTCAAGCAGTGGACGTCTATAGCAGTCGAGATGATGATGCTGATGACGAGCTTTTATTATCACTAGCTGATGCTCACGACTTCGCCCGCGTGGATTCATACTTTCATACAAACTTTCATCCCCTATTTAACCCACTTGGGGGTAGCTTTTTTCAAAATTCCTTATATACGTAATCCTTTATTTTTAACCGAAAATCTAAGTACCAATTTTCATGGATATAACTTGATAAATGACGTGAAAAATGACGTAGGTACTCTCTCTCATGAAGGTTTGTAACCTTCATCCCCTACCACCTTCTTCACCCACTTGGAAGTATTTTTTTCAAAAATCCTGAAATACGTATTTCTTTATTTTTAATCGAAAGTACAAATACCGATTTTCATGGATATAACTTGAAAAATGACGGATTTTCATACAAACTTTCATCCCTTATCTAACCCCCTTAGGGGTGGAATTTGCAATAATCCTTTCTTAGTGTGTGCTAATGTCATAAAAGGAAACTAGTTACTGTGAAAATCCAAGTTTCTAGCTTCAGTGGTTTAGGCTGTGCGTTGATGATCAGTCAGTCAGGACAAGCCTCTTTATATTAGTTCATTTGGTCTATATTTATAGGTGTATATTTATATATACACCTACTTTATATTATAGTCGATGATGTAGACAAACCATTACAATAGGTGAGTCAAATCAACGATTCCCCAGAGCAGTAACACCAATCCCGTAAAGCTGATCTTGACAAATGTGCCGGATGATCCCGGGAGCGGCCGCGGTGAAACAATCCACGTGATTCGTGAGATTTTTTATCAATCGATCAGGAGCTCAGCTGATTGCGAGCCTCTGTTGTTGCCGCCGGATTAACCGCCGGTTGCCGGTTGCCGCCACCGCTGCGGTGTAACGAGTGGTTGGCATTGAATCAACGAGCGGCTTTTAACCATCTTCAAAAAGGAGGTTCTGTATTCAACCCGTATGTATGTACGTATGTATGTATGTAAGTATGTATGTATGCAGGTATGTATAGGTATATGTTAGCGATTATTTCAAAAACCAATGAACTGATTTTGATGATTTTTTCACTATCGTAATCTACATAGGTACTTTCATGAAGGTTTTAATATAATACTAAAAAAAGCATAAAATATTTACTCACATATCACTAATATTTTTGATGTTAGGTACGACGTACGTCTATAAAGGAATATAGGCAAATAAAGGAATCTATCTATCTATACCGATTACTCTGAGATTGTTGGATCGAAGTTGGTTTAATGTTTCTTAACATATAGGACAAGGGGTAACGTGTAGTAGGTAAGCAAAGAATACTATATATAGATCTATAATATAGTCTATTAACTCAGGTTTCCTAAATCGATTACTTCACCAACCGTATTTCACAATATCATAAAAATGAACGAGTTAAAAAAATATGAACGCGTTTAAAAAAGTACTCTATTATCCAACCGTTCGATATTTCAATCGGCAAAGTATGCGACATATGTACGAGTAGCAGTAGAGGTCGCCGGTATAATCGCGCTGCGATGTGTGCGTTAAGCCGAATGCATGCCTCAAATTGGGCTGAAGTGCAGATAATCTCCCAATGATTGATGAAGGAGCAAGGAGCTACCCCGCGCACGGCTTTCGAGATATGTAATTCTTAACTCGTTCCTCCTTTGTGCTAAAGGAATCTGAATAATAAATATGTTTTGGATTAATCCGCCGCCGGGTTTTATATTATAAATGGATAGTGTTATGCAGTAAAAACGGAGTCAATTTTTTTTCCATAAAAGTATTAACATAAAAATGTGAAAGATACCTTGTTGTTAATATGTTTTTGCACGCAAAATCACATGGTCGATTGAGTTTAAACTTTCGCAGTTTAAAAAAATGTTCATGGCTTAATGAGAATGTAGACGCAGATCAAATTGAATCTAAGCACAATTTCAAACATTCATAACCGAAGACAGAAGCTAGTTTTAAATAATTTCATATTGTAGGAACGGCTTTGCCGGTACGGAGGTTAATCTAAATATCTACGACTAAAGCCTCCCACCAGACTGCACAAGATACAATTTAGAAATTATAAAACCCTAAATTTCCCCTGCCGGGAATCGAATCTGAGATCTCCCACTTATAAGACCACAGGGTTATGTGTGACCACAGCGATGACCACTGCACCAGGGAGCTCTTCAAGACTTGCTGAACAGATGGACTATTGTATGTTATAAATACGCTAGGCCGTTAAGCTTGCAAAATATAGTTCAAGAATACATACTGAATCGAACACTTCCTCCTTTGAAGGTGGAAGACGGTTATAACTAAAACCCGATTTCTACCCTAAGCAAAAACTATTAGGTACTATGCTCATACCCAATATATTGCCCAATCACTACTACATACCAAACTCGTACGTAAAAGCAAAGTAAACCATATTTAAAACGTTAAGCCCGCTTATCCCGTCGCATTACCGTTGGGTTGATCCGCGGATTATCTTTTAGATTTGACTAGCACTGTCCACTCAGTTAAATAAAACGCTACAAACAAATCCAATCCATTGTTCTTTGCAATAAGGTTACATTTAGCGTGAACGATACTGGCGCTTGTATTTTTTGCGTATGTTATCGTTTATTTTTGAATTTATCAGGCGGATTTCAGTAAGTATTTTTGTGAACATTGTCCGTAGGAAGGTTTTGTAACTTTTATGTCATCGTGGTAATCAGGTTAATCCTATACATAAACATAAATTAATGAAGTACCTACAATTTGTGAATGGCGCAATCATCAAAAGAATTTTTAGCATAACCCAATGTTAGGAACATTGGGTTATGCTAAAAATTCTTATTATAGTTAATGATTTTATCAGAAAGTTAACCTTCCTCATACGTAAAAAATTCCAGCCATTCTTTAAAAAATGCAGATGTAGAAAACAAATTGAATCTAATTGGATTTCCTTTCCATTAGGTACTCTTAAATGAATACCAATACATTTTTCAACAAGTATAAACTAAAAATTTAAAAAACCGCACGCACGCACGCACGCACGCACGCACAGACACACAGACACGTCAAACTAAGATTTTGATGGCAGCACAGGCAGCGAAACCGCCTACGCCCTTTTCGCGGCGGAGATGTGTTAATAGCCTCAAAATAAACGTGTCATAATATTAATAGCAACTAATAAAATTATAATCAATTTACGAACAACTCTTTATCAACTTGTTATACCTAGGTAGGTAAATAACAACTTAGCAAATAGATACGTATACCTACCTAGATATTTTTCTACAATTTACGCCACGATTTAAGAAATAGATAATAATCCTTGGAAAAGTAGAATATAAGATTCTAGATAAATCCGGTTTTAACCTCTTAGTTCTTTCTAGTCAGAACTTCTAAGACGTCGGCTAACAAAGAGCCCGACATGTGGAGCTAAGCAACGCACAGTGAGAGCAAAGATTCACGTAAATAGGTACCTAACTAAAGTAATAAATATGCCTACCACAATTTTTAACAAGAAATTAGGATACTTTTTAACTTTACTTTGTAAGAACGTCTTATGACACCATTCGGTATTATTAAGAAAAATCTTATCTGTATCGAACATCGTACGACTTTCGTCTCATAAGAAGTCTTAGAAGGATTTAATAAAATTGTTAAACTGCTTGTAATAAAAGCTTGAAAAATTAAAAAGTTACAGTATGCTTAGTTTCACATTGCAGAGCTCGAAAACTTTACTAAATACTATTGATCGAATTACAATGACTACAGAGTAAAATTGACATAAATAGGCTTAAATTAAGGTTTGAGTTCGCCAATACATTCAGCATTCGAAAACAGCCAGCGCCCCAAGCAGAAATGTTGTAAAATAAATATTCGAACTATTGAATTACGACTTTAAAATAAGAGTGTTTGGGTTCATTTTGCTCTGAAGTCATTGTGTTACTCGAATTTCGATCATCGTTGCCACTATTTACAACGTCGGCATAAGGCCCCGGGTAATCCCTGCTATTATAATAAAGGCGAAAATGTACATGTTTGTTTGTATCGTGTCGTAGCGGAACTTGATCGAAGTAACTTTTTATCCCGGGAATACAAAGGGTAGGTAGGTACTTAACCTAGTGAAATTCACGTTCAAAAATCGGATGATCCGGGTAAACTCCAGACGTGTGGTTGAACGAGATATTAGAAGCACACATCCAACCAGGGTACAGCACACATACACCTAAGTAGCGACTGATCCGGATCAAAGGATTAGGCACCGCTGCCCACCGGCCGGGATACATCTCCAACGAGATTACTTCCATCCGGATTTAGTTGAATAACTTGATATGGATTTATGTCGTAATGAAATTCGCAGATAAAATAACACCGTCCATTTATTTAAATATCGATAAATATTGATTCCATAATGATTATGAAAATTGAGTAGGTAGGTACCAGTCGTGGCATCGACGAGTTATTTGTACCTTAGTTTTCTATATAGAGTAACAAGAGTCGCCTTTCGAGGCTAGACATAGTGGGAAGGATATTTTTTACTAATTTAATTACTTTTAAACCATTTTAATTTATTTCATTGTGCCTGTTATTTAATACATAATAAATAGGAAAAGGAACTTCGTTCCAACCAGGTGTCACTCTTATTATTATTTGTAAAACCAAGTTTAAGAGGAGAATTCGCAGCAAGAAAACGTATTTGCTGTAAGTAGCAAAAATGGCGTAAGTAGGCTGAAAACACAGTTAAAATCAGATTTTTTTTCTGCATCGAATGGTCTGGGTCTCATACCGCTACAGTCTTCTACAGTGAAAAAAAAATATCTCTTATGCTCTACTGAAAAGTTGGGTTTTGTCTCATCATCATCATCATGATCAACCCATTACCGGCTCACTACAGAGCACGGGTCTCCTCTCAGAGTGAGAAGGGTTTTGGCCATAGTCTACCACGCTGGCCAAGCGGATTGGCAGACTTCACACACCTTTCAGAACGTTATGGAGAACTCTCAGGCGTGCAGGTTTCCTCACGATGTTTTCCTTCACCGTTAAAGCAAGTGATATTTAAATACTTAAAACGCACATAACTCCGAAAAGTTAGAGGTGCGTGCCCGGGATCGAACCCACGACCTTCGATTAGAAGTCGGTCGTCCTAACCACTAGGCTATCACAGCTTATTTGGGTTTTGTCTACTTACAGCAAATACGTTTTCTTACGTATTATAAATCAATGCGGGCATATTTTGGAAAAGTGGGATATTAAAAAAAATATAAATAATCGACCAAGTTAAACACACAATCAAGTAAAGCAGCTTTTATACTATAGGTAGACCCATCTAACTAGCGACTGATCTGGTTCAGGGGATTAAAGACTGCTACCCACTGCCCGAGATACATCTCCATTGGGATTACCCCAATCCGGATTTAGTTGAATAAATGGCTAATGGGTATGGATTTGTATCATGTAACCTCCTGCGTACCTTATTATAGAATTTACCTGTTAATCATTAACCGACTCCAAAAAAAGGTTCTGTATTCGACCCGTATGTATGTATGTATGTATGTATGTATGTATGTATGTATGTATGTATGTATGTATGTATGTATGTATGTATGTATGTATGTATGTATGTATGTATGTATGTATGTATGTATGTATGTAAGTATGTATGTATGTATGTATGTATGTATGTATGTATGTATGTATGTATGTAAGTATGTTCGCGATTATCTCCGCAACTAATGAACCAATTTTGATGCTTGTTTCACTATCCTTATTTACATACTTTCAGGAAGTCCCGATTACCCGACATGATCGATGTTCTGTGTACATTAGCATATTTTTTACCATATAATTACATTCGTAATACACCATGATATTTCTTGTTACGCATAAGAATATAAACTCTTTCTAATAATCTAAATGTTAAATGACTTGCTTTGTAGCTCACGAAACTACTAAATTGGTATCAAATCAAACAAAATAGTGGGTAGATAAAAAATAAATTCGAAGATAGTGTTTGTGCAAAATCTCACACACACAGGCGTCTCACACACACAGGCGAGGAGCGCGGAGCGTGTGAGTAGGACGGATTAGCGCTAAGTCGGATTACTCGACCGTCGGATCTGAATTGTGTTCCGAGGTCGGGAATATTAGGGATGTTCGCATACGGGGGATTTAAGTTGAAAAACATCTTCAAAAATCTATTTTGATTTTTTTCTAGAGACAGAGGAGTGGATAAGAGTAAGAAATGAATAAATGATATTGTTAGAAATTAATAAATAATTACATACATATCCTTTAATGAGTCTTCTGTATACCTATATATAAAACCATACCGTGACTGACTGACTGATTATATCTGACTGGCAGTCAATGCACAGTGAAATTGGGAGGAAAATTCTTTGAATACTCTAGAGATGCACTAAGGAGGAATTTTTATTAAATATATCCCTAAAAAGATGAAAAAGGGTGGCAAAGTTTATACCTATGAAATTTCTTAAAACTTTAATAAATTAATGAGGACGAAGTCATGGACCTCAGATATAGTTTAGAAATAGAATTCAATATTCTAGACAACTATGTAAAAACATATTCCAATTATATTATGATCTTTGCTGAATAATATTTAAATAATAAAGGTAGGTAATGCCCGCGAAATCGTCCGGTAATTTAGGCTTTAAGGCCGTGGAAACTCTTGGGGGGAAAAATCTTTTTCTGCCAAACGTCAAGATCTGTTCAGTAGCTAAGCGGTTCCTTGCAAGGCTAAGCAGACTTACACAGAGTGGAGTATGAATATTCATACGTGCATAGTTAAAAAAGTTGCGACAAGAGGAGTAACGTCATCATTATGTATGTATAGTGATTCAACTGTATATTATGTGTATATAAAATTTATAACTCATACTGACCTGATATAACTAATTCTCTGTGTTATTCGGATTATCCGGAATATCATGGGTATCAAGTGCAGTTGCGGTGCGCGTGACAACGCAATAGTCCCGTGCGCAGTTGCGGTGCGCGTGACAACGCAACAGTCCCGTGTGCATTTGCGGTGCACGTGACAACGCAATAGTCCCGTGCGCAGTTGCGGTGTACGTGACAACGCAATAGTCCCGTGTGCATTTGCGGTGCACGTGACAACGCAATAGACCCGTGTGCATTTACCGTGGGCGTGACAACGCAATAGTCCCGTGCGCAGTTGCGGTGCGCGTGACAACGCAATGGTCCCGTGCGCAGTTGCGGTGCACGTGACAACGCAATAGTCCCGGGCGCAGTTGAGGTACGCGTGACAACGCAATGGTCCCATGCGCAGTTGCGGTGCGCGTGACAACGCAATAGTCCCGTGCGCAGTTGCGGTGCGCGTGACAACGCAATAGTCCCGTGCGCAGTTGCGGTGTGCGGGACAACGCAATAGTCCCGTGCGCAGTTGCGGTGCGCGTGACAACACAATAGTCCCGTGCGCAGTTACGGTGTGCGTGACAACGCAATAGTCCCGTGCGCAGTTGCGGTACGCGTGACAACGCAATAGTCCCGGCATAATATCTCCACCGCGACTGTCAACATTTTCAACTTTCATGAAGAGGTTTTAACAAATTTGGTAAGTCTCCAAAACTGCCGATTCTGGTTTTACATGATAAAGATCAACTCTTGGATACTAAATATGACAGTCTGCTTGCGCTAAGTGGTGGTTGCTATTTATATCATTCTTTTAGCGGACATTCCTCCATAACGCAACTACTTAAATATTTTGTAAATTTTTATATAATACACAGGTTTCTTTCGGCATAATCTTTGCATGGGGCACGGGTAAAGCAAGCAAATTTTCGGTTTTAAGCGGTACTTATTTTAGTGATACCTACTTGATTGTCAGATGCTTTTTGATTATTTATGCTGTCCACCCCGATTTTAGTATTTTACCAAATTTTTATAACATGCCGCGTGTGGCACCTTGACTGCAATTTAATACTTGCAAGACCGCATCAGGAAAAGTGGAATGATAAATAATACAAAAGCCTCATGTATTCTCAAAACTATTTTATAGAGGTATTGTGGCTAATTCTGTTGTACACAATCTCTAAACCTAAACTAAAATGACAGGTCTAAATCTATTGCTATCCTTTTCCGCAATGAGCACTGTGAAAGAGATAGGAATAAATTTAGACCTGTCATTTTAGTTTAGGTTTAGAGATTGTGTACAACAGAATTGGCCACATTGTTTATTTAACATAGTATAGTATGCTTATCCGTGTGTGGAAAGCGCCACAAATGTCGAGGGTGAGGGTAGTTCTGTTTTATCTGCGCGCGACACGAGTTTGATCCGGCGGGCTGATCCGGATAATCGCGCTCGCTGTAGCTGTGTGTATCGATTCGTGCCACATCTGGGGTGACCTCTCCAGTATAGCATTCAAATGTTATTTTGAAAATAATATAGGTACCTAGATTTAAAAAATGCATATTGTTATCTATTATTTATTGTACTAAAGGCTGGTTTACATGGAGAAATTTTCTCACAGTTTTAGTGCCAACAATGCAGCATTTATTTAAATATTATGTGTAATCTGATGATAACCAGTGAATGGTTCAACCAGGCCACATGGCCGCTAGCAGTTCTGTTGCTTTAAACTTTCGTTATAATTTCACATCTTGAAGAATGTTTATTTTATAATGACTTTACAATAATTAATTATTTATTCGTCTCTATTTTTACGGGTGTTACAAAACAATAGTAACGCTAGTGTGAATAATTAATATTATATAATGAGAGTTTATGAAAGGGTGAGATCTGTTTTATCTCCCGGCGACACGAGCCTGATCTGCCGGGATGATCCGGATAATCGCGCTCCCCGCGGCAGTGTGTATAATATCGATTTGTGTACCACCTATTTGAGTTCGTCTTTCATTAATTCAGTCAGTATTGCTCGCTTTATCTCCCGATTATATTTCGGTATTAATTTATGGAGTTGCGGTGGTGACTGGTGATACGGTGGCGGAGTCATATCTGAATCTTGAATATACTTTATCTCAAAGCGTGAGTTTTACTATGAAGGATATTTAATACGAACTTTCGCCCGCGTCTTCGCTCACGTTAAGTTCGATTTTACCGCCTAGGTGTAGAATTTTCAATCCTTTCTTACCTACATCAAAAATATCTGTATGCCACAGCCCGATCCATCCAGTGGTTTGAGATGTGCCTTTTATATTTTTAGTTTATAAAAAAAAACTTTTTTTTTATACTAAAATTTCTTATCTTTTATTTGTACCCCTGTAACCCTGTATTTGATAGAAATAACTCATTATATTTTTAAAAAATGTCAGAATTCCACCGAATTAAAAATCAGACTATAGAATGCATTGCTACAGCAAGATATAAGTATATCACAAGTATAAATTGAAAATTTAAAAAACCCCCGACATTCGCCATTTTGTGGTCGCGGCCATCTTGAATTTGCACAGTGCTATTCTACTAGTCAAGGCCTTTCATTTGATACCCATATTAAGGGAGTTGTGAAAAAAAAATTAATCTGCCATTTTGTAGCGGCGGCCATCTTGGATCAATTTTCATCAAACATAGCTAACAACACCCTCGACTAATTCACCTTTCAAACAAAAAAAACCGCATTCAAATCGGTCTACCCGTTTGAGCGCTACAAGAGAACAGACAGACACACACACACACACACACACACACACACACACACACACACACACACACACACACACACACACACACACACACACACACACACCCACACACACACACACACACACGTCAAACTTATAACACCCCGTCGTTTTTGCGTCGGGGGTTAATAAATTCAACCAATCACCAGAAATTGTAGCAATGGCCAATGATTGATACAGCCCGTAGAACTGTTTTACACTAGCGGCACGCTATGATGGCCGGTTTGACACATTACAATAGTGATGTGGAATGTCAATTTATTCTCGAACAAAAAACAATTAAGTTTTGTTTTTGTACCTGATTAAATAGGTTTAATAAAACAAAAATGTATATGTTTATTTAATTTATTTGAACGAACTGAATATTTGAACGAAAATGAATATACATACTTTATATGCACACAAGAAACATATGAATACAAAAGATACCAAAAAAGGTGCCACAAAAGGCCATAATTAATCAGATTCGTCCATACTACTATTTTCACTGTCGTCACTGCTATCATCACATACATTAATAATTATATGTTCGTTTTCTATAATATTATCTATTTTCACATCTCTTTCATAATCTTCCCTTATTAATTTAACAGTTCTATTCACAACCTTTTCCCAGTCTCCTTTAGTCACATGTTCACAAGCTTCTTCTAATAATTTTAGCATTTTTTTTGTGGTAAATGGGGGTTCTGTATTGTGTCTTGCAGCATATCCCTTAATTTGAGCCCACACCAACTCAATCGCATTATACTCACAATGGTAAGGCGGTAACCGTATAACTCTGTGCCCATGTTCTAATGCTATTTCGTCAATGACGTATCGGATCTTGGTTGGTTTGTTTTCTTTTAAAAGACGTACTAATTCCGCTTTTAACATATTCATGTTTGCATCTACGCCATTTTTACGAAGCCATGCGACGATATCAGCTTTCTTTTGGGATTGGGCAGGTGGCTTGTCAATTTGCATCGAGTGGTATGGGGCGTTGTCCATAATTATAATAGATGGTTCAGGGAGGCTACACAACATTGAGGTAAACCATTCAGTAAACTTTTCTCCATTCATGTCTTCATGATAGTCTCCAGTGGTTTTTGACGCAAAAGCCATGAGAGAACCTTCGACAAACCCGTTGATGGTTCCGGCGTGACAAATTATAAGTCGCGATCCTTTTCCTACAGGAACTTTGGAAGTAGATGCTGCTGTGTCATCGTTCCAAGAACGGCCTACAGTATGGTTAGCATTAAGCCATGTTTCATCCAAGAACACAACATTTTGCCAATTTTTGATTTCTTTCACTTGCCGTAAAAAAGTATACCTTGCCATCGCTATATCAAATCTTTCCATCAATATTTTGCGTTTGTTACATTTTTTGTATCGAAATCCAATGGTCTTCAAAATCTTCGTTAAAGAACTTTCCCCACCGAAGAATAATCCAGCTTCCTTCAGTGAATGCACCAACTTTTTTCTTGTTGGATACTCCTTCTGTAAATAGTAGCCGTAAACATGTCTTCGGATAGCATCGGCATCAAAGCTATCGATGCCTACGACTGGTTTTGCTCGTTTTCTCTTTTTTGGTGTGTGAAGTTTATTTTCTTCTGTGCCAGTCTCGCCATATTTTTTTTTAGTTATCCGTCTAACAGTTCGTTGTCCAATATTAAGCGCATCAGCTACGCGTTCAACCACTGACGTTGTAGGTAAAATTGGCCCTCCATTTTGAGCTTCACGATCGAAATAGTTACAAAGGCGTATTACGAACTCACGTGTCTGACTATTTAGAACAGTTCTCTGCGTACGTTCGGTCATATCGACGAAATCCACAACAAAGGGCTTGAACAGAGTCCAAATTAACGAGCAAGGGTCAACAGTAATGCAGTATCAATATTTTAAATCCAAAGCCAGGTCAAAACTATATCACAATCGCATTGCACTGACAGTTTATACTTTTCGAAGCAACGTCAATTCGAAACTGCTTTGTTTTGCATTGAGCATTGACGCGAGTTTGCCGGAGGTAGTAGTTGTGCTAGCCAGCGATCCTATGTGACGATCGTATTAGATTCCATTTTTAAAAATTTATTGATATTTTTTTGCGATTTCAGAGGTTTGTCCACATAGTGAAAATTGTTCATATTCACAAGTACATTCACCCCTTAAATGGTGCAAACTGATTTTTCTACACTTGTATACATTTAAGAAATCAATTTAATAAATAAATTTTGAGTCCTAAACCTAAAACTACATTCGATAAAATTTATGAATCTCTGCACATCACTATCGTCAATAAAGTAATACAATTATTTCCTTCAAAGTCGTTATCAATTAATACGGAACTTCATGAGCGGACAAACGTCAAACCGGCCATCATAGCGTGCCGCTAGAGTAAGTAACGAACTATAGTAAGACCACGATTAACTTGGCTCTCCCATGATCTGCGGGACGAGGGAGGGGGGGAAATTCTCATTGATAAATTAATAATCAATGGATGTGCTCGTACTATAATGTATGACAAGCATTTTTGACGCCCCTGTGAGTGTGTGTGTGTGTATTGCTACTGTAAGGACATGACACTAAATTAGGGAAAAAGAAATTTTATAATAATTATAATAATTTTAATTATCATAGTTATTCTATTATTTGCGTAATCGCAATTTAGTCTTTCATCTGTGTCTCTTTAAGTTTGCTCAATACTTTTCTATAGTAGTAGTAGTTAGTACTATACATTTAAAGTTAAGTAGGTACGTTTCAGGATATAGAAAAAAGATTTTCCATAACCAAGAAAGAAGAAGATACGTTATTAAATATAATTTATACCCCATTTTTTAAATTTTATACATATTATACTCATAATAAAATAATTTATTTAATACATCTACTAAATACAAGTAAAGTTCGTGAACTAAAACCCGACTACGCTTAATAATTTAATAATAATTTAGTGGGCAAATGCGCGGGGCAAGGAGCTAGTGGTGCCATCTGTTATTCTTATCCGAAACTAATTTTACAAGTATAAATTAAAAATTTAAAAACCCCCGACATTCGCCATTTTGTGGTGGCAGCCATCTTGGATTTGTATAATGCTATTCTACTAGTCAAGCCCTTTCATTTGATACCCATATTAAGGGAGTTGTGAAAAAATATGTAATCCACCATTTTGTAGCGGCGGCCATCTTGGATCGATTTTCATCAAACATAGCTAACAACACTCTCGATTAATTCACCTTTCAAACAAAAAAAATCGCATTTGAGCTGAGCGCTACAGGGGAACAGACGGACAGACAGACAGACACACACACACACACACACACACACACACACACACACACACACACACACACACACACACACACAGACACGTCAAACTTATAACACCCCGTCGTTTTTGCGTCGGGGGTTAAAAATCTAGAAAGCCGCGCAAAGCTGACTTCTCGATTTTTTTCGTAGATAAAATGTAGCCTATGTCACCCTGATAATAACAACGAATCAATAGACACCTCATTCATCAAAATCGGTCCAGCAGTTTAGGCGCTACATTAGTACACACAGAATCTCATACAAAAATCGGTTACAAACATCCATACATAAATATATACATATGTAATCTTGGAAATAAAAGAGGATTCTCCGTGGATCAATATATTTAATTTTAATTAGCACTGTTACACCAATGGCCGACGGGACGCCGAGGCAGAGAGCAAGCAGAGAGCCAGAGAAGATAAAGTACAATTCGAGTTTTGACACCACAGATAAAACTTATGCAACAGATCTGTAGCATCAATAGTCACAGATAATAAATCAGTGTTGACAATTCTTTATAAAAACAAATCGCAACTTAATTATTTACAACACGTAAATACATAGACTGCTAAAATCATAACCCTTCCTTTTGGCTTTGCCGTAGTCGGGTAAAAAAAAACCAGACGTTTAGATTAGTACGGCATGGAGATGTTAGGAGATGGAATAAAACAAAGATAAAAATATTATTAGGATTCGTCGAGACGTGTTCTTCTATATCTTAAAATTTCAATGCATTGCTGTCAGATGATGTGTCACTGTCGCTATCAATAACTATATTATAATTCACTAATTCATCGTCGTCATTCTGCAATCTCTCAACGTGAACTTAAGTACAATGTGACTTCACGTAGCCTCCGTTACAGCTTGAAAAGCATCTTGCACCAGATTTAATATTTTTGTTTCGAAACGCCAGCGAAATAACTAAAAATGTTGTGTTGAAATTATTGGTCCACATTATAGTATTTTTATAATAATTGAGAGGCCGTTTGCGTGATGGCTTCAATGGGTATGGAAATTTTTCACATGAAGCTGACAACACTTACTTGACATTTCCCGTCAGCCTCATATTTATTATTATGATATATAATTTAGAGATATTTGTTCTTTTCTCTCACATTCTTGAGCACAAAACGAACGCACTACCATAACAATTTTTCTAGCACAACTTTTTATCACATTAGAACTGGTTACTGCTATGTATTTCACAAAATTTTCGTAACGATGTAAACAATGAACTTTGAAGTTTCAAAGTGACTTTTCAATATGACAGATTTCGACTGCCCTAGTGATATAAACAAAGTAACTGACATTTTTTGTGAAATTGACTTGTTTGCATTAACAAAAGTTTAATGTCGAGTAGTTTTTTAACAGTGTCCACAGTATAATATTTCAAATAACTTGAACAGTTTACTGAAATTTGAATTGCCCAAACAAATAACTGCACACTGAGACTGGAATTTAGGGTATTACTTTATGTACTTATAAATAATCGTTTTAATTGTTATCGGTTACTTACTATTTTAAAATGTTTCTACTGAAGGTAGGTGCAGAATTTTAGATACCTACGTACATAATTAACTAATAGGGACATTACTTTACAGGAATTTAACTAAAAATAGACACAATACTGTAAATTATAACTTTACAAGATAAACATAGTTGATTATGATGCCCACGACTCCGTCCGCGTGTATTTAGGTTTTTGAAATTCTAGTCTAAGCTCTTAATTTACCAGGATAAAAAAGTAGCTTATGTCCTTTCCAAAAATGAAACTTATCTTTATACCTCGTTAAGATCGGTTGAACAGTTGGTGCGTGAAGACTTAGTAGACAGACATACTTTCGCATTTATAATATTAGTAGGTAAGAATAGATATGGTATAGATTCTTGAGTTGTAATAAGCTCTAACTTAAGTCTCTGAGTGAACTAGGTTGGATATGCTTTGTCCGTCTGACTGTCACAGCCTTATAACTTCTGATTTAATGAACAGAATTACTTCAAATTCACCGATAATATGTAGAATAACATTCAGAATTACGACCTAAAGCCGGTGATTACATAAAAAATAATAAAAATAGTTATTTGAGTTATTTGGGGAGGGCCCGGGTGCCCATTAAAGCAAATGGGGGGGGGGGACAATTGTATTAGTCGCAATATCACAATCACAATATCACACACACACAAACGCACACGCACACGCACATTTGAACATTAATTTTTGGGGTAACTATTTGTATCTGAATAACATAGTAAACTCTTAATTGAAAAATTATTTTTGGAAGAAATTATCAAGCAATATACAAACGAAGTAAATGACTTAACATCTTTTTAAAGTTGAAACATTAATTTTTTTGTATTTTATTTGCAATTAGAAAAACCATATTTTTAATTTTAAACAAAATTAAAAGCGAAGGAGTTAGAAATAAATACTGTTATTTATAAGTTAAAATATATTAATTTGCAATTTATTACAGAGATAAATAAGTAGGTATTTTGTAGAAAGGTTGCCTTCAAATAAGAGTTTCAATGTTTATGCTTGTCCTGTAAAATTGTTCTGAATGTAGTTACTTTGTTTATCACTAGGGCAGCCGATTTATCAATGAATTTATCAATGAACTTATGAATGAACAAATCGCTGCGCGGGGCGCAGGGAGGGCTCCGTTTCAATGCAGGAGGGCTATCTTTATCACGGTACGAGTATAAGCATAAAACATTGATTTGCGAACGACATGGTCTGATTCATTTATACTTAATCCGTATCCGGATTATCACGGTCTTCATACTGTTGTGTGATAAATGTATCAATGTTTTATTAAAACTATAAATATACACGAAATATGAAAGGTACTTCATGGTTTCATACGTATAGATAACTAGACCGTTTCCTTCCCAAGACTCATTCTGGAAGGAAAAATTGCTGGAAAGAAATCTCCAGGGCGCCAGAGACGCAAGTGGTTGGACGACATAAAGGGGTGGACCGGACTAAGTTACTCAGACTTAAAGATTGCGGCACTGAATAGACAGGCTTTTCGAATGTTGACCGCCAAACTTCAGTATAAGGAAGATGGCACACGATGATGATGATGATGAGATAACTAGTTGATGCTGGCGACTTCGCTCGCGTGGATTCATACAAATCTCATACAAATTTCCGTCCGATGTTTAACCAACTTAGGGGTAGTTTTTCCAAAATTCCTTAAACACATAACTCTTTATTTTTAGCCAAAAACCTAAATACCAATTTTCATGGATATAACTTAAAAAATGACAGATTTTCATACAAACTTTCATCCCCTATTTACTTAACTCCCTTAGAGAAAAAAAAATTGCAATAATCCTTTCTTAGTGTGCACCGACCGCGACGTCACAAAAGGAAGCTACTGTGAAAATTTTAAGTTTCTAGCTTCAGTGGTTTAGGCTGTGCGTTGATGATCAGTCAGTCAGGACAAGCCTCTTTATATATCTACTATATAAAAATAAGTCGGGTTTTCCTTCCTGACGCTATAACTCCAGAACGCACGAACCGATTTCCACGGTTTTGCATTCGTTGGAAAGGTCTCGGGCTCCGTGAGGTTTATAACGAAGAAAATTCAGGAAAAATTTCAACAGAAAAGCGGGAAAATCTTTTTTACAAAAATACATACAATCCTAAATTTTTACCCTTCTACGATCAACCCTTATTTCTTAATTGCGATATTAGTACTTTGATGACCGGGTAGGTTGCACTGATGTCAGTATGTCACCGGGCAGGACGACGTCTGCCGGGTCCGCTAGTTAGTAATAGATATAGGTAAAGCTGTGATAGCCTAGTGGTTAGGACAACCGACTTCTAATCG
Organism: Melanargia galathea; assembly: GCA_920104075.1. Taxonomy (NCBI): domain Eukaryota; kingdom Metazoa; phylum Arthropoda; class Insecta; order Lepidoptera; family Nymphalidae; genus Melanargia; species Melanargia galathea. The sequence goes on from OV049859.1 coordinate 19,154,726, forward strand.
GAGGTCGTGGGTTCGATCCCGGGGCACGCACCTCTAACTTTTCGGAGTTATATGCGTTTTAAGTATTTAAATATCACTTGCTTTAACGGTGAAGGAAAACATCGTGAGGAAACCTGCATGCCTGAGAGTTCTCCATAACGTTCTCAAAGGTGTGTGAAGTCTGCCAATCCGCTTGGCCAGCGTGGTAGACTATGGCCAAAACCCTTCTCACTCTGAGAGGAGACCCGTGCTCTGTAGTGAGCCGGAAATGGGTTGATCATGATGATGATGATGATAGGTACAACTAGTTCGAAGTAGGTACAATTGGGCACAAGCACAGGCGGATAGTTCCGCTTTATCTCCGGCCGACACGGGTCGGATCCGGCCGGCTAATCCGGATTATCGCGCTCCCCATGTGTGTTACTACGTTGTATCGATTTATTCCGCACGTGTGAGCATTTTTTTAATGTTTAATTGCTTCGATTATATTATATACCTTTGATTGATTTAAACGAAATTATTACTTCGTTTTTTTATCATTGAATATTGAAAACTTTGGTGACTTTTATTATCTTATTCGTCCAAAAAAAATAGCGCTTAGTTTTTAATGGAGATGTTTTTGAAGAGAATGAGATCTAGAGCGTGCCCCGTACAGACTAAGTTTGATTCTTATTGGAATGTTAAACAATCAAAATCAATGAAATTTTTAGTCACACTCTAGAAACTGTAGTGACTAGAACTTGTGACTAGAATTCTGTGGCTTGGCACCTGCATAACGAACTTATGAGTGATCAGTGAAGCCAGCGGTAAGCGCGGATCTAGCCGCGTCTGTTGTTATTTGTATAAGTAGTATTATAGGATGCCGTTATACAACGACCTTCACCGAGATGTTTATTTGATGAAACGTATTTTATATTTAATTTAATATGTCAATAAATATATTGCATATAGGTTGCCTAACAAATTTCAGTCCAGGATATGATTAATTAATAATTTTATACTATAATTAATAATTTAATACGTTTCATCAAATAAACATCTCGGTGAAGGTCGTTATATAGCGGGATCTTAGACCATAGGGTGTTAGGACTGTTCTATGAGTTTTACGAATATGGCCGCGAAACATGACAGCTGTTTTTTGAGACCGACTGTACGAGGTGTTTAATATAATTTCATGTAAATATATAATAATAATATAACAATATATAATTATATAACAAATAATACTGTGAAAGACCTAGCTGATAATAAACCATACTGGTGATCACACCTAATATTTTATTATTTTTACTATTTATACATACAAATCTATTTAAAAGAACTCTTAGTAGGCACTATTCATTTAAATTTTGCCTCTACTTTAATTTTCAATCTAACGCACTTAAGTAAGTTAACATAAATAACTACTACAACCTGTCAACGTAATCATACGTCCCATACCTAAACTAAAACTTGCAAGACCGGTAAAATATTTTCTACAATGCTACCGATCAGCAATTCTTTACCATAAGTATGCATATACATAATATACGTGTGCTATCCAAAAATACGAGACATTAAAAAAATAAATCGGCTTATCTTTATAAAACCGGCTTTATACCAAGTAGAGTCAGCGAATAAATTTCAGAATTCAAGTCTTAAATTAATAATTATGTACCTATAGAAAAATTATGCTAATGCATATATATCACCTTCAAAGAAAAATACTAGTCTTTTACTAATTAAATGAATAAATAAATTATTCATTACTGGCCCGTGCTGTCGTTAATCCAAAACGAGTGATTTTATTATTAAAAAACTAGTATACAAGTTTTGAAGATTTTATCGTAGATACGTATAATCATAATCACAAAAATAAAATCTTGGCTATACAATTTGGAGGTCAACATAACAATAATGTAAATGATATGCAGCATATTTATCATAGTGAAGACGATTTAGCAATATTTTAGCTATTATAATTTTTACCTAACTACACTAAAATGTTACCATTCAGAAAGACAAGTCCTAGAACAACAATAATTTTGATGTAGTCTTGGGAAAAAAGTATATTATGTTAGTTTTGTGTTGCATTGGCTTACAATTGTTTTTTTAATTCGTAATTAATATAATACTTTAAAACCATCGCTCATAATATCGTCGCAGACAAAGTTAACAATAATTTGTATATGTGCTATCATTATTTTTAATAACGTATTAGTTTGACGTAAAGTTTGACTTATTTGTCTCTTTGTATACTTTTTATTTATATTTGTTTCCAAAAAATATTTTTTTTTCGGACGGTACCCCAGTACGAATTGACAAAAGATATATCTCGGCGTATAATCCGAAGGCATTGTGTAATAGCTAATCGCGGATCGGCGAGAGACTTGAAATTAATAATGATTTATAACACACGATTAGAGACGTTTTGGTATTAACTGGCCACCGTTTCTTTGATACCATGTTTTACCCACACTATCTCATATTAATCTTATTTCCAGCTATTATTTACATCTTTAACATAAGGATTAATTTCGCGTGATTCAACTATATATACCTATATATATCTACCACCTATTTTTTAATCCTTTTTTTTTTTTTTTTTTTTTTTTTTTTTTTTTTTTTTTACGCTGGGAAATGCATTTACGCACACCTTTCGGAAGCAGCGCAGCGGACTGCGACGCTTCCGGAAGGTAGTGTGGGACTCAGGCAGGCCAAGAAGTGGCCAGAATACCCACTAAAACCCAGCGATGTTCCTCCGTGTCGCCTGGTGGCTGGGTTACGGGTACACTTGCGCAATCATCCGCGACCCAGCCGGCGCCGTCCGCCGAGGCAGACCCTCCACCGGGGGACCTAAAGGCCCCCTAACACCGTCTGAGGCGCACCAGGAACATAATGGTGCGCCTCCCGACCCGAGGCGTCTCAACGGGCGACGGATACACCATTCCATCACCCGGAGTTCCTCGCTAGAGGCAATCCTCAAGAGGGCCACACCCGCAGGCGACCCTCAAGAGGTTCACCCCTCGTGTAATTTTTTATAGAGGTTTTCTTCCTCGCGGCCCCTCGCTCAGTGCGTGGGGCCCCCGGTTCCGCTCAGTGCGGATTACGGGTTGCCCGACGGTGGCCGAAGCCAGCGCCCACCGGCCAAAAAGACCAGCGGACCCGCCGCGCAGGGCGTTTCCACCCCCTCCTGTTATTTTTTAACGAGGTTTTCTTCCTCACGGCCCGAAAGCCTCCCCCCCAATTATCGCCGCCCGGAGTCTCCACAGTCCACTCTGATGAACAGAGAAGTACCAGGATCCTCCAAGCGGCAACCCCCTGCTGGTTTTGGTCCGCGCCGGGTTTCCCCGGTACCTCCCATATCTGGGAGGCGTTCCCCCATCCGCCACCGGGGGGACGCGCCCGATGGGGGACCAGCAACCCCACACGGGACCTATTTTTTAATCCTATCATAATTAGTTATAAGTGGTTATAAGGTAGTTAGTTACTTTTTAAATTCTTACAAGTAAGTATGTTACTTGCATTGTAATTTTTTTTAATTTATGGGCAGTTTCCAAAAATTATCAGATTTTTTTTCAAATGGAATGAAATTAAACTTCCAAAAAAAAATTTAAACAAAATTAAGATGGGGAGAGATTGTTTAAAATTAGCCTTGTTTTTAGTTACGTAGGCCATCTCTCTACCATAGAATGTGACATACTTGACTATTATCTACTAATTAAAAGACAAAATTATCCTATAAGAAACTTACCCTGCTCTCCTGCTAATTAATACCTCTACCTCATAATGCTTAATCTGCCAAGTGCCAACCATTCTGACTTTCACATAACTGTAACATTGTAATTATAATAATTAGAAAATTTATTAAAAGATGTAAACTTTGTTATAACACGAGAAATGAGCCGCTACAACGCGATGCAGATGACAATCGGGACGTAGTTATAATTTTTAAAACAGAAAAAAAAATTAAATTATATACTTATCTTACAAATCTGAAATCTACCTACATTGGAATGCGTATGAAGAACACCATTGCGTGTGACTAAATGAAATGATATGTATGTGGGAAAAGAGTATCAGTTTTTGCATACGCATTTTCTCAATGGGAATGATGATCTTGATAAATGCAGAAAGTGTGTACCGATGAGAGGGATTTGTCGGCTGTGCGAATAACTTTACGGTGATATCCCTCCGTGTGTTATAACTTGCAACGTTTGTAAGTTTCAAGTTCAATGTTTTAATGCGAGTTTAATCGATATAATTTATCGTCTGGTTAATACTAAGTTAGTACGAGTTTACACATTAGAACATTGTTGATCGAATTCAGTATCGAAATTCAAATCACAATAACTTCAAAGTGAAATGGGCGCGAGCTTGTTTTAATGTTTGGAATCGTACATACATCTACAGTGAGCACCCCAAGCGGAAACTTTGCGAAATAAAAATCGGAACTACTGAATGTACGACTTTAAAACAAGAACAAGACAAGGCTTTAGGTCCATTTTCCTTTGACATTATAGATTTTTGACATTCGAAATCTAGTAACGTTGACGAAATGTGCAAACTCATACTAGGGGTACGGACCACTTGAATAAACGAAATTCAAGACCCATGGGTATAATGATATAATCGTCTGCATAATCAGACATGTGGGCCGAAGGTTTGATTTCCGATCGTGATAAGCATTGTCACATAATATTGTGACAGTTATTTATTTTCACCTTGATTGGATTGCCCATTTTATGGTATAAAGAAGTCATAGTATATATTTTGGTAACGGTCTCCGAAATGGCTAATTCTACGTTCACAGATTAAGGAGCAACTCTGATGTTGATACGTCAGTATGCCCGCGCTAAATGGGTGCGTTTCCATTTACACATGAGAAACGAGTTGGGTACGTATGTGACCAAAAAATACGAGAAGGAAGATGATTGATGCTGGTAAGTACATAAATACAAATGTAAAAGAAAAATTATTAAAATACACTAAAATAAAAGAAAATATGTAGACCTATGTATGAGGTAAGAACGACATAGATGGATACATTTGACGACCTCCCTGGCGCAGTGGTGAGCGCTGTGGTCTTATAAGTGGCAGGTCCCGGGTTCGATTCCCGGCAGGGGCAATTTGGGATTTTATAATTTCTAAACTGTCTCTGGTCTGGTCTGGTGGGAGGCTTCAGCCGTGGCTGGTTACCACCCTACCAGCAAATCCGTGCCGCCAAGCGATTTAGCGTTCCGGTACGATGCCGTGAAGAAACCGATCAGGGGAATGCATACCTATTCCAAGTTAGTTCGCTTCCATATTAGACTGCATCATCATTTACCATCAGGTGAGATTGTAGTCAAGGGTTAACTTGTACTTGTATAAATAAATAAAAAATCAGCCAAGTGCGAGTCGGGCCTCGCTCTTTCAGGGTTCCGTACATAATTATGAACAATATAATATTTTGGGTCTAAGAAATATTTAATTTCCGAGCTAGACATCGCAACAAACCGTGAAAGAAAAACCCAAAAAAATGTTCGTTTATTTTGGTCACAGCTTATAAACCATTTAATAAATCGTTGTTTTCAGTATTTGTTGTTTAAATAGAGCATATAGTACATAATATACTGAAATATCATATTCCCAACTAGTTTAGTTTTTGAGATAGCCCCCGTCACAAAAATGGTCTAAAACTGACAACTTTGATGGCCTCCCATTCCCTTGTTTTTTGAGATAAAAATTAAAAAAATATATATTTGTACTCTACTTAATGAGCTCTAAACAATGATACCCCACAAGCTAGGGTAAAGAAAAAATTTTTTTTCCGGCTCCTTTTTCATGTATGGGAGCCCCCCTGAAAAATAATTTAATTCAATTTCTAATTCAATATTTGATTTTGGGTTAACGTTTTACACTAAATACCAAAATTTCAGGTTTGTAACTCATTTCGTCTGCGAGCTAGAGACCTGTGACCGGCGGACAGACGGACAGACAGACAGACAGACAGACAGACAGACAGACAGCCAGCCGAGTGACATTAATAGGGCTCCGTTTTTACCCTTCGGGTACGGAACCCTAAAAATCATCTATCTACATAATCCATCCAGTTACTATCTTAGATCACAGCGCTATAATATATGCACCTCGTATTAATAGCGGTTGACATGTCGCAACTATGATAAAAATTCATATAATTTAAAACATTGCAATCAAATTTTAGAACTAAAAGTGTAACTAACAATCTATTTAAGACATCCTTGAAATCCTTTTAGATATATACATAAATCATCGGCTATTTTCAATGTCAGGGAGCTAATTATTCGACCTACAAAAAGCAGTTATAAAATCGTAAGCAGTTAAATAAACATCCATTAGGTAGCTCTGTCATAACTGCTGCGAATGATTTTGTGTGTTAAATAGGAGGTAACATGAATATGTGGTGATTTCTGTTGCGTGTGTGTGCGTGCATTCGACGGCTTTGCTTTGAGCGCCTTACCGGGCCAGACGGGATGTCCCGGATTAGATTTAAGGGGTAAAAGAACTAAAACGAGACAACACTATCCAGATTTACATTACAAAGACAAGGACGCACGGATTGGAGATTTAGAGATTATGATTCATAAAGAGAGGAGAATGAATGGAAAATTATTAGGGAGGGAATAAACGGGCAGAGAATTAAATGCCAATGTAGGTACCCAGTAGTAGATAATATTATGTAGTTGATAAATTAATATAATATTCTCTTGTTGACGATACAAGTATTATGCGATACGAATGCTTAATGTTATGCGCTGTTGTGTTTTTGGGTCGGTGGTCCATCAAGTAACTCGGGATTAATCCTACTGTTGCAACTTGTTCAAGTTACGAGAAAAGATACTAAGATACTTACCGTCGATGTCATTATTTATTTTACTTGCTGCTAGGTTTTCACGAAGCGCAGCACATGGCAGCACACGTATCATTTTCATTTTTTTAAATAAATGACTGATTATGAATGTGCGAACAGGCCCTAACGATTAGACCCAGTAACAAAATAAATCGGAAGTATTTGTAATCAAAGTCATATTGTAACATTCCTTTCATAAGAGACGCGGGTTAATTTTCTTCTCGCATTAACTTTTTCAAGCTTAATTTAGTCTCGGGTTTAATTTTATACGGGACACAAAATACAAACAGAATTTGAATGCAGTATCAATAAAACCGTTTATTGAGAGTCACGCGCGGGCCCCTTTGTTGCGTCCGAGCTCATCTATCCGTTAATCTGATGCCATAATTGATTCACTGATATCTTTCACGCTCCCGCGGCTGACAATCATCTATTTTGGAATGTGCGTGGATAACGAATCTTCTTTGATTTTTAATAGACTTCATAAAAACTTATCTCGATCTACAATTATTTACTTGCGCTTGTAACCATAATAACCTACGATTTTAATTCTGGTTTAAAAATGACTTTAACTACAATATGGTCGTACTGCAAACTATAGCAGTAACTGATAGTTAATTATAAGTTATGTGTAAGTTACTGTTCATTTTATAGTATACAAAATCTATACTTATATAATAAAGCGAAAGAGTATGTTTGTTTGAACGTATTAGCACGTTCAAACAAACATACTCTTTCGCTGGAAATACTAGTCGGATTTGAGAAATTGTTTTTCATTTGATAGCCCAATTCTCGAGAAAGGTTATAGGCTATTCAACATCACAGTACGATCTTTAGGGTGGTTGCACACTGACACGCTGACACTGACACTGACACTGACTGGCGAAAATTTCACCGAAACATCTCCCACGCCCGTAGCTCACCTCCGCTGCGAAACCATAACAGCGGAACCGCATTAATTTCGCTGTGTTTTGTCCGTATGTAGGAGAAGCGGAACTGCCACGGAACTGCCTGTTCTAACGCATAGATTTAACTATATTCTATCTCTTTCCCCGCGCGGTTTCGTCGATAATACTCCGACGCCAGCCACACTACCGCGCTCCGGCCGCCATTTTGTTGCGGTGCCGCGTTGTTTTCGCACGTGTTTGTGGAAATCGACAAAAATTAAAAGCGAAACTACATTTATTTCATAAAATGGACGTCGATTTCACAGAAAAATTAATTCAAGAGGTCAGAAATAGACCTATTCTTTATTTATTAAATCATCCGGATTATAAAAATAATATGAAAAAACTGCAGGCATGGAGAGAAATCCAGAGGGAATTAAATGAGGAAGGTATGTAGTCTTTTTATAATAATAATAGACTGTATTTGTAATGTATTTGTTTATTTTGCTTATAAGATAATATTATGTATTATATGTATAATTATTTATTTGTACTTATTATAGATAATATTATGATAACGTTAAGTTCTCTGCGTTTGTGTAAAATATTGAACGAATTTATCTCTGACCTCAAACGCTGCCGACGATGCTCTCTGTCGGTTGCCAGGTCTATTTTGTGGTAGAAAGGCACCTAGCTGTTCTATTTCAAAGCTGGAACTGGTATGTACGGCTGACTCTTTCGTCTGTATAAAGTTGTGCAAACAACAAGCTGCTTTTACAATTTTTATTGTGTTTGTCAAATCTGTTTCGAAAGGTCTTAGGAAAATCCTAAACTTCTGTGCCATTATTCCAAAAGCACATTCCACAACTACACGTGCTCGACTGAGCGCCTGATTAAATCTCTTTTTATCTCTATCTTGCATAGCCGCTTCTCTTACAAAAGGTCTCATCAAAAACGTTTCCAGCTTAAAGGCACCATCCCCTATTAAAACATAAGGCAAAGGATCTGTGCCTTGTTGTAATGGTTGGGCATTTGGTACATTAAGTTGACCAGTTCGCAATAGTTGTAAAAAAGGTGTTTTTTCAAATATAGTACTATCAGAATCTTTTCCAAACGATCCAATGTCAACATATATGAATTTGTAATTAGCGTCTACAACAGCCAATAACACAATAGAAAATTTACTTTTGTAACAGTAAAACATTGAGCCGCTATCTGGAGGGCATTTAATGGTAATATGCTTTCCATCCACGCTACCCAGGCAATGAGGAAATCCCCATTTCCCAAAAAAGTCTTCTGCGATATTGAGCCACATTTCTTGTGTAGGTTGTGGAATGGCTAATGGTTGTAAAACATTCCATATTTCCTGACATACTTCGGTCACTATTTTTGAAACTGTTGAATTTCCTATACGATATGAAAACGATAATGTCTTATAGCAATCTCCAGTAGTTAGGAATCTGCAATGAAAATAATATTAATTTTGAAATAATATTAATTTTGTCTTATTTTGTTATTTTTCAGTCGTAACTTTGAAAGCGAAGTGGAAGAATTTAAAAGACTCCTACAAAAAGTACAAATTATCTAAAAAGAGTACAAGTGGCCAAGCTGCAAAAAAGCTTCAAAATTGGACTTGGGCAGATCAAATGAATTTCATTGATCCAGCAATTACATTGAATGAGACTCAAGGTAGTATGGCATCTCTGAATGTTGAAAAAGTTAATTCTACTGACTCTCAATCTACGGGAGACGTAACTACACAAGACGTTGCACAAGATACCCGCCCGCAAGAAACTCAAAACGCCCAACAAATTTATAGAAGGCATAGGAGAAGTAATCCGGATCCGGATCCAACAGATAGAATGATCCAGTACTTACAAAATAGAAGAGATCGCAACAGAAGTGAAGATAAAGTTGATGTAAAATGTGATGGAGTAGATTTATTATTTTTGGGATACGCTGATACTTTCAAAAAACTATCAAATCGAACACAAATAAAAGCAAAATTTGATATCGCCCGAATTTTGATGGAGGCTGAATTAAGTGATCTGGAGGCTGTAACTTCTAACAGCAACTCTACTGCAACGGGTAGTTTCAACTACTCTGTTCTAAGTGATACCACGCATTCTCCGGCTACTCCAGGAAATTACTCCATGATCAGTGACGCAACAGTTACTGACAATGCTAATTATTATATTCTTCCACAAGAGGGCAATACGGCTATACCTACTGATTTAACAACCTCAAATCAAAATGATCATGAACAAATCAACATGTTTCACTTATCGTAGAGTTAGTAACATGCCGAATATTTTTTTTGTATTAATGATTAATAAATAAATAAATAATTTACTTACCTCAAAGTTAAGGCTAATCTTTCTCTGCTAGAAATAGCTTCCCTAAACCTTGTATTTTGTTTAGTAATATGTGGCTTCAAAAGATTATGTAGATCTTCAAAACTCCCTGGGCTCATTCTAAAATATGTATAAAAACGATCTTCATGTGACTCTAGTTCTTTACATAATAGGTTTTCTCCTAATTTCTTCCTTTTTTCATTAATCTCGTGCACCCAAATTCTACGAGATTTACGCCTTTTCAAAGTTAAAGTCCACAATAATATTTCCTCCTCCTCTGACTCTGATAACGACGACATTTCGCTCCGATGGCTGACTGATGACTAGCAGGTTCCGACGCCCGTTCCGCAACTACACAACTACACTTTATCGCAGCGGAATTCCTACAGCGGTTTCGCAACTGAAGTTTCGCAGCGGAGGTGTGAAAGGAGCACCAGGAATTGACGAATCTAAATCTGCGCGGGCGAAGTCGTGGAAATCTGCTAGTCTCATCTAATTTTTACTCGACCGAGTATCCGCAGATTGATTACTTTAATAAAGTGACTCTACAACGTGGTCGTATTGTAAGAAGAAAAAATGTTCTAAGAGTGCCAGTATCGCTTTTTTTGCAACACTGAGTACAGTGCCACAAACTTATCTGTTCAGGTGGGCAAAATTTGAACCAGAGCCGCGTTAGCCGCCATTTTAAGAAAGCCATTCCACTGTCAGTTTTTGTCTAATGTGGGTGCTCTCGCCTTTCTTCGTTATGTTTAAAGAATTCCATTTTTTCGTGCTTTCGTGGGGGAATTTTTTGAATAGCAATACCAAATTTTCTACTAGCGACGCTGTGAACTGAACATATAAGTTGGTGGCACTGTAGAGTCCTCTAAGTACAGTGTTACCAGTATAATAAGTTAGTTCTTTTGTTTTCCGCAATATGCCGAAGTTTATATTTCTCTGGTCTGACTACAATTTTGAAAATACAATAGAAGAATATTTTCTTAATTTTAAAGAAGATTTTCTTAGTCAAGTTTTTATTATGATGATCCTACGTATGAAGTATGACCAGCGGACTTAGGAGTAAAAATGATTGTGTGCGAATTGGCCTTAAGGCCGCTCTCTTCACGCGCTTCTCCATACAAACGTATTACGACTATTATTCTAATATTTGTCGCAATAGGTCTAAAGTTAAGCCAGATATTAATTTATATCTCCATTATCTATGCCATAAAATAAAAAAAATAGTAAAATTATATTTAAGTATTTTGAAAGTTATGACGCTTGAAAAATCACTATTTTTGGGCAAATTTTGGGGCAACTTCGTGCGTAAATAAACTATATAAGAAACTAGAAAATTGAAAAACGACCGAAGTCTTATCATAGGTTACTTCATAATAATTACAAATGTCTTTAGTTCATGTAAAAAATTGCCAAATATTTGCTAAAATAGGCGAAATAACAAACCTAGATTTGCATCTTTTTGCTTTGCCGTTTTTCACTAAAAATCATGATATCTCAAGCAAAATTTATTTATTTAATTAATTTACTATTTATTTATGTATATATTTTTAGTACTCTTCTTTACTGAAGACGTCTCGCTCTCTAAATGCAGAAATCACTGTTTTAGACCCACTCACCAACGATTTGTCGATGCCATGGAGAGGGCTCTTAAAACCAAAATAAAGGCAGTAAATACATTTTTTATTCTGCGCGAAGACACCGGAAGTATCAAAACAGGTCCGACTGAACTGTATAACTTTTTTTGGCACATTACGTGTACCGATTATTATATCAATTTCAGCGAAGTTAACTTCGGGTTATGAATTCCAGTCATTGACAGAGATATATTAATTTTAATAACGTTTATAAAATGGTGAGGCGGGGTTGGCTTACGTTGAATATTTTAAGAAAGGTCATTCGAGTTTATGTTGACCGCTGAATGTTGCTCTACGGAAAACTTTTTTGAACCGATTTTCGTTTTACCTTTTCTTTCGCTTTTGTGTAACCCACATGCGGTAAAGCCAAATACCGCACAGGTTAGGGGCCCTAACCTGTGCGGTATACCTGTCCAGTGTACCTACACCCTAACTTAGGGCGTAGGTACACTGGACAGCTCGACTATTCAAATCCCACCCGTTGCACTATTATCGTATAACTATTCCAAGCAAAAGCTTTTTAGTTGGAGGGCAAAGAGGAATATTAATAATGTTTAGCATGTCTAATATTCTTAAAGAAAACATTTCTATAGAATATTGACTTGCTTCATAGTTCCATGGATTACAAATCCTACGCGTATTCAGTGCATTCTATATTAGGTACTAGCTTTTGCCCGCGGCTTCGCCCGCGTGAATTTCGGTTTTTCACAAATCCTGAGGGATAAGTAGATTTCTGGTCCACCCGCCCCCCGCCTCAACTTGTCTGTGAAAGTCCCGTCAAAATCGGTTCAACCGTTCCGAAGATTAGCCCGTTCAAACAGACAGACAGACAAAAATTTTAATAACGTGTGATTCGGTTATGGTATCGTTTAAATAACCATATGAGCTTAATATGTGGTAGTTATTTCGAAATTACAGACAGACACTTCAATTTTATTTATTAGTATTAGTATAGATAACATACGTTTTACAATGCTGCGTTTTTTTATATACGAGACCTATGAGCCATCCCCATATTAGCCATGCTGAATATGGCTAATAGGTATGGGGAATATTTGCCCTCCAAATAAGCTTACTTTGTGTTAGGAGTAGGTACGTCAATAGTGGAACGGGTGGTATTTGAACCGCCGACATTTCGATTTTCAGTCCACGCCCGACGACCGTTGCGCTATTGATGCTTCAAAATCGTTCTCGAGACCTTTTCAGAATTAGAACTATCACTTACCCGTTATGCTTTTATTGAGCAAGTTGTTGAACGCTTCTTTCTTGGGCGACAGATGCGGGGCGTGCGGAGTATGCGGTGTGTGCGGAGTGTGCGGAGCGTGCGGAGCGTGCGGAGCGTGCGGCAGTCGGTCGTGATGTGCGGGTGCGGAGGGCGGGCGAGGCACCGCGCGCTCGTCTGGCGACCGCCGCGGAGGAGTCTTGCTGCGCCGCAACTCTGATGACAGGCTCTGAAAGCAAATAAGAGGAACAGTCAGTTGTTATCCCCCTTTTTTATCATCTACAAGTTAGCCGTTGACTGCGATCCCACGGTAATGCGATACGATAGTAAGTGAAGTGATTAAATTCATACCCCTGATCGGTTCCCGATCGGTTTCTACGTAGCGTCGTACCGGAACGCTAAATCGCTTGGCGGCTTGGCTTTGCCGGTAGGGTGGTAACTAGCCACGCTTGAAGCTTCCCACCATCATCATCATCATCATGATCAACCCATTACCGGCTCACTACAGAGCACGGGTCTCCTCTCAGAGTGAGAAGGGTTTTTTGGCCATAGTCTACCACGCGGGCCAAGCGGATTGGCAGACTTCACACACCTTTGAGAACGTTATGGAGAACTCTCAGGCATGCAGGTTTCCTCACGATGTTTTCCTTCACCGCACATAACTCCGAAAAGTTAGAGGTGCGTGCCCCGAGATCGAACCCACGACCTCCGATTAGAAGTCGGTCGTCCTAACCACTAGGCTATCACAGCATCCCACCAGCCAGACCATAATTTAGAAATTATAAAATCCCAAATTGCCACTGTCGGGAATCTAACCCGGGACCTCCCACTTATAAGACCACAGCGCTCACCACTACGCCAGGGAGGTCGTCTTTCATGTTTTCATTTACACAAGCCGGATATACATTTATCACTTCGTATCTTCATCTTGAAGGAATCATCCAAAGTTTGTACCTTAATTGACTCGCGCTGTAGGAAAAATATTGTACCTTAGCACAGACAAATAACCCACTATTGTCTGAAATCACTATACATTTTCTAGCATAAATATATATATTTAGGAAATACTAACTGAACCCCGCAACTTCGTTCGCGTAGATATAGGTTTTTATATAGGATCGGATCGGATCCCATAATTATTTTATGTACCTAAACTAAATGTAGCCTAAGTTACTCCTTATAACATTGAAAGTTCCATTAAAATCGATCCAGCCGTTTCCAAGATTAGCTGGAATAAATAGACAGTCCGACAAACATAAATTTAAACGCACACCAGTTTAAAATAAGCCGTACGTTCAAAGATCCGGGTCCCAAGTTATTTGAACCCAATACTGAGGATTGTAATGTCTGTCATTTGTGAACTAAAAAACCTATGACCTTAAAATATTTACGGGACAATACATAAAGTACTACCTTTCTAACAAAAAAAGAATGAGTGAAATCGAACAACGCGTTAATGAATTACAGCTAAATACACGTTTTAACTTTCATCCCCTCTCCCAAGGAAACCGTGCTGAATTTCGGGATATTTGAAATTGAATTGATCAGTTACAGTTTTATTATATCTAGCATAAATATATTTAGGAAATATATTAATAAGTATATCAAAGCCGTACGCTAGAGAAACGTGGTGCCTCTCAGATCTTCACCTCTTCAATGTGAGAGGTGGGTTTGCAAATTAGTCACATTTATTTACCTCCAATGATGGAAAGCTTTGTCCACAAATGGACCACTAATAGCCTGTTCCATTATTTAGCTTAATGGAATTATATACTACGCGATGGCATTTACAATAGAAGTTAGAAACTAGGTATATAGTTCTCACGTACGCATAAATTAGCGAGTGTCAAAAACCAAGATCTAAACACTATAGTGCTCGATATTAGCCTCTTGCTTCAATTAACTTTTAGCAAGTATAATTGGTACATACATTTTTATTTCACGTTATTTTTATTACATAAATAAGTGAAAGTCTATTAAGGTGGCGTAGTCTAGCTTAATTATATATCAGCTATTATAGTTACACACTCGATTTAGGAGTAGATACGTGATGAATAGAAAGCGTTTTTGCATTAATAAAACTTATTGCTCATGACTGTGTGTATGTCTGCTATATTTTTGGGCAGCCAGGTCGATTAAACAAACTTTTTACATTTGAAAGTTTACCTATTATATGTTTGAATCGTAAAATAGTTTTCCAGGAAAATGGGTAACATATTATATGTTATTTCTCTCCAATGATGGAAAGCTTTGTCCACAAATGGACCACTATAATAGCTCATTATTTACCTATATCGCCTTTAACTGAGAACTAAATCTGACAACACATCAAACACAGATTTATAGAGATTTATACACAGTTTCTATATTGATTGATTTTCATATTGATTGATTAATATTCAAATACAAATCAATCTTAGTGTGTAATAATACATATATGGGGCGTGCTCGGCCGCGCTCGGGGGTGACTTCTCTCAAATCACCGCAGATCCAAAACGGGGAATGACGGAATCGGCGGTCAGAGTCAACGATCAGAATCTCCAGTATCTAATCTAACAGAAGTCGAACCACTTAAAACAAATCGAGATTCAAATTGGACACTCGCTCATTGCATCAGTTGGGTGCGAGCCGTTCACGAGGCGCACTGATTGCGGCTCATTGAGCGGTTGAGGAGCGACTTGACCGCTTCATGGCGAATCTGCGCATTTAAAATAGCCCAGGAGGTAGAGCAGCAATTTTTCTAGTGATTTTATACCAAACTAAAGGCTTCCCTGCGTGACTTTCAGTTTTTCACAAATCCTGAATGATTCGTGGATTTCCGGTTCCAACCTTTATACCTACTTTCAAGGAAGTTTGCTATAGTAATCTACCTATAGCTGTAGTATTTCGGTTTTTCAAAATCCCGCGGGAACTATGGATTTTTCCAGGATAAAAAGCCAGTTAGCGTAGTGTTAAGTCTGGGCATAATCTATCTCCATTCAAAATTTCACCCAAATCGATTCAGTAGTTGCAGCATTATAGAGTAACAGACATACACATATACACACTTACATACCCACAAACTTTCGCCTTTATAATATTAGTGTGATGAATTTTATTTCAAACATTTATTTAATGTTCAGAAATCACTAAAGTAAGCATCAGTCATCGCACCCATGGTTGACGATGGCTCATGATCTTTCGTTCTTGTTCTGAGTGCTTAGTCTAAGATCGGAGCACTCGAAAACAAACTCGAAAACTATTGATCGAATCACAAGTGAATTCAGAGCAAAATGAACTCAAATACTCGTATTTTAAAGTCGTAATTCCATAGTTCCAATATGTATTTTACAACATTTCTGCTTGGGGCGCTCGTTGTGTTCGAATGCTGAATGTATTGGCGAACTCAAACCTTAATACAAGCCATTTTAGGTCTATTTTACTCTGAAATCGATCAATAGTTTTCGAGTTCGTTTTCGAGTGCTCCGATCTTACGACTAAGCACTCTGATCAAATGTCGTAGAAAAGATTAAGAACAAGCAGCGGGGAAGCGATTATGCACCTTATTCCCTTGTCATAAGGTTCTCCGTAACAATACAATGACTTTTTCATTCTGTATCTTTTAATTCCACCACTATCGGAGCAGCTGGCGTGCGGATCTGTTATGTGTTAGGAGAAAACTATTATTGTTATGATTTTCAGTCGGTATAAAGTGACTTGCTCTACTGCAGCGCTACCTCCCGTACTATAAGGTTAAACATGCAAACACTGGCATCAATACGGACATGCCTATTTTACACGCACATTCATTATTATTAGTGACGTGCCGTCCCTGCAGGAGGAAAAAAAATGCCTGCAATGCAATGCGTACTACGGTACCGTCTATTCTATCTAGCTTTATCTCCAACGAAGTTACAGGAGGTCGAAAATGACCAGAGTGCTTAGTCTAAGATCGGAGCACTCGAAAACGAACTCGAAAACTATTGATCGAATCACAAGTGAATTCAGAGCAAAATGAACTCAAATACTCGTATTTTAAAGTCGTAATTCCATAGTTCGAATATGTATTTTACAACATTTCTGCTTGGGGCGCTCGTTGTGTTCAAATGCTGAATGTATTGGCGAACTCAAACCTTAATACAAGCCATTTTAGGTCTATTTTACTCTGAAATCGATCAATAGTTTTCGAGTTCGTTTTCGAGTGCTCCGATCTTAGACTAAGCACTCTGAAATGTTTCGAGAAAAGATAGTACGGATGTGCCTTTGTTTTTTGTTTTTACTCGACTTTATTTTTAGCCCCCAAACAGATTTATAGAGTAAAGTGCTTAAGTACGGATTATGGTGGTATTTCACTGGTTTAAGGAATACTATTTCATTTGAACACTTCTTCCTAAGAGCGATGCGTGCTGCAACGTAGTGATTTTGGCAGATTGTACGCCACACAGAAGGCCCAGCGTCGTGCGTCGCATTTACGCACAAACAAGCTTCCTTTCTAGGCAAGCGCGCTCCAGCTCAGATCTTGTCATTGTTTACCATCAGACATGGTTGTCATCAAACGCTAGTCATGAGATAAAAAAAACTAATTCCGCGTTGCGATTCTGCAGCGCGGCACACCACACACCTCTCCCATCTTAGACTGCATCGTACTTACAGATGATCAGATAAGACGGGATAAAACGGGTTGCCATTGAACAAAAAAAAAATTAAAAAATAAGCAACCCTTGGAAACGTACTCGTAGACAAGGAAGCCAATAAGTATCATAGAATCGTCGATTCGCGCCACAGATCTGTCTAATATCGTATTGGAATTTGTGATGCCGTTTGACCCCTGTTAACCCAGATTACGCTCCTCGGCGCCCGATTCGTCCTCGGCAAGCCTGATTGTGTTGTGACACAAACTGTAATGTATTATGTGTTAACTCTTGCTGCAATCACGGCTGCCTACAATTACAATACGTACGTACCCGTACCGAACTTACGGTTTATTTCCAGTGATTCGTGTTCCTTGTTTGCTGTGTGCTTAGTCTATAGCGGAGCACTCGAAAACGAACTCGAAAACTATTGATCGATTTCAGAGTAAAATAGACCTAAAATGGCTTGTATTAAGGTTTGAGTTCGCCAATACATTCAGCATTCGAACAATGCTGAATATATTGGCGAACTCAAACCTTAATACAAGACATTTTAGGTCTATTTTACTCTGAAATCGATCAATAGTTTTCGAGTTCGTTTTCGAGTGCTCCGCTTTAGACTAAGCACACAGGTCTTTGAATTATAAATTCTTGTGAGGCGGCACCGTAAGGAGTGCGTTTTATTTATTTATGGTTCCTTGTTAATTGCGCTCGTTAATGTAGTCTATTGGGTTGGCTTGTTGGTTGAGTACAAAATTTTGATTTTAGAACCGTTTCGCTCAATTCCTAGAGGATAGTGGTGCTCGTCAACAATGTCGCCTACAAGGCTACATATCGTCAAAATATGATGTCGCTGAAACATTTCTTATTGAAACAAGATGGCGTGGATTCCTTTAGAGGATTTCACGAGCTCTCCCGCGATATCTTGCTCTTTTTAAGGGTTCCGTACCCAAAGGGTAAAACAGGAACCCATTACTAAGACTCCGCTGTCCGTCTGTCTGTCAGTCTGTCCGTCCTTCCGTCCGTCCGTCACCAGGCTGTATCTCATGAACCGTGATAGTTAGACAGTTGAAATTATTACAGATTATGTATTTCTGTTGCCGCTATAACAACAAATACTAAAAAGCAGAAAAAATAAATATTTAAGGGGGCTCCCATACAACAAACGTGATTTTTTTGCCGTTTTTATAGATAACTAGCGGACCCGGCAGACGTCGTCCTGCCCGCTATTAGCGCCACCTACCGGGTCCAATTTTTCTACTTATAAACCTTCCTCTTGAATCACTCTATCTATTAAAAAAAATCGCATCAAAATCCGTTGCGTAGTTTTAAAGATTTAAGCATACATAGGGATATAGGAACAGAGAAAGCGACTTTGTTTTATACTATGTAGTGATGGTACAGAACCCTTCGTGCGCGAGTCCGACTCGCACTTGGCCGGTTTGTACGTCTTAGCACTTGTATGTGCTCACACACTTGTGTTCCATAACCATAATATCACCTGCGTAGTTGTCTAAACTCCACCTCCATTGCGATCACTCGCCGTGGCTGAAATTCGGTCGGGAAACCATTATAACAAAATAATCAACAAGAGATAAAGTTCGTAAACTAAAACCCGACTATGCTTAGTAATTTAATATAAAATAATAAATAATTAGTGTGGAGAACGCGGGGCAAGCAGCTAGTGGCGCCATCTATTATGTGTATCCGAAATTAAATAATATTCTACTTTATATTTTGATGTGACATTCGGGTGACATAGGCAAAGAATTAATTGACGCCTCATTCATCAAAATCGGCCCAGTAGTTTAGGCGCTACGGTGGTACACACAGAATCTTATACAAAAATCGGCCACAAACATACACACATACATACATACATACATACATACATACATACATACATACATGCATACATACATATATTTAAATACATAAAGCTAAAATCATAACCCTTCCTTTTGGTTTTGCCGTAGTCGGGTAAAAAGACGATCATAAAACCTTGTCCCAAAAATTTTACAGCACAACAACGACATTTAAAATTGAAAGGGATCAAAGTTTATGTTTTAAACGAACGCTTTATCAGCGTCCGCTGTTTACCGAATTAGTAGTAATCTATTGACTCCCAGAACTTTATCTTAATTCCCGAAATGTGTACGTTCCCAACTTCCCACGAACAAAATAATTTAAATAATTAGGATTTGTATGCATTTACACTTAGGTATCCATTATGTGATTTTGTTTTATGATCACGGAGAGGAGATGCAAATTGAATTGAATGTAATTTAGAATTGTCCTATCACGACATTTGACTATCTTTAACATTGATAAGTAGGTATAGTACGTACCTACAGCAGAGTTTTTTAATGAAATCATACACGGAAAGCTAAGATGACGAGTGATTGACGACCTCTATTAGTGAAGTGCTAAGTGGTATAGTATTTTATGAGAAGGAAGGTATAAACAACCGCACAGCTTCAAGTGTGTGCAGCAGACTGTACGAAGAAGGCGGTAACCAATGCGGGAGGCAGACTATGACGTGATATGACAGCGAACCAATCATGGACGCTGGGCCCATCGCGCGCCGCTTCGCCCCGCCAAATACACTCAATAAATGACTTTTGGGGATTCAACATCATATCTCTAGATCTGTTCCGATAGCTAGGTCTGTAGGTACGCTGGTTACAATTTTTTATCGTTTTTTTTTTTTTCATTTTAAAATCTGATCTGGTGGGAGGCTACAGTCATGGCTAGTTACTTTTGAGCTATGAAAACCTTCATGCAGTTCCTTGTAGGTATTGCAACTTCTAGCAACTCTGCTGTATACATTTCCGTTGCGCGAATTTCCCTTAAAATTATAATTTATGTACCTACAATGTACATTGTACATCAATGTACATTGTACATCAATGTACATGGATGATACATAAAATGGACCTGTACAACACTAGTAGTATAATAAAGGAATATCAATTTTAACAAATAATATTATGATGTATTGTGGTATGTAAATTTCCGGCTGTCTGTGTTTACTTTAAAATGTATAACGTGAGAAATGTTGATTAATAAAATAACCTCAATGTAAAACTTATCAAGTAAACAAGTAAGTATATTATGGCTAGTTGGTAGATAATACAGTCATAAATATTGACCAATACTGTACCTACTAAAAGTTTTTTCGATAATGTTACCCTTATATCGACAGATTTATTTAATTACACAGGAAGCCTTTATATTTCGGTGATAGGAGCCTAGAGCATTTCCTGTATAATATTCTACCTGTCTGTGAGAGTATCGTCAAAATCGGTCAGGCGTTCCGAAGATAATTCCGTGCAAATATACAGACAGACTTTTAAAAAAGTTTCGTTTTATTAACATCTGTTACTCTGTAAATCCGCCTCTATAAAGATTTTACCTAATTAGAACGACCTGGCTACCTATCATAAAGGTATTATTACACGTATGAAGAATATGCAGCTAGATAACTCTTATCTACGTCATAAGACAGATAAATAATTCAGATAAAAATCCGTCCTTAAGTGTGTAATTAAAGTAGGTATACATGCTGCGCATACAGGAATTAACTACTGTCAGTTACTATAATCCGTTATGTCAGTCGAGATCACACTACTAATAATATGTGTTTAATTATTTACCGTGTTATATCTAAATTGCTTATATTTATAGTTACTATTGTTGGAATGTAAAGTCAATCTACTTATCTTGAATGATGTTATCTGATGGAATGGGGGCTATACAGGAGAAAAATAGTTAAGCAATGTTTATCCAAGTTAGTAAATGGATTGACACAACCTTGGACGTAATACATACTCATAAAGCATTCATAATCTCTAAACCAAGATTTAAAAAAATATTAGGCATGCTTTAACTATGACTATATTCTTATTCACCACTAGATGATGCCCACGGCTTCGCCCGTGTGGATTTAGGTTTTTAAAAATCCCGTGGGAACTTTTGATTTTCCAGAACAAAAAGTAGCTTATCTGTAGAAACCCGTCCCCAAAACGGAAAAATCCCGTGGGATCCCCTCGATTTCGGAATACAATTCCTTACAGCATCAGGGTTGAGGAGTTGGATATGTACCTACTCGAATTCATTCAACGATAAAGTCTTTAATTGGTACCCCCAATATCAATTTAAATAACCGAAAGTTTCTAAAACCCATTAGTTTTGGGGATTAGGTCCTCTACAGCATCAGGATTGAAGAGTTCGAATCCAAATTTTTTATAGAACAGGGTCGCAATGTTTCTCTATCGATTAAAAAAAAAATTACGCAAATCGGTTCAGAAATCTCGGAGATATCGGTGTACATAGGTAGAAAAACACAACTCCTCCTTTTTTGAAAGTCGGTTAAAAAAGTAGCCTATATTACTCCCTGGTTAATTTTCTACTTGTATGTGAAGGTCCCGTCAAAATCGGTTCAGCCGTTCCGAAGATTAGCCCGTTCAAACAGACAGACAGACAGACAGACAAAAATTTTAAAAACGTGTGATTCGGTTATGGTATCGTTCAAATAACCATATGAGCTTAATATGAGGTAGTTATTTCGATATTACAGACAGACACTTCAATTTTATTTATTAGTATAGATGTAGGGGAATCTATAGGTACTATTATTATTGTATGTAATCTTGCTGCAACTACATCAGTCTGTCATCATACAAGTGTTTGACAAGTGACAACTAACAGCAAATGTTTCTTGCAAAGAGTTCCAAAGGTTTCTTGTTTATTTGGTCTTGATAAATAATTATCATACAGATTGGGTTACTTTAAACGTAGGTACACAGAGTCTGTACTGTGCTCGTTGGATTTGTATTGACGAGTAACTTGTAGACATAATTTAACAATCAAGATCTGATGTTAGAGCAAAGAGGTAGTGGATAACAGGATATCGGCTAAATACAGACCCGTAAGGGGCGTAAAAGGCGAATGTTCTGTGAGAGCTTCTGAAAAGAAAACCAACAACTAAAAATATTATATCAAATTTTAAGCGTAGACGGATAAAATCAATTAAACATGAAAACCGTCACGTTAACACTTCCTAAATCCACTATAATTCCACTAACAGTAAAGCAAATCTTAATAAAGATCAAAACACATCAAGCTTATCTTACAGCTGCCACGTAATGGTGACATACAAATAGACACCAAAACGATAGTAACATTTACCGTAGCATTACGCGTTTTGTATGTAATATCTGTGAGCCGATTAATTTATGCCCCACTTATTTGTACCGAGATAATGTTACAAACCTCACATAGGTACGTACCGGTATTTGTATAACACGCGCTTATCTGTTTAATTCTTGAGCTGTCAACGCTTTGCGACGAGGTTTTTCCCATAGCTCCGAGTAACGAAATGATCCTTTTTGACATGAGGCAATAGCGCAACAAACAACATATAATACAAAAATTAAACCGACTTCAGTATAGCGAAACAAAGAATAATTATTGAAAAGGGGAAAAGTGTCCATTCTTGAAAACTACTGAACCGATTTTGATGAAATGCACTGTTCCCTAATTTTAAGCAAATTTGAGCCCATAAAAAAAGAATGGTCTCAATCCGATCAAGAGTTTTAGAGAAATGAAATGAGAATATGTTTTTTGTGCAAATAAAGAATTAAAGAAATGCGTGGTCAACCTTCATACAAACATACATACACCTATAAAATTTTGTATAGTTATTCGGAAGCCCTAATGAATTATTATCATACGAGTATGTGCATATATTGCGGTTTCAATAATAAAACCTAAATACATAGGTAGGTACCTGTCGAATTAAAAACCTGCTTTTTTTGAAGTCGGTTAAAATACAGTAGGCTGATTACTTATCTGTTATTTGATGGAAGACTTAGGTCTTACCGGCAAAATAACAAATGAATTGTAATAAAAATAATCTATATATATAAAACAAAGTCGTGTTAGTTCGAACACTTATAACTCGAGAACGGCTGGACCGATTTTCATAGTTATTGATTTGTTGTATTTGTCTCCGTCCCGAATAGCCGAATAACTATTAAAAACATTTGAAAATTGACGAAAAAATAAAAGAAAAAACATTTTCCCATACAAAATTTTCACGGGTTTCGTAGCTGTCAAACATCCCGTCGAAACGGTAAACTATACTACAGTAAACACCCGTACCTATAGTATAATTCTTCTGTGTTTGTCACCTCTCCTCCTAAACGGCTGGACCGATTTGAATGAAATTTTGTATGTATATTTCAATCCTGGATGGTTTGAAAACACAATTACCGGGTAGGTACAGGTAACCTACCGGGTCTCGGTAGGTGGCGCTGATGTCGGTATGTCACAGGGCAGGACGACGTCTGCCGGGTCCACTAGTTAATATAATAATAATCAATATCCAGATATGAATGTACCTGTTTTGCTTAATATTGTTATTAGACATATTGTTCGAGATCAAATGGAAAATTTTGACTAGGTATGTACGTGAATTACGCAGAAGCGAGATAGCTTGGACAATAATTCTACAAATCATTTACTCAGATACACACAGTCTGTCTCTTTAACCAACACGTCTTCTCGATACCGTTCAAATATTTGCTTATTCATAGAATACAACAGATGAGCGAAGCTTGACATCTACACAAAATTATCACAAAGACACTGTTTCCTATGAAATGCAAGATAATGTGTCAAATCGCTACCTACTTGACACCAAATTATATTATGCTAGTTGCACTCATTTTAGTGGCTACATCGGGCTTAATATACTCGTATTCCTTGAGCAGACACTTGGCGCAGATATAGCCTGTGTTCTGGAGACAGACATGGAATACTTTTTATTCCGCAAGAGAATTCACCCAGAAACGGCATCCTTTACTTACTATTTTATTAACCCCCGACGCAAAACAACGAGGTGTTATAAGTTTGACGTGTCTGTGTGTGTGTGTGTGTGTGTATGTCTGTCTGTTCCCCTGTAGCGCTCAAACGGGTGGACCGATTTGAATGCGGTTTTTTTTGTTTGAAGGTGAATTAGTCGAGAGTGTTGTTAGCTATGTTTGATGAAAATTGATCCAAGATGGCCGCCGCTACAAAATTGCGGACTACGTATTATTTCACAACTCCCTTAATATGGGTATCAAATGAAAGGGCTTGACTAGTAGAATAGCACTATGCAAATCCAAAATGGCCGCTCCCACAAAATGGCGAATGTCGGGGTTTTTTTAAATTTTTAATTTATACTTGTAGGTTAAAAGTACATTAGAATGCCTACGAGTTTGTAAAAACCTTAATGCTCGTGTATCACACGTGTTTTTCAACACATTGATTGATTGAGACAAATAAACTAGAATGAAAATCCGCACCAGAGTGCTTAGTCTAAGATCGGAGCACTCGAAAACGAACTCGAAAACTATTGATCGAATCACAAGTGAATTCAGAGCAAAATGAACTCAAATACTCGTATTTTAAAGTCGTAATTCCATAGTTCGAATACGTATTTTACAACATTTCTGCTTGGGGCGCTCGTTGTGTTCGAATGCTGAATGTATTGGCGAACTCAAACCTTAATACAAGCCGTTTTAGGTCTATTTTACTCTGAAATCGATCAATAGTTTTCGAGTTCGTTTTCGAGTGCTCCGATCTTAGAATAAGCACTCTGGTCTCTTGTCGCCATACTTGTTTCGAAATTTTGTCGCAAAGCTATATCTAATTTTGGCAGAGAATGCTAAGAGTATTAGAATACTGGAAATGCGCTATCATGCTCGGTTTGCCGAATTAAATGACCGTGCGTGGTCACTTCTCAAATCTGGATTTATTGTTTTTGATGTTTTTATTAGTTATCTCAAGTATTGAGCTGTCATCGTCATCGGTGCCATGGACATGACCCCAGGAGTTTTTTGTTCGACCGCCGAGAATCACGGCTTTACGGATAATATTGTGATAAACTACAGTTTACCTAATTAAACTGTGAACATTGACATTGCGCAATGATGAACTGTTAGAAATTAAAATGATAACCTGCCGGATTTCATAAGACTCATACGTTGCCACATATAAATATCTACATGACTTCAGATAAATTGAAGTTTTGGATACATCAGTCGACGCTCCTTATATTTGATACTAGCTGACCCCCGCGACTTCGTTCGCGTGTTTATAGGATTTATATAGGATTGGATCGGATCCCATAATTATTTTATGCACCCAAACTAAATGTAGCCTAAGTTACTCCTTATAACATCATCTATCTGCCATTGAAAGTTCCGTCAAAATCGATCCAACCGTTTCGGAAATTAGCTGGAACTAATAGACAGATCGACAAACATAAATTTAAACGCACACCAGTTTAAAATAAGCCGTACGTGCAAAGATCCGGGTTTCAAGTTATTTGAACGCAATAAATGTCTGTCATTTCTGAACTAAAAAACCTATGACCTTGAAATATTTACGGAATAATACTTAAAGTACTACCTTTCGAACAAAAAAGGAATGAGTGAAATCGAACTACCCGTTAATGAATTACAGCTAAATACACTTTTTAACTTTCTTCCCCTCTCCCAAGGGAACCGTGCCGAATTTCGGGATGAAAAGTATCCTATGTCCTACCTCGGAGTATAAACTCAAATCGTACCAAGTTTCATTCGAATCCGTTCAGTAGTTTCGGCGTGATGCGCGGCCAAGATACAGACAGACAGACAGACAGACAGACAGACAGACAGACAGACAAAAATGAAAAAAATTGCAGTTTTGGCTTCAGTATCGATTATAGAGTGCCCTCCAATAAAAATTTTCAAAATAACTTCAATGTACAGAATTGGATCTGTTACAGTTTTATTATATTATAGATTAAATGCAATATATATGTGTTTACTTTCAAAGTTACACTGGCTCACATACAAATCTTTGAGCCATCATTATTAAGATTATTTCACAAGTAAAGGTTTCCTTCACCGTTGAAGGAAAACATCGTGAGGAAACCTGCATGCCTGAGAGTTCTCCATAACGTTCTCAAAGGTGTGTGAAGTCTGCCAATCCGCTTGGCCAGCGTGGTAGACTATGGCCAAAACCCTTCTCACTCTGAGAGGAGACCCGTGCTCTGTAGTGAGCCGGTAATGGGTTGATCATGATGATGATGATGAAAGGTTTAAATAATTACTTAGTATGTATAGCATATTAATATTCAACGCAGGATGACATCGTGGGTTACTTCTCTTGTTTCACATAAAAAATGTTATTATTTCATTTAGTCATTTACATAATTTTAAAGGGCATAATTACAAAGATAACTTGAACTTGAGGTTGTTAACATTTGAAGTGACCATATTACGGCTACATTCTACAAATCCCTTATTCGACATAGCAATGTAAACTTTCCGTGGATTATGGTTCAAACCCGCTACCGCTTCGGGAGCCTCGGCAAACATGCTCATAAGCCAAGGGCGCTAAGCTCATACGTTTATTACTAGACACATGTAATAAAAACTCAACTTCTCTCAACTTCTTACTTACTTGTGAATTGTTAGTGCAGGTAAGACGTTCAAGTTTCTTAAAAACGAATGCTATAATTAACGTTTATCATAGGTTATCCCGCATACTGAATATACCAAACCTATACCTAGTTTCTTTTTAAACCGCCCGACGCAAAAAAGGTTCGTCTGTTCATACATACATAATTATATCGTCGTAGTGCTCAAACGAATAGACCTATTTCAATGTGGTTTTCTGTTCAGCTGTTTAATTTAGGGATTGTCTGTGAAAACGGACATTGTATTCATACAATTCATGGTTCTAACTTCTATATTATTTCCACAAGTCAAACCAATGAGTTTGGTATACTGAGTAATTAAACCAGTCGACACTGTTCGCGGATCCTTCTCGCTATAAATTTTCACCGCTACATCAAAGATCACTAGCATAAAATTATCGACATGCTTCCTTCATCCGTCGGCTGGCGGTTAAATTGTCCCAGTGCCTTATAGTATTCAGCTCGTACCCGGCGCGTACTACGACGGATGTTCGACAAGCACTTAGCGTATGCCTCGGGAATAAATGAGGTAAGCCGGGAATATCTAGGAATAGATTCACTCTAACTGTACTGCGGTGAGAAAAGTTTATTCTGTTTAATTTGCATTCCCATACGACCTACTTATTTAAAAGAAGCGGGTCCAATTGAATGCTAACAGTAGTAACTTAGTAAGATAGATTTTATGTCGGATAATATGTGGCCCCCGCGGTTTCCAAATCGAAATAAGTTTCAATCACTTTTAAAATTGTTTCAAAAGTGATTCGTGGGAACCAGCCCTTAGTTTTTTTAGGTAATGAGGAAAGGCGGGAAAAATGTGTCAAATAACAAAGCTGCCTGAATGCCTTAGTTATGCACATATGCTATAATCCGCGGCACGTAAGTCGAGCGGTGACTTTCAAGTGCGCGCAGCGTCGTACGAGTGAACGGGACACAATACGATTGGAGAGCCAATCAGCGCTTACGAGGGATCCGCGAGAACTAATTGGTGCTTACGAACGATCCCCACGCCCTCCCCGCGACCCCCTCACACCCCGAGATACCTCATTTTCGACTTCTGCGCATTGAAGGTCACTGGTAGACTTATTTTCCATGACTTATATTAATTTTATTTCCATACGAAAGGCAGAGGTAGGTATAAAGTAAATAAGTGATATTACATTGTCTTACGGTTCATTGGCACTATATCTGAGGAATCGGTTTAGGTATTAGATAAATAGTCTAATTCCCACGTTCGAAATAGACCAATATTTAAATAAATATTAACTACGGAAGTGGTTCTTATCATGTTTATTTGTTTCAATATATTGTCATTTTTGTCACTAGACCACAGCACTGTACCTGCACTATTAATTACGGAGTGTAAATTAAAACTCTTGTTAGATAATGTAAGAGTAACTATCTACATAAACTATGTAATAGATAGGTTTAACGAAATACCTAAGTATTTAACGAAACTACAACGAACGATGTAACGGTTTGTATTTTTTGTAATTTATTATAACAAAACTCTTCAATCCATCAGTCAGGGCCAGTTAAGTCAGTCAGGGTCTAATTTACATACTTTAACAAGATAAATAAACAACAGTTTTTATATCAATTATCTAGATAAGTACACCTTTTCAGATGAATGAATTAAGTTGGTTACAGCTTCTCTGTGGTTACAGCATAAGTACGCGCGCTCTAAAATGTGAACGCCTTAATTCATACAGGTATTTGTACAACAATTTATTGCAGCCGCGTTGGAAATGTTCAGTCACGTGTTGTGTTTATCGTCATCAACCACCTGTCCACAGCTGGACATAGATCTCTTGCAGGGACTTCTAGACATCGCGGTCTTGTGCTGCTTGTATCCAGCGGCTTCCGGCAACTCTTTTTATGTCGTCGGTCCATGTGGTGGTGGGCCTGCCGACACTGTGCTTTCCGGTGCGAGGTCGCCACTCAAGCACCTTGGGACCCCAACGTCCATCGGTTCTTCGAGCAATGTGCCCTGCCCCGATTTGATCCCGCAGGGATACTCCGAGCATAGATCTCTCCATTTCCCGCTCAGTCACCCTGGGCCTCATAAGAAAGCTCAGGGTCATGATCCTATTCAGTAATATTCTCTCAGTGGCGTAATGTGGACTAATACTTATAGACGTCGGCGAATTCGCAAAAGCGAGGCCCTTTTTCTTTCGTTCCTAAAATATACCTCTATATCAGATGTTGCACTTAAGAGAGGCTTCTTGCGAGACCCCAAACAAGCACACTGTTTTTATGGCGTTTTTTTTCGAGCGTAAAAGTGATCAAATTAATTAGTCACCTGCGGGCCCACAGGTGACGCGATGCCCTCGCGAGTGCGAGGCCCTGGGCGATGGTCCACATAGTCCACGACTCCACGCCTAGCTACGTCACTGTATCCTCTAATACTGATTATATAGCTACAAGGTTAAGCAGTGCATTTTTGCTTGCATAGAGCGACTTAACAGTGAAAACAAGACATAATACCGTTCTAATAATTCCACAAAGCCTATTACAAAGCAATACTAGAGTCAGTTGAAAGCGGTACGGTATGAGTATGAGCAATACATTAGCACTGTATTGTTACACGGGCGTTATTAGTGTCATTTGCACTATTTTTGGACGGGATAAACACAGGAGGGCACACTGTCGGACGCTCACCAAATTGGAAACAAATGCTCCCGGGTGCTAACTCAATTTGTTCGGCTTTCGCTAACGTGTGAGCAATAAACGGATCTCGAGCGGCATGCTTGCATCACAGACGTGATTTGAACGCGGTTACAGTTATGCTTTATTATGGAGTTTTTCAAACTGCCGGATAATTGATATGACATGACGTTGAGTTTGTTTTGATGCTGTTTGGATCACGAAGTGTAGGTATACTTTAAAAGAGTTTTGAAAAATTATTTCAAGCAAGAAAAGTCTATAGGAAAGTATCTATACTATTATTGTAATCTTTTACTTGGTGAGTTACAATTTTGGTCACTTATAACTAAGTTATAATTTAGAGAAAATATTATATCTAGATATCTATGTAGTAAAGCGTTTCAGTAATCAATCCAAGTATTCAGATTGCAATCTGTTTTACCGATTGAATGAATTTTGGACCTTCCATCGGTAGATTTTGGATTGGATGGGTTATTAATTTCGGCCGTATAAAGACATCAAACGAGTCGCAAGGGATATACCCTGACTCTATACGGTATAAGATCGCAGTATATGTCTGTCGACCAGCGATGGACGTCTCGGTTGACGAAGACGACGATGTCGACGTCATCTCAACCAATAGACATCCATTGCTGGACATAGTTCTCTTGAAAGGATCGCCACAAAACACGATCTTGTGGTGCTAGTGTCCAGCGGCAACAGCCAGCGACTCTCTTGAGATCGTCGGTCCATCCAGTGGGGGATCTTCCCACACTGCTATTGCCGGTGGGAGGTCGCCATTCAAGCACCTTGGAACCTTAACGTCCCACTCCCACGATGATTGCGACCAAATCGTCCCTTCAGAATAACTTAACCTGAGCTTGCCTCATTGCTCTATTAATAGCGGTTGGGATCACGAGGTCCCGCGTTCGATTCCTGGGTCGAGCAAATAATTGTAATATGAACTTTTTTCTGTCAAGGAATTCTCAGTGCCAGCTCAGAGTTGGTAGTTGGCGGTGTTTCACTCATGTGCCTCGGAGAGCACGTTAAGCAGTCGGTCCCGGTTATTATCACTATCATATTGTGACTATAGTCGTTAAAGCCCGCCAACTCGCATTGGAGCGCCGTGGCGGGTCTAAGCTCTAAATACCTCTCTCCTATGAGAGAGGCCTGTGCCCAGCAGCGGGACGTTAAAAGGCTGTACTGGTGGTGGAGCCAAATTAAACCTCCCAAAAGTATCTAACAAAACCCGTTGGTTATTAGTAGGTACCTACTGCTATGGTGGTCAGTAGGTATTGATAAACTAGAAAAAAGTTAAATCAAATTAACGGGAAGTTGATCGGGCAATGCGTGCGCATCCGTCAAACGGCTATCAATAAACCAATCTAATCTTAGATATCAACTCGAAAAATATACGAAACTCTAATCTCTTAATATGTTTGAAAACGCTCGTACACCGCTAACAATCGATAAGTGACAAATCTGTGCTGCGATCGGTATAATCCATGGCTTTACTGATAGCCGGCTAATTAAGTCTTTATCTAATAGTCACAAAGGCGGCTCGGTTTCCTATCGATTAAACCTAATCGTTTGTTAAGTTGGCTAATTAGTTTACTTAGTCTGTAACAGATAAGTTCATTTGGGTATGTTTACGACTAGCGGTTGCCCGTGACTTTTTCCGCGTTGAAACTGAATGTTAGATTTGAACGTACCTACCCAGTAAAATGTTCTAAATTAGAAATAGAATGGAATACATTTGAAAGTTTTGGAGTTCTTAGCGGATACACAGATAGACGTGGATCTGACACTCAAGCTTCTGAGCAACTTTTTTATAATAATTGCGGGCAAACGAGCAAGCGGGTCACTTGATGTTATCTAAGTGATTAGCAGCACCTGAGGAACCACTAATGCGTTGCCGCCTGCCGGCTTTTGAGGAAAGGAACTGGCTATTCAGCTCGCTGCCGGAACACATCGGATGCTTTGCGGCAGATTACGGCCGCAATGTAGTCGCTAGCCAGGTGGATTCGGGGTAGAATCCTACCACAAAGTGGTGATACCATCTAGATTACGTTGTGTGGTATCAGGCACAACGACCCGTAGAGGGGACTGAGAGCGTCAAGGCCTCGTTAGCATATTGGCAGGGTGCACCGCGCGCAGGTGAGGTTGACTTTGGCCACATAGGTTGAATTTGGGCCACTTACACCCCAAACTCTATCCTGATACTGAAATATATCCTGTAAAACACCGACATGCCGGCAACCTGTCAGCGATGATTGAGACTCTGTAGTTTCCTCAGAGGAGGTGAATCTTCGCCAATGTACAAAGTATATTGTATTCTTTTTTTTTTTATTCAACTACAAGTTAGCCCTTGACTGCAATCGCACCTGATGGTAAATGATGATGCAGTCTAAGATGGAAGCGAGCTGACTTGGAAGAGATATGTATGCCCCTGATCGGTTTCTACACGGCATCGTACCGGAACGCTAAATCGCTTGGCGGCACGGCTTTGCCGGTAGGGTGGTAAGTGGTAACCAGCCACGGCTTAAGCTTGCCACCAGAGATAATTTAGAAATTATAAAATCTCAAATTGCCCCTGCCGGGAATAGAACCCAGGACCTCCCACTTATAAGACCATAGCGCAGTGGTGAGCGCCACGGAGGTCGTCAAGACGATTCATGTATTCGACTCGTCAGCAAACAGCAACCGTCTCTTGGACTAGCCGTTATCGAGCTAATGCATAATCTAACCGTGCCTTATCGGGTTGCTTTTAATCGTATTTTTAATGCGTAAACGCAAACTAAGTAAATACCGATTGTATTTTTATGATAATGAAAGATTATATTATAATACCTATTGAATGCCGTCCTATTTTGCAATAGGTAAAATTACTTTAGAATTGCTGATCATGGTTTCAAGAAAATCCATAATTTATTATCTATGTAGCTAAGTGATATTTGATATAGGTATTAAATTGTTTTGTAATAAGTAGTATAGGGTAGGAACACCGGTTTCCGGACACGCACCTGTTATCGTCCACCGAGCGGATCACTCTTAAGAAACGCTTAAAAATAGAAACATTATAAGACTTACATAAAAATAATGCATCTCTATGCCAACTTGAATGTCTTATTAAGACACAGAGAAAGAAAGAAGTCTATTTCACTTAAGTTTCTTTGAAAACAAAGCGATCGAATTTTGAGTATGCAATTAAGGAATGAAAATGAGCCGTGTGGAGCAAAAAAATTAGTGGCATGCTTCAACTATCACGGGAAGTTATTAATCATTTTACTATAAGATTTAGTTTGATTCTTCTTTGTAGCACTTACTTATGTTTCATAAAATACTGTGAACGTGTTTTTTTACTTTTGATTACATTAGAATACAAATAAAAGGGGTGGACGACAACTAGTTCACTATTTTCTTAAGAAAACCTGTTATCGTCCGGGCGGTCAAACACAGGTTTAGCGTCTTAATTTTAGGTAGTCTTGTTATCAATCGAGGTGTGCACAAAATTGGAATTAATTTTATTAATTCGAATCCTATACACATACACTAGTTAGTGACTAGTCTTCGTCCACTTTTTTCTCATTGTATATAAAACTATGGGTCTTCAAAATCACGCGTGGACGATATCTAAATTTGCACTAAATAAATATTCTAAGTTTCGTCCACCAAGCTATTATTTGAAAATAAATAGATTTAGTAAAAATATAAATAATTAAACTTGTTTGACAAAAGAATTACCTTATATTTTATGTGTTTCTCCTTGGAACTTTGATATATTTATAAGTTAAGATAGTATTGTCGATCATTATAATTTGTGGACGAAATTTAAAATAGAGAATCTGAAGTGCACCGGTTATCCGTCCACCTATATTTTAAACTGTATGAAAAACATATATTTTTTAATATTATGTTATTATTTAGGCGAATTTTGATTATTACTCATATCTATAATTTATTTTTTACTAGATTCTGCCCGCGGCTTCGCCCGCGTGAATTTCGGTTTTTCACAAATCCCAAGGGAATCGTGGATTTCTGGCTCCCGTTCCCGCTCCCTTTTCCAAACTTTATACCTACTTTCAAGGAAGTTTGCTATAGTAATCTACCTATAGCTGTAGATATATATTTCGTTTTTATCAAAATCCCGTGGGAACTGTAGATTTTTCCAGGATAAAAAGTGCATACGCATACAGATGCATGCAACTATTGTAATAATGTGCTATGTGAGCGTGATTTACCTAAGAACGCCATCTATCGCGTTTTTGGAAGTCTATATCTATTTTAGTCCCACAGGAATACTTTTCCGGGATAAAAAGTAGCCTATGTTATAAGTCAGGGCATAAGCTATCTCCATTCAAAATTTCAGCCAAATCGGTCCAGTAGTTGCGGCGTGATTGAGTAACAAACATCTAAACATCCAAACATCTAAACATCCAAACATCCACACTTTCACATTTATAATATTAGTAGGATTCATCTACAAGTTAGTCCTTGACTGCGATCTCATCTGATGTTAAGTGACAGTCTAAGATGGATGCGGGATAACCTGAAAGAGGTACAGCAGAATCCGTAAATGACTTGGAAGTAAGGCATACTAGACTAGAGACAATTTTGAAATTATTAAATTGAATTTACCAAATTGGTCTGCCGAGAATCAAGTAGAGGACCTTCCACTAATAAGACTTACCCATGCCAGGGAGGCTGCCAAATTATATGTACCTACTTTTATATAATGTGAGTGCGATGTGGTAAAAGACGATGCAAGATAGATAGGCGCAAAGTTGGTTGGTTGGTATGTCATATTGTAGACTCTATAAACCGCGTTAAAAAGGCAATAGTTTTTTTATCTGTTTTATTTTAAAACAAGCAGTTGACCGCTATTGCGTATGCGTAGAAAGACCACATCACTTTGTATAAAGTTCTTTATCACCCTGTGAAAGTTCTGTCAAAATAGGTTCAGCTGTTTTGAAAAGTAAGTACATATTACGAATAGACGAAAAACAGAAAACAATTTTTTTATAAACGGTTATGTGGCTTTTTAATAATGTATAAGTAAACATAAGTTCACTAATAAAAACCCATATATTTCGTAAAGACGGACAGGAAGTTAATTTTAATTGGTATAGATATTAAATACATATTAAAGTGGTGTTAATATTACATATTCAATTACTTACTCATTACATGCATACTTTTTCATAGTAAATTTCTCATAGAAATCAGTGGACGGATAACAGGTACAAGGGTGGACGATAACTCGATTTAGTGGACGATAACCGGTGAAATCGGCATTTTGAGCTTTTTATTAGGATTAAAAAAAAACTAGTTATCTGACTAAAAAAATACTAACGTGCAATGAAAATAGACTATACTAGAAGTATATTTTAACAAGTTTTTGTTTAATTTTTTTTATAGAACATATATTTTCACCCTCTCAAACTCAGTAACTCCACTAAATGGACGATAACCGGTAAGAAAACCCTACATGTTACAATGCACTCTCATCATCGACTCAGTCAAGTCTTTAAACTGTGATAACTATTTATTGAAAATCTAGATAGTGCCTGCTTTAGTCCACGTAGGTAAAAATTCCGTGGAAACTCTTCTTGAGATCTTCTCTTCTTCTTCCTTTTTGATTTCCCGGGATGATAAGTAAGTCCTAAGTCCTTACATGCATAATATTTCAACGACAAACGCGGTGCTCCATGGAGCAGTGGTGAGCATGTAGTCTTATACCTAAGTGGGAGGATTCGGTTCACGGTTGGGGCCATTTCGAATTCTATAATCTCTAAATTGTCTGTGGTTGATGTGGTGGGAGGCTTAAGCCGTGGCTAGTTACCACCCTACCGGCAAAGCCGCCAAGTGATTTAGCGTTCCGGTACGATGCTACGTACCGATCAGAGGTACCTCCTCCAGTTAACCTAGATCACTCCTTGTATCACACAGGTAGAAGATTCTCTAACTGTCTAAGAAAATCTCTTCAAAATCATTCAAGCAGTTCCGAAGATTAACCCGAACAAACAGAAGGATAAACATTTTAAAAACTTATTTGGATTGTGGGATCGTTCGAATAATCATATTATGAGCAATTATTTCGAAATCACAGACGGACTACGTACTTCAATTTTATTTATTTGTATAAGGATATAATAAGCCTAGAGAAATCTGGAACCACCGACTGGATAACTTTTTCCTTTTCAGCCTATTATTTATTTCGGTAGGATGAAAGTCGGTTAATTTTTCTTAAATTATAGCTTGTTTGTCCTTGTGTTGTAAGATGCTTGTGGACATGACGATGACAGATCTTATCCCTCGCAATATATCCATCAAACTTTCGGGCTATAAAAATTTTTTCGGAATAATGAAGGGTTATTTCTCGAAATAATGAACGTCATCAAACCTTTTATTTCACTTTGTCTGTTTCATTATCAGAATCCAAAATAAACAAGTATAAATTGAAAATTTAAAAAACCCCCGACTTTCGCCATTTTGTGGCGGCGGCCATCTTGAATTTACATAGTGCTATTCTACTCGTCAAGCACTTTCATTTGATACCCATATTGAGGGCGTTGTGATAAAATATGTAATCCGCCATTTTGTAGCGGCGGCCATCTTGGATCGATTTTCATCAAATATAGCTAACAACACTCTCGACTAATTCACCTTTCAAACAAAAAAAACCGCATTCAAATCAGTCCACCCGTTTGAGCGCCACAGGGGAACAGACAGACACACACACACACACACACACACACACACACACACACACACACACACACACACACACACACACACACACACACACACACACACACACACACACACACACACACACACACACACACACACACACACACACAGACACGTCAAACTTATAACGCCCCGTCGTTTTTGCGTCGGGGGTTAAAAATACAATGTGAAAATAATTTAATACTACTTATACCTATTATATTTTAATCAGCCTTAGGTACTTGTATCTATCGATAAAACTGATCAGCACAAATGCTTTAATTCAAGTGATGAATCGATAATTTAATGTACTACTTACACGTGCCGCGACTTTGAAAATACCAAAAATCGAAAGCTTATAGTCAAAATCATAAATATTTATAATACCTAAATCCTTGATTTTTTACAACACAGACACTATTTAATTTAAATAAAAGTTGCAAACAAATTAAAATATATTCGTGTCATGCCATAAATCAATTATAAATTTTTGGTTCCGCAGATTTTTAGTTTCTACCATAGATACCTATCCTACCATACCTATCACTAAAATAAAGTCTCGAAGAACCGCGCCACCGCGCTGCGTCTTACTGTCTATCTGTCTGTCTATTCGCGATAAACTCAAAAACTACTGAACGGATTTACATCCGGTTTTCACCAATAGACAGACTGATTTATGAGGAAGGTTTAGGTGTATAATTTGTTAAGGTTTCGTGTAAATTTGTTGAAAATATGACGATAATTGTTGAAAATGTCGAAAAAATTCATCCCACCTGGGAGCTTTCATCGAAAACGCTGCCTATCTAATCGCTTTGAGATATAGATAGGTATAACATATGGTGGGATAGTAGCGGGTAATACGGGTAATACCCGTGCGGAGCCGGGTAACAAGAAAATAATAATTATATCATAAAACTTAGGTATACGGATTAAATCGATATGATTATATCGACATTCGACATACCTAACCCTATATTTTCGACTATGTACCTATAGATATATTATTTTTAAATGATACAATATGATATTTTATTATATATTAATAATTAGATAAGTAACTACAGATAATAAAATTTTCCGTTCATAATAATTTAACCAGATTAAGCTTTAATTAACAAAATTTTACAACAACATCCGGAGACTCTTTTTGTCCAATAATGATGGTAAAGTACCTAATTGACTTGTTGAAAAAATATTGATGTTTCGAAACATCGATAAATATTACCTACTAGATGATGCCCACGGCTTCGCCCGTGTGTATTTAGGTTTGTAAAAATCTCGTGGGAACTTTGATTTTCCAGAACAAAAAGTAGCCTATCTGTAGTAAGTAGTAACCCGTCCACAAAACGGAAAAATTCCGTGGGATCCTTACGATTTCGGAATGCAATTCCTTACAGCATCAAGGTTGAGGAGTTGGACATGTACCTACTCGAGGTACATCGAGGTCAACCATAAAGTCTTTAATTGGTATCCCAAATATCAATTTAAATAATCGACAGTGCCTAAATCCCATTAGTTTTGGGGATCAGATCCCCCAGCATCAGGATTGAGGAGTTGGAATCCAAATTTTTTGTAGGACAGTGTCGCAATGTTTCTCTATCGATTAAAAAAATAAATACTTAAATCGGTTCAGAAATCTCGGAGATATCGGTATACATATGTAGAAAAACACAACTCCTCCTTTTTTGAAAGTCGGTTAAAAAAGTAGCCTATGTTACTCCCTGGTTAATTCTCTACTTGTATGTGAAAGTCCCGTCAAAATCGGTTCAGCCGTTCCAAAGATTAGCCCGTTCAAACAGACAGACAGACAGACAGACAGACAGACAGACAGACAGACAGACAGACAGACAGACAGACAAAAATTTTAAAAACGTGTGATTCGGTTATAGTATCGTTCAAATAACCATATGAGCTTAATATGAGGTAGTTATTTCGATATTACAGACAGACACTTCAATTTTATTTATTAGTATAGATTTGGTGTTATGTAGATATATGATATTTCAGTTTATCGTTATTTAGTAAATACTGAGACTGAGTTACGCAACTGAACTACGCAAAATACTTACCTGGTGTATTTTTAAAACCTATATTCTTACAAATCTTACCAATGTACCGATATTTTTTATTCGATACTAGACGATGCCCGCGACTTCGTCCGCGCGGATTAAGATTTCTTAAAATTCTGTGGGAACTATTTGCTTTTCCGGGATAAAAGTTGCCTATGTCAATCACATGCTTGTATTGCCTTCTCCGGGATGTAAGCTACCTGTGTACCTTTCATCAAAATCGGTTGCACTGTTGGGCCATTAAAGGCTAGCAGACAGACAGACACACTTTCGCATTTATAATATTATAGTATGTGTATATGGATAACGAAATCGATACATTTATAAAATATCGATACGCTATAATAATATCAATACTTTTGATATTCTTGACATCTCTAGGATTTATAAATACCTACCTTAAAAAAATATCATAAACTAGCAGATGCCAGCGACTTCGTCCGCTTGGATTCTTATAAATCTCACTTGGGGGTGGAATTTCGAAAATTCCTGAAACACGTAATTCTTTATTTTTAACCGACAATACAAACACCGATTTTAATCGATATAACTTTAAAAATGACGGACTTTCATACAAACTTTCATC
This sequence comes from Melanargia galathea, assembly GCA_920104075.1. NCBI lineage: Eukaryota > Metazoa > Arthropoda > Insecta > Lepidoptera > Nymphalidae > Melanargia > Melanargia galathea. The sequence continues at coordinate 19,193,809 of OV049859.1, forward strand.
TCCCATTTAACCCACCTGGGGGTAGATTGTCCAAAATTCCTTAAGCTCATAACTCTTTATTTTTAACCGAAAACTTAAATACCAATTTTCATGGATATAACTTGAAAAATGACGGACTTTCATACAAACTTTTATCCTTTATTTAACCCCCTTAGGGATGAAATTCACAATAATCCTTTCTTAGTGCGCGCCTACGTCACAAAAGGAAGCTACTGTGAATATTTCAAGTTTCTAGCTTCAGTGGTTTTGGCTGTGCGTTGATTGTCAGTCAGTCAGGACAAGCTACTTTATATATGTATAGATAGATGATAAATGCAGCAGTGTCGTCCTCGACTTTTCGCACTCGGATAACAATGATTTTATAGATAGATATCAATTTACGGATTTCATGGATATCTGCGTATCTGTACAGCACTTTAGATATGCACACTTAAAGCATTAACTTTCCATAATCTATAAGAAGATTATTTATTCACCCGATGATTATCTCTAATAATAATTAATTAACACTCGAGTGTCATACGATTAAATGACATTACCCAATTATCCTCGAACAAAACAGATACAGAGTACTTGTTCTATTCATAAACATAGTGACTTCCTTTATAATCTACCACAATGATAATAGTGATAATAAAGGCTGACGATTTAACGTGCTCTCTGAGGCATGGGGGTGATACACCGCTTACTACCGACCTCGTGTTGACTCAGAAAATTTTTTGGTTGAAAACCCAATCCTACTTAACAATTTTTGGCCGACCCGGCAATCGAACCTAGGACTTCATGGTCCCGCAGATGGAACATGCTAGAATAACTGGGCAGTCTTTTGCAATTATGCAATGTATACAACGTTAGTTTTACTTTGCGCAAAAACCGAAACACGTGTCAAATATTTTTACATTAAGAATATTTATACAAAATTTGAAAAAAATATAATGAAAAGTAACGAAGTTATAAGCTTGTTATGTTGCGTCGTTGTCCTCGAAAAAAATGGTCACCGCAAGCCGTCGCTGCAACGACTTGCGATCGACGCGAGTTGAATGACCGCCGCTGTGTGTCGACCGTCAGCTGATACGCGGTAAATCATTGTGTCTAAGCTTGTAAGATTTCAAAATATTTTTGGACAAAAATATAACACTATATAAAAATGGTTGGATTCGATTTTGTTACTAATTCTGAACAAACTACTTTCAGGTTTTGCGTAAAGTAAAACTAACGTTGTATAAAGAGTACCTCTACCTACCTACCTAATAATTTTTGGCCCAACCCGGGAATCGAACCCAGGACCTCGTGATCTCGCAGATCGAACATACCAGACCAACAGAGAGCAGTCTTTTGTAATATCCGTCACAAATACAATTATGCAATGTATAAGGAGTAACCTAACAAATTTTTGGCCTGACCCGGGTATCGAACCCAGGACTTCGAACATACTAAACCAACAAGTCCAACCAAGAGCAGTCTTGTAATATCCGCCATAAATTATGCAATTATACAATGTATAAGGATCGTCTAGCCCAGGAGCGGGGGATCTTTTGAAACGCTGCGAGAACAAAAAAGCCATCAATGGGGCCGCGGACGGCCCCGGGGGCACATTAGATATTGTTGACAAAACTTCCTCCTCGATTAATATGCATCGACAGGTAATGTCGCGTACGTGCGCCCGCGCCGGCCGCCGGCCGCCGAGCGCCGCGCCGCAGCCCGCAGTCTACATATTCGCATGCGCGGCACATCCATGCAAAATTTTAGGCGGGATGCGTTCGCCGACGACGTAAGAAGCGTCCAGTAAAAGCGGCCATACTTTCCAGCACCGCCTCTCTGTCTGCCCGGTGGCGTTAGACAAAGAGAGTCGCCAGCGCCGATGCGTTCGGACAACGCACATCGCATTCGGTAAGAGCGGGTTCCGAAGACCGCCACCGCGCATTCCCATGGCCGGCGTGCCCGCGGGAGCTATGTCGGCAATTTAAATATTACGGCTACTCAAAAACGTGAGATGTACCTAAGTAGCGAGAAAGCCCGTGTGGGCCTCGAGCTTGCCGAAACTCGGACGCGGCGAATCCGGACGAAAAAATATAATATTTAATTATAAGACGACATTTTTTCGTAATGAAATTGCCGTTTTTCATCCGAGTCCGCATCGAGCGATGCAATTATTAATGTCATGCATGTTTTTTTTCGAGAGCATAAAGTTACCTTAAAGCGAGTCGGTATGTAAGATTATGGGATAATAAAAATTTGGAAGGTTTCCATCTTGCAATTCATTATGATAATGATCTGACCGAATTTCGACCATGGCGACTAATCTTGTTAGCGGAGATTAACCAACTACATATAGGTGATACTATAGAGTAGATACATAAGTGTGTACGGAAGCACAGGTGCAATCTCTATTCCCTCATTCTCATAAACCAATTAGACAACACTCCAATACGACTGGAGAGAGATTAGTAATTCTCGTGTGATTACATTTTCGTGTTGATCGTGTTCTCCCAGGCACGGCGCGCGGCAGTCTAACACCGCCATATTCCCAACTCCGGGCTGCTACTGACCGAAAACCACCTAAACATAATAACATTTTTGGCCCGAACCGGGAATCAAACCCAGGACCTCACGACCCGCAGCCAAACAACCCAGTAAGTACACCAGCGAATAGCGATACCGTCAAAATATATGTAAGTAAGCAATTCATTATAATATTAAAGTGTTAACGAGATAATATATGAACGCTACGTGTTGATCAATATACATACAGCCCATTAGTCCATTCCCATGTCGGCATCGAAAAATGATATTCAAATGGATTCACGCGCGCGCGCCTCCGTCCGAATTTTGCAACCTCTTTTGATGCGCCCGCGCCGATTCCGGCAAATCCGTCGCGTCGGAAGTGCGTGGCGCGCGCCCCGACGCCGATGTCGATGTGTCGATATGCCCGCACGGGGTCATCGACCTAGATCAGGACCCCCGATATTAGATATCGTAGGCCCATTATTGGGCAGATTAACAAGCCGCCCCGAGATCAACGTCTCGCCTGCTGGCTTTAGACAGTAGCGACAAAGTAGCGAGTGAAACGTAGTCGATTCAAATTAATTTGTATGTGCAAAGCGCCACTGTTTAACATTTTATAGACATTGCCGTATGAACAGGAATATTAATAACTGACACAGAAATTGTCTTTATTTATTGGTAAGTAGTAATAACCACTTTTCTACATGTTTTTTTTTTTGCCTTTCATTAACAGGAGCGTTAGTTTAAGTTTAATAAGATGCGTTAATGAACTTCTTCTTAGTAATTCATATTATATCATCATCATCATCATGATCAACCCATTACCGGCTCACTACAGAGCACGGGTCTCCTCTCAGAGTGAGAAGGGTTTTGGCCATAGTCTACCACGCTGGCCAAGCGGATTGGCAGACTTCACACACCTTTGAGAACGTTATGGAGAACTCTCAGGCGTGCAGGTTTCCTCACGATGTTTTCCTTCACCGTTAAAGCAAGTGATATTTAAATACTTAAAACGCACATAACTCCGAAAAGTTAGAGGTGCGTGCCCGGGATCGAACCCACGACCTCCGATTAGAAGTCGGTCGTCCTAACCGCTAGGCTATCACAGCTTTTTAATTATCTTATTAATGTCATATTATATACTTCTACTATAATAGTAGTATATTAGATAATTTATGAGATTAGTCAAATAATCAGGCTAGATTGTAATATGAATGTAACAAATACGTAAGTACTTTAAAAAAAATTAACAGAAGCGTAAATTATCGACATCAGATATTCTCCTCACTAATCCGCGTGATACGTATTTGGTCACACAATGCACTTATTATTCGACAGTTCGGTTTCTAAGTAAAGTGCATACGGATTGAATACGGCGTTGAAATGACGTGTGTGTCTGCCCTTCGAATGGCTGGATATTAGGTTCACAGAATTTTCATTATGCAATTTGAAACGATGTTGTATTTGATGCGATAATCCGTTAGTAACTGTTAGCACTGTTAGTTAGGTTCAAAATACTCATTCGCATAACTAATAAGCCTAGCTTTTATTCCATACTAGATGATGCCCACGACTTCGCCCGTTTGGATTTTAAAAATCCCATGGGAACTTTTGATTTTCCAGGACATAAGTAGCCTAGGCTACTTATGTGGGGACGGGTTACTACAGATAGCTATCTGTAGTAACCCGTCCCGTCCTTTTTTTTGAAGTCGATTAAAAAATTGCCTATGTTACTCCTTGGTTAATCCTCTACTTGTAAATCCCGTCAAAATCAGTTCAGCCGTTCCGAAGATTAGCCCGTTCAAACAGACAGACAGACATACAAAAATTTTAAAAACGTGTGATTCAGTTATGGTACAGTTCAAATAACCATATGAGCTTAATACGAGGTAGTTATTTCGAAATTACAGACAGACACTTCAATTTTAGTTACTTAATTATTATACTAGTATCTTTTAGTATTAGTAGATATAGATATAGAAAAAGCTGTGATAGCCTTATAGTGGTTAGGACGACCGACTTGTAATCGGAGGTCGTGGGTTCGATCCCGGCCACGCACCTCTAACTTTTCGGAGTTATGTGCGTTTTAAGTATTTAAATATCACTTGCTTTAACGGTGAAGGAAAACATCGTGAGGAAACCTGCACGCCTGAGAGTTCTCCATAACGTTCTCAAAGGTGTGTGAAGTCTGCCAATCCGCTTGGCCAGCGTGGTAGACTATGGCCAAAACCCTTCTCACTCTGAGAGGAGACCCGTGCTCTGTAGTGAGCCGGTAATGGGTTGATCATGATGATGAGATATAGATAAGCAAATCCTCTGCCTACCCAGTAGACGTAGTGATTGTATTTGGAGGTCGCACTTTTAACGAACCAGTACTTATATTATATTCGTGTCATTTTAAACGAAATCAAAACTGCACTCATAATTTTGTCGACCGGACAGTAATTGTAGCAACTAGCAGGGCAATTCGAAAAATCTCGTTTTAAGCTGAAAAGAAGGTTCATTCACACAGGCGCAAAAATTAAGTTAAGTTTGGCTCAAAACATCACTACATAGTATAAAACAAAGTCGCCTTTTCTGTCCCTATGTATGCTTAAATCTTTAAAACTACGCAACGGATTTTGATGCGGTTTTTTTTAATAGATAGAGTGATTCAAGAGGAAGGTTTATAAGTAGAAAAATTGGACCCGATAGGTGGCGCTAATAGCGGGCAGGACAACGTCTGCCGGGTCCGCTAGTTTTTAGATAAATAACAGATTTACCAGTCTGATGTCAAAAATATTCGAATGGTGACTTTTATTTTATGTTAGTAAATAGATAGTAACAAGCGGATACCAGTGACGCGTGGATATTGTTTTTTTACAAATCCCGTGGGAACTCTTTGTTTTTCCTAAGCTCCTTTGTGCTCATATACCTTGCTAAAAACTGTTAAAAATGACGCATAAAAATGTGAATATCTGGAATAGTGAAAGTTCTATCAAAATCGATCCAGCCATTCGGAGATTAACAAATAATGACTATGCGTTAATGAATTACAGCTAAGTACACATTTTGACTTTTATCCCTCTCCCAAGGGAACCGTGCTGAATTTCGAGATAAAAAGTATCCTTACTTATGTTACTCCGTAGTATATGAACTTAAATCATGCCAAGTTTCATGTCAATCCATTCAGTAGTTTTTGCGTGATGCGCGCACAAACATACAGACAAACAGACAAAAATGTCAAAGATTGCATTTTGTTCTATTACTTATTCCTAACGTCTCCCAGTTATTTATTTGCAAAAATCTTTAATGTTCATTCAGGCACGGCAAGTCTACGATTTTATTATATGTAAAGATACGATTTTATTATATGTAAAGATAAAACATAGCTGTGTTGTTCTACCCCACAGATACATTTAAGGAGACTTGTTCCAAGATATCGCACAGTGTGGCTCGGATCAGACTGTATCCTAAAAACGTTGGTTTTTGTAACATACTGCAAACGTGTCGGGGAATAGGAACAGAGGGTCTCTGAAAAGGCAATTACCGAGATCTTTCTTGTAAGTGAGGTAGCGAATACCTGAATTTTATTGCCATAACAATGAATAAGAAATCCGGGCCCTTACATTGTTTATCCCATTACGTCAGTTAAATCTTTGTAAACAATAACCCCGCTAACAGGATCATCACCTTAACGGGAACGTCCCGGGACGATTTCAAAAGGATTTTACCTGATTTAAAATTTATGGTGTTTAGGAGATACGGATACGGGATAAGGTGGGTTTTAAGGCTTTTGAAGTCAAAAGAAGTGTTAGTTTTTGTCATGTTTTTGTAATTTATAAAAATAAATTGTTTTAAAACGTTTGTGTAAATAGCTAACAGTTCCTATGTTGCACACTCAGTGCCGAAATGCTTGAAATAAGGAGCCACTTCACATATTATTTGTACAAAACAATCGCTAAGCTATAAGTATACAAGTATAAATTAAAAATTAAAAAAAAAACCCCGAGTCCCGACATTCGCCATTTTGTGGTGGCGGCCATCTTGAATTTGCATAGTGCTATTCTACTAGTCAAGCCCTTTCATTTGATACCCATATTGAGGGCGTTGTGATAAAATATGTAATCCGCCATTTTGTAGCAGCGGCCATCTTGGATCGATTTTCATCAAACATAGCTAACAACACTCTCGACTAATTCACCTTTCAAACAAAAAAAACCGCATTCCAATCGGTCCACCCGTTTGAGCGCCACAGGGGAACTGACAGACAGACACACACACACACACACACACACACACACTCACACACACACACACACACACACACACACACACACACACACACACACACACACAGATACGTCAAACTTATAACACCCCGTCGTTTGACGTCGGGGGTTAAAAAGTGCTACACTATTTTTCTTCATTTTTCACCATTAAACAGAGTAAGTATAATTAATTTTGGAAAGGGTTTAGGTATACTTTAAGTCAGTTACTTCCTAATTTATTGTCATCAATAAAATTCACAGGTAGGTACTACTTTTTTATAGATGACACCAGACGGGAATTAGGGAAATGGCAGTAGGTAAGTACAAGATAAAAACCTTTCTGTGCTGGCTAAATCACATTTTAAGCAATTAAAAAAATATCAGTTTTCAAACTGAGCCTAATCCCCAAATTAAACTCAGAAATCATCATATAATTATCGCAGTTTGGACAGGTTATATTACAGGTTAACTTAATATTATTGCATATACATTTGCAGATGCAATAATATTAAGTTAACGAATATAGTATGCTATACGAGTACTATCATTGTCATAGTACATATCCGTTTCAAATGAAGCCGTCAATATTATGTAGTAATGATTAATGAAATAGACTCGCTCGTCGCGCCCTATTGTTTCGTACATACGAGTTAGCATCGTGATTCATCGGCGATCTATCAGTGGACGCGCATCTCGCCTCTGGAAGCTGCCACAAAACAGAGATTAGAGTTCGTTCACACAGGATTTTATTCCTCTGCATTCGTATCGATGCACACATATCGGTGCACTCTCACTCATTTGTTGTTTGTAATTGTAAAAGGGATGGCGGATGAGATAAGTGGGGCGATGACATTTGGCTCCGGCCGATTACTACGATTAAATGCACTTTGAGCGTTGAACTTTACTAGGAGCTTTGATATGCGACTGCGACTGCGACTGCGGACGGAGATTTAAACTACGAATATATTATACCTACCGTCTGCACTGTACCTACATGATGTGCTACACAATTTATGACCAGTACATTATTTACATAGTAGGTAATGAAATCTTTGTTAATAAATAATAATTAGGTAGTGTACCTATATAATTTATTGTATATTATGTAGATATACCTTAACCTATCATTCATATAAATTAATATATTATGTGTATTTTATATTTTGTGTTTATGTATTCCATCATATTATAATAGGTATGTATTTATTATGTGCAGATTAATGGGCATTAAGAGATTTATTTCAGTACATAAATAGGTACAATGTACATAGCTCCTCCTAAAGACAATCAAGATCCACTGATTCAAAAACGACACAGCCTTTAACACAACAAAATTACTAAATAACTTTTGTTAAAGTTTAATATTATTAAAACTACATAAAATTGATACCTACATACATAGAACTACCTCATTGGTCTAGTGGTTAGCGTACTCGACTGCAGCTCACGAGGTCCCGGGTTCGATTCCCGGGTCGGGCAAATAAATAATTATTCGGTATTGGGTTTTCTGTCAAAAAATTCTCATCAGTGTCAGGTCAGCCCGGAGTTAGTAGTGAGTTGGCAGTGTTCCACACCCATGCCTCAAAGAGCGTTCCCGGTTTTTACCACCATCATGTGACAATAGTCGTTAAAGTCCGCCAACCCGCATTGGAGCAGCGTGGCGGGTCTAAATACTAAAGTCTAAATCGCTCTCACCTAATATAAGAGAGGAGGTATGTCAGTATGTGCCCAGTAACATAGATATAACCCCCGGCACGTAAGTCGACCGGTGACCTTCAAGCGGGACGCAATACGATTGGAGAGCCAATCAGCGCTTACGAGGGATCCGCGAGAGCTAATCAATGCTTACAAACGATCCCCACGCCCTCCCCGCGACCCCCTCACACCCCGAGATACCTCATTTTTGACTTCTGCGCATTGCAGGTCACCGGTCGACTTATTTGCCGTGACGTGTACGTACGCGCAAAACAACAGGCATTTTCAAGTATTTTTAATCATTATTATCAGAGCGCAATGTAACTCGTAACCGCAACGGTTCAACATTCTACACGTACCTACGTACATATAAATTCCCATGTAGCGATAGCAGAATCTATCCGATACACCGCTATTACCGCTATCGCTTCCTGAACGATAGCCGCGCATTGTCCTAAACCCGAAACGTTTGCGGTCAGAGAAACAAATTGAAGACAATATCTTTACTAGTGGTTCGACCCGAACTCCGATTTCGTGTGAAAACTTTGCTTCATAAGTGTATCATTAGGAATACGTACCAAAATGATAAGCATATTTTTAGGGTTCTGTACCATAATTGAACCCCTACTTATGATGCGACTTTTTCTGTCTGTCGGAATGTCAAAACTTTTTAATTCAGTAAGTAGGTAGGTACTCGTAACTAATAATACTAGCAACTCGTTGAGTATTATAGTTGTAAATAATGCTTTTGCACCTTTATTGCAACTTGAAAAAAAAAACTAAAATTTTTTAAAGTAAGGTAAAAAGATAAAAATACAGAAAGTAGATTTTATAATGTGGACATACCAGTTATTCTTTTTCGAAAATTTTCACAATTTTGTCTTACCTAATTTCCATCATTCAGATAACTTGCTAAATAGGTACCTAATTGGCTACTTTTTAAATGAAATCAGAAACTGGTCAAAATAAAAATAAACCGTTTGCTCATGTCTATTTCGAAACAGTTAAAATATGTATTTTCAATTATGTAAAAAGAAAATATAGCTATAATATATAATTAGGTAGATGGTTCACAATTTTACTGTTGTTAATCAATGCATTGTTCATAATTATTGTGATTATCATACTCATATTTCAAAGAAATGGTCCTGTAAATAAATATGGATGTTGCCATTATCGCTTCCTGCTGATAAATATTCCTATAGTAGTATAACGTCACCTTGATGATCAGAAAAAAAATGTGTGAAATACCAACTCTCGCTACAAATTAGATATACTACGTATGTATTTCAATGTTAGGATAGGTACAAGATTTTTTGCTGTATCTGTGAATTTTTGTTTTTTGAAATATTGTAGAAAACCCTTTTTTTCCGCGATGAAAAGTATCCGAAGTTTCTAATTTACCAGATGATAAATCTGTAAATCTTTGGGATTTTCCAGGCAAATCGATTGAATAGTTGAATTATTCTTTCGGAGTACGGAGTGGGTGTAGGCATATGGATTGCAATTATTGCATATAGTTACAGTTGCAAGAGTTAATTTGTCACAAATTACTTGTTTAAGAATAATTTTTGTGCAAGAGTTATTTTATAGGTAAAATTAGTTGCTACATAACACAACAAACTCACACAATTCATTTAACAAATTGTCAACTTTATAGTTATGTGACAATAGTTAATGAATAGTGTGATATTACTGATATTAGTACAATAATTTTTGTTTATCTGAAAGCTTCAAGTATTTTTAGTGTGGTAGGTATTTGGCAGGTAGGTACAATAGTACCTTTATTCAGGTATAAATAATGTCCGCCGACCTTCGATTGCGTGTCAATTGTTAGCGCTGTTGCGCGATGGATTTTAGAGAGCCGTTCGCTTTTTACGTCGTCAAGTTATTTGATTTATTAATTTAGAAACTTTTTATGCGTCTCTCATTTTCAATAGGCACTAAGAAGGCGTCCAACTAGGTAGCGATGTTTCAAAATAAAGTTCGCTCTGCCTCTGAAGAAAATTGCCCAAATATGGGGTCCCAAAATGTCTAGAAGTTAAATAATACGAGTCCATACTTAATCGACAAAATTAAACAAATCATAAAGGTACCATGTTTCAGACCTGCTTTTATTAGATACTAGCTATTGCCCGCGGCTTCGTCCGCGTGAATTTCGGTTTTTCACAAATCCTTTTCCAATATTTATACTTACTTTCAAGGTAGTTTGCTATAGTGATCTACCTATAGCTGTAGCTGTAGATTTGGGTTTTTCAAAATCCCGCGGGAACTGTGGATTTTTCAAGGATAAAAGGTAGCCTATGTGTTAAGTCAGGGCATTATCTATCTTCATTCAAAATTTCAGCCAAATCTATTCAGTATTTGCGACGTTATAGAGTAACAAACATCCAAACATCCACACTTTCACATTTATAATATTAAGTAGGATAGAGTTGTCTCTTGGGTAATTTATAAAACCGGAGGTCATATTATCATCCTCCAGGAAGCGATAGCGGTGGAATGGAAGATCGGAAACGAATCGGACAATGACTATAATATTTATGGGAAAATGAACAGCACCCCTATATTGAAAAATCAAAAGTTCACTAAATAAATACTTACCTACTCTGAAAAAGCGAACTCTGTGAACTATTCTCTTAAACCTACTCAAAAAATAAAAACTTTGAAAAACTATGTAACTGTAACATCCGTTTATACGTTAACAAAACAATGCAAATTTTAGAACTGTGCAAAACCAGGAAAGCATTATTAGACACCCAAATCTACTAGTGACGTTGTCAGTGCAATTTTCCGAAAAATCCGGGAAATTCTTTCAAAAAAACTAGAGGAAGTGTTTAATAGATTCTGCCCGTGACAGCTCCCGCTTGACATCACCCAACACCGCAATCCCTTGGTGATGATGATCTATTTAACTAGATCGAAGAATCGATGTATTTATCATCATCTTCCGGTCCTAATCCCACAATGTGGGGTCGGCACAACATGTCTCCTTCTTCCACTCACTTCTATTATACGCATCATTCACCCCTTTTACACGCATATCCTCTTTCACACACTCCATCCATCTTTTCTTTGGTATTCCTCCTCTCTTTTTCCCCTCCACACGCATGTCTAATATTCTTCTAGTAATATGGTTCTCTTCCCTCCGCATTACATGACCATACCATGATAGCCTAGTATTACTCCTCATCTTTTCTGTCACTGGCGCTACTTTCAAACTTCCTCTTATACAAATCGATCGATCTTCCTCTTATAATTGATATATCTATTTATACAAAATTAAATTAAATATTGCATTAGTAATAATTATTTTATAATATTGTATAAAGTAAATGTTCCCGTGACTTAAATTAAGTCGTTTGACTACGAAATGAGTCTCAGATCACAAAACAGTATGCCCATTTACATTAATACGTGTTAACAGATGATCCTAGCACGAATTGGTCGTGCCAAAACACAGCAATCAGTGAGATAAATTTCTAGGCTGGGGTTACAATGTCAATTGAGGCGACTTAGCCATAGCCTAGCCGGTACTAAAACGTTCATTAATCGTCGCACAGATTCTAAATATAGGCACTTATGCTATCGGCTGCTGCGCTGATGTCAGCGGAATTACTCCGTAAATTGGTGTGTCAAAGGGCCACAGCCGTGTACACTAGGCTGAGATTTGTTTGCGAAACTAATTTCGTACAACAATCTTTGTATTTAAAGAAATGTGTTGTATGTGATGCCAGTGATGAGTGATGACCAATGATCGGAATGGACGGTGCAATTTCACATGATATCATAATGTGGATATGCCAATTCATACATTTTTTTATATTATCCCTGGTTTCCTTACTCAGTATTAGTATAACATGAAATGAAAAAGGAAATGAGGAATCAAAATCGCGAAAGACAAAATCCCATAGTCATATCCATACTATTGATAATGTTTCAGGTCGTTCATCCCAAATTGCACTACCTATTCCGATCTTTGGTGATGACATACTGGGACAATGTTGCTAACTATGAAGTGTGGCCCTTATGAGAAAGCTCATAGTACAACGAGCGATGGAAACAGCTCTTTCCATGCTCGGTGTTTCACTACGTGATCAATTTAGGAATGAGGATATCCGTAGAAGAACCAGAGTACAACATGGCTTAACGAGTCGTGAAGCTGGAATGGCAATATATTCGAAGAACCTATACTGGACCGTGGACGTTGAGGTCCCCAAGGTGCTGGAGTGACAACGTCGCGTCTTGGAACTTTGTTGGTAGATCCTCTAGAATCTAGCAGGTAGACAGATGAATGACAGACACGCTGTATACAAGCGGTGTAAGATCTATGTCCAGCAGTGCACGTCAATCGCTTGACCGGCAGAAAATATAATGTACTATAGTACACTTACACCAACACAATAAAACTAATTATGTACTTAAATATTAATATACATAAATAAATAAATTTCACCTCACAGACGCTTGTTTCCGATTATCTTGTTGTGTACAATCAATGAGCATAATCGGCCTGTAATTAAGTGTACGCATCCACTTGCAAGGTGCGTGTAATTGAGGCGTCGTCCATCGATATCGATATAATTGCATAGTTTATACAGAGCTCATTTTCACTTACGAGCAAATTACTGCTCATTACGCACATTAGGCACCATGGTGCATGGTGGTGGTTTTTTTTAACTTTGGAGAGTGTGCTCAGGTACTTTTTAACCTAGTTCCTCCTTCACCATTTCACCACAGAACAGCGAGAAGTCGAGAGCGATGCCATCCCTATGTGGTTGACGTTCAGTCTGCTCGCACAAAGCGCTTTCGGTCGACGTTTCTGATACGAACCGCTAGGGTGTGGAACGCCCTTCCGGCTTCCGTGTTTTCCGCCTCGTTGGACTTAAGTACCTTCAAGGCAAGAGTGAACAGGCATTTTCTAGGCAAGCGCGTTCCAACTTAGACCTCATCATTGCTGGGGTGCTAGCCAGGTAACCTCCAAGTGTGCCTGGGTGCTGCTGGTCCTCTTGGATACGTCCGAGGGGAAGAGCAGTATTCGGGCCGGTGCACCCCGGTAACATGGTTAATAATTTCGGGGATATTGTTAGCCATGGCCAATGACCTGGCGGAGGGAGGTTTCTCCGCGTGTCCCTCTGATTAGCAAAGCGCACTGCGGATGAAACTGGGGGTGAGACACCCCGGGGCGGGGGGCAGCGATGCCCATCGCGGGAGGAAGAAAACCTCGTTAAAAATTACGGGAGGGCGCGAGCCTCTGGAGGGACAGCCCAGAGGCGAGCGGGAGCCCCAGCTGGGGCGGCTGCCGGACACCTGGGATGCATACTTTGGGTTCCCCAGGCGTCCAGCACACAGCATGAGGGTCATGCCGTGGTGGTTTTAGTGGGTATACCCGGTTGGAGTCCCACATAACCTTCGTTCTGCCGCATTCGGCCGCAGAACGGGGGTACCTATAAAAGGTTTCCACCAAGTCAAAAAAAAAAAAAAAAAGACCTCATCATTGCTGTTCAGGCATGATTGTCGTCAAGCGTAAGCCTATTTCGCAATAAAAAAATAAAAAAAAGAACTTATTTATGTAGAACTTTACTAGCTGATAGCCGCGAGTTCGTTCACATGGATTTAGACTTTTAAATCCCCTCTCTCTTAGATTTTCTAGGATAAAAAGTAACCTATGCCCATGTCTTCGGGATGCATGATGTTTTTGAGCCAAACGTCCGTAGCCCGCTTTTAGTCGCTTGAAAAATCTCTAACCATATCGTAAGGTCGAGTTCTAATTCTAAATACTTATAAAGTTACTTAAACTTCAACATTTAGCTTTAGGATCCCTTTGTTAATGAATCTTACAAAAAACTTAATCCAAACTAGACCAAAACGCGTCCATCTTTCATATTTATTAAGTACTTTTCAAGATTAAACAGCTGTACAACTCTCGATGCGAAGTACAGGGATAGCTTGTAGATATACTGGAAATGGTTACTGCGACCTCCAAAAATATGTTGATTTCACGATATAATAGACAAGTATAAATTAAAAATTTAAAAAAAACCCCGATTTTCGCCATTTTGTGGTGGCGGCCATCTTGGATTTGCCTTGTCTATTTTACTAGTCAAGCCCTTTCATTTGATACCCATATTAAGGGAGTTGTGAAAAAATATGTAAATCCGCCATTTTGTAGCGGCGGCCATCTTGGATCGATTTTCATCAAACATAGCTAACAACACTCTCGACTAATTCACCTTTCAAACAAAAAAACCGCATTCAAATCGGTTCACCCGTTTGAGCGCTACAGGGGAACAGACAGACACACACACACACACACACACACACACACACACAGACACGTCAAACTTATAACACCCCGTCGTTTTTGCGTCGGGGGTTAAAAAGCACAGGGATAGCTTGTAGATATACTGGAAATGGTTACTGCGACCTCCAAAAATATGTTGATTTCACGATATAACAGAAAATGAATAAAGACAACTTGTATGTAAATTAAGCTGTCTATTAGTTAGCATAGATCAGGATAATCTAATGCTATAAGTATCTAGACAGACGAATTGCATTATGTTAACGATGCAGTTATGTTAATTGCAATAGAAATGCATCCGAACTACAATTTTGCAGTCGGCTCGCAGTGCAAATCCAGCTCTATAGTCATCAAGTTACCTAGTCAAATAAAACTACAAATAGACGATGACCTATTAAAGGATTTTAAACATTCCAGTACCTATCCAAAACCAAATAAATCGAACTATTTATTGTTTTATTTTTTTTGAATAGTGTACTTTACAGTGACCGTTTAATTTTCGTATCGTCTAATTTTAGGTAAATGTAAATAGTGTAGGTATGTAGGTATGTACCTACGTTATAATCTGTCATTTAAACTGTTGCAGTCTGATGAAACGTAACTTTATAAAATCAATGACCTATTTTAACTAAATTCTACAGAATTTAGGTCAAAAAGTTAATCCAGATAAGCGTGCAGCAAATTTAATTAATTATTAATCATGGACAAGCTTTACAACATATCCGGATTAAAGCGACCTTCAATCTATAGATTTTGGATCAAATAGTTTATTAATTTCGGCCGTTAGTTTGTTGCACTATTGCTGCGTTTCAACATGTCACCTTGTGTGTGTAGAATTACTTGTGAAAACTTGTAATTAGCTTTAAGCTTCCTGCTTGTTCCACTATATATATATTGACGATTCAAAAGTACTTGTAAAAGTTTATTTGAATAAAAAACTTTTCTATTCTATAACACTAATATTATAAAGGCGAAAGTTTATGTGTACATAATATGTATGTGTGTATGTTTGTTACTCTATAACGCCGCAACTACTGAACCGATGTGGCTGAAATTTTGAATGGAGATAGACTATGCCCTGACTTAACATATAGGCTAAAGGTAGATTACTATAGCAAACTTCCTTGAAAGTAGGTAGGTATAAAATTGGAAAAGCGAGCGGGAACGGAAACCGGAAATCCATGATTCCTTCAGGATTAGTGAAAAACCGAAATTCACGCGGGCAAAGCCGCGAGCAGAAGCTAGTTATTGATATAACTGTTAGGCTTCCAGCAAAATACAATAACATCATGACCACCTAACCCTATCCTACTCACGTCCAGTCCCGAGGTGCAAGCGTCCCGCATGCGATTATTTATTATTGGGAGTAAATTTTAGTGTTTAGTCCGTCATGTTGTCCACCCGGTGGGCATCCATCTGTGTCGCCGCACACAGGGCAGGACTTGGTGCTTTACAAGACATTTTTCTAAAAACTATTTTTAGATAGTTTTTACACTTTAAAAATGAAATGAGGGATTTTTTTACTACATAATGTAGGTATATATCTATTATAAAGGTACCTACTACTTTCCTTATTTTGGAATATTTTATAGGTATCTATAGAATTATACATAGAAAACTTTATCTATAATATCCTACATATTCATCTCTATTTTAGTATCTGGTACAACATAAGTACATTTTCTGTATTGGGGTAAGGGCCTATAGCCTTATTGTGTAGATTATTTACTTTCTTGAATTTTCTACATGTCTACTGTAAGTTAAGACATAAGCCGTATGGGTATTTAGAGTCATAATTATATGCACGGACAACTTAATTAACGTTTCCATATTTTATAATATTAGTAGGTATGGATATAAATAATAGTAGGTATGGCACAACCTATGAAAATTTTACGCAAGCCGTGTGCGCTTAGATTAAAAGAGCAGTATCTATTTTTAACCCCCGACGCAAAAACGACGGGGTGTTATAAGTTTGACGTGTCTGTGTGTGTGTGTGTGTGTGTGTGTGTGTGTGTGTGTGTGTGTGTGTGTGTGTGTGTGTGTGTGTGTCTGTTCCCCTGTGGCGCTCAAACGGGTGGACCGATTTGAATGCGGTTTTTTTTGTTTGAAAGGTGAATTAGTCGAGAGTGTTCTTAGCTATGTTTGATGAAAATCGGTCCAAGATGGCCGCCGCTACAAAATGGCGGATGATATATTTTTTCACAACTCCCTTGATATGGGTATCAAATGAAAGGGCTTGACTAGTAGAATAGCACTATTGCAAATTCAAGATGGCCGCCGCCACTAAATGGCGAATGTCGGGGGTTTTTTAAATTTTCAATTTACACTTGTAATCTGATAAAGTGCCAATTTGGATGAATAAAATATTAGGATACCTAAAATATATAGAGTCATCTAAATCTAATCTTACATAGATTTACGAGTATATTTATATAAAAAATAAACAGCGCATCAAACAAGGACACCTCACGTTTTTTAGTAATAAAAAGCTTCTAATCCGTCCCGCACCCACACAGACACAAAGCGATTCGCGTAAACCCGTCCACTGTGTAACACAGCGCTCGCTCTCGCATGTGGGGGTGACACATGTGGGTACTGGGTGCGGGTAGGTAGAGGTAGTAATGATAGTGGGCTTCCGCCGCGTCACACCTGAGAGCCCCCAACCGCCGTCGGGTTATAGATAACCCCTCACCCCTTAACTCAATGAACGCACTTTGCGTGCCGGATTTACATAGAGCTGTTACGTAATGCGCGATAACTATTATTTTCTTTTCTGTACAGATAAATTAATACAATTATAATATAGTGCATATTATAATTGTATTATTTTGTTTGTTTATTTGTTTGTGCGCGTTTTGCACCGATATCAGTGGAACGAATGGAAGACTTTCGCAATACGAAATCGTAAAGTTTTCAAAATATGAAAAAGCATTTTAAAAGGTGATCCTTTACGAAACTCGCTAGAGACGCAAGAGCCTCAAGAGGCGCAAGAGTCTCAAGCAATTATTTTTAATACATTTTCCCAAGAAAAGACCTAATTAAATATGATACAATGTTATAACTTCGAACTTCGATTAAAATCGGTTCAGTGGCACCCAAGATACACCCACAATATATTAAACCAAAACTTCATACGGATGAAATCATGGGAAGAAGGATAAGCTTTAATTAAACGTTCTTGTGTATTGAACTAGAACATACCCGTGCGAATCTGTAGTTAATTTTTTTGCAGATCTAATATCTGTAATCATTTTGATATCAGCTAATTTCTATATATAGAGACTAAACACCACGGCTAATTACCTCGTTTTTTGCGAAAAGAATTAACTTAGCTCTTCAGCGCGGAAATGCAGCCTGCATTCTTAGTAACATTGTAACGTGACGTAATA
Organism: Melanargia galathea; assembly: GCA_920104075.1. Lineage (NCBI taxonomy): Eukaryota > Metazoa > Arthropoda > Insecta > Lepidoptera > Nymphalidae > Melanargia > Melanargia galathea. The sequence continues at coordinate 19,211,955 of OV049859.1, forward strand.
ATTAGATAGCTACATCGTCGTCATCAACCGACAGACGTCCACTGCTGGACACAGATCTCGTGCAGGGACTTCCACACGCCACGGTCTTGTGCCGCTTAGGTATATCCAGCAGCTTCGTGCAACTCGTCTGACGTTACTAAGTGAAGCTGCGTCTGCCATCACTGCGCTTGGGACGCCAACGCCTCTATCGGTTCTTCGAACTATGTTATATGCCCCGCGCATCAGCTTCATAAATAGTTTTTTTTTTAAATAAATATTTCATCAGAGAAACGGCTACAATTCCAAATAATGTAAAACAAAGTCGCAATAATATATGTTTTTCTGTGTTAAAAAATTATAAAAATAATAATGTGCCCATACATTTCTGTAATTTGTCAAGTAATATAAAATAATACTTATAAAGGTATGAATTAATATTTTTACTTAAGTTTTTTAAGTATGTAGTAGGTACTATGGTAAATTTTGCAACGCACTTCGAAATTGCCTGACTATTAATTATACATTCACAGCATAATAATTATAGTATATACAATATACATATTTTGGCAATTATTTCATGCAAAAATATTCATAATCACCTGTGGCTGTAAATATGTATATTCCGCTTATCGGTGACATTTAATATGAAATCTTAATTTAACACTTATTAATAAGCCATTATTTTGCAACAATTGACAGGTCTTTGTCCATTGTTAACCACCGGATCAGCCAATGAAACATAATGCTAATGACTGTCTGCAGGCTATAGTTATCGATGTTTTTATTCATCAATAATTAATTAACCTGTTACACAATCAATAATTTAGCCATCAGCAAATCATTTTAATGATTTCCAGATTACTAGTATAATTAGGTATTTACCTACTTAGCTTCGCCTGCATGTGTTTCGTTTATAGGTGTCGTATAAGCCTACGGATTTTGGTCTTCCATGTTTGGGCGCGCGTTGCATACCTAAAAGCATTTAGCTACTTTATTGCCATTGATGCGTTACAGACGCTACCATCTTTAGCTTCTATCAAGCAGCTTTGTAATGCTCATAATTATGCTTACATTCTGACTAAGCTGCCCTGAGCTTTTCAATGAAAGTCTAAGCTGCTAAAAATCAGCCGCTACAGCTCGCAAAAATAGTTTCTTGAAGCGCTACATTTATCTTGATAAAGCCTCAAGCGGCAAGCATCAGCAGTAGTAGGTTGAGGCAGCGAGGCAGCTCTAGTAAAGATGCCTCTTTGCCTCACGAACATTAAAGCCCAAATTAGACAGTTAATTTTTTGGGATTTTTGCTTTCATTTTTGAGGCTTCATCGATCGAAACACCGACCGTTCATCGTTCACAGGCACTGTGCCCCTTACTTCACTGGTATCGTTCATCGCAAAAATGAACGATGAATTGTCTAATTTGCGCTTTACGGTTGTAGGCACTCTACATAAATCCTTCAGTGACATGTTGAACGAATTACGCACGAGCATAAAGACGCTCAGAGCTAAAAGGAAAAAGTTCAATTAATCCTAATTTGCTCGCTAAGATTAAGCTGGCGATATGGCATTCTATGGAACCCTTTCCTTCCATTCCCATTCGCCTTTAAGCCGCTTTAAAAAGAGTTCGACAAACAAAGGGCTTATAATGCGTAACGGACTAAGAAATTGTTGGAGGGCACACCGAGAACTTACCCCGAGTTATTTATTCATTGTTTTCATATCGATGCGATCGAGAATTTATTTTTTTTGTTCGATTTAGTTTTGACTACGCGAGCAAAGGGCATGGCCTTGATGTATGTATCTATTTATTAACCCTTTATATACCTGAATTCGTATTTCTTATTTTTGTCTATGCCTATTTAAAAAATAAAGTAGTTAATTTATGTATAATTGGTTCTAAAATATCGTTCCAAATAAAATAAAAATATTGTCGTTATAACATATTACTTTAAGACAAAGAAATCATAAATCGACTAGGAATATTTGCTCCGTAGTTCAAGTATTATTATAGGTACGAACCATATCAAACAAAATCTGGTAGGTAAATGATTTTATTGTACTTACTTATTATGAAAATAAAATAAAATACATAAAGTTTAAAATATAACCATAACCCTAATTGTAAACTCGTAGGTAATATCGGAAAAATAACGCGATTGCAACCATAATATAATAGATCAATCAACTTTGCGCATTCCGTACGCCAATGACAATGAACCCGATACAGAATAAGCATATGAAGTTTTTCTCTCAGCGAATCCACAATATGCAAACATTGAAAACAATTTCCTTCCTAATTAGTCCGCAGTATTTGCATAAACAAGCTGGCATCCCATACTAGGGCGGTCATTATAATAATTGTGCTTTTTTTACGCGAAAAACTTACGCTGTGTAACGGTTAGGCCGAGCGATGGATATCGAGTCACATCCGCCGATAAATCGATAAAACGCGCGACTGTGACGCGTTTCCCAACTACCCGCAAATTAGCAAATTACTCAATTGCTCGCAAATCATGACAATCGCGATCGCCTATCCAAGCAACATGCATACACTAACATGATAACAGTACACCGATTATTTTTACAAAGCTTGAAGAGGTACGACGAAAAAGCTACAAGTGTCAAGTGCTATTGTTTTTAGTTCAAACTCTTTCTCTCTCTGAGTTGTATTACTCATTGATGTGGGACATGACACCTTTCCATTAATCACATAAAGGCAGGGGTTTTCTTAGGATAGTAAAATGTTTGGGTTCCCATCCCAGTTCCCTCCGAATACGACTCGACAAAAGCAAATCTATTACACAAAAATATTGACTTCTGGCCAGATAGACACGGCAGCCAATCTATCGATTGTCGACTAGCAGTCGACTAGCCAGGAAATTTCGTAGCGTGTTCACACACGGGTGCCATCTCTATTCCCTCACCCTCGTAGTCCAAAAAGTGTTTAAAAAGTTAAAACACCTACTGGCAACAATCGCACGGCTACTGTTTTCACAGCTAACGAACAACGGAGATTGCTTGATCGTTCGATGAGAGTTTATAGATCGTCGGCCCGATACGTCCGGGGGGCGCATTAATTAGTTAATTCCGATGCGTGAGCGAACGTGCGATTTCTAACGCAACACGGCAATTATGTACTTTTTTAACGCACTAGATATAATACTTTTCGAAGGCTTATCTGCGCAGTGCTCGTGCATCGTTACGGTATTTACACGTTCGTTCAAATTGCGACGCTTTGAGGCGCGCCGATATCGGTTGCATAATCGGATTGACGAAACAACAAAGATATCGGTAATATTTTATTTATTTTATATTCATAATGATCAAGAAAAAATCGATACAAGAATCGTTAAAATCGTTCCACGGTCGCGTTTAGTGATTAGTCTCTACAGGGCGCAAACCCGCATTGGAGCAGCGTGGTGGGTTTAAGCTCTAAATCCCTCTCTCCTATGAGAGAGTGGTGGCAGTGGTGGTGGTGCTACAAAAGAACAAACAAACATATACTTAATATAGGTGACCGATGAACAGATAACCACTTCTTTTCTGTCTGTCAGTCTGCCTGTGTGTCTGTTATCTTTTCTAAACATAGGTAAAGATACTTTTATCCTAGAAAATCAAAGAGACCTAAATCCACGCGTACAAAGTCGCGAGCATCGGCTCGTCACCAATAAAAATTCAATGCCAATAAAAATTCAATGTAGTTGCCTATTATAGATATTTCGATTACGGTTATTATCGTCCTACCAAGAGCTCGGTTGGTAAAATTTTAAATTAGTCAAATTGTGCGTGTTTTAAAACGTTATGCCGAAACAACTTCCTTTTCGAGGTGATTATTTAACATACGAAAGTATAATATCTACCTGTTGTGCGTGACAACTGACAAGTGTGCAGACGCGACACAGTCGCAGCGTTTGTTATTTTTTATTTATTTATTAAAACATATGTCATACTTTCGCATAGATCTTATCGGATTCAATATATTCGTTCACCTACTGCGTACATACAATGTTTTGTAATTCGATGTAGGGACGTACCGTTTTTATAGGGTACCTAGGTAGTTTTTCGAAATTATTCACTTGACAATAATATAAGTCCTAATTAAAGCCCTATAGTTAAATAATTAGCTCTAAGTAAAGTTTGCGTTTAACAGATTTTAAGTTAAACTTACTAGGTAGGTAAGTATAACTAAGCGATTTTATTAATTTAAGCTCCAAGCCTATCAGACTATTCAAAATTCGTTTTTCTACATATTTTTCAATGTCTGAAAAGTCTCCCTGTAGTTTAAAGTATAAAAAAGAGTACAAGGAATACTTACCTATATATTTTCAACCTAATCTATAGGTCCACCAATTTAGGCTATATGCGTTGTCAGTCAGACAGTGATCGTTGTTTTATAACTTTAAGGTCTAGATTAACGAAAGTTAAAATGATTAGAAACAGATATCCACCTTAACAACAAAAGCCACTATTCTGAGTATTAGATATGTACCTAGATATAGAAGTGCAGATGTTCCCTAACCCCAGTAAAAAGTTAGCCTGCTAGTAAAAACGGAAAAGCTCGCTTGCATACATAACGTAGCGCTAGTGATGTATAAATTTATTTGCATACCCGCGTTTTTAACAATGGATTACTAATATCTTTGCATTAACGTTGGCTGACGTTCAGTTGGTCGCGGCGGTGTGGTCTAGGGTGACACGCTGTCTCACATTTTATGGATATATCCCGTTTATAAAAATGCCGTCATTCTACTAAAATTGGGTAAATATAAACTGGGTCAAACTTATTTTGTACCAGTTGCGAGTATCTTAAATAAATTAAAGCTATTTTGAAAACGGTAAACAGCACAGGGATCCTATGATTTGTACGCAAGTCAGCTTGTAACTAAATTATAAGATGAGTTAATATTGCAATTATTATATGTATATTCACGATAGCAAAACTAGGGGTAAAAAGTTGATGATCTCGACAATTGTACTTGGATTTAAGTATCGAAAAGCAATTTACACAATAAGCTATAATTAAAAAAACATGACTGCCATGCCAAAAAACGAACTAAAACGTAAAAGCCAATGTCACTCGGGATCTCACCACATCTCTCACGTTGCAATACATCCAAATATATTCAGGCATTTAGAATTTATGGTGGAATAAAGAAAATCACATACATACATGAACCTTGAAAATATTACACTTCTTTTTTTGGGCAGACGTGTGATTAGGGCAGGGGATAATGAAGGTTTTATACCTGAATCTGCAAACTTTTTAAAAATAAAAAAAATCCTTGTATTCGTTACTTAAAAGCATAATAGATTGTTGTAAATTTCTGTAAGCTGACACTCCTATCGAAATATATAAACTATTCTCTGCTACCTAGTCCGCTTTATTTACATAACCCAACTTTTAATCCAATAGTAATTATATTTAACATCAATAAACCTCTGAACGCCTGGTCACCCTATCGGCGTATGTGTGGGAACGTTTGTACATTGTGAGCGTGTGTGCGTTTCCGTCATTTCCCTGCGCAGGAGTCGTCGATCGTAATGATTGCTCACGCGTTGCGCATCACTCACCCCCAGTCCCCCAGTCCCCCAGTCCCCCACCCTCAGGACGACTCGCTCACCCGCCATTTACATACTCATAACGCATTTTTACCACAATTTTTTATTACAGCCTTAATCTAGAAACAATTCCTGTTATCCATTAGTGTTGTACAACTGTTAGAAATGCTTTGCATATCTCACTTAACGTTCTGAGTATTAGCCACATTTTTATTGAAAAATTATGTTTGCAAATAAGGCTTAGAATATTTGAATAGCGAATACACGTTATACCGAGCGAGGGTTGATACGTGTGAAAAATCGATATTAATTTATTTTAACAGACAATAGTTAATGACATTAAGGGCCTGTTTCACCACCTTCTGATAATTAGTGTCGGATAGCTTATTCACAACTTTTGTCTTTGTCACTTGACATAAAGTAAGAAAGTGGCAAAACTTACTGTCCCTTATCCTTGTAAATGCGGTCAAAAATATCCATTATTTAGTTTGTAGAATAAATATAAATAGGTACATTTATATGATGCAGTTTTAAAGGAAAATAAAAAAAATGAGCTCTAAAGAGCTCTCAGATTTCAAAATAAGGGCTTTTAAATAAGAGCTTGGTTTTAAAGCCATAGCTACAAGTGGCGTCCATACGGTAAATAGAGTAGCCTTTCAGCGTTAAAGGTATGGGATGCGCTCACGATACATACAACTAGTTAATGATTATTGAACATGAATGCGCGCCAGAAAATTTCATCGTCTGAGGCCCGTTAAAAATTTTTTTTCGATTTACGGTGTCGACACTCCAAAAAAGTCCGCCTTTTGTAGAATCATTAATATAATAATCAGAATCGAGATTATTAAAAACCGTTTTGTCTATACACCGCGTGCCCGCATTATTCAATTATACTTTACATTAATACAACCACAATACGAACCTCAACGAGTAGGTATGTCGCACACTGGATGGGAGTGTCGTTGCTCCCCATTGTTTATCCCACGATTAAAACCAATTCAAATACTAACCTCGCACTCGAAAATTAAGCTGGAGCACCACTAAGGGCACCTTTTGTTTTAGGGACAATGCACACTTGGTGCGCGACCGAGAAAACTGTGAACCACGGCGCAGATTGAAATAATAGCGTGACCACGGACTCGAATGTCCTGTGGTGTTATTCTTTCATCCAATTTTCTTAAGAGAAGTCAGCGCTCTTGAGCGCGCCCCATACAAACGGTGATTGACTGATATATTGTGTATGTGGCACAGATTTTCGTAATAACATGTAGTTAAATCGTTGAACTCGTATAATTTTGAATTACAGAATTGATATTTTAACGGAAATTTAAAAAATCGTAAAATATCGTATACAAAATACCGTAAATATCGTAAAAATATCGTAATTAAAAGAGTTTACTTAGTATGTTAAGTGTATCTACAAAATTTCATTGAATTTGAATGGTTAATATTCAAATCAAACTTTGTTTGTATGATCTGCTAGGAAGTAACTTCTATGAATAATATTTAAAGAATTTTAAATTAAAAGAAAAGATTTCTTTATATTACAATTGGATAAAGAAAGTAGCTTCGAAAACCTGTGAATATAAGTACTTTCACGTGTAGTACTTTTCTACATATTCTTAAAAAGCGGATCAAAAAGCAGAGCGAACTATGATTACTGGTTTCATTACACTAAACCGATAAAGTCGCTTAATTGGTCATTAATAATGTGTTGAAATTGATTATGCTACTAGTAACTGCATTTTTGTTAAAATAATTACTGCCATTTGTACATTTTAGATTAATAAATTACAACGACATTATAAAACGATTATCGTGATTACCGTGTAGTCGCTAACTTTGCCATTATCTCCAGCAGCTGTTGTAACATTACCTATAACAAGAAATGAATTTATTAATAAAGACATGGCAGAACAATTCTTTGAGTACATGACTGTCCCTAAGTATCTTATTCAGTACTTACTATAATCTTTCACTGTTTATATTGCCTCGTAATGCATTATTCATTAATTATATAATATTGAAATCGCGTATGAAAAAATATAGACGCAAAGACGTCACAAAATGTAACCTCTTCTTGCTTGTTTGACTTATCAAATTACAGTTATGAGTTAATTACGATTTAAAATTCATTGATTCAGAAGAAGCATATCATACCATATAAGCGCCATGTTGATATCATACCAAGAAGGTTAAAGTATAAACACTGGAGAATGAAATGCAAACAAAACGTTAAGCAAAGAAATTTGGCCTTGTACAGGTCTCTGTTGTTTTTCGCCTCGTTCTCACCCTACTTAACCCTTTCAGACCTACCGTGCACAATTGAGGACATTACATTTTTGTGAAATTATCCTACTAAAATTAAATTTTATGTAACTAGAAACTGTTGTTATCGCTTGCGAGCATTATAAATTACTAAATAATATACCGCTTACGCTATCTGTTAGTACGTGTATGCACTAGTGAGCCAATTTTGATCATTAACCGGTGAAACTTTGCAGTGTGTAGGTAAGTGATTTATTTACTTTAGAAATTTCAAGTGTTTCTATTAGATATGTCTTGAAAAAAATATATATTGATAAGTTATGCTATATAGGCAGATAACAACGTGTTTTACACACAATTATTTAGTTATTTGTACACAAAATCGCGAATATTCGTTATGTCAACAAACGCGGACAGTAGGTTTTGATTAGATATTTTTTCAAACGTTCATAGGCTGCAGTTAGTGAATAAAGTTATTTTTTTTTGCAATAAGTGCTATAATTTATGCTAAATTTCACATCGTAAAATGTTAAATAGTGTCTTTTTCAGGTTCATTCATGATCTTTATGATCATATTCTCGAGGGATGCTTTGAGAGCTCTGGAAAATGGTAACCTGTCGGACTTGGAGCTATCTTTGGATGATGAGGATGTGGGAAATAATAGTAATTTCCCATGTACCTACGAGACATGGTCGGTTGGGTCGATATAATAGCTCAGAGTCAAAGACAGTACAGCAAACCTGACCCCTCTTGATGAACATGAAGAGGAAGATAGGTCAGATTTCTAGCCTGAGCCTGAGGAGCCAGGAGAGCCGGATATTGAGGAGGGCGAGGAGGTCCAAGCTAACTACGTTGAATGATGAGAAAAGGATATGGTGAAAAGATGGTCCAAAACAGAGAAGAGATTTATAAAAGTTGACTTACTCTTACTATAGCTTAAAAGATTTTTTTAATGACAAAAATCCATGGACATAGATTGCTCTAAAAGCCAACAGTTCAAATAATTTTTATGGCTATACCATATTGTAAGATGGTGATAATAAAAAAAATAATAAACCCGGCTGAGTTTGTTGTGGGCTCTTCTCAGACCAGGGCGCGTTTGGAACCCTCGTAGCTTTAGTTTTAAGTTTCCGTAAGTAATTATCACCATTGCCTGTTCCCAAATTGACGTTCAAAAAGTGTACAGTGTACCTACTTTGAATAAATGAATTTTGAATTTGAATTTGAATTTGAGAGGCCTGAAATTGTGAAGAAGTACAATCACGTAATGGGAGGGGTTGATCTCCTTGATCGACATGAGTTAGGTATTAGGACCTTCATAAAGTTGACAAAGTGACCTTTGCGATTGATATTTCACACATCAGATCTGGTAGTTGTGTTCAATCCTATCGCAAATATGATATGGATAACGACTTAGGTACTCTGGATACCAAAAGCAAAATGGCTCACACTCCTTCAATTTCACCGACACTTAGCTCAAAGTTTAGTTCTCTGAAATAAATTTTCAGCTGCTAAAAGGAGTCCTTCAAGTAGTTGCAGCAGTCTTTTACTGGTAATTATTCCAAGAAGACTGGGAAGATGCGAACTTCAACTGACATAGATCAAGATGGTGGTGGTCACTTTCCAGTTCATTACGATGGGTCTGAAAGGTGCTGCAATTTAGTGGGATGTAAAGAGAAATCCCGTATCAAGTGCATAAAGTGCAAAGTGCACTTGTATTGTGTGTAACCAAAGACAAAAATTGTTTCCTAAGTTTCCATACATACGTAACTGAAGTTCCTACAATTTATTCTTTGTTTCAGTTAGAAGATTTTTTATTTTATTTATTTTGTTAGAAGATTTATTTTTTTTGGATTAAATTTTGTTCAAATTTCATGCCTTTATAATAAAAATGTTATAAAACTGACTATTTATTATTTATTGACATAGAGCCCCATACATCAGTTATTACAATCACTTAGGCCGGATGTCCATATTTGGTTACATAAAGAAAACATAAATTTTTTCGGAAAATAATCTACAAATACCTGTTTTTTTTAGTGTTTCTATGCTCAATAGTAGCTAATTTAATTGGAATTAAATCGGCTCTTACAAACTCCGAGAAACAAAAAATCCGGTCTGAAAGGGTTAAGACCGCTCTCTTCACGCGCTTCTCCATACAAACGTATTACGCCTATTATTCTAATATTTGTCGCAATAGGTCTAAAGTTAAGCCAGATATCAATTTATATCTCCATTATCTATGCCATAAAATAAAAATATTAGTAAAATTATATTTATTTTGAAAGTTATGACGCTTGAAAAATCACTATTTTTGGGCAAATTTTGGGGCAACTTCGTGCGTAAATAAAATATATAAGAAACTAGAAAAATGAAAAACGACCGAAGTCTTATCATAGGTTACTTCATAATAATTACAAATGTCTTTAAGTTCATGTAAAAAATTGCCAAATATTTGCTAAAATAGGCGAAATACCAAACCTAGATTTGCATCTTTTTACTTTGCCGTTTTTCACTAAAAATCATGATATCTCAAGCAAAATTTATTTATTTAATTAATTTATTATTTATTTATGTATATATTTTTAGTACTCTTCTTTACTGAAGACGTCTCGCTCTCTAAATGCAGAAATCACTGTTTTAGAGTCCACTCACCAACGATTTGTCGATGCCATGGAGAGGGCTCTTAAATAGAGTGTGTGAGGTATAGAAAAACCTAGAGAAAAACATCACTAAGATGAATGACCTTGTCTTCACTACAATGTTTTGGGCGCAGTCTTCAGTGTCTATAGAATATTATAACCTTCTAGTATCATACTAAAATTGAAAGGGGTTCAAATCGTCAGTGGTTGCCCATAGAAAAATTTGCTAAGCGAGGATTAAATAGGGCGGTGTTTGTATGAACTCTTCAGACTGCGCCGGCGCAGACGACAGCTGACGGCTTTCGAGAGCCGATTTTTAGCAATTAAATACCCTTTGTGTCTTGTGGAAAGATCCTTATCGATTTGTTTAAACTATATTTGCATTGTTAGCAAACGATTTCGTAACATTGACGAACTTTATGACTGGTTTTGATTTTGTAAGGATTTCTTTTGCAAGACTTTCTATTGCCATGAGAGGTATTGCTGTTAAACTGTATAGTTATATACATGTCTTATATAGAGTACATTATATGCGTTAGCTAAAAAGATTTAGCTATAATCGAATGAATTGTACATAGATAAGTTGCTATAAAGCAGATTAACAAGATAGCTAAACTACTTAGTAAACGCTTAGATAACTTTTAATGAAATGGTGTTTTGAGGAAGACAAAGAGAACTTGATAATTAATCGGAGTGTTTTGATATCTCGAACCAAAGACGAATTAAAGTAATAGGTGTCACAAAGTTGTCACGTTTTTACACGCTTTATATTAGCTTCACCTGTATATGTATGTTTGTAACCGACTTCTTTGAACGCGATTTTGACCCACTTTAAACGGTCAGATTTCATTCAAACTTTGTAGATTTATCGAGGACCGATGACAATACACTAATTTGATAAGATTATTACATTATTCAATTTGGAAAATAAGATTTTGTGTTCATTTATCAAAAGTCGTCGGTAAGGAAAAACAATAAACATTCAAAATCGCACGGTAACTAACTGTAACTAGGGTAAACAGAATAGATGTCACACATAACTAAAATCTAAGCATAAAAGATAAAACAATATTAAAACAAAATAATAATATTATTAATTAGTACTTATTTACTTTAATCATATTGTACGATTTACAATAAAAAACAAATAAAATAATTTATTAATAATTAATATCTGATGTATTTTAAGTGACATGATTTTTTTAGTGTTTTATAAATAAACCAAACTAAAATGTAGAAAATAAATAATAGTTTAAAAAAACTAAAAAACACGCTTTTTATAGAAAACCAAACTAAAAAATAGAAAATAAATTTTAATAAATATAAATTAATAATAGTGTGCATATGAAAAAAATGTATTTTATTTAAAAAAAGCGTGGGGTGCTTTTAAGATATTATCGAAATGATAGTCCTCTATACACCCATGCACCCCACGCTTCTTTTTTAATAAAATACATTTTTTTCATTGCACACTATTATTAATTTATATTTATTAAAATTTATTTTCTATTTTTTAGTTTGGTTTTCTATATAAAGCGTGTTTTTTAGTTTTTTTAAACTATTATTTATTGACTTGAAAACTCACTGTAGCACCTACTATAAGTAATTAAAATATATAATTCGAGTAACTTCAGCCACTACAGCCTTTTTACGTCCCACTGCTAGGCACAGGCCTCCTCTCTTATAGGAGAGAGAGATTTAGAGTTTAGACCAGCTACGCTGCTTCAATGTGGGTTGGCGGGTTATAAAAGATCAGAAACTTTTAAATATGTGGTTTGTATTAGAGCGGTGTAAAGTGTTATACTAAAGAAGTATCTGATTGTTTTGTGTATTGCTAAATTTCTTAAATATAATTTTAACCGACTTCAAAAAAGGAGGTCCTGTATTCGACCCGTATGTATGTATGTTCGCGATTATTAAAAAAATATTCAAATTCTTAATAGTTCAGTTTCATAAAATGACATTTTAAAACTCAAACTCTTGGAAGAAAGCTCCCCAAAAAACTAATATTTCTGGCAGACAATCTAATGTCCGGTAATTACGCAGCACAAAACCCTCTGTATCGTGTTACGGAGTAATGGAAAAAGCGGTTTATATATAATCATAGCCGGCGTACAATATTTACGCATACTTTATCGACAATCAATAATTAATATCTGGAGGCTGGACGGCTCAGACGCTCCCGAATTTCGCCAAGAATGATGAGGAGATCGCGTTCGAGTAATCGAACCGGCAAAAAATAAAAATGAAACAAATACGAAATACTCCATTACCGGGCACGTGGGCGGCTGTGGAGTCGAAACGCGATATTTTTTGGGCTCCCGATTTCGGAGCGATTGACAGGCATTCTGCCAGGTGGTCCGGCGACGCGACGCGGACGTCGCGGCGCGCCGGGAAAAACTTGTACCGTGTAATATTCGGTGAAAAAGTTAACGATGGCTTTTCTCATGAGTTCATCACATGAAAACTCGTAGAAACGATCGTTGATTCTGTTGTTTTGATATCTACGATACATCATACAGATAACAGAAGTCTCTCTCGAGCGCTACACCAAGTGCGCCCCATACAAACGAAGTTCGAGTCTTCTTTTGATAACAGCGTTCACCGGTGGCTTCGGTCGCGTGGTATTACAATTAATGCCCTATCGAATGGGAATTCCGAAAAATCCGGCTATATACCTTGTGTACTTCATAAATGGAACCTCTGTGCTTGTGACCTCTCCGGCGTCGTACTTGCCATGCTGAACAGCGAGCTTCGCATGGCAGAGCGTCTTGGGATGCTGTGGCCGACTTCTGCGAGGACGTTATCTCGCAGAAGGAGGCCGCAGGCGCAGACGGGGGGGAGAAGGCGGCGGTTATTCGCCGCTCGCCAGCTTCCCTTGGGAGACGACGGATAGCTATTGGGCTAGCTATCCGCCACTAATTGTAGTCTCCTCACTGTCTGAGGGGGGATCCAGCTGTCCCGATCCTCTCCTCTTTAGCGCGAGAGCCTCGGCAGGTGGCCGAGGCGGCTGACAGACGCCTGGGACGTATACAACGGGTTCCCCGGGCGTCCAGCATAGTCAGCAAGAGGGAACAGCCGTGGTGGTTTTTAGTGGGGGGGAGTCCCACATAACCCCCGTTTCGCCCAAGGAACGTGGGTAGCCATAAAGCTTTTCCACCACGACAAAAAAAAAGGTGAGGTTGACAGCTGGAATGCTGAGCTGGAGGTGCACTCCCTTACCCCCCTTCTGTGCTTAATTAAATTTAAACTTTATAAGTCCCAGGGGCTTATAAAGCTTATTGGTTAGTTGATGAAGAGCCAGTGCACGAGTCAGGACTTTTCTTTTTATCTAAGTATAGACATTCTTCCGACAAACCGCAGATACATTAAGTACCTACCTAATTATTAGCTTCTAGAGCATGTCCACTTTTTATTGAGTTTGATTTGTTAATATTCAAATAAGAATCAAACTTCATTTGTACGGATCATTCTCGAGACAAATTCCTCTTAATCATAGTTTCATACAATTGTGTCGTTTATACAATATTCAAAATCATCACGACCATCATTATTCAAATAGATAAATGGGTAGATACATATGTATTTTCATAAATTATAAATGTAGAGTGTTATTTCACATCTGTCTTAAAAGTATATTGCATAATGTTTCATTTAATAAATGTTAATATATTTTATAGCGTACAAAAACGTATAGGAAAAATAATGAATTCGAAATGTCAGTCAAGCACGTGGTTTTCTATTTATACAAAAAAATATTAATTTAATGTCCTAATCCACTTATTCCAAATCGATAAAAGTTTTCCGTTTAATGACGTTTAATGATACCTAAATATTCGTAGTATCCATTTAACTTAAAAATTTTATTCTTTTTATTGAACATCAAAAATTTTATGTCTTCCAATTCGAAAAAACCTTGAAAATGTTTTGTTCGCTATATTTTCTTTAAAAAAGCATTTTAAGCCATCAGTCTGAATATTAATGAAGCCATCACTCAGTTTTTGATTCCATAGTATAAAGTGGTATAAACAGTTTTTTGTAAATTATTCCATTCGATGTATTTATTATTTAGCCATAATCATACAGCAACGATATAAAATCCCATTATGACTGAGTTGTCCTGACAAAACGACCACGGTCGTCAATTTCACCGGATACTAGCTATATCTACACAGCTGATATTATGCACTGTGCACTCTGTATTCCTTCACTACCCTACACTATCATTATATCCTATAGGACAGCAATCCGACACGACTAGGCAGAAAAATCCAGTAACTTTTTTGGCCTGACCTGGGACTCGGAACCTGGGCAAGGTAGCCTCTACAATGAGAGAAAAATCCAGTAACTTTTTTGGCCTGACCTGGAACTCGGAACCTGGCCAAGGTAGCATCTACAATGAGACTCTTAATTAATAAATAAGTATATTACTTATTTTGATCATAAACCTGAAAATGTTAAGCTTATGTCGACTCCACTCCAGCCCTGTGCGTTTGCGCACATTATGTATGCAGGGCGCGGCTGGCCGCGGGCCACGTCAGCTATTTGCTCGTGACCAGAGGGCTAAGCCATTCAAGGCTAAGACGCGGGGGCCAGTTTTTGGCCGACTTTGGCCGACTTGATCCACGACACCCCTGCGCCCGCGACGTGCCAACACACCTCACACGTTCGTCTCCCAAGTTTAATATGACAAAACCCATCAGACCAGTGTAAGATACCACGCTTGCCATTTTTAAAAATATACTGACCGTTTTTGCAGTTATTCAGAGATTGCACGTGAGCATTTGACATGAATCGCATCTGTAAACAGCCATCTCATACTTCACCAGATTTTACTTATGAATTCTACTAACCCAGAATGAATTATATTATTTTTTATTGAAAGGTAGAAAAAGAAATCACCGCTCGAATTGTTTATTTCTAAATCCAGAAATAAAAACTATTATAAGAGGTGGTGAGTGACCATAGGCCAAACATGGCGTTAGTGGCTTCAGTTTTACATGAGGGCTCGTGGGTGCACAAGTTAAAATGTACCTAGGTAAGTATAAGTAGTGCAACCCATTGCACAGTCAATATATTTAGATTTGCAAGATTAATCGTGTGAGAAACAGACTAAAATTAGTACCAGCATATTCACAAAGATGTTGTCTGTTGAATATGAAAGCAATTTTTTTTTATTATAAGAATGGAGGAAAGCGAAATCTTCAAATATCGATCCGCCAAACTGCTTCTAGATCGCAATCATGAATTTTTATCGCGGATCGAAATCAAGAATGAGTGTGTACGGATTAACTAAACTCTATTACTCTAGCACTCACCACTTCTGTATTAAGCATGCCCCGGACCTAATAATAATTACATATGAAATAGGTAAGTCCAGAAGGAAAACGTGAAATAACATAGAACACTACAGAGTGCTTAGTCTCAGTTTGGAGCGCTCCAAAACTTTTTAGTATACTATAAGTATACTATTGATCGAATCACCATGACTTCAGAGTAAATGGACCTAAAATAAGAGTCTTTGGGTTCATTTTGCTCGGAAGTCATTTGTGATTCGATCAATAGTATACTTCTAGTATACTTTTAGTTTTGGAGCGCTTCAAACTTAGACTAAGCACTCAGTTCTGTCCTTTTTGAGTACAAAAGATCCATAAGGGTCGAAGTGCATCCGCTTTTTAGCGGGCCCCATCAGAGGAAGATCCTACAGTTAGTTGCGTGTTATGTAATTCCAATACCGTTTATCAATTCCACCTTGTACGTAAATCAGGAGTAGGTAATCTCACATGCCCTATACATTAGAATGTAAACAGTAAACATAATTCCACAGCCCCTTATGATAATCTCTCAGTATTTGCGCGGGCCTTGAGTAAACTTGTCCATTATTAATTGCACTCCTCAGGTGTGAGGATTATCCTTATTAGGGTACCGCAAGGCACCGAGTAAGACATGCATCGCGCATTCGGGACCATCTTATCGGGAGGGTACCACGTTTGACTAAGTACGTATTTTAGTGGCAAGTAAGCCGATTGAGGAAATACCAAATCGGGATCGCTTAGTCGGTCTCTCGCGCTATTTGTAACATCTGCTTGCGTGTTTTCTATGATAACGTAGAGGACACAACATTTATTTATCTAAAGCATGCCATCGTCAAATCATTGATTTTTAGGGTTCCGTACCCGAAGGGTAAAAAACGGAGCCCTATTAATGTCAGTCGGCTGTCTGTCTGTCTGTCTGTCTGTCTGTCTGTCCGTCTGTCCGCCGGTCACAGGTCTCTAGCTCGCAGACGAAATGAGTTACAAACCTGAAATTTTGGTATTTAGTGTAAAACGTTAACCCAAAATCAAATATTGAATTAGAAATTGAATTAAATTATTTTTCAGGGGGGCTCCCATACATGAAAAAGGAGCCGGAAAAAAAAATTTTCTTTACCCTAGCTTGTGGGGTATCATTGTTTAGAGCTCATTAAGTAGAGTACAAATATATATTTTTTTAATTTTTATCTCAAAAAATAAGGGAATGGGAGGCCATCAAAGTTGTCAGTTTTAGACCATTTTTGTGACGGGGGCTATCTCAAAAACTAAACTAGTTGGGAATATGATATTTCAGTATGTTATGTACTATATGCTCTATTTAAACAACAAATACTGAAAACAACGATTTATTAAATAGTTTATAAGCTGTGACCAAAATAAACGAACATTTTTTTGGGTTTTTCTTTCACGGTTTGTTGCGATGTCTAGCTCGGAAATTAAATATTTCTTACACCCAAAATATTATATTGTTCATAATTATGTACGGAACCCTGAAAGAGCGAGACCCGACTCGCACTTGGCTGATTTTTTAAATGACTGCTACAATAAATTATACTTACCTTTTATGAAAATCTAACTTTACCTATGTGAAAAATATTATAAAAGACAGACGGATAGCTTAGGTATATCTTAGAGACGGATATAGGCTACTTTTGTCCCGGAAAATCAATGATTTTTGAAAAATTTATATCCATGATTTTGCAAAATCTCGAGGAGTTTATTAAAATTGTACCATTCTACACGACTCTTGTTTAAACAATTCATATAGCCTCGAGTTGTTGTATGCGATTAATTAATCACAGTTACCAAACCTGAATCATTACAGGCCACATTTTCCTAAAATAGGTATCATAAAATACAACCGCGAACTCATAGTCAACTTATCGATTTGGTGTCCATTTTTGTTTCTTATTTCTTCATACTCGTACTAGTGTGCTCTCAGTATTTAAGTAACTAAGGTTTATTCACTATTCTTAAATTTATTAATTCTAATTAATCTAATAATATTCGACAGTAGTACCTACTTGTACACAATCTCTAAACTGACACCTCTAAAAATGCTATCCTTTTCCGCACGGAACATTGCAGAAAGAATAGAACTATTTTTAGACTTTTAGGCAATTCAGTTTAATTGAGAGATGTGTACAACAGAATTAGTACCTACCGGTTTCACATAATCTGGCTTCGTACTAAACCAAAAATGTAACAACACTGCTCAAAAATATTCATCAAAAAATACACTTACGGCAGACAAAGATCGCCTTTCTCCTGCGCGACGTGCAATCTAGCGATTACGTGCCTTTTTTGCCCCCCCTCATTATGCAGATTCCGGGGAAAAAGGAATAAATTTAATAACATGCGTTCGTGCGCATGCGTTATCGAACGCACTTGCTTCTGATAATCTGCGCGCGCGTCGACCGCAATTACCTACAGCGGGAAGGGAGGGACGCCTGAGCTGACTGCAGTAGACGTGCCAAGAAAGATAAAATTGAACTACATCACTCAGTTTGAGATCTATAGACTCAAGACTCTAGTCAGACTCAAGACAGAGTTAAATGGAGACAGATTTATGTCAGGAACATCTATCGGTCATTCGTCTCATTTTAACACTGCCTTAAGTCTAAGTTGAGTTAGTAGGCATCTACGCGCTATAAATCTTAGCTAGACTTAAACCAGACTAATGTCTAGTTGAAAGTTTGAGATTCGGCACTGGTAAGTGAAGTTTGAGGCATGATTTCATAGAGTTAGCTTTCTTTTTCAACTCGGTCACTAATCTATCATTCGCCAAGTAAACTAAACGACTCAACAACTCGCCGTATCTACAGACTAATAGGTTTGTACACGTCCGAGTTGTCTCGAACTTAAGAAGAACTGCTAATATCGTGTCGAGGTCGGGCAGCCGTGACTCGTAAACCGACTAACCACTAGTATCAATGCCAACAAAAGACCCGACCAGTATTTACTTGATTACAGGTGCGTTTAAATCCTGGACGTTTGCATCGTTTGCTACTGAGCTACCGTACTAAATGAGTTGTTCTTTTCGGTGAGCTGTTTTGTACACCTTGGCACACCTCTAGCGAGCGAGGCACGGATGCAACGCTGTCGCACCAAAAGCCAATTCGATTTTTAATTTACCTGTCGCAACCTCTAGCAGTTTCGCAATCTTTGACCACTTTAATACTTATTACTTAATCCGGTGGTCTATTAAGTTCCGTTGTAATAGCAAAACTTATTTGTTATTCTGTTGAGAAAAATATAACACAGTACCTAATTGGAATGGCACACTTTCTGTCGATATGACATTGCTTAACAATATTGTTTGTTAACGACAAGTTTTTTATATTTTGTATGCAGTAGGCAAGTTAAATTTGTTGTTTTTAATGCAAACACGTGTCAACATAACTTCATGAAACGATATAATTATTTGACTAGGATTACTTACACTGCTCTCTATAGGTACGTGTGTGGGGCCTACTAGGTCCTGTCCTAGGTGTATTTACCTGAAGTTGATGGTTGGTCACACAGTTGACGTAAAAGTTAACTCCGTCGCTCTTCCCGCACCACGCAGCTATCTCAAGAAGCAACAGTCTCAAATAAACGGTAGGAGGCTATAGCTTTAAAGTTCAACTATCACAGTGAACTTTTTTCAACGAACATTAGAAAAATAAATTTTCCTGAAGCCCTTATTGTGAAAATAGAACCATTTTCGAAAATAGCTATCATTTATTATTCAAAAAATAGATATGAGAATTCGGTGAGAAAGTATGGTCACAGGAGCAATCGTAACAAGTGTTTGGAGATCTTTCATACGATATGACGTATTGGTATTCGGCATCATTATAAAATATAAATTAATGAGGATATCACGACCGCCCATAGCGCAGCAGATCCTCTCACGTCAACACGCTAAAAATGAACAATCGCATTCCGTTTGCGCGCGCCCTTAGCTTTTCAGCTCCAAATTCGGAAGAAATAATTTTTTTGTAGGTGCAATTAATTATTCAAATGTTATGGATAGTACTTACTTAGTGAGTAATCTATCTAAATATTTTGTCACAAGAGGTATGGACCATTTATGGATTTATTTTAAAGTAGGTAAGAAGAGGTAAAGCTGCGGTTTTCTTTAACAGATTTTTAACTTAAATTAAGGTTAGATTTTGTTAAAAATTTTCACAACAGAATAATTTCAAATACGGCCCCGTTCAGCCGTGGGCTACCTAAATTCCGTGCACCGGAGCGGGCTTTTTGTACCACACCTTATCTTCCAGTCATTATGTAAAAAAATCTTTATGCTCATTTATAACTCGCATTAACTCCGTCAGCGGTTACAGCAGGGTCCGAGATTGTGCGCCAAATTGACAATACTTTAAGGAGAACTCGCTCGAAATATTATCAGAAAACGGATCGCGGCCGCTCTTAATTTTCCACCGTCATTAACGCGCAATTCCGCAAAGATGTGCGCTCTGATGTTCGTGAGAAATTTACTTTGTAACAGGATCCAGGGTGGTGCAAAAAAGTACCGCGCGTGTCGTCGGCGGCCGTCCCGACTACTTGTCCGTAAATTATGGTTAGTTTTTGGGCACGCTCGCGCAATGCAGCCTCGCGGCTTTCCACCTCGCCCTCCCCCCCTCTCGCCCCCCCGCCCCCCGCCCTGCACCGACCCGGTCACAGACCTCGCATCATTCCGTCAATCTCGACTACTTATCCGTCCGCGCCGATCCCTTATATTAATCATTTTTCCCAAAAAAGTGGCCGCAATAAAGATCCTATCTTTCCGGCCGGGAGCGCGGCGGGCGACGCTTTCGAAAGTTTAGAATCGACAAACCTATATGTCACAACTTTACGTTTATCGAGGCGTGTGTATTTTGACCGCTTACCGTTCATTGTCCCGCCAAAAATTAATCTCGAGGGTTTAGCTGCGTCACAAAGGCGGCGCGGCGTGCCGGCGCGTACGGTGGCTATTACGAGCGCCACTTTATAATTACCTTTTTAAATAGTTTTTTCAGTCGCCCACTCAACATATTAAAACGTCAATGTAAATAACTTGTTAGCCGCAATCTCATTTCTGGCCGATTGGATATTACAATAGTGTACGTGATTTGAGAAAGGTAACGGTGCTACGCTTTATCCGCGAGATGGAGCCCATTAGCGCTCCGCGGCCCGGCCGACCAGCGCGCGCGTGTCCGCCGACCCGACACCCGACCGACCGGCCCGACACACTCACGACGCAAGTATATCGAAATCGATTCGTTAATCGAAACGTAGATTAATCTCCCCGACTCTATTACACAGCAATTCAAATATTCATGCTCACTTTGGACAGATGATCGGGCGGCCGCGCAAAAAACGCCATATTACAATATCTTTAACTCGATCGAGTTCGGGGCAACAAGAGCAAGAGTAGCTTATTGCTGTTCGCGGGGGCAAAAAGTATGATACTTCACTTGGAAACCATGAAAAAATGATCCGCGTCAAATATAGATCGATTATATTATCACAATGGCGGCCGGCGCGCGTGGCCGGTAATTAGATCCGACCGGGCGCATTGTGCCCGAATCCAAGGCAAATGGAACCGCGCAATATCTCACCCGACACAGTCGCGGTACGTGTGTAATTGCACGGATTAATCTACTATAAACTCGGCCTTTCTGTGCCACCAGGGCTAGCAGCACAGACTCGAAAACTCTCGACGAAAAATTATATGTCAATATCAATTATTGAATACTTACATCGGTCAGCAATGACGTGTACGATAATGATGTTAAAGACAGAAAAACATCATCACATGTGGCATGACTAATAACACTTGTGTAATACTGCATCATATAGGCTCATTAGATAAGGATTATCGATGTGAAGTCAATATATCCGCGATATAGCGTTCTCGCGGCCGTTTTGCTAGCCCTGCTGTTTGGCACGCGTCCACTTTCTATGTACCGACGAGATGTAATTTGTCGACGGTTTTTTGTCGAAATGATCCGAGTCATCGTCACCTTGCTCCGTAACGGTGCTCGATAGGTAAGGTTCAGATTGTCGACTCGTATTTACACAAAAATTTCGAGGCTCTAATTTGCAATGCCGTAACATTTAGTGCTTGTCGTCCTATGGAAATATTGGATGGTCTTTGAGCACAGTTTCAAAATAACAAAGTTAGAGTGAACTTTCCAAACAGTTATAAAGCTAAGAAATCATCTACTGAATCTATTCGATCAATTGTCTTCTAGTGAACACTTGTGAAAAGGATTCAATAAAGCTAAATAAGTAAAGCTTATCCAGTACCTTTCATATAAACGTATGGGTATATTGACTACTATATTGGTAATAGGTATATTGACTACTATATTGGTCTAGCAGCCATAGCGGTTAAAAAAGTAGTTAAAGCTTCTTCACGGCAGCTATGAAATGGAACGCAAAATATGTTTCCGTTGAGACGTCTATTAGACGCCGTTGCTGAAATCAACCGCTCAGCGGCTGTTAAATAGCGTTTGCTGCAAACGACAGAAGATAAAGTACACAGCTTAATATTTTTAAATGTTAATCATGTATTTAAGTAACAAAATAGACAAAACTAGAGCCTGCACACCACCGGATTTTTATCGGATCGTGAATTCTCTTCTAATGCTTACTAGACCGATGAAATAGAAAGTTTTCTGAAAGACGATATCAGCCTAAACCTCCATAATTATGAATTACGCGTGAACAAAAAAAAACAAAAAACAAAAAAAAACAAAAAATGCAGGTCATTCTACCGAACAAAACATTATCAGCAATAGCTAGGTAATATTAAACTCAAGTTATCGGTGGAACAATAATCCACGATAATGGATTAGCACAAGCGATTTATAATTTACTAGCGGACCCGGCAGACGTCGTCCTGCCCGCTATTAGCGCCACCTACCGGGTCCAATTTTTCTACTTATAAACCTTCCTCTTGAATCACTCTATCTATTAAAAAAAACCGCATTAAAATCCGTTGCGTAGTTTTAAAGATTTAAGCGTACATAGGGATATAGGGACAGAGAAAGCGACTTTGTTTTATACTATGTAGTGATAAACACTGTTATCGCTACAATCTGGCCATCTGGGAGAGTCGAATGAGGTTATGTAATTGCGTTTTGCTATTATTTTTATAAGTCAGTGATTTTTGACCGTAGTAATTTTGCTATTGTTCGATTTTGATTTAAGTAGTTTCTTTCATAATTCAGGAGTTTTGCAAACAATATTTTGATAATAATTTGTGTACACAAGTTGAAATCTTTTATGAATAGAGTTGTACTTAATTAAATCGATGTTACTTTTATTACGTGCTTATTTTAAGTATTTTAGCCAATACTTAGTACCTATCTACTTATTCCTTTGTACACAATCTCTAAACTAAACTGACCGGTCTAAAAATAGTGATTTTCACCATCTTCCCCGCAGAAAAGTATATAGCATAGAGTTATCAATTTACAGCCAAAATTAATAACCTATATGTACCTAATCCAAAATATAAAGATTGGAGGTCGAAATTTAATGCAGTTTTTTTTTTTTATTCAACTACAAGTTAGCCCTTGACTGCAATCTCACCTGATGGTAAGTGATGATGCAGTCTAAGATGGAAACGGGCTAACTTGGAAGAGGTATGCATACCCCTGATCGGTTTCTATACGGCCATCGTACCGGAACGCTTAATCGCTTGGCGGCACGGCTTTGCCGGTAGGGTGGCAACCAGCCACGGCTTAAGCCTCCCACCAGACCAGACCAGAGACAATTTAGAAATTATAAAATTTCAAATCGCCCCTGCCGGGAATCGAACCCAGGACCTCCCACTTATAAGACCACAGCGCTCACCACTGCGCCAGGGAGGTCGTCAAAATATGAATTAAAGCGTGTCAATGTGTAATCAATCCATTCCGGAGATGAGAAACACTTACACTCTTCTCTTTATTATTGTCTAGATTACATTTTTGACCAATCTGTAGATCTCGGATAAGATAAGTTGTTAATTTCCGTTAGTTTAGTTTAGAGAATATGTACAACAGAATCAGTACCAAAACAATTTCAATAATGAATTTTAAATTACTTGATATAATTATTATATGCTCGACTTAATTTATACCTACTACGTCTGCTAATATTTCATTAGATCCGTCAACTTTCATTAATCCATTTATAAATCCTATCGTTAATCTATCTGACATATTCGTTTTCTAATCACATACATATAGGTAGGTATTTAACAGGTAACCAAAAGCGTTTCTTGGATAATGATCTAAATTAGAAACCGGATAGAATACATGTTGTGGTAATTATTTTTGTATTAGGTACTTATTTTGTTTCTAGACCTAGACTTCGATTATAGTAGATACGAGTTTATACATCTCGGCAACGTCGAATTATAACGTCAAGCTAAATTGGATCTTAACGACCCTGTTTTAATATTCAAGTTTGGGTATCGATTTTTAAACAACTCTTTTGAGTCCATTTTGCTGTGACGTTTTTGGGTTTTGATGCTCGAAATCTGTTCGCGTTCGTGAGATTTGCAATCTCTTACTAAGTGTATAATCGACGGCGAAAACAACGACGCATGACGAACAAAACATTTAGGGAATAATAAGGCAGGTAAGTCACATTTAAATTTTTTACAGTACTATAAATTAGGCACACAGTTAAGATAACAATGTTAATGGTTTGATAGTAATTTCATCTACACTTGACGTTTCGCCGTGGTTACGTTGTGTGAAATGAATTCTATACACAAGTTACCCGCATCTTTACAAAATAGCCTCTTACATAGACTAAAGGAATTCAATAGACAAGATCCGATCGAAAAAATAAGTACAGAGAGGTGCGAATTTAAAAAAAACCGTCGCCCGACTTGGATGACAGAAGAATACGATGTAATTAATTATTGTGTGACACGTACAGAGCTAGCTGGCATCAGTTTTCAACCGACTTAAAAAAAAAGTGGTCTAAGTTCGAAGTGCAAACTTTACGCAATTTTTTTTTTTTTTGGATTGGATGATAATATACAGTAATATTTTATTAGCTTTCCTACTGATATAAAATTTTAAAGTTTAATAGTTATCCCAGCTAGAGAACGTAGGATAGTTTGTGCCATAATAATATACTTATTAATTTGGTGAAAAAGTACTGATGGAGAATTTGAAAGAAAAAATTACTCGGAATCAGTTCAATAAAACATAAAATCTTTACAGTTTACATTTGAACTACATACCTATTAGTATTGAGTAGGTACCACACATAGTAAAATTCACTTAAATTACACATTTAAAAAAATTATGTGTAAATTAAACTTTAGTCCATTTCGTATTTTGGTTTTAATTGTTAATGTTTAGTTATTTTTATTTATATAAAATAAAAGGAAAAGGTGTCTGACTGACTGATTTATTAAACAACTCAAACAATTGGACGGATTGAGCTGTTTGGCATGCAGAGGGCTATTATGACGTAGAAATCCACTAAGAAAGAATTTTTGAAAATCAACCCCTAAAGGTGGGTTACCTTTAGGGATTGAATTTTCAAATTCAAAGAAAGAATTTTTTAAAATTCAACACCTAAAGGTGGGTTACCTTTAGGGGTTGATTTTTCAAAAATTCTTTCAAAACTCAAAATAGGGGTTGAAAATTTGTATGAGATACCTAAGTATATTATATGATTCCACGCGGAATCGGCTTACATTGCAGCTAAAAGGACATCGCGTATCGTGTATCAGATAGTCTATGGCCTCATATTACTGCCAGCAAAACCGATCAGAGTTTTTCTCTTCCCCGGCTGATACTCGCATTGTAGTTCTTGCCACTCACGCTTCCCGGTATTATTAATTGTTTTTATGATACAAATTTGGAACGTTACACAATTATTTTTGGGTTTTGTGCTAAACTAATAGCACGTCTGCGGCACGGGTCGCTTGCATTATTACATTTTGCATTTGTCATCTCTTCGAAGTAATGTTATGAATTTGCTAAAAATTTTATTCTTTAGGGTGATAAAACACATCACAATTATTTTGATATTGCTGACGAACTTTGTAAATGGTTATTTTGTATGTTTTTTATGACAATTCATTAGAAAGCTTGAATAAAAAAATGATGTACCTACCTACCTGCATTAATTTTTTATTTAGGTCTAAATTATACATTGTTTAAGAATTAATAATAAAATATTAAAATAGTTTTAGTTAGGTACTTACCCCCCCTTACCAGAAGCTGTGATAGCCTAGTGGTTAGGACGACCGACTTCTAATCGGAGGTCGTGGGTTCGATCTCGGGGCACGCACTTCTAACTTTTCGGAGTTATGTGCGTTTTAAGTATTTAAATATCACTTGCTTTAACGGTGAAGGAAAACATCGTGAAGAAAACCTGCATGCCTGAGAGTTCTCCATAACGTTCTCAAAGGTGTGTGAAGTCTGCCAATCCGCTTGGCCAGCGTGGTAGACTATGGCCAAGACCCTTCTCACTCTGAGAGGAGACCCGTGCTCTGTAGTGAGCCGGTAATGGGTTGATCATGATGAGGTACTTACCTGCTATAAGATAGGTACTCCACGTTTAGCCATTATGGATTTAGAATTTCTGGTACTTTGACAAATTTTGTGTAAACGTTTAAATTACAAGACGTTAGTTTTATCATCTGTAGAATGATCATCGAATTCGTGTAATACAAGATTTTAAGATAAAAATCAATGTTGAACTAAAGATCGTAACGTAAGATAAAAAGATCCATCAAAACCAGTTCGTTATCTGATTGATTATCAAATAAACATAATTTGGTATGAATTTTACAGCCTACATTGAGTTATCTCCGTTCACAATCATGGTTGAACATAACTTTGCATACGAAATCCTATAAATAAATTTAAGACATAGTAGAATATTCATTCGACACTTCGACACATAATAAACACCATGAGTTGTTTCTTTTTTTTTCGTAACAACCAATTAAGAAATATTTCAATGCATCTAAGTAGAGATTTTTGGCTAGCATTAACAAATGTAGAGATCATTGCCCCAAACAACGCTGTTAAGTCAACGTTAACGCTTATTAACGTCCTACCAGAAGCCCTATAGTCCGATTTTTAATTCGGTGGAATTCTGACAGTTGTCATTTAAAAATATAATGAGTTATTTGTATGAAAAATAGGGTTACCACCTAAAGTTCGATTTTACCTAAGATTAAGTATTCTTTCGCCCTTGCAGCCTAGCACAATAATTATTATTATTATCTTTTTCTGTGTCTTTGTTATTTTGTCATACTGTGTTCTGTGTTTCAATAAAGATTACTACTACTACTACTACTACTACTTTCTCTAGAGAATACGGATTTTATCCCAAACTAAAGTATATCTATACCTGAAGTATCTGTCAGACATTTGTCATATAGGTATGTATCTACATGAGGCAATTGATGTTTATTTATGTAAGTTTTGAATTTTTATCTTTTTTGTGGGAACTGTTTTACCTCGGGTAACATTAAGAAATGTCAGAATTCCACGGAATTAAAAATCAGAGTGTATAGTTCGCTCAACTCAGAGCATAGTAACGTAAAACTGCCAGAGTGTGAAGTTGTCAAATTAGGACGTATGTAGGTATGGGTAAAAGAATATCCTCAACGCCAACATGTTAGTTATGTACTGGCCATAACTAACATGTCGGCGTTGAGGATATTCTTTCTAGGCGAGGCTATTCTGTAAAGCCATTTTTGTATAATAGCGAGTGAATTCGAGATGCGTTTGCTAAGTGGCGCCCCATTGACGAATGCGGCGGTGAGATAAACTACTTGGTTCGGATAATTATGGGATATTTTGACTGATTGTGACATTATTGATATTCTGTAACGCCATTCCTTGCTACGATCGAGATTCATTCGTCGAATGACGTCATCTCGAAGTTCGTTTCTACTTGTCAAATTGCTAGGTATCTCACTTGAGTGAGCTTCGATATCGAGATGGTATTTTAGTGAATAGCCCTACTGACCAGAAAAATGTTTAAAGAAGAGCTTTATCTGTAAGTGCCACTTTCGTCTTTTTGATTGCAACACTACTTATGTGGTTGGAACATTAAATAATATACATACCTAGCTATAATGTTCACAGATGAAATATTTTGATGACGTTATAAATATTATCACCAGTAGATGAATTTAGTTCTTTGGTTTTCCGCTATATGCCGTGGTTTTCATTTTTCTGATCAGACTATAGGTAATTTTGAAATCTTACATGGAGAGGTCAAACCACAATGTTTGGTCATCATTATTGAATTTAATCAATTTTACAACAGCAACAAGTCACGTTTGATTACCTACCTACTGGAAAACTTATCATAAGTGTCTTAAACATAATAAAGTTTATGATTAAGGGACTCTGTACAATGTAGGTATGTTGTTCAAAATATGTAGGTCAAATCAATGGCAGATGCCATCTAAAAAATGCTGCTGTATTTAGTTTTTCCATTAATAAAACGACGAAGCCGCGGGCAAGTCTAGTTTTTTAATAATTTATTAGTATACCCGTATTACTAATTCCGCAGAATTCTGACAGCTGTCATTGTCATTAACAGATGAGTTATTTGTATGGAGAACAGGGTTAACATCTACGAAGTGCGATTTTACCCCAAACTACTTTAATTCCCTGTCATCATAAAAAGCCATATGCCGAGTAATAATATTACTCGTTTCGCCTTAAAATAGAAAACACCAAGAGTGGAAACTAGAAAGTGCACACTAACATCAATAGAAAACAAAAGAAGCACACTGAAAAAAAAATAATTCAAAAATGGACGTCGAATGACATTATCACCATGAAGTGTCTGTGAGGCATTTGTCATATCTATATGCGGCAGTTGATTTGTATTTGCATAAGTTTTGAATTTTTTATCTTTTTTGTGGGAATTGTTTTATCTCTGGTAACATTACGAAACGTCAGAATTCCGCGGAATTAGTAATTCGGGTATAGATAGTAAATATTTAATAGACACTAAGCGTCATCGTTAAGGCGCTATCTAAAGTATTCAGACAAGTACCTATCTATATTATATCGGCCCTATTAAGTCACGGATGGTGTCACTTAGTCACGCTTAAAATTCTTCACACAAAACGCGCGCTTTTAATGGACTTTTTCTTTTTTAGTTTAATGAACTATTAAATTGAAGAGAGCATTTCACATACAATTATGGGGCTGCCCACAATCCTAACTTTTAGCAAAAAATGTGAGAAGGATATATCTACCTACCTAACTAGGTATTTATTTACTGAGTTTGGCGAAAAAAATGACACTAATTATGCAAGTTGGCCAAGAAGTGTTTAAAAATCAATTTCAAAAAAATCATGATGATTATGAAAATTGCAATTTTATTACAACACAAATAAAAAAATCCACAAAAAATAATTGTTGTTTCAGATAAAAACTAAAAAAAAATGAGTTCGAAAAAAAAACAAGTTTTAGAAAATATTTGTACCTACTTACTTATCGAGAATTTTTTTCCAAATTCTTCTCTATCTCATAGCGAATTTAGAATAAAACTCAAAAAGCAATATTTAAATATTTAAGTAAACCACCATCTTTATAGCTTTCAAATTATGGCTTTTTTCTGTCTCCTAGTTCAGCAGCGATCAACAGTTGTGCCTTGTTATGTTTATTATTCCTTGATCGATCGTTCTATTTACTTAACTAGGACAGTATAGGGATGCGATGATAATGCGTTGAGCTAAAGTTAAAGGAGATAGAAAATCTGTCTTGGAGAATCCTTGCTGGCATTAGATATAGCCGAATATTGGCGTAGTTTAATTATTTTGGGTCAAGCGTTATCTTTCTTTAAGAAATAATTTTATTTAAATAAGTATAAATAAAGAGATATTTGGATGAATTCTTTTAACTACTCTGCTTATTAGGTTTTATTAGGTATTTAAAAAATATTAATAAGTATCTGTAATATATTGTAATATATTTCATCAACATTATCATGATCAAAACCCATTATATCTACCAGCCCACAGCCCACTTCAGGGCACGGGTCTCCTTTCAGAACGAAAAGGGTTTAGGCGTGAGTCCACCACGCTGGCCAAGTGCGGATTAGTAGACTTCACACGCCTTCACATGCAGGTTTCCTCACGATGTTTTCCTTCACCGTTAAAGCAAGTGATATTTATTTGCTTAAAACGCATATATACCTGCTTAGGTTACTATGAAAAGTTATCGGTGCGTGCAGCGGAGGATTAAACTCAGACTAATATTTAGGTACATGTATGTTTAAATGGAGCTGTGATAGCCTAGTGGTTAGGACGACCGACTTCTAATCGGAGGTCATGGGTTCGATCCCGGGCACGCACTTCTAACTTTTCGGAGTTATGTGCGTTTTAAGTATTTAAATATCACTTGCTTTAACGGTGAAGGAAAACATCGTGAGGAAACCTGCATGCCTGAGAGTTCTCCATAACCTTCTCAAAGGTGTGTGAAGTCTGCCAATCCGCTTGGCCAGCGTGGTAGACTATGGCCAAAACCCTTCTCACTCTGAGAGGAGACCCGTGCTTTGTAGTGAGCCGGTGATGGGTTGATCATGATGATGATGATGATGTTTAAATATTATATTGAATCGGTATATATTTATAAATACCTACCTACTTGTTATGTAAGTAACATTTCAAATCTCCAATTTTGTTGCACCTAAAAAACAGATAAACCGAGTGACCTCTAATAATATGTAGATAATCTAATCGAACCCCGAAAACAAGATTTTTATCATCAACAAAATCAAAAAGTCCGCATTATGCTGCTTTAATTGGCTATAAAAATTTACATACTTTATGTCAAACTATTTAATCTGTTTTGTCAAATTCATTAGTAATAATAAGTTTATGTGTCAAATTCCATAATAACGTTTGAAGGCGTTGTACAGTATACCTACCTACTGTTTCAATCATTTACTTAAGAAAAATATATTAGGTATATATACTTTTAACTACTCAAATCAATTTACAATTTTAATGATATTTTCCGATGAAATAAATCTCAACTTGATGCTATCAGTATAATATCTAATCTAGATAAGATAAACATATACCTAATAGGTAACTAATCTACTTCAAACACATAGTTAGTTTACTTACTTAGCTATTAGAAACTAATAGGTAATTTTAGCTTAAACAGTATTTTAAATGTCAGTATGTACCTATAATATAATATAGTAGATCTTAAAAAATAACAGCTTTGAAATAACCATTGTAAAAATACAAGTAAGGAGGAATCTACATAAATCTCTTATCTATGTAAATGTAAGTCAAAATTAAAAAAAATAAAATTTTGCATGCTACTCAGTGGCAGATTGAAGTGCTATTAATAATTATTTAAGATCATGTTATTACTCAATCTGGGCAAATAAATAAATGATTATGATTATGATTATGATTATAAAAAGTTAATAAGGTTACTTGAAAACTGTAAGGAACTTATGAGTTTATCACAGAGCTATAAGAACATCAATATCATTAAAATAATTCCAACTATTTGCTAATTAATTAAGTACTAAAATCAAGTACCTACTATTATCAACTATTTCATTAACTTCAAAGTTCTAATTAATTATAATAATATCTAATAATGATAATTTGTACATATACCTATGTGCAAATTTTTGACGTAAGTATCTACGTGAAATCTTATGTGGATCGGTGCGTTAGTATTTAGTTAATATTTTTTACAAGTAGGTACATACCTACTCAGTAAACAATGGGTTAACATGTAGGCTAACAATAAAAATTGATAATTCCATCAGCCTGAATTTTTCAAACGACCTTGCCAAAATAATATCGATCACTATTGTTCAAATTAACAACTCAATTATGTATGTGTTTCATTATATTTATGCAAATTTCGTTTATCAAGATGTACTTGGCAAAGTACTTTATTGTCCAAGTAAAACAATTAGGCTAGCCATGCCTTCATAATTTAACATGCGAACTTTATTCATATCATTTACTCAAAAGATTTGTTCCATCGAACTTGGCGTTGGTAAATTACTTATCATTTACTCAAAAAAATTGTTCCATAGAACTTGGCGTTGTAAATTATCATTTACTCAAAAAAATTGTTCCATAGAACTTGGCGTTGGTAAATTATCATATTTTACTCAAAAGATTTGTTTGATGGAACTTGGTGTCGGTAATTGTAATTAATCCATTGCACTTTTTGTACGTTTAGTAATTATTCCACAAATAAGTGAAAAGATACTGGTAAAGAATCAAAATATATGAAAAATTATCATTAATAAAACAAAAAAAAAAACAAATAATAATATAGTGGATAAGCCAAAAAATCTGACCTGTGAAAGATCGCTCGGGACCTCCGACTTGGCCGTGTTGGCCGCAGCCCATGCCTCAGCGAACGTCTCCATAGCACTCTGAAAGTCCATCTTGTCAATTCACGACATCAACATGCCGAAATGTCACACATGGGCCCGATACGGCGACGGGGAACAGCAACTCTGCACGTTCGCTCCAGCCGGCCGGCCGCGCGCTACTGGCGGCCGGCCCCGCCCAGCGAACCGCCCGCGTCGAGAAAAACCGATACGATCCGAGCCTCCCGTTTCAGCGCTTTTCTTTTTTAAGCCGCTATTTTAACGAGTTTTTTTTCACCCAAAGCCCGGCCCACGGTGGTGGTTGGGCGGCCTTCGGATTATTTACACTTGTAATTCACAGATTGCTACACTGATACTTAATTTGTTGTGCTGAAGAGGGTGTTAGGCGTTATCTTGTTACGCGATTACGCGGCGCATCGAGATAGGCGTCTTCGCGTCGGATCTCGTTACGTGTGAGACGATGCGTTCACTGTTGTGATTTATCGCGGTGCCTTATTTAATTGTACCGAATGGGTAGTTAGGTAAATTATGCGACATCGGTGAAATTAGGTTGAATTTCTACCGTTCATTACTACGGTGGTCGCAATTTAAAAGGCTATAAAAGGAGGCTAATTGCAATATCCTAGCGAATGGGCGATGCTAGGAGGCATTTTTATTCATTAAATAAATCACGCCGGCTTTCTTTCAGCGGTGTGAGAAAAAATTGTCACGGCTTCGTATAATTTTGTACGTGGTCGTTTAAGCAGTATTACCTTCCGGGGAAGCGGCATTTTATCTTAATTTCTATAGCTTTCAGGATATTAACTGCGCGCCATGACAAATTGTAACGATCGACGTAGCGCTTGCGGTGGCTACCTATGGCTTTCATTACGGTGGCTTATTACTTAGGTAGGTACTTATTTTTTATTTACGCTGGAACAATTTCGACATCTTTTATTTTTTATTAAAAATTCTTTATTAAATCTTCATCCATAATAAGCATTATCAAAGTAGGTAGGTAACCTACCTAGCTATTGCTGACATCAGAGTTCAGTTAATAATTTAACTTGCCGTTGAAAATTATCGTCCTACCTATAGATTTCCAGCTGCAAATTTTTTTTAATTCGACTCAGACCTCGGTGTATTGTCTGCAAATGTTTTGTAGATGTAGATAACAGATATACTTACCTACCTACATTCTGGCTGGTCTGATAGGTTGAGAGGTCTACCTACTGTTAACGCCGCCGTCTGCCGGAGCATTGGAAATCCCGCAAAGATCTACCACCTCTCTGCCTCCTTATAGCTTATGATTTTCGCGCTTTCATCAATGATAATTTCTCCTGCACCTTTTTTATTTATTAAATTTTTGAATACCTACTCTATTTGTTATGAAAAATAGATTGTATCTACTTTTAAGGACTCTCTGAGTTGGAGGTAGGTAGGTATACCTACCTATCTAGCCCAAATATTTACGATAAGTATTGTGTAAAAAAATTAAAACATCCGACATTTGTGAAAGAAAAGCTCTCAATAAATAGCACCGTTAACTGTAGCCCCGGTAAGTAGGGCGATGGAGGCTTTGTATCGAGCGACTTCTTTGTGGCTAAAACAATACTGAGACAGACGCGCTCTACGCAAAGTACCGCGATTGTTCGCCCAGAGCGAGAGGGATGTACAAAAATAGGTGCTATTGCGTTGTACACAATCTCTAAACTAAATTGACAGGTTTAAAAATTGTTCTATCCTTATGAGCAGGAAGCACAGTGGAAGAGATATAGGAATAGATTTAAGACGTGACGTACATTGAGTAAAACAGAATTAGCCCCATCATCTGTGGGGAAAACAAAAATAACCCTTCTTCATTTTGATACTCGTAACTGACCCTCGTCGTCATCGTCAATACAGACGTCCACTGTTGGACATAAGTCTCCTGTACAGACTTCCGTATGCGGTATGCTGCAGTTTTGCGTTGCTCATCTAACAATGTCCAGTGGGTCCTGGCAACTCGCCCGATACTTATCATAGTTCTACAAGTGGGGGGTCCTACCTACTTGTCTCAAAGTGATTAGGCAGCGTTACCTATCGATGAAACCTCCAGGCGGCTTGAATTTTTCTGATATTTTCAACAATTACAATAGGGTAAGGTTGCCAGTTGCCACTAATTGGACCACTTAACTTTAAACTGCCATAATGAGAGTATTTGGATATAGGTACCTATTATGATTCTTTAGTTTCTTAGGCCTTATACCCAAGTATTCACAGCAGTCATTTTAGATTTTTTACTTTAAGCATAAACACACAAAATGTAAAAAAAAACATTTTTGGGATGCAGATTGCTTTGTTTGGACCACGGTTTCCTTGATTGTACCACCTGGTTGCTATAATCGGACTAAAAAAATTTTATCGGCTGGTCAATTCATCGCACCCAAAGATTTTGGATAAATAAAATTTTTGGCTTGATTATTATCTACTAAATAGGTAGGTACAGCCTTTATTTTCTTAGGAGAATAGAATCTGCTTTTTACCTTTTTTCACATTCTAAACTGACAAATACTTACTTATTTTTTTAATGTTGCGTTTGAGAGACCATAGAGGAAGACAAAGAGAGCTTGATACTTAATCTGAGATAGAGGTATGCTGATAGCTTCTTCTTGCTTACTCAAAGCCAAAAACGTCAATTTCATACTGCCAGAATTCCAATCATAATAGTAGGTAGCCTCGTTTTGCCATGCCAAAAAAAAATTAAAGCTACTTGGTATTTTGGAAGTTGCTTTGATTGGACCGGTTCAATGAAGAAACTTGTATGGGTCCATTCATTGCAACTTACCTAGATAACTACTACAATCGCAATCAAACCAAAATTTAAAAAAAAGCTTAAATATTTTGTGTCATTTTATCAGTAGATACCTAAGTTAGCTGAAATGACATCAGAAAAGAAATCTATACAAGCCTATATTTATGATGTAACTATTTAACATAACCAATTTAACTTAACCTTTAACTGTGGACACGGGGTCTCACAGACCTTTGGCTCTTGTTGATTTCTTAAAATAACATATTTCCCGCCACCCCACGCGAGTGACCGTTTCAGTAGCTTCGAGTTAAGTCACCAAACGCTCGACGAAGGAGGAAGTTGCGCTATCCGGTGCCATATACGTAAGTAACACGTATTTAAAGTTTAAACGGGGTCTGTGAGACCCCATGTCCATAGTTCTTGTTGAAACAATATTTTTATATTCTTACTTTTGTTTTAGATTTTAGGTTAAAAATGGTCAAAAATAATAAACCAAATACTTCTGGTTCAAAAATGCCTGTATAAGAAACGATTGGGAAGCAGAAGACGACAAAAACATTGCATTTAGATAATCCGCCTGATGATGAAGTTCTTCCAGATGATGTCGAAGCTCAAGAAGAAGACCAAGAAAATGTAACCTTAGTCCACCAAAACTACATAGAAAGACTGCCAACAAATGTGTGAATATCTGCAATGCTCAAACCCCCATTGAATGTCCATAATTAAAGGGTAATTGACTCTTTGTCAAAAAATTTTTGTTTACAGTTGAGAATGAACTTTTTTATTTTTTTTAATAAAAATTTATCAAACTTTAATAAAAAATAACATTAACATTGATTTTTCAAAGAAAAAATTATTTTATAGAACTTTAAGTGATCTCACTGCCAATTTAGCCTGAAAAGTGATATTTTTCGTTTTTATTGTAATAATTTGTATTTTGTAATAAATATTTCTGATATATTTTTAAAATCTTATTATTTATAATCCTTACATTCACTTTAACTGCTTTTTTAAATAAATTTTATTACATATTAATATAAATGACGCCAATCAATTTAGGGGTCTGTGAGACCCCATGTCCATGATAGTGTTACAAAAAATAAGTGTCCATAGTTAAAGGTTAACAAGGCAAAATTCTCTTGTCAATCATTTAATTAAGTAGGTATATTACTTCGGTCTTTGATTTAGTCAGTAGTGAATGCAGAACTCTAGACCATCAGTGGTAAGTATTGCCTTTAGCCTTAGAATTCACACCATACTCATCTGGGAAAACCTAAAACGCGTGTGTTCTCTCCTTTGATCTAGTCAACGCTTATGGGCGATAAGCCACTGTATTTTGGAATACTATTTTTATACATTACACCCTACCGCAATACAAATACGATTGAAAATACTCTGTCGGAGCTGTTGACAAGTGTAAACGTATGTTGGTAAATTAATATCCACTAATATAGAAACATAGTCACTAGAAGAGTCGCTAAAAAGATACAAGATTTCGTTCGGGTGATAATTTGTGGACAGTTATTGGTACCTACTACTCATACGTGAACGTTATACCTAGTTGAGCGGCTTTTGATGATTTTAGATCTGATCTGTAAGTAGATAGACAGATAGACAATAATTTAAAAAATGGATAATTTAAGTAAATATAAAAATCTAATAAAAATTAATAATGAGCCTAATAGCCCAGTCAATTTAGACTTTCAAGGCTACAATAATTCCCACCTGTCTGAAAATTGGTAGCATTGTTCAAAACACTATTATAAATGAAATGTGAAAAGTCCTCATCGATCCGACACCTGGAAAAAAATTTACTCCTGGACACGCACAGTTGACTCACACTTGCGTGAAAATTTGTAGGATTGTTCGAGATACTATTATAAATGCAATGTGAAAAGTCCTCATCGATCCGACACCTGGAAAAAAAATTACTCGGGGTCAAAGGTCACAAAAACGGATTTTTCATGATTTTTCAGGAAATACTTATCAGAATTTCAGGTAAAAAGAAATCCAGTCCCTCATTTTTATTTCAACACTTAACTGTTTGAATCGTTAGATATATCTCAAAAACGGTGGCTCTTAAGAAAAAAAGTATCTAAACATTTTTTATAGATAATTATCTGATCTACAATTTTGTCTAAGCTAATTTTATGAAAAAACATACCGTTTTGCTGAAAATCATGAAAAACCCGTTTTTGTGACCTTTGACCCCGAGTAATTTTTTTCCAGCTATCGGATCAATGAGGACTTTTCACATTTCATTTATAATAGTGTTTCGAACAATCCTACCAATTTTCACGCAAGTGTGAGTCAACTGTGCGTGTCCAGGAGTAAATTTTTTTCCAGGTGTCGGATCGATGAGGACTTTTCACATTTCATTTATAATAGTGTTTTGAACAATCCTACCAATTTTCAGCCAGGTGGGAATTATTGTAACCTCACCCCTATTTTTTAGTCTAATTTGACTGGGCTAGGTATAAGAAAAAACACCTAAATCATAATATTTGTAGTATGACCTCATGTCGGACCTCAGGACTGATAAAACATGATAACCTACCTATAAGTAAACTTAGGTTGGTATAGGGGCTAGGGCATAGGCTATGGAGGTCTACAAAGCGAGATTTAGATACGCACCTACGAGCGAATTTTACGTAGAATTTTCCGCACATATCCTAATCCACCACAGGTTGGTGATATGTCTATAGGTATGTACCTACCTACCTACCTATACATGCTTATATCCCACAGCAATAGAACCACCGGATTCATGCATTTTCCTCGAAAAAGAAGGGTTAAAAATATAGGGTAAATTATAAACCTAACGCTTATAATTTATCCTATTAGGTATTTAATCCTATTTAGGTAAGGCAAACGTCCCAATATCCGTTAAGTTTTGAACTTCGCTAACTTTGCATGATTGCTATGTTGAAATTCGTAAACTTACAGTAATGAGAATTATATGACTAGATAGGTAATTTATTCTAGTTTTAGTGTTATTATTTTATTTCAAATTAAAATAAAAGATAATACGTAATAATACAAAAAAATGTGGAAAAGGGCCGATTGTACCAGTAGTCGGCAGATTTGTACCTACTAGTAAACGATATTATGTCCCGGAATCCGTTAACTTTTATCGCGAATTTGAACTCTATTTCTTGACGCTAAGGTTCATAAAAATCATTATTACAAATCTAAAATACGTAGAGCTCGCAGTAAAAAAAATGGGTTTATACCTACTTTTTATCGAAAAAGAAGACATAAAGAAATGAAATATATTATTTGAGACATATTTATTATAAAAGTAGTATATATAGTAGTGTATATTATAAAGTACGCTTTTCAATACTTCTTATTCTCTACTAGCTTCTGCCTGCGGCTCCGCCCGCATGAATTTCGGCTTTTCACAAATCCCGAGGGAATCGTATATTTCCGTTTCCCGTTCCTGCTCCCTTTTCCAATCTTTATACCAACTTTCAAGGAAGTTTGCTATAGTAATCTACCTATAGCGGTATGTATAGATTGCGATAGTTGCGATAGTTTTTTCAAAATCCCATGGGAACTGTGGATTTTTCCAGGATAAAAAGTGCAAACGCATACTCTCTCTCCGGTTGTTCCTTCATTGCTGAAGATCGTGGTTCTGACATATTGCCCTCGTATGGATTGATTGTTTCCACCGGCTTCTGTTGTTGGCCATTTTAACAGAGTGATAGCATCTACACCTGCTGGATTCTTTCAGCTGGTCGGACCACCTAGTTGGTGAGCGGCCTCTCGCTCTTTTGACCTCCGTGTTGCCTGTCACTATTAACTTTTCTAGGCTGTCGTCCCCTCGCCGAATGATGTGGCCAAAATATGAGAGCAATCGTGGGTAGCATATGGAGGAAAGCCGAGCAGTGATTCCGAGTTGTGAAAGAATGGACACGTTTGTGCGCTTGGCAGTCAACGGAATCCGCAGCATCCGCCTCCAGCACCACATTTCTAACGCATCTATTCTTTGCTTTTCTCTTGCTTTGATGGTCCATGTTTCTACTCTTACATGAAAATTGGGAAAATTAAGGCCCGAACGAGGCGGCTCTCGGTTTGATGCGATATGCCTTTATTCTTCCATATCCCAATTAATCTTGTCATGGCATTTTTCGCCATTGCAATGCGTCTCTTTATCTCTGGCACACAACTGCCATCACTGCAGATTTGGGACCCAACATAGATGTA
The DNA here is from genome assembly GCA_920104075.1 of Melanargia galathea. Taxonomy (NCBI): domain Eukaryota; kingdom Metazoa; phylum Arthropoda; class Insecta; order Lepidoptera; family Nymphalidae; genus Melanargia; species Melanargia galathea. The sequence goes on from OV049859.1 coordinate 19,251,043, forward strand.
ATTCTCCACCACATCCACAGATAGAATTATATTGTATTGTATTGGATAGCTTACCGGTGCGGTCAACTATCATCAACTTGGTCTTACTCCTGTTGATGGTCAGACCCAAATCCATACTTTCTGCTTCTATTTTTTGTAAGAGTTCCTTCATGTCGTCCATGGTGGTGGTAACGAGCACTGTATCGTCGGCATACCGGAGGTTGCATATTCTTTTTCCCCCTATTGGAAATCCTTTCTCCCAGTTCTCCATTGTTTTGCGAATTATGTACTCGCCGTAAATGTTAAACAACATGGGTGAGAGGATACAACCCTGTCGTTTGCCTTTCTTGGTAGGAAACACATTAGAACATTCGGTGTCAATCCTTACAAATAAGCGGTTGTTGCAGTATAAATTCAGGATAAGACCAAAAAGATGTTGTGGCACTCCCATTTCTGACAGTACCATCCATAACTTGCTCCAAATTACACAGTCAAAAGCCTTGCTGTAATCAATGAAGCACAGTACAACAGGACTATTGAACTCCCTACTCTTTTCTATAATCTGCCTGATATTGAGGATTTGCTCTCTTGTCCCCTTTTCTTTAACAAATCCGGCTTGTTCTTCAGGTATCTGGCGATCAAGATAACTTTTTATTCGTTGATTGATCACATGTAACAGGATCTTAGTGGCGTGCAATATTAGGGCGATAGTTCTATAGTTACTGCATTCAGTGGTGGAGCCTTTTTTATGTAACGGTATAAAAACTTATTCGGTCCAATCCGCAAGCCAATGTCCTGTAGTCCAAACCGCGTTACGGATTTTCGTCATTATCTCAATGCCTTCTGAGCAAAGGTTATTTATGAGTTCCGCTGGGATGGCATCTTTTCCCGGAGACTTGTCAGCTTTAATGTCCTTGTTGTCAGATCTATCTCTGACGGAAGAACGTTAGGTTCTTGTTCATCCATGTTCCAACTTATGGGTAATGCATCTGGAGTCTGGTTATCGTATAGTGCTGAGCAGTATCGCCTCCTAACGCTCTAGAACTTGATTTGTTTCTGTAAGTAACGCTCCTGTTCATCTTTCACTGCGCATGTTTTAACAGTCCGAATTCTTGTCAGGTATTTGACTTTTTGAAAGAGGTCTTTGGTTTCGTTCTTTACTGAGTGTCGTTCCAATTCTTCGCAAATTTTATTTATTTGATTTAAAACCTAAATCCACGCGGACATCCTCTAGTCTATACTTAGATACTAATAAATAAAATTGAAGTGTCTGTCTTTAATTTCGAAATAACTACCTCTAAGCTCATATGGTTTTTTGAACTGTACCATAACTGAAGCACACGTTTTTAAAATTTTTGTCTGTCTGTTTGAATGGGCTAATCTTTGGAACGGCTGAACCGATTTTGACGGGACTTTCATAGACAAGTAGTAAATTAATCAAGGAGTAACATAAGCTACTTTTTTAACCGACTTTCAAAAAGGAGGAGTTGTGGTTTTCTACCTATGTACAACAATATCTCCGAGATTTCTAAACTGATCTGCGTAATGTTTTTTTAATCGATAGAAGACCTTTGCGACACTGTCCCATAAAAAATTTGGATTCCGACTCCTCAATCCTGATGTTGTAGGGGACCTAACCCCCATAACTAATGAGATTTAGAAACTGTCGGTTATTTAAATTGATATTTGAGGTACCTATCAATTAAAGACTTTATCATTGAATGAAGTCGAATACATATCCAACTCCTCAACCTTGATGCTATAAGGAATTGCACTCCTAAATTGGTTGTTGGTTCCCTTGGGATTTTTATAAACCTAATTCCACGCGGATTAACTCGCGGGCATCAGCTAGTCTAATATATTTAAACAAGTATTTGCATTATTGCATACAAAAATATACGCTTTTTTAGAATTAATATCGTAGTAATATAAGCTCTAATGACCTTATAATCACGGGCCTGTGATATTCATTTTATTTATAAATAATATAGAAATCGTACAGAAAAACGAAAAAGTTTTAAGGGAAAATGAGACCTATTTCAACGCAATAGAGATGTAATAACGGGTTTAGGTACAACAGATATCATCGGGTTGATGCATGTACCAAAATCCGTTATAAAAATAACGGATTCTGGGTCAAGTAGGGGTTTGTGAGTACCAATAGATGTAACATGCAAAAATAATTACATTTCGTTCAGATTCACCGCTATTTAAAAGTTATATCGATAGACAATTTACTCAAATATTTTAGTAAATTAACACTTTTACTGTATTTTTATACGCAGCAGCATGGGAACTAAATCCTGATGACGTGGTGGTAACGTAGTTCAGTGACTGAACTTTGAATTTTCTAAATATTTTCGGACAGGTCACTTTTGTTGTTGTACAGTTTCAACGCCCTTAAACTTTTTGATCAATTTTGCCATTAGAATAGTAAAAAATATTACCCAGAATGTATTGCCATTCAAATAAATTTTATTTAGTATTCGTAGAAATTTTAAAAATTAAAAAACTGTTCAGTTATCGGGTACTGGGACACTGACGGAATTGCGTTACCTTACCTACTTGCCAAAAAATTTTTTTTAAAGCATAATTTTTTTACAAATTTTTTTGTTTATAATAATAGATACAGTAGGTACCTACCTAGTTAAATAAGTAAGTAGGTATAGATCGACCAGAATCTCATGAAAAATAGGGAAATTAAATTTTGTAGTAAGCAACACTAGGTTAACTCGGCTGCCCTAGTGATAAACAAAGTAATTACATTCAGAACACCTTACCTGGGATCGTTTCACGAAACGAAAAATCAAGCAACTGCATTTTAAATACAAAAACAAAGTAATCAACATCCAATTAGGTACTTTGTTTTTGTGTTGTGCTTGTTGTTTACTTGGTTTTTGCATTTATATTCTGGGTTAGTGAGTGCAGTTACTTTGTTTGGGCAATTTAAATTTCAGTAAACGGTTCAATTTATTTGAAATATTAAACTGTGGTAAGTAAAAACTACTCGACATAAAACATTTGTTAATGCAAAAAGTCAATTTCACAAAAAATTTCAGTAGTTTGTTTATCGCTAGGGCAGCCGTAGTGTTGCTAACCTTGGAATTTCATTTCCCTATTTTTCATGAGATTCTGGTCGATCTATACCTACCTACCAGCCCAGTGATGACAGATTAAATCCTGGCAAAAAATAGCATCCGTAAATGATGGAACATAATATGACAAATCTACCTATGAATAAACTCAGGTTGGTAGATATATGTAGGTAGTCAGCATGGAGTTCTATAAACATAAGGAAAATACTCTATGGTGAGAGCGGATTTTACATAGAATTTTCCGCACATATCCTAATCCGCCTATATCCCAGATACCAATAGGATCGCCGGATCCAGCATTCGGCGCGACCTCCTCCAATAGAGGGGGGGTTAGGTTTATCCTTTATCCGGTAGATTAGGTGGTCTCTGTCTGGCGGGGGGCGGGGCGCGACCACGCCCACCGGTCGATGCGACCACGGCCAGACTTGGCTCATTGTACCGTTATCTATCGGAGACGCAGCACGCTCATCCGGCCGTCACAGATAAGCACCGGTAACTCTGGTTTGTGACGTCACCAGTCACCCGCCTCGCAACAGACCGTCGAAGTCTGTCTACGCATTCACAATTGTCATGCAACGTGAATGAACACGAATAGATACGATGGCAGGTTGGAGATCGTAATTCAATGCTATGTAGGTCACTGAATTAAACGATTTAACAGGCTCTGTAAAAGTTTACTCTGACAAACTTTGTTTTAGCTGCGAAGACGGTAGGTAGGTCACATAGATATAGAAGAAGAAGAAGAATTGACATAGCAGTAAGTAAGTAACTTACCCATAATATATGTACCTACAACAGATATATCGATATATCGGTCTATAAAATAAAAAACACCTGTCTACGAACAAACAGTGGAATTTATGAAGTGTATACACATCTAATTTGTCATACATATTTAGCACACTACACTCGGATTGAAGGTTCTGACACGTAGCTAGGTATAGATAAAGCATGATGAAATGGAATAAAAGGTGTGAATTTAGTGAATTGACCGTAGGTTCTTAGATACATACCTATTATTCGTAGAGTTCAATGCTTTATTGAAGCATTTGAGTTTCATAAAAACTCGGATTATCCAAAACCTGAGTTACAATACTGAAATGGTGACCAAGCTTTTCATTTCAAATTCAAATTTTTGGGGTTCCGTATCTTGTAATTGAAAAACAGAATCCTATAGGTATACTTAATTTATTTGGTCTATGTGGAGTTGCTCTTTTTAGGTTCCGTACCAAAATGGTAACTTTATTACAAATGTGAAATAATAAAAAAAATAAAAAAACATTTTTGATTTATTATTTGCAAAAAGAACCGAAATGGGGTGCAGTAAGTAATTTTAAAGTGGGTTTACTAGCTCAAGTGGGTTAAAGACATCATTCACTCATTCTAAAATAGGTTTTTATTTTCTTTTAAGCCACAAAGTTTTTGACTTACCTATGTTGAAAAATAATAAATAATTAATGTAGATAGGTATAGGCTTACATAAATATTTCAGAAAAATAAAACGATGTCTCTTTACCAGCAAAGTTTCTTAGCAGAAATAATACTTGACAAACAAACAGTTATGCAGTCCCAAACAAAAGGGATTTGTTTTTGAGTCGATGGAATAACCATTTAGGCTTTTCCCACCAATATATACGGAACCCTCGGCGCGCGACTCTGACTCGCACTTAGCAGGTTTTATTCGTTCAAATTTCGTTCTTTAATTTACGAAGAGTTTTTGTTGAGCTCGATTTTTAAATATAAGGGACTATCTATTACCTTTTATTCTTTGTTATTTACACAGGACAAAGAGTTCGTGATCTCTGTACCTACCTGTGATCTATCTACCTATATCCAGGGCCGGATTATCCATAAGGCGGATTAGGCAACTGCCTAGGGGCCCCGCACCGACTAGGGGCCCACTACAGGACACAGGGACAGGGGACTAGGGGGCGTGAGCGCCTAGTCGATGGGGGCCCTAGTCGATGCAGGCCACGCAACAAAAAAAAAAGCTTGATCTAATAAGATTTTTTTTGAGAAAATTCTCAATGGAAAAATTCTTAAAGTATATACAAATGTAAAAAGGAAAGGGGCCCGAGAATTGCATTGCCTAGGGGCCCCGATAGAGTTAATCCGGCCCTGCCTATATCTATCTATACATATAATAAAATCGTAGAATTGCCGTATCTGCAGTACATTGAAGATTTTTGCAAAATAATAACTGGGGGATGTTAGAGATAAGTAATAGAACGTAAAAAAGCTATTTTTGAAATTTTTGTCTGTTTGTCTGTTTATCTGATTGTCTGTTTATCTGTTTGTCTGTTTGTCTGTATGTTTGTGCGCGCATCACGTAAAAACTACTAAATGGATTGAAATGAAACTCGGCACGATTTAAGTTCATACTATGGAGTAACATATAGGATACTTTTTATCTCGAAATTCAGCACGGTTCCCTTGGAAGAGGGGATGAAAGTCAAAATGTGTACTTAGCTGTAATTCGTTAACGGGTGGTCCGATTTCATTCATTCTTTTTTTGTTAGAAAGGAAATAATTTAAAGATTACTGGCTAATCTCTGAAAGGCTGGACCGATTTTGATGGGACTTTCACTGGCGGATGTTTACATTTTGAGCTACCTAAACATCCGCCAGTGAACTTTTAACAGTTTTAGCAAGGTATGAGCTCAAAGGAGCTTAGGAAAAACAAAATGATTCTCACGGGATTTTTAAAAACCAATGTCCACGCGAACGAAGTCGCGGGTGTCCACTTGTTTCTTAATATACCTATTATGAGATATATTATAAAACTTGATATCTGATGTCGCCCGGTGAACAAAATGAATCTAAAATATTTTTCACTCGATAAGTAGATAATATTATGAATTTAAGCCATAGATAGGTACCTACTCCAGGACCTCATGATATGAAGCCGAACAAGCTAGCAACTAGACCAGTGAGGCAGTTAGTGTATAGACAACGAACTCGATGACGAATAATTTGGCATCGAATAAAAAGTATCATTAATTGTACTTATATAAAAAAGGTTACAAGAAAATTAGATTTTACGTAATAAATAATTATGAAAGCGATCTATTCACAGCATCTATCATGTCGCGGGAATTAATCTGCCTTCATATTACTTTGTCGAGATAACAAATTCCCTATCAGGGGGGAGGGAGGGCGTGGGGAGGGGAGTGGGTCGTCTCTACCACCCACACTTGATACGGTAAAGCTAAATTCATGCATTAGCTAAATATAACTTTTGAAACGAGGCTGCTCGGCTGCTTGATTAATTTAATTATAAACTGGGATATAACAAGTATAAAATAAAAATTAAAAAAACCCCGACATTCGCCATTTTTTGTCGGCGGCCATCTTGAATTTGCAATAGTGCTATTCTACTAGTCAAGCCCTTTCATTTGATACCCATATTAAGGGAGTTGTGAAAAAATATGTAATCCGCCATTTTGTAGCGGCGGCCATCTCGGATCGATTTTCATCAAACATAGCTAACAACACTCTCGCTCGACTAATTCACCATTCAAACAAAAAAACCGCATTCAAATCGGTCCACCTGTTTGAGCGCTACAGGGGAACAGACACACACACACACACACACACACACATACACACACACACACACACACATACACACACACACAGACACGTCAAACTTATAACATCCCGTCGTTTTTGCGTCGGGGGTTAAAAGAGGAGAGAATTGAGGACCTTTTTGGCGCACTAATAAACCACCACCGACCGCCACCATTACCACTTCAGTCCTTTGACGTCCCACAGCTAGGTACAGGCCTCTCTTATCGGAGTGATAGAGCTTAGACCCGCCATGCTGCTCCAATGTGGGTTGGCAGGCTTTAGCATGGCTTTAGACTATTGACACATGGTAGTGATAATAACCAGAACCGAGTGACGGCTCGACGAGGAACGGGGGTGAAACCTGGTGAGTATGGTTGGAGGCTTTGACGTAAAATTCAAATTCAAATTTCATTTACTTATTCAAAGTAGGTACACTGTACACTTTATGAACGTCAATATAAAAAGTAAGGTAGGTACATAAAAGTGAGGCAATGGGCCTCATAAGAAGGCTCAGGGTCACTCAGCGGGCGATGGAGAGAGCTATGCTCGGAGTATCCCTGCGGGATCAAATCAGAAATGAGGAGTTCCGCAGGAGAACCAGAGTTACCGACATAGCTCGTCGAGTCGCGAAACTGAAGTGGCAATGGGCGGGGCACATTGCTAGAAGAACCGATGGACGTTGGGGTCCCAAGGTGCTTGAATGGCGACCTCGCACCAGTAAACGAAGCGTTGGTAGACCCCCGACCCGATGGACAGACGATCTCAAGCGAGTCGCTGGTAGCCGCTGGAATCAGGCGGCACAAGATCGTGTTCTGTGGCGATCCTTGCAAGAGACCTATGTCCAGCAGTGGACGTCTATTGGTTGAGACGACGACGACGACGAATGGTGATATAATTACTACGAAAACTACGAGGTTTTCAAACGCGCCCTGATCTGAGACCATCTGAGCTGGCATGAAATCTGAAACTTTTCGACTGAATCTGAAATTGGTGAGATGACGAAGTTTCTATACTTAGCTGTAAATACAAATAAATAGTTAGATAACAACACTAACGTCTGTGAATTCTGATACATCTCTTTAGAGCACAAGTATGACGCACTTCCCAGTTCCCACTTCCCCATCCCTCAGTGCAGTAATTACCCTAAATACTTATTAATCTGCTCTACTATACATGCTCCTAGTGATCAGGTGATCTTTTATTTAGAATATTTCCTGTAAGTATGTACCTCTAGCTCTGTAATTAATAATTAGGTACCTATTCGATCGAGGATGTATATCTATACATATATACATCTGTAGTAGGTAGCGAAGCTGTGATAGCCTAGTGGTTAGGACGACCGACTTCTAATCGGAGGTCGTGGGTTCGATCCCGGGCACGCACCTCTAACTTTTCGGAGTTATGTGCGTTTTAAGTATTTAAATATCACTTGCTTTAACGGTGAAGGAAAACATCGTGAGGAAACCTGCATGCCTGAGAGTTCTCCATAACGTTCTCAAAGGTGTGTGAAGTCTGCCAATCCGCTTGGCCAGCGTGGTAGACTATGGCCAAAACCCTTCTCACTCTGAGAGGAGACCCGTGCTCTGTAGTGAGCCGGTAATGGGTTGATCATGATGATGTAGTAGGTAGGTACCTACAATTATATAAGTTTACATAAAGCCTTACGTAAATACTACTAAGAGCGAGCCGGACCTTCATGAGGAGTCATCCACTAGATGAAACTGCTTCTGCGTTACGCCGCATGCGGAAGCTGCCCCGCATGCGCTGGCGGCGCCGCATGCGTTGACGGCGCCGCACTGTGATGACGCACGGTAATGTAATCCAGCTCAGACGCCTATTGGCGACAGTTACCACTTACAAGTTACCATCTAGTAGGTATTCATGTTTCTTTGCCGCTAGCAAAACGAAAACAAATCCCAAAATAAGTCAACTAATGGCATAATAATCAATAATCCAAAAAAAAAACATCCAATACGGATAACTATCTGCGGTATTCATAGTTCATCATACCGCTGCTTTATATTCTGCTAATGAATTTTGAACTCAATTCACATGATAAAAATAGGGTTTATTGTTGAAATTCATAGAATTAAGGGTTCTACAAGATTGCAACCCGCTGTGAATTCGAGATAATCGTAAAGAAGAATGATTTTAGGATTATTATTAATGAAATGTCACTCATTTTGGAGTTTTACCTGTGTTGGTGGTTTCTGAGTGTGAAATGGAAGTTGTTATTTATGATACAACACTCGTCGATGCCCGTGACTTTCCTCTCAGGGTACCTACTCTTTTCAGGATCCTATTACTATCTCCAGGATGCAAGCTACCTCTGCGCCAAGTTTCATGGGATGATTCTGATGAGGTTTCAAGCTCAATGGGATGAACGATACGCGAACGCATATATACCTACCTTTATGACGAACAGACGGACAAAAAACCAAATTTCAACTAAGTATAGGTAAGTTACATATAAGATGATAAAAATCAGATACCTAGATAACTAATATTTCTCGCTAGAAAAGATGTAACCAGAACAAAAGCGGCTAAACCCTTGAATTCTAAAATCATAGTTAATTTTTAATCCATACAAGAAAAATCAATAACAGTCATTGTACATAATTAAGTAGGTATCTATATATTTTTGTTTTAAACTTAGTAAAAGAATTTCCATAAAATTTGTTTAAATAAAAAATCCTACAATGATTAAGCATGACTTACTTAATCGCAACGAACGTAATAAAATACTAGGTATAGCAACAGTATTTCACTGGCCAAATAAAAAAATATATATTTAATTAAAAACTAGATATATATTATATACGCAAGAAAACGTATTTGCTGTAAGTAGACAAAACCCAACTTTTCAGGATCTAGCCAAAAAACGATTTTAAAATTAGAAAAAAATTCATAACTTCTTAATTATCAGTGACAGAAAAACGATTTTTGTACACAGTTTTACTAAAATCAAATCAAAATCAAATCATTTATTAAATCGTTTGATTGTTACATAATAAGATCTTAAAATAATTACTTAAAGTTGGAACAATCCGCCTCTAACAGGCATACGATATTTAAGATATTTTTACAGATACAATTTTACAAATCTAATTTCATAAAGTTTTAAAAATACATAATTACGAAGTTATTTACAGGCATATAATTAACAGGCATCATATAATCAAGCATTCGAATGACGACTATACTTAAAACAATATTAGGTATATAAATTATTGTTATATGTATAAATTATCAAAAATATGTCAAACAATCAAAAGTAATACAAACAAAAACAACAAAATAAAATAAATATAGGGTATTAATGTCATAATATGTGAATGTGTAAAAATGTCATAGTTGCCTTTTATCATGTCTGAAAAATTCATCTAAGGAGTAAAATTTTTTTATCTGTAACCATTTTTTTAACTTTTGTGTAAAATATAAGATATAAAGTAAAATATAAAATATAAAGTAATATTCACTAAAAGAAATTAAAATATTTTTCCTAAAATTATAAGAACTAGGTTTTTCGCTACTTACAGCAATTATTTACTTGAGTTATCATATTTACAGACCTGAAGAATGTGGTAAGTATTTTATTATTTATATGGAAGTAGCTGAGTTCCATTTTTTTACAGGCATAAAAAATGCTTCACATATCGCTTTTGCTGTAAGTAGAAAAACACCAAAGAAGTGTGAAAAACACAGTTTTTTAGGACACTTACAACAATTTGAACTTGTAAATTTTTCGAAAATGTTACGATTTTTAAAAAAAAAAATTTACTGCAGCGGTATGAGACCCAGACCATTCGACGCAGAAAAAAAAACTGATTCTAACTGTGTTTTCAGTCTACTTACGCCATTTTTGCGACTTACAGCAAATACGTTTTCTTGCGTCGATATCCATTTCATCTTACGAGTAACTTGCCGGTTAATCTAAAAAGCAAGCAGAATGCGACGAATTTGACAAGTCATTGATTTTTTTATCCCAGTCAGATTATCTGGTCTTACCCCACTCGATCAATCTTATCGAAGTTAACTATGACGTTCGGAATTTCAAACGGCATACGTCTAAGACAAAATACGTTTGATTTGATACCTAACGCGACGTGTGGATTAAGGTTAAAATTGGATTGTATTATGGTTTAAGCGATGGTGGAGTGATGGCTGAACGCACGGGATCATCATCGGATTCCGGGAAATTCGCCCCGCGTGAATACCTGCCTTTACAGGTAAGTGAGAACAGACTAAGAATGTTTTAGAATTGATAGTGAGTATATTTTAATGTCGATGGAGCCAAACATCATTAGTTATGGTTTAATGGGTATGTATATCTTGCGGCAATATATAAGCAACTAGTTGCTCGGTGCGCGAGCTGCTAAAGCAGCTCGCGGGGGGGCTTTCGACATTTGATATTCATCTTCCAAACCCTCAATCATCATGTCTGCCCATATTTTACTTGAGAGTTCTCTAAAGAACCGCATCAAAGCCTTGCATAGTCAATATTCGCCATACATTTTCTATGGAAAAATCAATTCCGCCATTTTGTTTTTTTTTCTATTCGTTGAGTAGACCTTCGGATCCTGATCATCTTTAGCTAAGAAACCACTCTTCCATCTTTTATACCGTCTGAGATGGACACCGACGAAATTTGTATGGCGGCCATTTATTTCTCACCGTTTTGAATTTTTTTTCAGCTCAATGCCGATCGGATGACATTTCGAGTGGCATTTGCTTGAGCACTCCCTACGTTTCTTCAATACCTTAAGCGTGTTCTTCACCCATCTCGGAATTTCTCAATCATCAGTTCTTTCCATATTTTTATTAAAATAAATTTTTGTCTTCTATGTGAATCTAAGCTTCAAAAGTATCCAAGGTCTTACAAAACATTTGTTTTGATACCATGCCTATATGACTGATAGTTTTTGGAGTCGTTAGGGTACTCTGGTAATATTTCCACATTGACTACGTTTTGTAAGTTTTGTGGAAAAAAACCTTTAAATTCTATATAATATATGTATACGTGTAGTGGGGGGAAAAAGTTTCACACAAAAATATCCAGGAGAGCCTCATGAGGAAAACTACGAGTTTTCCTGAAAGGACACTCATGAGTTCTATGCATTGCTTTTAGTGGGAACAAAAAAGTTCTACACAAAAATGTACTTCGGAGATATAAGCTTTTAAAAATCTGACCATGTAAGCACATAGACATCACGAAAATAAGAAGTTTGCATACCAACAACATGAGGTTGCACCCTATAGTTTCGTAGACATAAGCTTTTAACAATTTGACCGCGTAAGCACACAGACATCGCGAAAATAAGAAGTTCGAGTACCAACAACATGGGGCTGCACTTTATACTTCCGTAGATATAAGTTTTTAAAAATTTGATCACGTAAGCACATAGACATCGCAAAAATAAGATATCTGAGTACCAACAACATGGAGCTGCACTCTATAGTTTCGGAGATATAAGCTTTTAAGAATTTGACCACGTGAGCATATAGACATCGCGAAAATAATAAGTTTGAGTACCAACAACATGGAGCTGTGCCCTATAGTTTCAGAGATATAGGCTTTCAAAAATCTGACCACGTAAGCAAACAAACATCGCGAAAATAAGAAGTTTGAGTACCAACATCATGGGGCTGCATCCTATAATTTTGGAGACATAAGGTTTTAAAAATCTGACCACGTGAGCATATAGACATCGCGAAAATAAGAAGTTTGAGTACCAACAACATGGGGCTGCACCCTATAGTTTCGGAGATATCAGCTTTGCAAAATCTGACCGTGTAACCAAACTGACATCGCGAAAATAAGAAGTTTGAGTACCAACAACATGGCGCTGCACCCTATAGTTTTGAAAATACATATAAGCTTTTAAAACTTTGACTACGTAATCACACAGCCATCGCAAAAATAAGAAGTTTAAGCACCAACAACATGGGGCTGCACCCTATAGTTTCGGAGATATAAGCTTTGAAAAATCTGACCACGTAAGGAAACAGACATACCGCGAAAATAATTAGTTTGAGTACTAACATCATGGGGCTGCACCCTATAATTTTGGAGACATAAGGTTTTAAAAATCTGACCACGTGAGCATATAGACATCGCGAAAATAAGAAGTTTGAGTACCAACAACATGGGGCTGCGCCCTATAGATTTGGAGATATAAGCTTTTAAAAATCTGACTACGTAAACACACAGACATCGCGAAAATAAGAAGTTTGAGTACGTACCAATAACATAGGGCTCCATCCTATAGTTTCGGAAATATCAGCTTTGAAAAATCTGACCACGTAAGCAAACAGACATCGCAAAAATAAGAAGTTTGAGTAGTAACAACATGGGGCTGCACCTTATAATTTCGAAGATATAAGCTTTTAAAAATCTGATCATGTGAGCATATAGACATCGCGAAAATTTGTGTACCAACAACATGGGGCTGCACCCTATAGTTTCGGAGATATAAGCTTTTAAAAATCTGACCACGTAAGCATACAGACATCGCGAAAATAAGAAGTTTGAGTACCAACAACATGGAGCTGCACCCTATAGTTTCGGAGATATAAGCTTTTAAAAATCTGAGCACGTAAGCACACAGACATCGCGAAAATAAGAAGCTTGAGTACCAACTACATGGGGCTTCACCATATAGTTTCGGAGATATAAGCTTTTAAAAATCTGACCACGTGAGCATAAAGACGAAGATAAGAAGTTTGAGTACCAACAACATGGGGCTGCACCCAAACCCTTCTGTATCCTTCACTTGTCTCCAAAATCCTCAATCATCAGCTCTCGCCATATTTTTTCTCCGAATGAATTTTTGTATTCTCTGTGAAACCATTTGTGAAAAAAAATTTCATATAAAATTTTACAGGAGGAAATTTTTGGAGAAATCTCGAAAAGTCCCCGGTCGGTCCCTAGTCGGTCTCTAGTCGGTCCGTAGTCGGTCTCTAGTCGGTCCGTAGTTGGTCCCTAGTCGGTCTGTAGTCGGTCCCTAGTCGGTCCGCTGTTGGTCCGTAGTCGGTCTGTAGTCGGTCCCTAGTCGGTCCATAGTCGGTCCGTAGTCGGTCCCTACTCGGTCCGCAGTCGGTCCCTAGTCAGTCTCTAGTCGGTCCCTAGTCGGTCCTTAACCGGTCCCTAGTCGGTCCTTAACCGGTCCCTAGTCGGTCCGTAGTCGGTCCCTAGTCGGTCCATAGTCAGTCCCTAGTCGGTCTCTAGTCGGTCCAAAGTCGGTCCCTAATCGGTCCGTAGTCGGTCCGTAGTCTGTCCCTAGTCGGTCCATAGTCGGTCCCTAGTTGGTCTCTAGTCGGTCCAAAGTCGGTCCGTAGTCGGTCCTTAGCCGGTCCCTAGTCGGTCCGTAGTCGGTCCATAGTCGGTCCGTAGTCAGTCCGTAGTCGGTCCCTAGTCAGTCTCTAGTCGGTCCATAGTCGGTCCTTAACCGGTCCCTAGTCGGTCCTTAACCGGTCCCTAGTCGGTCCGTAGTCGGTCCCTAGTCGGTCCATAGTCAGTCCCTAGTCGGTCTCTAGTCGGTCCAAAGTCGGTCCCTAATCGGTCCGTAGTCGGTCCGTAGTCTGTCCCTAGTCGGTCCATAGTCGGTCCCTAGTTGGTCTCTAGTCGGTCCAAAGTCGGTCCGTAGTCGGTCCTTAGCCGGTCCCTAGTCGGTCCGTAGTCGGTCCATAGTCGGTCCGTAGTCAGTCCGTAGTCGGTCCCTAGTCAGTCTCTAGTCGGTCCATAGTCGGTCCCTAGTCGGTCTCTAGTCGGTCCAAAGTCGGTCCCTAATCGGTCCGTAGTCGGTCCGTAGTCTGTCCCTAGTCGGTTCATAGTCGGTCCCTAGTTGGTCTCTAGTCGGTCCAAAGTCGGTCCCTAGTCGGTCCGTAGTCTGTCCTTAGCCGGTCCTTAGTCGGTCCCTAGTCGGTCCTGAGCCGGTCCCTAGTTGGTCCCTAGTCGGTCCGTAGTCGGTCCCTAGTCGGTCCATAGTCGGTCCCTAGTCGGTCTCTAGTCGGTCCGTAGTCGGTCTCTAGTCGGTCCGTAGTCGGTCCCTAGTCGGTCCCTAGTCAGTCTCTAGTCGGTACCTAGTCGGTCCTTAGCCGGTCCCTAGTCGGTCCGTAGTCCGTCCCTAGTCGGTTCGTAGTCGGTCCGTAATCGGTCCGTAGTTGGTCCCTAGTTGTTCCCTAGTCGGTCCCTAGTCGGTCTGTAGTCGGTCGCTAGTCGGTCCCTAGTCAGTCCCTAGTCGGTCCGTAGTCGGTCCCTAGTCGGTCTCTAGTCGGTCCAAAGTCGGTCCCTAATCGGTTCGTAGTCGGTCCGTAATCTGTCCCTAGTCGGTCCATAGTCGGTCCCTAGTTGGTCTCTAGTCGGTCCAAAGTCGGTCCCTAGTCGGTCCGTAGTCGGTCCTTAGCCGGTCCCTAGTCGGTCCCTAGTCAGTCCGTAGTCGGTCCCTAGTCAGTCTCTAGTCGGTCCCTAGTCGGTCCTTAGCCGGTCCCTAGTCGGTCCCTAGTCGGTCCGTAGTCGGTCCCTAGTCGGTCCGTAGTCGGCCCGTAGTCGGTCCCTAGTCGGTCCATAGTCGGTCCCTAGTCGGTCCCTAGTCGGTCCCTAGTCGGTCCATAGTCAGTCCCTAGTCGGTCCATAGTCGGTCCCTAGTTGGTCTCTAGCCGGTCCAAAGTCGGTCCGTAGTCGGTCCCTAGTCAGTCCGTAGTCGGTCCCTAATCGGTCCCTAGTCGGTCCGTAGTTGGTCCCTAGTCGGTCCGTAGTCGGTCCCTAGTCGGTCCCTAGTCGGTCCATAATCGGTCCCTAGTCGTTCTCTAGTCGGTCCCTAGTCGGTCCCTAATCGGTCCCTAGTCGGTCCCTAATCGGTCCCTAGTCGGTCCCTAGTCGGTCCCTAGTCGGTCTCTAGTCGGTCCAAAGTTGGTCCGTAGTCGGTCCCTAGTCAGTCCGTAGTCGGTCCCTAGTCGGTCCGTAGTCGGTCCCTAGTCGGTCCCTAGTCGGTCCGTAGTCAGTCCCTAGTTGGTCCGTAGTCGGTCCCTAGTCAGTCTCTAGTCGGTCCCTAGTCGGTCCTCAGCCGGTCCCTAGTCGGTCCGTAGTCGGTCCGTAGTCGGTCCGTAATCGGTCCGTAGTCGGTCCCTAGTCGTTCCCAAGTCGGTCGCTAGTCGGTCCCTAGTCGGTCCCTAGTCAGTCCCTAGTCGGTCCGTAGTCTGTCCATAGTCAGTCCGTAGTCGATCCCTAGTCGGTCCGTAGTCGGTCCCTAGTCAGTCTCTAGTAGGTCCCTAGTCGGTCCTTAGCCGGTCCCTAGTCGGTTCCTAGTCGGTCCGTAGTCGGTCCCTAGTCAGTCCGTAGTCGGTCCCTAGTCGGTCCCTAGTCGGTCCGTAGTCGGTCCCTAGTCGGTCCCTAGTCGGTTCTTAGTCGGTCCGTAGTCGGGTAGTCGGTCCGTAGTCGGTCCCTAGTCGGTCCGTAGTCGGTCCATGTCAGCTTTCCAAAATGTAACCAAATGTCATTGGCACAAGTAAAACACATGGTTGCTCATACTTGGATTTTGCAAAAAGTCCGTATTTCGATTATTTTATTTTTGGGGTAGATCTTGAAATTTCCCCAAAAGTGGGGTATTTTTTTACCACCAATTTATACCTCGAGTCTATACATACAGTCGCTTCATAGAAGTTGAAACGCTCCGATGTTGCCAACTGTGAGAAATTTGAATTTTAAAATTAGCTTTTTTCGTACCTCAAACCGAATGGCCGGCACGACAGCCGCCATCTTGAATATTTAAAAATCACTCCCGATCTGTCAAAATACAGGATAATTGTAGACGGAAACAGGAAAAAAATGTTATCCTCAACTAACCCGTTTCGGTGCTGTGGCGCCGCGGTTCGGGGTCGAAAAATCGAAAATTTGAAAGACTACAGCTAAGCCGCCATCTTGTTTTTTAAATTTTTTCTACTTTTTCTATTAATCGTTTCCTAATTTCTTCTTGAATTGCGAGTTTTAACGAAATCGGTAGGAAAACAAAAATGTTACAAAAATCACGTCGGCCGCCATTTTGTTTTTGTTTGAGCAGCCCTTTTCTATCTACAATACCCTTCCCGGGCTCCCCAACCATCTTACTAACCCTCAATCATCATGTCTTCCCATATTTTTCTGTGAGAATTCTCTGAAGAACCGCATCAAAGGCAATTCAATATTCACCATACATTTTCTATGAAAAAATGAATTCCGCCATTTTGAATTTTTTTTACATTCATCAAGTAGACCTTCGGATTTTGATCATCTTTTGCTAAGAAACCACTCTTCCATCTTTTATACCCTCCGAGATGGATACCGATGAAATTTGTATGGCGGCCATCTTTTTTTCGCCATTTTGAATTTTTTTTCAGTTCACTCCCAATTGGACGACGTTTCGAATGACATTTGCTCGAGCACCCCCCACCTATCTTCAATACTTTCAGCGTGCCCTTCACCCGTCTCCGAAACCCTCAATCATCAGCTCTCTCCATATTTTTTTCGGAATAATTTTTTGTCTTCTTTGTGAAACCATTAGTGAAAAAAAAAATTTTCATACAAAATTTTACAGGAGGAAAATTTTGGGGAAATCTCAAAAACTACCCTAAATGTGGCAACACTGTGTACATACTTCGATACTGCCGGTTGAGTTACACAATCGATTCATACATGTCAACTTTCTAAAATGTTGCCAACTGCCTCAAAAAGATGATTAAAATTTTCAAAAACACCCAACAACAATACAAAATGGCCGCCAACTCGTTTGACAGATACATTATAGAAAGTTTTATAATTTTACCATTAACTACAAGATATACCGCTCCTGATGACGTTTAAATGTTCTATCTCACTCGCACCCAGGCGAAATGATTGCCCCTGACAAAAGACCATGTCGCGAAAATCACTTTTTCTTTGATAAATTCCAGTGTTGCCAGTGCCCGACGACAAAAATACCCAAATGTCATTTGTACAAGTAAAATACGTGGTGCCTCATACTCGGATTTTGCAAAAAGTCCGTATTTCGATTTTTTCATTTTTGGGGTAGATCTTGAAATTTCCCCAAAAGTGGGGTATTTTTTTTGTCACCAATTTATACCTCAAGTCTAGGAAAACAATCGCTTCATAGAAGTCGAAACGCTCCGATGTTGCCAACTGTGAGAAAATTTAATTTTAAAATTACGTTTTTTCGTACCTCAAACCAAATGGCCGTCACAACAGCCGCCATCTTGAATTTTAAAAAACCACTCCCGTTTCGTCAAAATACAGGATAGTTGTAAGCGGAAACAAGAAAAAAATATTATCCTCAATTACCCCGTTTCGGAGCTGTGATGCCGCGGTTTGGGGTCGAAAAATCAAAAATTTTAAAAATCTATATCTCAGCCGCCATCTTGTTTTTTCAATTTTTTCCACTTTTTCTAATAATCATTTACTAATTTCTTCAATAATTGCGAATTTTAATGAAATCGGTTGGAAAACAAAAAAGTTACAAAAATCACGTCGGCCGCCATCTTGTTTTTCTGAAATGTCATAATTTTTCCCTACTCGACTCCCCCATCCGAACACATCTCCCATACATGATTATATGGTTTTCTGTCTCTTTCTAGGAGAACAATTATGTCAATGAGTGAGTGAGTGAGTGGTAATTGAGCTATATATATTATAATAGACTATATGTTACTTTAAAACTCCAATTTCAGCCACCTATTTTTTTTTTGACATTATAATAATTCGTTTACTTAATTTTACGTTGTCTGTAAGGTAAGGAATATTATGTAGGCAGGCAGGTACTCATAAATCATAATAGCTACACATTAAGCTATACATATTTACATACACTAACATAACAAACGGCACACATTCCGACTGTATTAAAAAAACGTAGGTACATTATCTTCTATATCTATATATCTTCTATATCTATCTATCTATAATATAATAAAACTGTAACAGATCCAATTCTGTACATTGAAGATATTTTGAAAATTATTGCAGGGCACTCTATAATCGATACTGAAGCCAAAACTGCAATTTGTTTCATTTTTGTCTGTCTGTCCGTCTGTCTTTCTGTCTGTCTGTCTGTCTGTATCTTGGCCGCGCATCACGCCGAAACTACTGAATGGATTCGAATGAAACTTGGTACGATTTGAGTTTATACTCCGAGGTAGGACATAGGATACTTTTTATCCCGAAATTCAGCACGGTTCCCTTGGGAGAGGGGATGAAAGTTAAAACATGTATTTAGCTGTAATTCATTAACGCGTTGTTCGATTTCACTCATTCTTTTTTTGTTAGAAAGGTAGTACTTTATATATTGTCCCATAAATATTTCAAGGTCACAGGTTTTTTAGTTCAGAAATGACAGACATTACAACCCTCAGTATTGGGTTCAAATAACTTGGGACCCGGATCTTTGAACGTACGGCTTTTAAATTTATGTTTGTTGGTCTGTCTATTTGTTCCAGCTAATCTCCGAAACGGCTGGATCAATTTTAATGGAACTTTCAATGGCAGATGTGTGATGTTATAAGGAGTAACTTAGGCTACATTTAATTTAGGTACATAAAATAATTATGGGATCCGATCCGATCCTATATAAAAACCTATATCTACGCGAACGAAGTTGCGGGGATCAGCTAGTAATATAATAAAACTGTAACAGATCCAATTCTGTACATTGAAGATATTTTGAAAATTTTTATTGGAGGGCACTCTATAATCGATACTGAAGCCAAAACTGCAATTTTTTTCATTTTTGTCTGTCTGTCTGTCTGTCTGTCTGTCTGTCTGTCTGTCTGTCTGTCTGTCTGTCTGTCTGTCTGTCTGTATCTTGGCCGCGCATCACGCCGAAACTACTGAATGGATTCAAATGAAACTTGGTACGATTTGAGTTTATACTCCGAGGTAGGACATAGGATACTTTTTATCCCGAAATTCAGCACGGTTCCCTTGGGAGAGGGGATGAAAGTTAAAACGTGTATTTAGCTGTAAGTAATTCATTAACGCGTTGTTCGATTTCACTCATTCTTTTTTTGTTAGAAAGGTAATACTTTATGTATTGTCCCGTAAATATTTCAAGGTCATAGGTTTTTTAGTTTAGAAATGACAGACATTACAATCCTCAGTATTGGGTTCAAATAACTTGGGACCCGGATCTTTGAACGTACGGCTTATTTTAAACTGGTGTGCGTTTAAATTTATGTTTGTCGGTCTGTCTATTTATTCCAGCTAATCTCCGAAACGGCTGGATCGATTTTAATGGAACTTTCAATGTTATAAGGAGTAACTTAGGCTACATTTAGTTTAGGTACCTACATAAAAGAATTATGGGATCCGATCCGATCCGATCCTATATAAAACCTATAAACACGCGAACGAAGTCGCGGGGGTCAGCTAGTACATAATATGTTCCTAAAATAGCCTCAGAGTCAAGAGGTCACGTCACTGAAATCCGATAAGTCAATGGCTCAAACCCTAACCGTTGCACAAATGGATATTTTCGGACCTACTTGTGCTAGGAATACCTAGCACATATGTAAGCTTAACGCCTAGTTGTAGGAGAAAGGGCCGTATATTAGTGGTGTTTAACATCTAATATTCTTTAAAAAATATAACTTAATTAGTTACGATGTTTAGTATATATATATTTTTTAATTTACTCGTTTATTGACTAACGTACCTACATGTACAATGTACATAATAAAAATTTGTGTCTAAATTTACACAGCTCTATGGCAATATGACTTGCTGTTCGTCCGGCGCGGCCGCGCTGCCCTCACTTCATCCCGTCCCACACTACCCTTAAGCAAATACGCAGTGACCGCGCGAATCTCCCCAGCAACCAATTAATACCGCTCCATAAACTTTGACAAGAGATTATGAATTCGTGGAAAATGTTACCTTTGGTCTGTGTTTTGACACCGCTTCGTTTTTTTCAATTAAGTAGGTATAGAAGTTTGCACCAATAATTAATAAAATTGAATATGCAGCCTCAAGTTGTTCGATCTTGCTCGCTCAACTCTTTAGATGTAATTTATTGCTCTACTAGATCCCGCACGATCTCTCTAGTCTTACCTATCATTGACTTAGCAAAAGAACATGCTTTTTTTTGGCGTAGCGTCGGTCGGTAGCGGACTTTAAGTGACTACGTCACTCGTGGTCTTCCGCGCGGACCCTCGCGGGTCCTAGAGTATCCGCTCAGGGCGTTGGCCCTTTTCGGATGTATCAACGCCGCTTGCAACGACAGGCGGGGCGCTGGGTTGGAAAATCTGTGATGTCATGTCCGGTAAAAACCACCGCAGAGCGATCGAGCCCGCGTGAGATTGCGGGCGATCAACTAACGTGGTGTCGCCAGGTATGGACCAGGCACCAGTAGCTGACCACCTTCACCGTTTTTAACAAAAATAAGAGCTAGATTAGAGTTTTACCGCTGGCAACATTTAAACCATGTAGAATAGGGATCTGTTTGTCATATTGACAAATATCATATGAAACGGCCATTTTGTTTTAAAATGGCAAGGCGAACAAAATGTTGTGTGCAAATATCTTTCGATTTCAATAGTTTTCTTAAGCAAATCGCTAAGAAGGTAAATAAACGTTTTGATCGATGGATTCTCGTTTCTGATTAAAATGTAAATTTACAATGATTAAATCACTTAGATATAAACTTTAAAACATGCTTGTGAAGGAATAAATGCGACATAGAGTTATTTTCAAGTTTTAGAGGGGATGTCCATTACTGGATCGGAAACACATCCAAAATCCAGTCATGGACCTATCTATTCTTATCATTTAAACACAATTACAAGTCAAAATTAAACTTGTATAGTTTAATTTTGACCGCTTCTTCTGCCCGCGTGTCGGTTTTTTAACCCCCGACGCAAAAACGACGGGGTGTTATAAGTTTGACGTGTCTCTCTCTCTTTCTGTGTAGCGCTCAAACGGATGAACCGATTTGAATGCGGTTTTTTTGTTTGCAAGGTGAATTAGTCGAGAGTGTTGTTAGCTATGTTTGATGAAAATCAAGATGGCCGCCACCACAAAATGGCGAATATCGGTGGTTTTTTAAATTTTTAATTTATACTTGTCACAAATCCCAAGGGAATCGTGGATTTCCGGTTCCCGTTCCCGCTCCCTTATGCAACTTTTATAGCTACTTTCAAGGAGGTTTGCTATAGTAATCTACCTATAACCGCAGCTATAGATTTTGGTTTTTTCAAAATCCCGTGGGAACTGTGGATTTTTTCAGGATAAAAAGTAGCCTATGTGTTAAGTCATGGCATAATCTATCTCCATCAAAATTTCAGCCAAATTGGTTCAGTTCGGTATAGTAGAAGGATTGCATCTTAAAAATTTTTTTCCTTCAAATCTTATCAAGTGGGGTGTCAAATTAAAGAGGTTGAAAAGGTGATTCCGAAAATAAAATTTTTTTGACTAAAAAATATTGTGATCAAAAGTGAAAGAGAAAAAAAATTATCACGAAGTTGATATTTTTTATTTTTTAACAATATTATACTTGTTTTAAAAAAGTAATTATGGTTTCCATGCAAAAAAAAAATCTGATGGGTGGGAAAGGGTTAAAAAATTAATACCTATTATTGTAGTTCCATTTAGATGCGCCACTTTTAAAATTTTTTAGAAATGTAGGTATGAGCTCAAAGGAGCTTAGAAAAAACAAAGAGTTCCCGCGGGATTATAATAAACCTAAATCCACGTGGACGAAGTCACAGGCATCCGTATGCAATATGGGGCCTAGCTCTATATTAACACAAAATAAAGAAGTGTTAATAGTAAAACGTGTCATATGAGTAGCTATGAATGAGGAACCTTCTTTCACCTAGAAAGAAGATTCTCCATAGCTAAGGATCACCTTTTGCCCTGTTGGACAGTGTCCAAGTAATTATTACGCAAGAAGAAAGAAAACCTTTTACAGGTAACAGGCCTAGAAAAACACTTATTCATCTTTTCAAAAAACAGGCGAAAATTCCTCGCTGCTTATGTGAGCAGTATCGTGCTGCATCAGGATTAAGGAGCTGGGACTCAGAGGTCCGGTATCAATCTAAGCTTGGTACCAAAAATATGAAGTCATAGTGGACAGTTCCCGAATCCCTTTAATTTAGGTGGGTAGTACCCTACAGCATCAGGATTAAGAAGTTGAAGCAAATAAAAAATTATGGAACCATTTTGTAAATGTCCTCAAATAGACAAGTGTCAAATTGAAATGTGACGAACCTTGGTTGTTTCTACGTAACTTTGATATTTATATATTATTCGAAATAATCAAGGAGCGGATCAACAAATTCTTTAAAAGCCGGCAACGTATTAGTGGTTCCTTTGGTGATGCAAATGTTCATGGGCAGCGGTAATCACTCAACATCAGGTGACCCGCTTGCTCGTTTGCCCACAATCCATATAAAATAAAACAAGAGATAAAGTTCGTAAACTAAAACCCATCATCATCATCATCATCATGATCAACCCATTACCGGCTCACTACAGAGCACGGGTCTCCTCTCAGAGTTAGAAGGGTTTTGGCCATAGTCTACCACGCTGGCCAAGCGGATTGGCAGACTTCACACACCTTTGAGAACGTTATGGAGAACTCTCAGGCATGCAAGTTTCCTCAAGATGTTTTCCTTCACCGTTAAAGCAAGTGATATTTAAATACTTAAACTAAACCCCGACTACTCATAATAGTATACAAGTATAAATTAAAAATTAAAAAACCCCTGACATTCGCCATTTTGTGGCGGCGGCCATCTTGGATTTGCATAGTGCTATTCTACTAGTCAAGTCCTTTCATTTGATACCCATATTAAGGCAGTTGTGATAAAATATGTAATCCGCCATTTTGTAGCGACGGCAATGTTGGTTCGATTTTCATCAAACATAGCTAACAACACTGTCGACTAATTCACCTTTCAAACGAAATAAAACTGCATTCAAATCGGTTCACCCGTTTGAGCACTACAGGGGAACAGACAGACACACACACACACATATACACACACAGACACGTCAAACTTATAACACCCCTTCGTTTTGCGTCGGGGGTTAAAAATAATAATTTAGAAAAACGTGTATTCAATTGTGTACTAATGGAAGAAAAGGCGGGGCAAGCGGGGTAGCCTATGTCACCCCCAAACTATAACAACGAATCAATTAACACCTCTTTCATCAACATTGGCTCAGTAGTTTAGGTGCTTCGCTAGAACAAAAAATTGGATACAAACATACATACATAGACTACAAAAATCATAACCCTTCCTTTTGGCTTTGCAGTAATCGGATAAAAACGAACTGTCCATCACTGGGTGTCCATAACTGGATTTAGACTGTCCATCATAAAGATTTTTACATATTTCAGTTGATCATTTTTAGGTTTCCATATTTCAAAACTCGTTCGACTATTTCTAAATTTTAGCAGTTAGTGAGAAGCTCTGTATATCTGAGTATATCATTGTAAAATTATAACACTCTAGATTAAATAATAAAAAAGTTATAGCTCCTCATGTTTGACTCGGCGCTTAACCCTGTCCATAACTGGTGCCACCACGTTACCTGCGGCAGAGTGGGTTACGCCCGCCACTCAGCGAGGTTGAGCTCACCGGGAGACTCCCGGAGAGCGCCCATCAGCCAGCGGCGAGGAAGCAGTCGTATCCTGGGAGATGAGGTCACGTGGCAGGCCTCTGATGTCCGCGGGTGGTGTCGGGGCTGTTTCCCCGACCGTCAGCATTTACGCCCCCGATCATGGCGTCCCCGTCCGCGGAGCGCGAAGGGCCGGTCGGAGCTCCCCCAGTCACAGATGACGAAATGGGGGAGGCTCTGAGTCGTCTGCGGCGGTGCAGGAAGGCGCCGGGACCGGATGGAGTCCCGGCCAGAGTCCTGGCGCTGGCCTTGGGGCACCTTGGGGGCCGTCTCAGGCAGTTATTCAATGACTGCCTGGCGTCGGGACGGTTCCCAAGGGTATGGAAGGAAGGACGACTGGTGCTGTTGCAGAAAGAGGGAAGATCCCCGGACTCTCCGTCGGCATACAGACCAGTCGTCCTTATCGACGAGACGAGCAAGATGCTGGAGAGAGTTCTGGCCTCTCGGATAAACCAGCATCTTGCTCGGCGGGGCCCCGACCTGTCGGAGCACCAATACGGGTTCAGGGTCGGCAAGTCGACCCTGGACGCGATTGGTGCTCTGAGAGACTTCGCCGAGTATGCGAAGGAGAGGGGGGAGGGAGTTTTGGCGGTGTCTTTAGACATCGCCAATGCCTTCGGGACGCTCCCTTTTGGTGTGATAGAGGAGGCGCTCCGATACCACGGGGTGCCCTTCTATCTGCGCCGTATGATAGGGCACTACCTGGAGGATAGGGTAGTGCTCTATCAGGGGAGGGACGGGAGGAGGGCGGAGAGACGGATGGCCTGCGGGGTTCCGCAGGGGTCGGTCCTCGGGCCCCTGTTGTGGAACCTGGGGTTCGACTGGGCCATCCGTCTGGTCCTGCTGCCCCGGATGGCAATCGTGTGTTATGCGGACGACACTTTGGTTGCCGTCCGGGGAAGCAGTTATGGGGAAACTGCGAGGAGGGCCACGGTGGCCACCGAATTGGTGGTCACCAGGATTGAGATGCTGGGGTTGAAGGTGGCCCTCCCGAAAACCGAGGCAGTCCTTTTCGGCGGAGTGGGTTGGCGGCCCCCGGCACGCGCCAGCATCCCGGTGTCGGGGGAGGCGGTTCAAATCAGGGCCCACATGAGGTACCTGGGCCTTGTTTTGGACCGCAA
This sequence comes from Melanargia galathea, assembly GCA_920104075.1. NCBI lineage: Eukaryota > Metazoa > Arthropoda > Insecta > Lepidoptera > Nymphalidae > Melanargia > Melanargia galathea. Next base: position 19,276,452 of record OV049859.1, read on the forward strand.
ATGGAACTTTGGGGAGCACTTCCGCCAGCTCACTCCTCGGGTGGTGGGGGCGGCTTCTGCGCTCGGTCGACTGCTCCCCAACGTGGGGGGCCCTGGGGCCCCGTGCCGTCGCCTTTTCGCGGGCGTCATAAGGAGCATGGCGACGTATGGGGCCCCCATTTGGTATGACGCTCTGCGTCCAGATACCAGGGCCCTTCTGCGGAGACCGCAGAGGGTGGTGGCGAACCGCATCTGCCGGGCCTACGCCACCGTATCCTTTGCGGCCGCCTGCGTTTTGGCGGGCACTCCCCCTTGGGAGCTAGAGGCTGGGGTGCTCGCCGAGGCGCACCGCGTCAGAGCGGAGAATCGGGCAAGGGGGGAACGCCCGCCTCCAGAAGTGGTCGGCCGAGCGCAGCGGATGGCTGCCCGCAGGATGCGAGACAGGTGGAGGGCCGACCTGGCGGATGCCGTCTATGGCAAGTGCACCATTGACGCCATCCGCCCGGTGCTAGAGCAGTGGTGCCAGCGAAGGCACGGGTCGCTTACCTTCCGGCTGGTGCAGGTGATGACCGGGCACGGATGCTTCGGCCATTACCTGCACAAAGTCGCCGGGAGGGAACCGACCCCGTCATGCCATGAGTGCGGCGCTGGGGATGACACAGCTCAGCACACTCTAGAAGAGTGTAGCCACTGGGCCCCCCAGCGCCGCACTCTGGTGGCGACAATTGGCGGAGACCTCTCGCTGCCCGGCGTCGTATGCGCCATGCTGAGCAGCGAGGGGTCTTGGGATGCTGTGGCCGACTTCTGCGAGGACGTTATCTCGCAGAAGGAGGCCGCGGAGCGGACGCGCGAAGAGGCTCTCGACGCGCATCCGCTCCGGCGCAGACGGGGGGGAAGAAGGCGGCGGTTATTCGCCGCTCGCCAGCTTCCCTCGGGAGACGGCGGGTAGCTATTGGGCTAGCTATCCGCCACTAACAGTCTCCGCACTGTCTGAGGGGGGGATCACGCTGTCCCGATCCCCTCCTCTTTAGCGCGGGAGCCCCGGCAGGTGGCCGGGGCGGCTGACAGACGCCTGGGACGTATACAACGGGTTCCCCAGGCGTCCAGCACAGTCAGCGAGAGGGAACAGCCGTGGTGGTTTTAGTTAGGGTATACCCTTAGGGGGAGTCCCACATAACCCCCGTTCTGCCCAAAGAACGGGGGTAGCCATAAAGCTTTCCACCACGTCAAAAAAAAAAAAAAAAAAAAAAAGGCCTCTGATGTCCGGCGGCCTCCGATGGTATGGCGCGATGCCTCGCAGATGCTAGGCTCGCGCTCCATCGGCGCGTGCGAACATCGAGGTGCTCAGGCGGATAACGAAGTCGTCTAAGTATAGAATAGAATAGAATAGAATAGAAAAGTTTTTTATTCAAATAAACTTTTACAAGCACTTTTGAGTCGTCAATGCTCTCCATGGGCAGGTCCCTGGAGATGTCCTGGTCGCGTACGAGGCGCGGGGATCCGGTGAAGTGATTACGTCGGACACGACGCCTTTATTTCATCTCATTATTCTATCCTACAGTGTAAACAGTACAATCGCCTCTGATTGGTTAATTAATATACAACATAACATATTTACGCATTAAAATATATAACTAAAAATAATTAAAATAATATTTACAAAAAATATACACTGTCCGAATGATCGTTTATGGGCATGGTGCCCAAGACACTGACGCTATTGCCTCTTTGTATCGCCAGGCTAAGCCTTTGGGCAAAATACGAGCCATCTATCTCTTAGGTCACCCGACGCATGGTTGGTCCATGCGTCGGGTGACCCAAGACACTTTTGACACACAACATCGACGAAATGTTTCGTGTCCGATGACCATGGGCCCACCAGGGTCTCAAACGCAAGCGCCGCAAAAACATAGTCCTTACAAATAACTGACTTAAAGCGTTTGAGCACTTTCAAGTCAAGAAAATATAATAATTCTCTTAAATCAACAAAATATTAAATGAAAAAAAATATATATATAAAAATTAGACTCTTATATCAATTCACTTGAATTAACTCGAACGCTCCAAACAAATTCACCGCTTTTACTTACCTATAGGTAAGTGTAGCAGGTATAGATACTTATTTTAAAACGTAAATATTTTCCTATTTGCAATACGTTCCTCTAATACATTTTATTACGCCTCATTCGGCGTATCACATACGAATGGCGTTTAAGCGGGGTTTTTATTATTTTTATTATTTTCCACGTAGAGTTGTCATATTACCTAATGGAGTAGCAAACTTCATACATAAAGACATTAAAAAAATATTACAATAATAAAAAAGACGTACTTAAGTTAACATAATATGTTTGTCTCTTTTAATAATCTCGTTACAGTAAGCGGTACAGTTGTCGAGACATGAGAGAAAGTAGTTGCGCACACACACACTCACCCACTCACCCTATAAGTATGCTTGTGTGTGCGGCAGACCGCAGACTATACGAAGACGACGCTAACCAATGGAAGGGAAGCAGATTATGACGTGATAGAGAATCTTTATATTATGGATCGCAATACTATTGACAGACAGTTCCAGCGCCAGTTTACTGAATGACAAAAGTTGCGACTGATGCTTAACTTCCTTAGCCCTTGTACATGAGTCAGTTTGAGGCAACGACCTCTATGTAGTTTGAGGTTATTTCGCAGTAGATTGCTCGCTCTAGTAACGTGACAACTCTCAGATTTTCCGAGCGGCACGGGCGCAGATGTGAGCGTTGAATAATTTTCAGATACGACGCCGCGGACCGATACGCCCGCAATAAGAATTTTCTTACTCTTAATAACATACTCGTACGTCTCGTTTAATGTATGTAAAGCGGAGACGTGATTCAAAGAGATATTGTCCCGGTGTGTTCATATTATTTTTATTGATCGCTCTTGTTATATTGTATACTAGCGGACCCGGCAGATGTCGTCCTGCCCGCTATTAGCGCCACCTACCGGGTCCAATTTTTCTACTTATAAACCTTCCTCTTGAATCACTCTATCTATTAAAAAAATCCGCATTAAAATCCGTTGCGTAGTTTTAAAGATTTAAGCATACATAGGGACATAGGGATATAGGGACAGAAAAAAGACTTTGTTTTATACTATGTAGTGACGTATGTATATCTATGTGATACTTCAGCAATGATTGTACATACCTGCCCCCCAATGGACAAGTTTCCAATTTTTGTTTATTAATTATAAAAACTTAAGTAAAATAAAACAAGAATCTGAAAGAATCATTAAATTATCTGAAAAACTGAAAAAGATATGGAACTTTAAAATTGCGTTTTTCGCGAATAATTTTGTTTCCGCGGCGCGTGTGTGTATGTGTGACGTCTCGCGTCCAGTCCGAAGTATTTTTTTCTATGTAAAACTTGTTTTACCAATTTCTTATTACTGAACCGATTTGCGTGATAATCGACAGCTGAGGATGTTTGCAAAATGTTCCCATAGATTTAAAAAAAAGATTTTAAAAAAATCTTTTTTTAATCGACATCCAGGCTTTTCTTTTTTTTTTAATCGAAATCCATACAATGATATTAAAATTTAATATCATTGTATGAATTGCAAAATACCTTTACAATAATTTATCCTACAAAATTGAAAACTAAGTGAGTAGGTAGGTACCTAGGTACCTACAAAATAACGTTTGTAAAAATTTACTAGGTGTAAAACTTACATTTGTTCTGATCTTGCAGAAAACACCAATATCTATTTTTTGTTCTGACTGCAGCTTATACTGCAGCAACTAATTTTTACTTATGGCCTACAAAATTACAGCTAACTAACAACAAATCTTTACCGACTATAAAATCCCTCCGCTGCACTGTTGAATACAGCCTTTCACTTTGTCAAGGCAACACGAGCTAATCTAACACCTATGTCCTTCACATAAAGACTATGTTGCAATAAACACAATATATAACATAACGTCGCGATACGACGCTCTTCAATAAAACATTTTAGTCAATTGAATCTTACTTTTTCTTCATTGTTCGTGCGGCTCGTTGGTCTAGGGGTATGATTCTCGCTTTGGGTGCGAGAGGTCCCGGGTTCAAATCCCGGACGAGCCCAACTTTTTTAATTTTCATACAAATATATTAATTATTACTTGACTTAGAACAACTAACATAAACAGTTTTCTACAAAATTGTAAAATATAAAGATTCATGGTTGTTTACATGTTTTTTTTTCTGAAAAGAGTCAAGTCTTAAGTTCTTTTATATTTTATTTTTATTCCTACTTATTACATACACAAATATAAGAAATAAAACTATAGTAAGTATACCTACATACTTTTAAAGGTGTCTATCTAGGTCTTTAATTATTATTTTATATCCATTCCAAAAATCAAATCGATCCCTGTCCACGTTGCCCCGTGATTGAAGGACAAAACTGCAAACCAATAAACAAACACATTCGCATTTACAATATTATTGGTTACTGATTTTAAATATAGGTATATATCACAGATATTATAGTTTCTAGTTTTCACGAAATTTCATTAAGTTTGACTGATTAATATTTTATAACAGAATCGAACTTCCCATTCGTTTGTATAGGGCACTCTCAGGGGTAGATGCTCGAGAGAGACTTTCTTAATTTTGATTTTATAGAGTAAATAAAATCACTGCCACACCGGCCAATCATTTTCAAAGGAGGCACAGGCCCCACAAATGGGAAAGCGACGACCCGTATCCCTTTATAATATCAGCGATCGAATACCCCTCAAAGGAAATAATCTGTTGCGTCGCTTGCATTAAAAAATAAACATGGTCGTTAGCAAATCATTAGCCGGTACATTTCTCCTCTGAAAGATCGCTCGGGCTGCTATCAATCGCTATACCAGTTCCGCTCAACTAATGTCGGTGGAGACGTTTCATATTTTAATGATCTGATATTTGGTGAATCGATCTATAATGTAAACATGGAGATAGGCAAGACTACTACTTAGCTAGGCAAATAAAAAAGCGTTGAGAAACTCAAGAAAGAGATACGTTATTTCGAAGCCTTTACCGCCGTTTTAGCGCAACTGACAGAAACCAATTAAGTAGGTACTGGAGGTTTTTTTTAATATTTTTAAACAGAAGTGATGCTAGTAAATAAAAATTTCACATACACTAATGATTTTTAGATATTTAAATATATGATTGAAAATAAAACAAAAATGATAAGACTGTCATCTGTTTAAAAATATTTAAAAAAAACTTCTCCTGTATTTGGTTTTAGTCGGTTGCGCAAAAACGGCGGTAAAGGCTCGATTTGTTTACCAACGGTCGTGGTCATTTTCAACCAATAGACGACCACAGCTGGACACAGGTCTCTTGAAGGGACTTCCACACGGCGCGGTCTTGTGCCGCTTGTATCCAGCGACTCTCTGCGACTCTTCTGATGTCGTCGGTCCACCTAGTGGGGGGTCAGCCAAGAGTGCACTTTCCGGTGCGAGTTCGCTATTCCGCAACTCGGGAACCCAACGTCTATCGGTTCTTTGAACTATACTCAAAATGTAATTCTGATACACCAAAATCCGCCTGAAGACATGATATTTGAAGTGGAACTCCTTTTTAGCAAAATACTAAGAATAAGTAGTTTTCGGGAAACCACGAGGTAGGTATGTATTTAAATGGTTTTCAGGTATTCCTAGTAAAGTAATTTTAACATAATTTGATTGAAAGCTTCTTACAAAGCCATTACACAACCAGCCATATTTATTGGATCAAAAACAAAAGCACCAAACCAAACAATCCGTTTCTACGACAGCTATACCTACTTAGTACCTACTCGTAGGTATCCGCACAAGTACAAAACATAATTTACAGCCAGTTTCCCAACTCGACTTTGCATTCGGACATTTGAATGTTTTAACATTACCTACTTAAAATATCTAAGTTGCCATCTCGCCTCTTGTGGTCCAAGAGCGAGCGCAGAAAGGAGGCAAGAAGACTCGAAAAGGTAGCAAGGAAAAACTGACTCCTAATTACAAAGAACAACAGCGAATGACATATTTGCAGATGGTGAAGATACCTAATGATTTGCTTTAAACGGCAACCTAAATTTTCCAACTTGTTCATAAAAGATTCGTTATTTAAGTATGCTCTTTTTGGGTTGACTCGCGCGGTTGAACCGCTGGGGTATTTCATGGGTATTTCGGACCGCTATACATCGGGTATGTTTCTTTAATGGGTCATTTGTGTATTTAATGGGTTTGATAAGATATTCAGGATAATTCCATTATACAAACTAATTAGCCTGTGTTTATTGGTCTGTGTTCCATTACAATTTTGACATCAAAAAATAGAATCTCATCAATCTTGTAAGTCCGATGAAAATCTTTTTGAAAACAATGTGTGTTCCGTTTTCCAAGGAGTGGAAATCGGAATACCTATTATATTATTATCTAAAGTAAGTGTTACATTTCTGGTTAAGTACCTATATCTACTATCTTGCGATGTCCTTCTAGAAACCTCTATTCGTGCCATTGTTTATGAACTCTTCAAATTTCCCAGCTGCTCTCCGACTGTTACTTTTGTTCGGGGGAACGGAATCATCTTAATGCCTGTAATTATACGGATTCTGCGAATTACTCGGCCATAAGTAAACAAATGAAATGCCCTATTTACCATCGTAAATTTCGCGAGCAACTCTCCGGCAAAGTGGGCTTTGGCTCGCTTTTTATTTCCCCTTGTGTCTTTTTACATCCAAAAAGTGAGTGCCACTCATTGCTATTACAATAATATTTCCTATGGTTTTAACTTGGTTTACTGCCTGCCGGACTGCCTCGTTGGTCTAGTGGTTAGTATATTCGATTGCAGATCACGAGGTCTCGGGTTCGATTCCCGGGTCGGGCAAATAATTAATTATTAGGTATTGGGTGTTTCTGTCAAGAAATTCTCAGTGCCAGCCCGGAGTTGGTAGTTGGCGGGGTTTCACCCCCGTGACTCGGAGAGCACGTTAAGCCGTCGGTCCCGGTTATTATCACTATCATGTGACAATAGTCGTTAAAGCCCGCCAACCCGCATTGGAGCAGCGTGGCGGGTTTAAGCTCTAAATCCCTTTCTTCTATGAGAGGAGGCCTGTGCCCAGCAGTGGGACGTGAAAAGGCTGTAGTGATGATGGTGACATAATTTAAATTTATTAAATTTAATCTGTACAATTAAAGTAATACCCACCTCAGAATAGCTGAACTATATTTAAAAAAAAACTTATTAAAATACGAGACAAAAAGAGATCATTTTCTCAAGGACGGGACTGCACTTTAATGTTGTAGGTACGTAGCTATAAGTAAGTAATACATTTATATACATAGCTAAGTATAAGTAGTAAATTATTATGAGGTAATCAATTATGATGAAATGTATGCAAGCTAAGATTTCTATGACCTTAAGTAAAGTAACTGCCTTCTGTGTAGTTAACAATTTCTCACGTATTCTGTGGTAAAGGAAACCTGCATTGAAATTACTAGAGAAACTATAATTATCTATAGCAGACATGTAATGCCTTCTACTTATAGGTATTCTATTCTTAAAATCCTAATACGTTTTTCACAGGCTCTAGTGTAACTTTTAAACTTAAAAGTTCATAAATATGTCATTTAGTATGGAAATTAACAGATGGGAACACATCATTGACAGATGTCATTATTTGACACCTCCATACTAAATAACAGATTTACGTACTTAACTGTACGTAGGTATAACCCGCGGCACGTACATCGAACGCTGAACGAAACGTGGTGGGGATAGCTGCGCATGGGAACAGTCGCGCACGTTATACAATAGCTTACCCCCTCTACTTTTCTTCAGCGTTCGATGTACGTGCCGATGTTTATTATCTACTCAAAACTTACACGCAGGGCATTGATGACAAAGCGTTCAGAGAGCGTAGTAGGGATCAAGGCTTGCATTCATCCATCTATCTATCAGCCTGCGTGCGCCCACCGCTGGACATAGGCTTTTTGGAGAGCACTCTGATACAGCCCACACACGATCCTCCACCTTCCTCCATTGCCCGCCACCAGGGCCGGATTAACCATAAGGCGGATTAGGCAACTGCCTAGGGGCCCCACGCCGACTAGGGGCCCACGGGGGTGCCGTAGTGTAGATGTAGAAGAGATTGAAGTAACAGTATACCAAAGGAGTCGATCGGATCGACTCGACTTTTGTGATAGAAAAAATATATTTTAAAAAGTAAGAAAAGGGTAAAGGAAAGGGGCCTCGAGAATTGCATTGCCTAGGGGCCCTGATAGGGTCGTCGGTCCAGCGAGCTGGAGGTCGTCCCACACTACGCTTACCGGTAAACGACAGTGGCAGCACGCTAGCAACTGCCATGGTCCGGCAGCAGAGGAGCAAATTTTTTAGTGATTAATAACAGGCTGAATTTTCGTGAGTAGGTTCGTTTCGACGAGACGACCAATTTTTTTATCTATGAAAATTCTCGATGGAGGTAGCTACTCGAGTGCGCAGGTGTTTTAACTAGCTGATTTTTTGTATGCAGCTTAGTAAATACTGAATGAAATGGCCACATAGTCCTACAAAAGTGGAACGATATCCCACCCTCCATCGAGAATTTTCATAGATAAAAAACTTGGTCGTCTCGTCGAAACGAACCTACTCACGAAAATTCAGCTTGTTATTAATCACTAAAAAATTTGTTTCACGGCTGCCTGACTACCATTGTAACCCGCGACTCTGCGACAGATATGACTTACCTGCAATGCTCGCATCATATTATGTTGCAAACAGCCTAAATTCCTTTCTATATACTAATTACGCAAAAAAAGGGCTCGTCCGGGATTTGAACCCGGGACCTCTCGCACCCGAAGCGAGAATCATACCCCTAGACCAACGAGCCTACGATGAAAATTGGAAAAATTGCTAATACGTGATTCATCTAAAAACATTGTATGCAGTCTACGCTTATCAGTGTGCTTAGTCTAAAGCGGAGCACTCGAAAACGAACTCGAAAACTATTAATCGATTTCAGAGTAAAATAGACCTAAAATGTCTTGTATTAAGGTTTGAGTTCGCCAATACATTCAGCATTGTTCGAATGCTGAATGTATTGGCGAACTCAAACCTTAATACAAGCCATTTTAGGTCTATTTTACTCTGAAATCGATCAATAGTTTTCGAGTTCGTTTTCGAGTGCTCCGCTTTAGATTAAGCACACTGAATAGGTATGTTTTAAATTAGATATATAGTCCAGTAACTTTAGTAATCCGACCTTGCGTTAAATCGGGTAGTTCTGATTTTTTGCATACTTATTTATGATGTTGGCCCAATGATTAATCCAAGTTTGTGACCTCGAGCGACGAACGCAACTTTGTCAAAAATCGAAAAAACCGCGAAAATTTCGGATTTTTTTCAGATTTTGGCGATTATAACCCAAAAGGACTAGTTCTTGACACTACCTTTTCAGGGTGTTTTTAAAGTAGAATAAAATTGCTACAATTTAAGACCAGAACCAGCTCTGTAGGTATATTACATACTGAGATGCTCGCGACTGTACTCGCGTGTATTCTTAATCTCATACAAACTTCCATCTCCCATTGTACCAAATTGGGAGTAGTTTTCCAAAATTCCTTCAACACGTAATTCTTAATTTTTAACCGAAAATCTAAATACCAATTTTCATGGCTATAACTTGATAAATGACGAAAACGTGACGGGGTCTCATTTAAACTTTCATCCCCTACTTAACCCACTTGCGGATAGAATTTTCAAAAATCCTGAAATTCATATTTTTTATTTTTTATCGAAAGCCCAAATACCAATTTTCATGGATGTAACTTGATAAATGACAGACTTTCATACAAACTTTCGTCCCCTATTTAACCCCTTTAGGGGTAGAATTTCCAAATATCCTTTCTTACTGTGCGCCTAAATTATAAAAGGAAGCTACTGTGAAAATTTCAAGTTCGTAGCTTTCAGCTGTTTAGGTTGTGCGTTGATGATCAGTCAGTCAGGACAAGCTTCTTGCGTTCTATTTCTTATCCTTAACATCCTCCAGTTATTTTTTTGCAAAAATCTTTAATGTAGGTACAGATACGGCATGTCTACGATTTTATTATATGTATCGATTTTTAAATTCTAAGTAAGTATATTTTCTAAGCATATTAGACGAGCGTACCATTGCTTTGATTTCTGTTTAAAAGATAAGAGATTTTAAAAGATAAGAGATTTTTGTTGCCGTGAAAAACTACGGTTTATTCGCCGTAAAGTAGACACGGTCGTCAGTGTTGATAGAATAGAGAATAGAATAGAATAGAGCACAATGGAGGTTTGTTCAACACGCAGGGCGGCACGGCAAGCCCGCCGTACGGTTAAGAAATCGTGTTGTGAGCAAAAGGCCCAAAAGTGTTAAGAATCGCTTTTCTTCAATAAATATTTTCATTACCACCATTTAGTTAGCTTTCTAGCCAAATGCTACAGTCGGCTAATGAAATAAGATCCCGCTCGGAGCTAAGGAATGGCGGAATTAAAACTACATAAATGAACCCGCCCCGCGACAAACGGAAAGCTTAAATGGAAGCCTCCGCGACGCTGAGACGTTCATAATAAATTTTGAAACCGTTTTCGGTACTGGTTATAAAAGCGAAGGACTAATTAAATAACACTAATATGTAGCTACTAGATTGATAGAAGCAAAGCAGATGTTTTGTGGTATTCCATGAGATCATTTTGACAATTTTCTTTACTGCAATATCAATGCGGTCTGACGCACTTTGTTGGATGTGAATCTTTAAAGTACTGATATATTTTAACTAGCTGATGCCCGCGACTTCGCTCGCGTGGATTCATATACATCTCATACAAACTTTCAACCCCTATTTTACACCCTTAGGGGTTGAATTTTCAAAAATGCCTACGTCATACCATCTATATCTGTAGGTACGCCAAATTTCAGCTCGATCCAGTGGTTTCAGCTGTGCGTTGATAGATCAGTCAGTCAGTCAGTCTGAAAACTGTCACGAGACAACAACTTCAAAAACCAAAAAAATACAGCTTCGAGGTATTTCTTGTTGTAAGACCAAGACACTTCGCATGATTCAATATCAAATCATGAATCCATAGCAGAGGATCTGAATAACACTGTAGCTGTAGCTCCTAAATCCCGATTCTCGTAGCAAGCGTAGCTCGATGCTCCACTCGTAGCCACATTCGAGTCCAACCATATTCAGTGTGCTTAGTCTAAAGCGGAGCACTCGAAAACGAACTCGAAAACTATTGATCGATTTCAGAGTAAAATAGACCTAAAATGTCTTGTATTAAGGTTTGAGTTCGCCAATACATTCAGCATTGTTCGAATGCTGAATGTATTGGCGAACTCAAACCTTAATACAAGCCATTTTAGGTCTATTTTACTCTGAAATCGATCAATAGTTTTCGAGTTCGTTTTCGAGTGCTCCGCTTTAGACTAAGCACACTGTGCCGTATTGATTCACCTCAACTCAACACGGGCAACGAACGACGAAATAATAAAACAAAACCGTCCCGTCGCCGCATTAAACTTACTACTTATAGGTTCAGATACTAAACAGGCGGGCACATCGGTCCCAGCGGGGTTTTAATTTACGAAGTTATAGAACCACGTCGATTGCCAATAAGCAAACACTGACGAAGTCGGAGTGTATTTAACTTAATTTTTGAGTCTCCAGCCGGGGTTAATTGGACGAGGCGTAGCGGAATGTCGTCACAAAAGAAGCACTTAAAACGTAGCACTCGACCGGCTCAAAATAAACTTATCTCCGTCGGGCAAGGGTTAAAATGATTTGAAAGGAGAGGCAATTCAGGTGGGCGCCACGAGGGTTGTGCAGATGATTGAATCAGGAGCTACTGTTCCGCTAATAATGTTACTTATTGAGTTTTTGAACGGATGCGAGCGTGTTCCACGCCGCGACATTGTTATGCATATACCTTCTAACATTGTACTAGATAAGTATAGATCGGGGGATGTGTTGTTTTCTTTATACAGAGCCAAAGATTTTTTATTTTAAAGTAGGTAGTATCCACCGCCACCACTACCACCACTACAGCCTTTTAACGTCCCACTGCTGGGCACATGCCTCCTCTCTCATATTAGAGAGGGATTTAGAGCTTAGACCTGCCACACTGCTCCAATGCGGGTTGGCGGGCAGTTAAGTATATATAATGGACACTTTTTAGACTGTACATAAAATGGAATAGCCGAAAAATAAATTCTTAGTACATATTACTGTACTAAGTAAATCTACTAAAATCAGTATCAAAAGAGAACAGGAAAGATGGTATGGTATTACTTCAAATAATTCCTTATAACACTCCCTTTCTAAAGTCGATAGAACACAAGACAAGCAGATATGAAAAAATGTATGGGTAGGTACCTACACATTAAATGTATAATCTATAGAAAAAATTAAATTGATTGATCTTTTGAAGTACGTATTAGAAAATCATTTAATAAATAAAGTAACGAATCATACTGTCAAAATTCCTGCAGTAATTATAAAATGAAATAAATGAAGTTCTCTTTTGTGTAAAATGCCTTTGTTTGGGTGACAATGATATTTTTTTACTAGTACTTATTGCAGAATTCATTAAAAATATCCTTCAGAGAGACGTCAAAGAATTAACATAATAAATCTGCTGTGCCATCAATCAAGCGGGTCAGATGACTTCTTTTAAAGGGCTTCTAAAGCCCTCACTTTCATCTGTACCTACGCCTACTATTAACTTTTGATGAACGCTTAAATTTCGACGTAGGTATGTCAAATTGGTATAGTATTGGTATTGGTATAGGTATCTAAACTTCATTTCTCTTATATTTAGGAACTTTCGTTTTGATGATGCTTCCTAAGAACCCCTTATACTTACCTAGTTAGTAGTTAATATGTCGTGATTTTACATAAAGCACACAATCTTTACTGACTTTGCGTTTGCAGTATTGTAAAATAGACTGATTGTATTCGAAAATCCAAATTGCTCAAAATTCTACATTTTATATTAACGGGACAGTAACTAAATTCAGTTGTTAATCTCTAATTTTCCAAAAATTAATTATTCCGTTTAATTTTTTTCCCTACCATTGATTTCGTTTTTGGTTTTTGGATCAAAACTTATTTGCGAACGTTTGTTTAGAAAAACGAGAAATAAAATAAAGTCCTTTTTCTCTCCTCTATATTTTTTTACAAAGCATATGTGATACACTTACGTCTTCGCCCACATTATATCCACTAGCTTTTCCTCTATCCCTACTTATTATGCATTTAATAGTTGAACTAACTTGTTAAAGACCATTCGGTGTAAACTTGAAGCGAGCTTACACAACACACTCGTAAAGTAGCTACATATTTCACGCGCTCTACCTGAGTCCAAAACAATCAAACACACACTTACCGAACTTGAACTTAGCGGTGCTCAGCTTAACTTAAGCTTATGTTAGATAAATTAGTATGAACAAACATGAGCTTAAAACGTTACACGTGTAACAACTAACAGTACAGTTATAAATAAAGGCTCTGTATATACGCTTATTAAAACGTACATAGGCATTACTTAGGTATGTTTATTTATAATTTATTTATTAATAAAAGTTTTTATATATTTTTTTATTTCTACATAAAATATGTACCTTACACTGACTTACAATTCGAACTCACAATACCATACGCAGAATGCATTCTTATGAATGTTTCAACTTCCAAACCTTTTGTAATAGCGTATGTAGCCTGAAAGCATTTTTAATATAAAGTTAATGTACATTTATAGTTTTTATGTACATATTGTTAAATTTCTTAAGTTAATAAAGAATTTTTAAAATTAAAATATAAAATAAAAATAAAAAACCTTTTGTAAAAGATTTGGGCACGTTAAACATAAATTTAACATTTCCATTCCACGTTAGAAGCGTAAAACTTGGGAAGCTAAGTGTGAATTATATGAAATAACTAGTCCGTATTTACTGTGAGCCTACTGCTTTTCTTGTATTTAATGGCGTTGAGCCTTGAGTTGATTTATTGGTGCTTCATGTCATTTTTTTACTGAACAAGAATTTCATTTTAATTTGAAACTTAAATGCGCTTTCACTCGAGTGGGTGCTAATCCTTAGAATAAATTAATAGTACATTAAGCATCAATCGCAGTATTCGCATTAATAAGTTTACACGCGGGGCGAGTCGTGTTAAATTGCGTCCCCGGCCTCCCCGCAATTTATTTAAGAATGTTATGTAAATTTGAACACAAGTCTTTGATCGTCCGCATCGAAAGTCCAGGCGAAAAAACTTCCACCGGCGGAGCGGAGAAAAAACGAGACGGGCTTAAGAAAAATAATGATTTAATCTTACTTTTCGCTGTCTCGCATATAAAAGCGGAGGGCGGTGGGGGGCGACCGGGGGTGAGAATCGTTTTTAATCTTTGCTTTGTAAAGGTGATTATGAGGGATTATAGGTTTGGAAGTATGGCTGAAATTTCGCGGCTGAAGAGGCGGCCCTCGATTCGTTTATGCCATATTTTTGGGAGCCAGGCGCGGGGTTGTGGTCGTGGCCCCTCGGTGTCTCACTCCTCAACTTTTCCTTATTGTAAGTACGACTGTTCAAAGGAAAGCTTTCGTTTAGTTTTGTTTTTGCGATCGACTCTAACAATCTTTTTGAAAGACGAGCTGTGCTGTGGTCTCCGCGAATATCTATAGTTTTGCACTGACAAGCTTTTTATACAGTTCTAGGTTACTTCCAGTCGTGAAACCCTCGCATCACCTAGGTACTAGGTACTGGTGGAAAAGGTTAAGGAAAAGTTTGGCTATCATATAGTGAAGTCATCTTACTGATGACTTCACAGATATTTCTATTATCCTTCGCTATGCATCCACGCACATCCTTGACGAAAAGGCAGCGTTAATAGGCAGGCGCCCGAAACTTCATACGAGCGAACACTACTGAGGAGGACAATGCTTTATGGAAATCGAGCGAGCCAAGTGTACTAACTTCTACGTAGCACGCGTCGCTTTCTTTCTTTACTTTCTTCGTTCTTTGCTTAGGGTAGTGGGTGTTTGGTGCGTAATAATGCAACGCATACACTCATGACGCAACGTATACTTAACCGCAAAAGTCGAATAGTTAGTAGTGGAAGTGTACCTATTGTACCGGGTAGCTCGGACAAACGCAACTGCGTCACGTTATACTGGCTTACGAAGATGCTTTAATACGCTCCAAGGAATCTCTACCTTTAAAGAAGTTATTACACCTTCATATGAGCAGAGAGGAAATCGATTGACAAACTCACACATTTTTAGATCCCACATGGATTCCACCAACAAGAGTTGGTTTATAAAATTGCGTGTTCTAGATAATATAGACCGTGTTGGAAAGGATATTTTTATTTTCTCTGCATCTATTTGCGTTTTTTCTAACTAATCAATACAGTGATGCTTTGATCTTTGTTTTCTTTTCTTCAGCAGTTGCTAGTAAACCGATGCACAATCGTTTGCTGTACCTACTTGTTCAGGTCACAGAAAGAAAGAAAAATATAAGCAGACTTAATTATATTGCTTGATCTTCGAGATGGGGGTCGGGGGGTGGTCTCATCTCAATCGCAAATCGGCCATCTTGCGCCCCCGGGATCGCCGTCCGCCGCCCCCTCGTCCATTATACTTTTTAAGCTCCAATCTCGTTCATTTAAACGGTTGGCTTTAGATGGCAATCGCATTTTTCCACTGCAGGTCACGTCTCCCGTCTCCACGGCACGAGAGCTTAAATCAACAAAAGAAAATAATAAGATTCGTTCAAATTAAAAGTGTAATGTCGTGAAAGTGCGCGGGCGGGCGTAATCCTCGGCCGCTCTTCATTAGATCCCGCTCCGCCGCTTCGGAAACGTCTCCCGCGAATTTTTCTTTATTCATAACGAAGATTAAGAGAAATGCAAATGAAGCATGGCGTCGCGTGGTTACTTAGCTGTGTCAACAGAAACGCTCGGGCTCGTATTAAATGCTTCTTTCGTTTTAGGGATTATGTGTACTTAAAAGTTGGGGGTACCTACCGGGTACGGCCAACTTTTTGGTAGTTTTAAATCTCGTACATAAATAGCTCTTATCTACGAGATTTAAACATAGCAACAGCGCAATTCAAACTGCTGGAAGTTCTGCTCTCTTAGAAGAGAAGAATGTAATTTATACAATAAATCACATTCTTCTATATTATATTAGAATAGCTGGTATTCTTTTTAGTTCTAAAAAATAGGATATAAGTTTTTCAGAGTGAGTCTTGAACAGTCTACCGTCGATTAGCGATTAAAAGCAACAAAATTAGTACTCACTAGGACAACTCTGTATGAGACTGTCAAGTATGTGCTACCAGCGTATTCTTCGCTACTTCGGTCACATAGCGCGAAGGCAGCCCGACAGCCTGGATAAGCTAATGGTGCTTGGCAAAGTGGAGGGGAAACGACCACGTGTCCGCTCCCCCACCCGGTGGTCGGACCAAGTCACCAACCTCACAGGCCTCCAAGTGACCACAGCCCTGAGAAAAGCCGAGGACAGGACGGATTGGAGAAAACTTATAAAGACAGTAACCCAGACCATGGACTAGAGTGGACACGACCTTCAGCAATGAAGTAAACGACCGAGAAGAAGGACAACTCTGACTACATACGTTTAAATTGGTGAAATCGATAGCACAGAATACATACTACTTATACTCTGATTTTTAATTCGGTGGAATTCTGACAGCTGTCATTGTCATTTACAGATGAGTTATTTGTATGGAAAACAGGGTTAACATCTACGAAGTACGATTTTACCCCAAACTACTTTAATTCCCTGTCAACATAAAAAAGCCCTAAGCCGCGTAATAATATTACTTAGTCGTTTCTCCTTAAAATAGAAATCGCTAAGAGTGGAAACTAGAAAGTGCACACTAACAGCAATAGAAAACAAAAGAAGTACATTGAAAATATTTATTCAAAAATGGAAGTCGAATGACATTATTACCATGAAGTGTCTGTCAGGCATTTGTCATATCTACATGAGACAGTTGATTTTTATTTAAGTAAGTACATAAGTTTTGAATTTTTTATCTTTTTTGTGGGAATTGTTTTATCTCTGGTAACATTACGAAACGTCAGATTTCCACGGAATTAAAAATCAGAGTATAGTCTTACAAGTATTAGGGAAATTCAATAGGGAATTGGGGACAGTGGACATAATGAAATGTCACGTTGCTGCAATGCAATCGGTTATAATTTTACAGTTTTCTAATGTTACCAGACATAAAACAGTTCCCACAAAAAAAAGATGTGGATATGACAAATGCCTGACAGATACTTCAGGTAGGTACTTTAGTTTGGGGTAAAATCGAACTTCAGGTGGAAATCCTGTTTTTCATACAAATAACTCATTCTATTCTTAAAATGACAACTGTCAGAATTCCATGAATTAAAAATCAGAGTATAGTGAACTTTAATTAGGTAAGTATCGAGTTTAACAAACGATCTAAATACCTAGCACTCGTTTTCCTGAAAAGGAATTTTCCTTGCATTTGAAAACAAAAGCAAAAGCAACAATGTACAATGCTTTTCTTAGCGTTAAGATCGATCGGTCGGTTCATTTATTTGTTCATCCAGTCTTAACGTTCATGCTCCTCGCAACTCTTTCGCTGGCGCTCGCCAAGAATAGTGATGGAACAGGTCATGGTTCACGATAACTAAAAATCATAACCCTTCTCTTTGACTTTGCCGTAGTCGGGTAAAAAAATAAAAGAAAATTTTATTTATCAACACTATATAAATCACTAGCGGTCCGCCCCGGCTTCACCCGTGGTACATAATATATAGCCTATAGCACTCAAGGATCACGTACATATCCAACGGTGAAAGAATTTTTGAAATCGGTCCAGTAGTTCCTGAGATTAGCGCGTTCAAACAAACAAACTCTTCTGCTTTATTATATTAAAGTATAGATTAGTATAGATAACTCAAATCAGTGCAGGCAAGTATTTATAAAAATTTTGGCGTTCTTGTTTAAGGGACAGCCATCCAGAACACCGAAGGTAAAACCTAAACCTTGTTTTTAAATGAAATAAGTGATCGATTCAGAACCTAATCATTTTCAATCAATTTCAATATTATAACTTTAAAAATACTTTAACCCGTCGTCCTAATTGGTAAACGATCGTACGATCAAACGATGCGATTTTGTCGTACGATCGAATCCAATATATTATGAAACCCTTAAGAGTGTCCCCTAATTGAAATTTGAAGGTCGCAAGTCTTCGCGCGATAACGGTATCTACTAATTTTCATCGTCAATTGGGACGACGTCTAATAAAACTATCCCAAAAAGAAATGAAAACATGAAGAATACACTACATTTCTAATTAAAGCGACCGGAATGCGATAGGTATTCCCGCAAGCAAGCGCGCGTGTCGGTGCTGAGTATGATTTTTCGCGGACAACGAGATCAGTTTATAAGTTTCAGTTTTCATATTTCAAAATACACAGATTAATTTTTAAATATGAAAACTGTAATAATTAAAACAATTCCAAATCAAATGAGTAAGAGAGACGAGTGATGCGGCGTGAGCGTTCGTTGGTTCGCTTGATCACCAATGAAAACGTAAAAAAATTTCTAAAATTCGTGGCATAATATGATTCGTCTCGTAGCATCACATAGGTACTTTTTATCCTAAACTGAATTTCGTGAGCAGGAAACAAGTTTATCGATAAAACGAAAACTCCCTGAACGGCGCAACACTAAAAAGTACCCACTCAACTCGGCGAAGAGCATTTTTATTCGGAATTTATATCTGGCAACGAATCCCACATTATTGTCCCCGGGCATTTATTTTCTGATGGGCATTAAAACGCAAACCCCTTTTTCTCGAAGGCGGTTCCATTTTAGCTGGGTTTAGAAAATTTAAGGCCCGTCTTAAATAGTCCCCGATATTGTTGGGCTCTCGAATGGCGGCAGGAATAATTAATTTGGGTTATTATTCCGTTCGCTCATTCGGATGATATTGCTAACGGGTTAGGTTTTATTGTGATTTGTGCTACTATCTAATGACTGGTCGTGGACTTTGTTTTATTAAAAAATTAAAAAAATCTTTAAATTTTCCGGCTTAAAAAGTAGGTAGGTCCATTTCCAGTATGCAAGCTATAAGTAAATATAAGTAATTTTTATTAGAATTTAAATATTGTTTAAAGGTAGATATTAATATAAATCTTTTTTGCAAGCCTCAATATTAGGTATTTCCATGATAAAAAGTGGAAGAGAATATTTCACTCGTCATAATCCTACTAATATTATAAACTAGCTGACCCCCGCGACTTCGTTCGCGTGTTTATAGGTTTTATATAGGATCGGATCGGATCCCATAATTCTTTTATGTACCTAAAATAAATGTAGCCTAAGTTACTCCCTATAACATCACCTATCTGCCATTGAAAGTTCCGTTAAAATCGTTCCAGCTGTTTCAGAGATTAGTTGGAACAAATAGACAGACCAACAAACATAAATTTAAATGCACACCAGTTTAAAATTAGCCGTACGTTCAAAGATCCGGGTCCCAAGTTATTTGAACCCAATACTGAGGGTTGTAATGTCTGTCATTTCTGAACTAAAAAACCTATGACCTTGAAATATTTACGGGACAATACTTAAAGTATTACCTTTCTAGCAAAAAAAGAATGAGTTAAACCGATTTACGCGTTAATGAATTACAACTAAATACACGTTTTAACTTTCATCCCCTCTCCCAAGGGAACCGTGCTGAATTTCGGGATAAAAAGTATCCTATGTCCTACCTCGGAGTATAAACTCAAATCGTACCAAGTTTCATTCAAATCCATTCAGTAGTTTCGGCGTGATGCGCGGCCAAGATACAGACAGACAGACAGACAGACAGACAAAAATGAAACAAATTGCAGTTTTGGCTTCAGTATCGATTATAGAGTGCCCTCCAATAAAAATTTTCAAAATATCTTCAATGTACAGAATTGGATCTGTTACAGTTTTATTATATAATAGAAGAAGAAGATAGAAGATGTGAAAGTGTGGATGTTTGGATGTTTGTTACTCAATCACGCCGCAGCCCGCAACTACTGAACCGATTTGGCTGAAATTTTGAATGGAGATAGCTTATGCCCTGACTTAAAACATAGGCTACTTTTTATCCCGGAAAAGTATTCCTGTGGGACTAAAATAGATATAGACTTCCAAAAACGCGATAGATGGCGTTGACTGTTCTTAGGTAAATCACGCTCACATAGCACATTATTACAATAGTTGCATGCATCTGTATGCGTATGCACTTTTTATCCTGGAAAAATCCACAGTTCCCACGGGATTTTGATAAAACCGAAATATAATATATCTACAGCTATAGGTAGATTACTATAGCAAACTTCCTTGAAAGTAGTTGAGCGGGAACGGGAGCCGGAAATCCACGATTCCCTCGGGATTTGTGAAAAACCGAAATTCACGCGAGCGAAGCCGCGGGCAGAATCTAGTATTATTATAATCCTCTAGGTATCTACCTCCCAGTAAAGGTTCCGTAGAAATCGGTTCAGCTCGAAGATTAATCCCGACAAATAGAGTGAGACAGACAAAATAGACATCGTTCAATTAATCAATATTGCTCATTTTGAACTCTAGTAGGTATAAGAGTTATTTCGATATCACAGACAGACACTTCAATTTTATTCATTAATTGTACAGATAACTAATTAAAGCGGTACATTTTTGGTCCGGCCCTCCGGTGTCCCTTGTGACGATTGGCAGCGGGCGTACGCAAACGACCCGCCGTGTTTGCTCACTCGTTCATATCCCGCCGATGTGAAATCGCTTCATATCCCATGGATAGGCTATTATGGAAAGAGCTTATTATTTAAAAATAAACTAGTTAAAGGATCGGAGTTTCTAAAATATGTTTCGTGAGTCAAAAACGGAAATGCCAGTGTTCTAAACTACAAAAACCTTTAAAAACCTCTAAAATCTCAAAAACTGAGTGAACAAAATTGGCTTTTGGTCACTAGTTTTAAACAACAACGGCGCGCTTTTTGAGTTAGTGAGGTCAAAAGTTTTTTGTATCTCGCGAGAGGAAAGTTTTTGTTTTTTATTATTTGATTCCCTCACAATGCTCAGGATTGAAATTCAGCACTCACGACAAAAAATTTCCTCGCTTATTAAAAAAAAATAATGTTATTTTCACTTCTCATTGATCTTAAAATTCTTGCTTAAATATACTTGATGTAGGCCGAGTAGGTGTTAGGGGGCCTTTAGGTCCCCCGGTGGAGGGTCTGCCTCGGCGGACGGCGCCGGCTGGGTTGCGGATGATTGCGCAAGTGTACCCGTAACCCAGCCACCAGGCGACACGGAGGAACATCGCTGGGTTTTAGTGGGTATTCTGGCCACTTCTTGGCCTGCCTGAGTCCCACACTACCTTCCGGAAGCATTGCAGTTCGCTGTAAGGCTTCCGGAGGGTGTGCGTAAATGCATTTCCCAGCGTCAAAAAAAAAAAAAAAAAAAAAAATAAAAAAAAAATAAAAAAAAAAAAAAAAAAGGCCGAGTAAAATCGCTTTTTATTTGCTTTTGTGCATCAAAATGTTCATAAGTGAACCAGAATTCTGATGCCCAGAATAAATTAAAATTTATTAGTATGGAATTTCTATAGTGCCTGTAACATTTTCCATGACTTAATAGGTACCTACGTAAAGCAAGCAAATCAATTAAGTACCTACGTATTTTTTAAAACTACTTAAAGTGTAAAATGATGGCAGCGGGACTGACTGCAGCGGGCTGGTTGTTTGTTTATTTGGCGCCAATTCTAATTTTTTTTTTCTTTTCTTACTCTCTAGAAGACTCTAGAGATATTAGACTCTAGACTAGACAGTCTAACCTACGTAGTAGAGTGGACTATTATAAGACGAAGTTTCTATAGGACTGTAAAGCCTTCTCCACACTGGTGAGCCCGTGGTATCAGCTTAATTTGATTAGCGACCGCAAGCCGTGAGTGCGCCCTTCACCGCGCGCGCCCGGACGGTAAACTTTGACTCTACTATTTTACTTTACTTGTTTAATCTCAATCAATTTGATTGTTTTAACTGATACCTACACGTCGGTGGAGATTCAAGCAAAGCATTTCGCTATCAATTCCGAGGCTTCACTGCATCACACGAGTCACTTTTAAAGCTTTTAACATTTTTCGAATTTGTGAAGAAACTACTGCAACTGAACTGACACAAACTTGGACATTTCACAGGTGTACCCATCGATGTACCTTATATAAAATATACATAGCCTCTCGTTGATAAAAACTGTGATCGTAAAATCAATCGTATTCTCAAAATGAAGTAGGTAAATTGATATTAAGTACATTATTGAAAAAAAAAATGTTCGGGAAAACTTGAAGAAAGAGACGCACTTACTATGCAATTCAATTAAAAAGAACACCAACCGTTAAATTAATTACAAGTATAAATTAAAAATTAAAAAACCCCCGAAATGCGCCATTTTGTGGTGACGGTCATTTTGGATTTACATAGTGCTATTCTACTGGTCTAGCCCTTTCATTTGATACCCATATTGAGGGAGTTATGATAAAATATGTTATCCGCCATTTTGTAGCAGCGGCCATCTAGGATCGATTTTCATCAAACATAGTTAACAACACTCTCGACTAATTCACCTTTCAAACAAAAAAAACCGAATTCAAATCGGTTCACCCGTTTGAGCGATACAGGGAAACAGACAGACACACACACACACACACACATAGGTACACACACACACACACACACACACATACACACACACACACACACACATACACACACACACACACACACACACACACAGACACGTCAAACTTATAACACCCCGTCGTTTTTGCGTCGGGGGTTAAAAATGTAACGATAAACTTGTAGATAGATATGTTGTAGGTCAAACCCGATTTCAGGACAAACTAGTTTTGCCTAGGCTAAACTAGTTCTTCCTAGATATGTAACGCGATCGGATTAACTAGTAGAGCCTAGTCCAAACTAATTTTTTCTAAGTCTCATAGGATAAACCAGTTTAGCCTAGGTCAAACTAGTTGATCCTGATATAAATACGCACACTCTAGGATAAACTAGTACGGCCTAGTCTAAACCAATTTAGCTGAGTTGAAATTAATTGATCAAACATGTCAGGACTTGCACATGCGGGAGTTCCCAAATCCCCATAGAACCTATTCCCAAGACCCATGGAGGAAGGGCACATGAATAATTATATTCTAACCTAACCTAACCTAGCTTCTGAAAAAAAGAAATAATTTTGAAATCAAATAAAATGGCACTAGGCTAAACTGGTTTATCCTATGAGGCTTAGGAAAAATTAGTTTGGACTAGGCTATACTAGTAAATCCTATCACCTATAGGAAGAACTAGTTTAGCCTAGGCAAAACTAGTTTGTCCTGAAATCGGGTTCAGCCGGTAACAGATACAATACAAATAAACATGAGCTGTGCAAGAGTAACATTATAGTGACGCGTGAGGAGTTTCCTGATGTTGAAAATATCATATTTACTTAAC
Source organism: Melanargia galathea (assembly GCA_920104075.1). NCBI lineage: Eukaryota > Metazoa > Arthropoda > Insecta > Lepidoptera > Nymphalidae > Melanargia > Melanargia galathea. The sequence continues at coordinate 19,299,992 of OV049859.1, forward strand.
ATTTAATGGAATTTCAAATATAAAATATAAATTAATCTCGAGTGTGACGTCATCCCGATGGTTCGATGATATTTTTTCTATGTAAATTTACTTGTTGTTCCAATTTCTCCGAGATTACTAAAACGGATTTGCGTGATTTTTTTTTAATCGACAGGTGAGGATGTTTGCAAAATGGTCCCATACATTTTGTCGAAAAAAAGATTTAAAAAAATTTCGAAAAATCTTACATTTTGCAAACATCCTCAGCTGTCGATTAAAAAAAATTGCGCTGCGTGAAACGAAATTAGCAACTATTTCAGTTCCATAAATTTTTCAGTTTTTGAGATAATTTAATGATCCTTTCACATTTTTGTTTTATTTTACTTAAATTTTTATAATTAATTTAATAAAAATAGAAATTTCTTCTACGGTATGCGTTTACATACATACTGTACATCCTACTCCAGTGTGCTTAGTCTAAATCGGAGCACTCGAAAACGAACTCGAAAACTATTGATCGATTTCAGAGTAAAATAGACCTAAAATGGCTTGTATTAAGGTTTGAGTTCGCCAATACATTCAGCATTGTTCGAATGCTGAATGTATTGGCGAACTCAAACCTTAATACAAGCCATTTTAGGTCTATTTTACTCTGAAATCGATCAATAGTTTTCGAGTTCGTTTTCGAGTGCTCCGATTTAGACTAAGCACACAGTGCAGTATTATAAAGTGCAGCGAACAGCGAAGCCACACGAGTAGATATTATACAGAGGAAAAGCTACCTAAGAACGTCCAAAATTTATACCTATTCTGATAGGGTTGTCACCTGTTGCATGTGAAAAATTATGGGTAAAAATAAAAATAATTATTATATACTAGTATACATAATATAGCAAGATATGTAATAATGATTGGAAAAATATGTTTTTATATTATATTACTATACTAAATATAAGTTATGTAGTTACTTAGGTAGGTACTTTTAGTACTTTTAGTAGGTACCTACTAAAAGTATATTATGTAATAGCACATGCGTAGATATCCCTAGCGATAGTACCTACATACTTACTTACTTTTGTAAATTAAGTACCTAGTTACTATTAGGTATGTAGTAGGTACTTACTAAAACTAAGTGTGATAGCACATGCATAGATATCCCTAGTGACAGAACTAGATACTTTAGTAAAATGAATGAATTAAGTACCTAGTTACTTAGAAAGGTAGTAGATTATAAAACCGTAGACATTTTTATGAACAGATACTTACTAAAAATAAGTGTGATAGCACGTGCGTAGATATCCCTAGTGATAGTACCTAGAATCTAGATACTTACTTACTTTAGTAAATTGAATGATTTAAGTACCTAGTTACTTAGATTGACCCGTTAGCGCGGTTGGCAGTGACCCTGCCTTCCGCTCCAGGGTCGCGGGTTCGATTCCCGCCCCGAGTCTGGGTGTATTTATAATATGTATGTATATATACCTTTATATAAAATATATATGTCGCAAAATCAGATAGATTTTAAATAATATTCGAGTACATTGTTGTCTTTCCTGGTCTTTCCTGGTACAATCTCCTTGTCAATCATATCTCGTCAACAATATTCAATTTCGCCAAAGCTTACACCACGTAGTTATCTCGATGCCATTACCACTCTCAGTACTGTCTTACTCGCTCGAAGAAGAAATAACGAGGACGTTGCCAACTAGGAAAAAGCTTTGCTCCCAGCATTACACTCCATAAAATTTTAATAAGATCTGTACAGGAACAAATGCGACGCCACACAAGCGTATGTTCAACCACACTCGCCGCTCAATAAACAGAAAATCTTTACCAACTTGGCTAAAGTCAGCTGGACCTCAGCTGGTGTAGGTGCGTCAAGTTGGTCGTCTTTCGGAGTCGACGGTCTCTCCGCCACGTTTTCATGAGCGTCACATCTTGATGCGAAATACCCTTCGTTGTCAGTAGCTGGCAACGCGGTAGACTCGCGGGATGTTTTTGGAAATTATCCCACCGCTGCTGTCGCAAAATCAGATAGATTTTAAATAATATTCGAGTACATTGTTGTCTTTCCTGATCAATCAGTGCGCACACCCTTCGCGCAGACGTTCCCTCTCTCACAAACTGAACGTACTACTGACAGATACGACATTGACAGCTGACACAGACAACTTCACTCTAGACTCTTTACCACAGACTTATACTGCAAACTATTAACAACTTCGTGTTTATTCTAACTAGCCCTCACACGGCCATTCTGCAATTCAACGCGCTCTCGCGTTGATTCTTAACATCACATTCAGCCTATGGCACTAATAACCAAGCGCTTCAAGCATCTTTTGAATAAATAAAACAAAACTCAACAGCGCTAAACATAAGGACGACTGTACTCTGAGAGCCTAACTTGAAATTGTTTAGACTAGTTCTAATATCGAAATAATCACACAGCGTTTAAGCTTTCAGCATCGTTCACAATTTCCATACAGATTTCATTTTAATCTTACCACAAAGCGAAGTAGCTTTCAACTATTCATCCGGACAAAGCGACGAAATTTTCAATCTGTCCCTCTGACAAAGCATAACAGCTTTCAACGCTTACCTTCGACAAAGCGTAACAGCTTTCAATCGTTACCCTCGACAAAGCGTAGCAGCTTTCAATCGTTACTCTCGACAAAGCGTAGCAGCTTTCAATCGTTACCCTCGACAAAGCGTAGCAGCTTTCAATCGTTACACTCGACAAAGCGTAGCAGCTTTCAATCGTTACTCTCGACAAAGCGTAGCAGCTTTCAATCGTTACCCTCGACAAAGCGTAGCAGCTTTCAATCGTTACTCTCGACAAAGCGCACAGCTTTCAATCGTTTCCGTCGACAAAGCGCACAGCTTTCAATCGTTTCCGTCGACAAAGCGCACAGCTTTCAATCGTTTCCGTCGACAAAGCGCAGAAGCTTTCAATCATCTCCCATGACAAAGCGTAAAGGCTTTCAATCATCTCCCATGACAAAGCGTAGAGGCTTTCAATCATCTCCCATGACAAAGCGTACAGGCTTTCAATCATCTCCCATGACAAAGCGTACAGGCTTTCAATCATCTCCCATGACAAAGCGTACAGGCTTTCAATCATCTCCTCTGGAATTTACAGGATCTGAACATTCAGACAATTCTGGTAAACTAGCTGGCTGGATATTTGCGGTAATCTTTCATAGCACTGAACTATCTATCATCGGTCAAATAATAATAAACTTTCAATTCACTCTAGTTGATAGAGTTTATAGAGCAAAACTTCGATGAATGCCCGCTCGACCATTCTGGTCCGAACTAAAAACTCCAAAGTTTAAGATTTACTTAAATCGAAATCGCAAAGGGAAAATAAGATTGTTTGTTACTAATTACGTCGTCAGTAAGTGTAGACACAAGTACTTTAACATTTTTGCTAAACAGGTAACCTCCAGTAACGATCACTATCTTTCAGATACATGGTCTTTTGAATCATCACTCTTAGAAAACATCAGTGTCGTTTTAATCTACGCATGTAACTTTATTCATGCACAAACAGACTAATAAGTATGCAGTGTAGAATTATCTTTGGTTTCATAAGAATACGAAATGTACCCGTACATTATGTTTTTCTTTTAACAGCAAATTATTTGTCATCTCGTAAACGTTAAAACTGTGATTCCGAAAACTTTAGCATGAACCGCTACAGACATCATATAAGTCTATGTCCACAATGAATGAAAGTGGCTGCAAGTACCAACACTACATTTATGTTTTACGATTTGTAATCTTTGCACAAAAATGTCCGCTTTCCCGAAACCAAAGCATCAAAGTTTACTAAATTGATAAAAAGAAAACAAGTTTGTCTCACCGATGAGCCCACATAATTATTATACTTAGGCTCAGACCCCTCTCATGTGCAGCGCGATGCACCTCTGCACTCGCGCGCTACCCGAGGCGTCGCAGCGGCGCAGCAAACACACACTCTCGCCACCCGCTGATGTCGGAACTGCAACTTCATGAACTCGCGATTCGAAAGTTCACCTGTATTTTCATAATGATAAAACCAAATTCCTCATCTGCGGAAGAAACAACATGTTACTTCTATGACATTTCTCGATGTTGTCATGGACTTTCATGTCACTCTCCTTTCATGACATTCCATTTTCAGTGACTGCACCTGTACACATAAAAGGCGTGAAATATCAGAAAGATACAGTAAAAACTTCACATTTCATTAATAATAGACGCATCCCTCATATTAATAAGATGCGAATCAGCACAGCGGTTTATTAAAACATAGGCACGACGTTGACTTAACATTCACACAACCAGACAGAATAAAAGTGTTGCTATTTTCAGCAACCTTCTCCAAAGACAGCCTGCAGCCTGCACTTTAGGTAACTAAAAGACTCACCCTCGAAACAAAAATCATACACTAGTGGCCACACCAAACCAGCCACCGTTGAATCCTCCTTGAGGAGCAAGGCATTACCGTGATTTGTTTAGAATAAGGAGATTCAGATTCACGCGTCTCATCAAAATACTACGAACCTGAACATCCGTAATGCCGGCGAGTACTACCTCGATTTTGTTTGACTCACCCCAGCCGATTCAATATACATTGTAACCTGATCACTCTTGTACTCCACCATATCACGAAATAGGTCGTGGAAACAAGCAAACTGTCGGTTGAGCCGCTCCTTCAGCTCTTTTCAAGTCTTGCATAACGGATATGAGCACGCTGCCCACTTTTTCGCACGTGCTTGTAGGCGAGTAAATGCGGCATTTCTAATTTCATAATCCATCCACGAGTTGTTTTTCATGTGATTTTCAAACTCCTCGCACTCCGATACTCATTCGGATCGAACGGCAGTACATAAATCCCGCTCGACTTTAGCTTTCTTGATTCAATCGCGCCCGTAAGTTTATGTTTTCATATGATCTCTTTGTTTAGAAATAAGGTTTTACATTTTATAATGTTACATAAGACATTGTCATTCCATTGACATCTGCACGTCTGTTTATTATTATGTCTTATTTTGTTGAATAAAGCAAATATTCCTTTTGGTTCTATCTTTGTTACGTATCAATTTATTCAGCAAAATAATTTCTTGTTTCACCGATAATAATTATGCCTTAGCTAATGATGTTCTTAGGTACAATCTCCTTGTCAATCATATCTCGTCAACAATATTCAATTTCGCCAAAGCTTACACCACGTAGTTATCTCGATGCCATTACCACTCTCAGTACTGTCTTACTCGCTCGAAGAAGAAATAACGAGGACGTTGCCAACTAGGAAAAAGCTTTGCTCCCAGCATTACACTCCATAAAATTTTAATAAGATCTGTACAGGAACAAATGCGACGCCACACAAGCGTATGTTCAACCACACTCGCCGCTCAATAAACAGAAAATCTTTACCAACTTGGCTAAAGTCAGCTGGACCTCAGCTGGTGTAGGTGCGTCAAGTTGGTCGTCTTTCGGAGTCGACGGTCTCTCCGCCACGTTTTCATGAGCGTCACATCTTGATGCGAAATACCCTTCGTTGTCAGTAGCTGGCAACGCGGTAGACTCGCGGGATGTTTTTGGAAATTATCCCACCGCTGCTGTCGCAAAATCAGATAGATTTTAAATAATATTCGAGTACATTGTTGTCTTTCCTGATCAATCAGTGCGCACACCCTTCGCGCAGACGTTCCCTCTCTCACAAACTGAACGTACTACTGACAGATACGACATTGACAGCTGACACAGACAACTTCACTCTAGACTCTTTACCACAGACTTATACTGCAAACTATTAACAACTTCGTGTTTATTCTAACTAGCCCTCACATATATATGTAAATATGTCTATCAGTTGGCTATTACCTATAACACAGGCATGAAGTTGCCTACTTTAGGAATAGACGGCCGTGTGTGTATGTGTGAGTATTTAATTATTTATTTAGATAGGTACCTTAGATAGGCCCATCCCGATGGCCCGTTGCATAGAGGATCTATAACACATTTTAACTTACAACCCGTTTACTAAAAGATAGGACCTCGCTGACAAGTTGCTTTGACTCGCTCGCTCGCAAGACAATACTAACACAGCATACCCAGAGTTTTTCACAAACATTTAAGTTTCATACAATACCTAAATATTCTTAATGATGCTTTTTTGCACACCGTACCCATGCGTCGTAGTGACGTCATCGACGCCAGGTCCAATCTTTTAGTAAACGGGTTGTACCTGGCAATGTTATTACTCAATTATATTCAGTAGAATCTGCTTTCCGAACCAGTAGTAGAGTCTTGACATAGTATCATAAGTGGCACATACTATCCTACAATAAATAAATTCATGTCATTTCAATTCATTTCATTTCATTAATTTTATTGTATAGATATGTAAAGGTAGGTATACTTACTTCACTTGATCTCTAGGGTACACAAAAAAAGAGATTGGAAAAGTGCGCACGACCCACAGCCCTGTCGTTTGTTTACCAACTGTCCTACCAGTGGAGTGTGAGTGGAGCGTACGTAAACCGTTCGTGAGAACTCGTGTGTGCGTGAGCGGTGCTATGTGTGAGTGTACTTACAGCGGGCCGCTTGTAGGTAGCTTTTTCTCTGTATAATATCTACTCGTGTGGCGAAGCTACTATAGTCCTTCTCTATGAGCGAAGCTTTTCCAATTTCCTAGAATAAAAATCTAATCATTTGCTACTTACAGCGCCATCTAGTACGAAACCAACGAATACGAAACAAACGAGTAAAGGCGAATACGAAACCATCGCCTACGAATCAAGTTGTACATCAACCTTGTTAATTTTTAACTATGTCAATAGATGGCAGTAAAGAAGACTTCACATTTATTATTTATTTGACACTAGATGTCGCTATGTGTTTTTAAATGCCTGAAAAATTAATGTAAGCTTCGAAATGGCTTCGAAATAATAAATAAATAAAATAGACATGAAAAACAATAAAAAATTATAATATTAATTATTTCGCTTCCCTAGTAAAATAAAGTATAAAAATTCGTTTATTATTCATTTGAAATCTTTAATTAGTACACTGAGATCGGTATTGGGTTTTTTAGGGTTCCGCATCGATATAAAGTGTCTGTCTATTTGTCTGTCTGTCCGTCCGTATTATATTTATTATTATTTGGAAATACCTACCTGTGATTAGACTTTAAACTTTAAAGGTATGAAACAATTAACTACTGAGTCCATAATAGGTAGGTACGTAGGTATAATGAAAACAAAAACAATCCAAAATCAGTGTTGGATTGATTAATTAAGCAAAATAAAATGTTATCGAGAAGACTACCCAAGACGAAGCCTTCTATGGACACAATCCCTGTAATTATACTGAAACTGGATAACTGATGTATATTATACGTAAGTCCCTACTTTAGGCAAGGGCGTAGCCAGGATTTGCTCAGTGCGATCCAGCTGCCAGACAAATTAATAATAATAGGTAAGTAGGTAATTCTGATCTAGACAATGAAGAGATTGCGCAGGCTTTGCAATGCGAAATTACAAGTCTTTCTAATCATATTTGCGTAAATAATAAAGATACCACTATCATAACTCAAAACATCAGGAGTATTTACTCTAATTTTGATGACTTGCAAGTGAATTTGACCCAGCAAAATTTTGAACCTGATGTTTTGATTTTAACGGAATGCTGGCGCAGACAGGACAAACCTGTACCACAACTGGAACAGGTCTTATGAATCTACCTTGCACTTAAACAAGAGTGATGGAGTAGTTGCCTATATTAAAAATTCAATTAATGTCAACGAAGGAAATTCAGCTAGCACACGCATCATGCTTACAACTAACTACAAACAACAATATTATTTTAGGTATATATCGCTCACCATCCTTACTAATATTATAAATGCGAAAGTAACTCTGTCTGTCTGTCTGTCTGTCACGCTTTCACGCCAAAACTACTGAACCGATTTGAATGAAATTTGGTACACAGATACTCTAGAGCCTGAGAAAGGACATAGGCTACTTTTTGATGCGAAAAAGGGCTGTAAAGGTTTAAAAAGGGGGTTGAAATGTTGTATGGAAGTATCGTCATTTTAAAGCTAAAAGTGAAATTTGTGAAAAATCTAAATTCACGCGGGCGAAGCCGCGGGCAGAAGCTAGTCTAATAATAATGCTGATAGTTTCATTGAGTCTCTTAATTTGCACTTGGAACAAATTAAATCGTGTAATAATATAACCATAACTGGTGACATAAATATAAACATTATTCCAAAACCTATGGAACATGCCTATGACCGCAATAATAGAATTAACTACCTAAACATGATATCTCTTCATGGGTTACTTCCAGGACATTCACTACCAACCAGGGATGATAATTGCCTTGACCACTTTCTAAAAATAGATAGGGCTAAATTTAATGCATCTATAGCAGCTGTTCTCAACACTACCATTACTGATCATCGTATCATACTTTTACACGTAGCCAATATTAATTACGGATCAAAATGCCCAAAAATTAAGACAAAAACAGATTTTAATGAAGCACTTAAAAGTCTTGCTACTAAAAATATTTCATTATTGTTTCATTGTGATAATCCGGAAATAATAATTGAAGAATTAACTAATAACATAAAGGATTCTCTAAATAAAAATACAAGAACTATACAGTTTATTCCAAACAGCTGTAGGCGCGTAATTAAACCTTGGATAACTCCAGGAATTTTGCGCTGCATAAGACATAGAAATAAATTGCAGAAAAATGTTCTTTCTGATCCCACTAACGAACTTTTGAGGAGTACTTACAAAAGATATCGTAACTATTGCAATAACTTGATTAATAAAAATTAAAACGCAAATTTGAAAAAGAACAGTTGGCTAATTCGACAAAAAATTATAAAGTTCTTTGGAAAAATATTAAAAGTTTTACTTTTCTAGGCAACTCTAACTCTAATAATTCAGATCTCTTGAGTTGTAAGTCCTCACCTACTGAGTCTATTAATCATGTTAATACTTTCTTCGCTAGAATAGGATAAAAATTGGGGGGTAAGGGAGCGCAGGGGGGTAAGGGAGCGCACCTTCAACCTAGCACTCCAACAGTCAACCTCACCTGCACGCAGGGACTGAATAACCGGAATTTAATGGTAGTTTTATTTAGCGGTAATGGGCCTACCCTTTTAATAAAAGTACCGAATTGTTTAAATACCTATAATTTCGGTACCGCTTCATTTCGGTACCTCTTTATTTCTGTACCTTTATATTTCAGTTTACCGGTACCGAAATAAAATTTCGGTACCGAAATAAAATTTCGGTACCGAAATTTTATATCGATATTTTTATCTAATAAGGCTTTACTTTGATGTGCCGTTGAATGAATCCCACCACTTTGGCATTCTATATTCTTTAATATTCTTATTTTTAGATTAAAACTAGCATTTGGAATTTCTTAAAATCCTTACGTTTTAACAAACACTGGAACCGACGGGAAGCGGGGGACGCGCGGCGCGCGGCACGTGGTCAAATTCTTCACCCCCGCGCGCGCACCTTTTCGTATTTTTTCGGTACCGAAATCGCAAACCGGTTAAATAAAGGTATCTTTTATAAAGGTTGAGATTTTGGTACCTATTTTGTACCGGTATGATAACGGTGGTATGTACCGGTATGCTCTACCGCTTTCAGTCCCTGCCTGCACGTGGTATCCCCTGATGGCTGACTAACGAGGCTCTGGCGACCGACCAATGGTGGTATAACCATTACAAAAACAGCTAGTCTTGAACAAATGGCACAGACCGGCGTCGGGCAGCAGCGACACCGGCGTAACAAGTCTAGCACTGCGATCGCCAACCCGCCTGCCCAGCGTGGTGATTAGGGCACAAACCTTATGAGTAGCGCAAGCTCGATAGCCTCCACGCTGCCTCCCGTAGTGTCGGTCTCCGGATGAACTTGGACAAGACCAAGGTTATGTTGAATGACCTGGTCGCTCCGAGACCTATAACTGTCGATGGATTTATTCTCGAAGCTGTCGAGGAATATACATACCTTGGACAAATTTTTCAGTTGGGTAAAAACAGCTTCAAGAAGGAGATCGACAGGAGGATACAGCTAGGCTGGGCAGCATTCGGAAAACTTCGTCGAGTCTTTTCGTCACCCATACCACAATGCTTGAAGACAAAAGTTTTCGATCAGTGCGTCCTACCGGTAATGACCTACGGTGCCGAGACGTGGACTCTGACAACGAGGCTAGTCCACCGACTCCAAGTCACTCAACGTGCTATGGAAAGAGCTATGCTCGGAGTTTCTTTGAGGGATAGAATCCGAAACGAAGTAATTCGCCAAAGAACCAAAGTGACCGACATAGCTCTCAAGGCTAGCACGTTGAAGTGGCAGTGGGCTGGCCACGTATGTCGGAGGAACGATGGGCGATGGAGCCGAAAAGTCCTCGAGTGGAGACCACGCCTTGGCAAGAGGAGTGTAGGGCGCCCCCCAGCAAGGTGGAGCGACGATATCCGGAGGGTGGCTGGCATCGATTGGATGCGAACAGCCGAGGATAGAGCGGGTTGGCGCTGCTTAAAAGAGGCCTATGTCTAACAGTGGATGCACATTGGCTGATGATGATGATGACCGATTTCATTCTTTTTTTGTTAGAAAGGAGATACTTTAAAGATTACCAACTAATCTCTGAAAGGTTGGATCGATTTTGGTGGAACTTTTACTGGCGGATGTTTACATTTTGATCTACGTAAATATCCGCCACTGAACTTTTAACAGTTTTTAGCAAGGTATGAGCTCAAAGGAGCTCAGGGAAAACAAAATGATTCCCACGAGATTTTCAAAAACCAATATCCACGCGAACGAAGTCGCGGGTATCCGCTTGTAAATAATAAGCGGGAATGCAAGCAAGACTACGTGTATTAGTGGTATCGACTAATCGCAGACCAGTAAAATATTATTAATAGTTTATTTCTCTGTGCGACTAGCATTCAAAATAATAGTTAACACATTAATTTATAGAAGTTTTATAGCAAGTGCGTTAGTCCGTGCGCAACTATCAGTTCATGACCGTAAACGGGTTGCCAACAAACATGTTTTCAAGTTAACCTTAACTTCATTATAATATACTTTTAATCTGTATGACGCCAGTGGGTGTGTCGCTTATATGACATTATAAATCCACTAAAATAAGACGGCATAGTAGATAAAATTGCAAACAATATTATTTATGTTGCTATCTATGAAACCGTATGCCTCCCAGTAAGTAGCAACAACATATCAGTTTGAACCCGCACCCCTTTAATCACGGGCCGAATGCTGTAAATAACTACGCCACGGCCTTTTGAATTTCGTGTACTTTATAATTTGGACTGTAACTAACCTAACTGAAACAGATGGACGAAAGATCTCAAGCGAGTTGCTAGCAGCCGCTGGACCCAAGCGGTACAGATTGTGTTCTATGAAGGTACTTGCAAGAGATCTATGTCCAGTTTTTAACCCCTGACGCAAAAACGACGGGGTGTTATAAGTTTGACGTGTGTGTGTGTGTGTGTGTAACTTTGTACATAAATACATGGAAACTCAGAAACTTCGTAAAAAAATAAAAAATAAATTTATATTTCGGCCTTTCGGGTTAAACGTAGAAGATGTCTACAGGATCTAGGTGGTTGTGTTCACAACAGTATCAACTTGTGACCCCCATAACATTAAGAACTACTCCAGTTAATATTCAATTTATAATCACATAATTATATTCACGTATGTAGGTTGATATGTAGGTTCATACCAACCTACAAAGGAATATTGAAATTATTTCCACAGTAATGATTTATTTATTATAGTACTTAATTCGAGTAAGTATTAATTATTCTACTTACGTCCGAATATTAAAATATAAACAAAACGATCGATAGGTATTCGGTACCGATTTGCATACAATGCAAACTTGGGAATGTATTCATGATCTTTCACCTTAATTACCTACCTACCCACTAGCTGAAAGAAAGCTTTCAATAATAACGTAGGTAGGTACTAGGTATAGTAACAATTCTGGTTAATTTTCCTTTGTTTATTCTGACCACAATTCACCTATTACCTATTTCTATAAGATACATGGGTAGGTTGGTACCACGGAAGAGAGAGTCTTTATTCATTTTATCTATGGTCTTATTCATTTTATCTATGGTTGGTACCACGGAAGATTCATTTTATCTATGGTTGGTACCTACTGATCTATCAATGTATCAATCTAGGTTTCGTTTTCTGTATTTAGGACGGTCGTTACTTATTGATGGCGAGACAAGGAACAAGTTGGATTGAGAGAATAACATAGGTAGGTACTAGGTGATGATCATGATGACACCCCTGATCGGTTTCTACGAGACATCGTACCGAAACGTTAAATCACTTGGTGGTACGGATGGAATGTGGCACGGCTTTGCCGAGTGGTAACTAGCCACGGCTCTAATAATATCTACTCGTGTGGCTCTAACCTCCCAAACTGTCATTGCCGGGAATCAAACCTGGGACCTCCCAGTTATAAGACCACATTTTACAAAATCTCCTTTGTTACCTACCTATTTCTTTTTTTTTTTGTTAATTTCTATGTTCCCAAAGGGTTAAAACGGAGCCCTATTAATGTCACTTTGCTGTCTGTCTGTCCGTCTGTCCGCCGGTCACAGAACTAGCTCGTAGACGAAATGAGTTACAAACCTGAAATTTTGGTATTTGATATATTGAACGTTGACCCAAAACCAAGTATTGAATTAGAAATTTAATTAAATTATTTTTCAGGTACCCTAGCTTGTGGGGTATCATTGTTTAACTTTAGAGCTCATTGAGAAGAATACGAATATTATATGTATATTTTTAATATTTGCTTAAAAAATAGGGAAATGGTTTTGGCCATCAAATTTACTCAATTTTAAACCATTTTTGTGACGGGGGCTATCTCAAAAACTAAACCAGTTAGAAATATCAAATTTCGATATATTATGTACCATAATACTCTATTTAAACAACAAATACTAAAAACAACGATTCATAAAATAGTTTGTACTAAGCTGCCTGTGACCAAAACAAACGAACATTTTTTTGGGTTTTTGATTCATGGTACTATTGTGATGTCTAGCTCGGAAATGAAATATTTATTACACCCAAAATATTATATTATTGTTCATAATAATGTACGGAACCCTAAAAGAGCGAGGCCCAACTCGCACTTGGCCGGTTTTTCAGAATAGTTTTGCAAAAAGTTTTAGAATTGGCGCCGCTGAAATACCAATGAATTGAAGGAATGATTTCAAACAGCCAATGAGAGAGTCAGCATGTGGTGTGACTTCGTGGGACGCACCCAGGCTATGACCGCGATTATCTTGATAAATTCAACTTTCATGAGAGAAACACGTTACAAAACAAAGTTATGATATGAATTTCTTATACAGACGAACGTTGTAAATACATAACAATCAATGGAATATAATAATTGCTTAGGCATACTGTATAATAATGATAAAATAATTCAGAGCTCGCTTCACCCCGCATCGTATGATCCAGTCATATAAATACGCGAGGACGCTCCCCACTTCTCGCCAAACGTCAAATCTCGTGTTCGCGTGCGGTCGTTCGTGCTCTGTGAAAAAGAAAATTTAAAAATCAGTTCGCGTCGTTTCGTAAGCTCTTATTAACGTCAATTATAAATTGCAAGTGAATAATTTAGGGCGTGTGTGTTCTGTGATATTTAAGATAGTTAAATAATACAGAAGATGTCTTTCAACACTGACATATCGACCAAATTGGAGAACAGCAGGTTAGTACAAAAACCAAGTGACTAATGGATGCTTCGGTCCTCCATGGGCATGAGTTGAGGCCTGAGTCCCGATCTAGTTATACCCATATTTTTCGTAGTCTGGTCCCTAGTAAAGTTCGAATATTTCTAGAAGAAAAGTAAGATTTAACTCGTACAGGTTGACGAAATCTTGAATTCCTTTCACATTAACAGTAGGTATATATGCATCGTATAAAATGTCGCAACCTCTGCATCATGTTGACTGGCTAGAGTTGTGTTTGTGGTGTACTCGAACGATGTCGATGGTTTTTTTTCTGTTAGCTCCACTTTGTCTTGAACGAGGTTATCCTGCATTGGGACGGCTTTAATGGGCGTGCGCAGAACCTGACTCACGTAACGTCCATCATTGGAAACTTGATTCTTTTTTCAAAACTGCTTTTTAAGTTTTAATACATTTCACTGTGAGTTACGTGAAACCATGATTAGTTTAAAGATCACTGTAAATTGATGCTGCGCTTTTCTTTGCCAAACGTAATGATAAGGGTTTAAAGTTTAAAGTGAACTTATTTCGTGCAACTCACGGTGAGTCCCTAAAACATTACAAGTCTAAAAATGATAAATCTACTATCAATAGTTCAAATTATGAAGAATTCCTTTTATACCCATTAAGTAGTTTAATTGGGATTTGTGGAGTAAGATAAGATTAAACTAATTGGGTTCTTTATTCCATTTGGGTGAATAATTGTAACTGATTATTACTTAAGTAATTTACATTTAACTATATACATGTAACATAGTTCCTACTATGTGGTATTTGTACAAATTCACAAAAGTTGATCCTACATAGATATGTCTTTTACTTAATTAACACTATGTTCAATACCTAATGGCTAATGCTTTATATTATTATGTAATATTGGATTTATAATCCAACCCAGTGAAGAAATTAACCTCAGGGTCAAATAACTTACTTATACTTGACCCTAAAGCACAACAATTGACTGCTTCAGACCTTATATGTTTACATTTTTATGCATAAATCAAAGTAATGCAACTGTGTAAACAAAGTAACTTACCTAGTAATAGTAAGTAATGTATCGAAAATCTTCATTGTCCTAGTGTAAAAGAAGTTTCTGGTTGAAAGGCTGCTTATTTTTTCAGTTAATTTTGACAAGCTTACAATATTCTTTAATTACATTGAGAAAATTAAATTTGACCTTTCTTGGCTGACATAAACACTTATCATCATCTTCTGGTCCTTATTCCATGTTATGTGGGGTCTCCACAACATATCTTCTTCCGCTCACTTCTATTATGTGTATTATCAACGCATCATTTACCCCTTTTACAAGCATATCCTCTTTCACACACTCCATCCATCTTTTCTTTAGTCTTCCTATACACTTAATGTACCACTAAAACTGGAATTTCTAATGAATATCATTTTTATCCTAGTAACAAAGATCTTTAATAATGTAGAAACTCTACTGTGTAACAAGCACCATACATTATTTTTATAAACTATAACTATATTTTACTATCAAAATTGTATGGCAGTGGTGCAAAAGCCTTGATCTGAAACCGTGTAATGTATGCTGCCTTTATATAACTTGCAAATTACACAAATGTATGCAAGGCCGCCTTGAGATTAAATTCTATATAGGTGCTGATATTATATTTTAATAAAATATGTCCTCTATCATTTCTTTTAAATCAAACGCTTCTTACATGCATGATAAAATGTATGGTATAAATAATTAACTTGTTGTTAAGTTTTAACAATTATTATCCATACATTCAAAATCATTTTTTGCACAATCCTTAGTTTCACAGCTGTATTAAATCTTGCAAATAGTGGGGAATTTGAAGCCTCTAAACACAGCAAACACACTTGTGTTTGGATTCCTTGTTATAATATTCAAAACAAAGTTTATATTAAAACTAGCGGTCCGCCCCGGCTTCGCCCGTGGTACATAATATATAGCCTATAGCACTCAGGAATCACTATATATCCAACGGTGAAAGAATTTTTTGAAATCGGTCCAGTAGTTCCTGAAATTAGCGCGTTCAAACAAACAAACTCTTCAGCTTTATAATATTAGTATAGATATGTAGGTACATATTGCATCAATATTATCATCTTTTAGTTACTTATAGTTTTGTATTACACTTACAGATATTATACTTATTGTAATATCAAACTTTATATTTTTGGTAGGAAGTGTTCACATAATAGTAGTTCTTATCAAACTAATGTTTTCCTGACTGGCTCTGCAGGAGAACAAATTGGTTTTAGTTATTATTATATCAATTATATCAATTCAATTACAATTCTCAATTTGGTTTATTTCTTAAAAGGTGTTTGGTGCATACTGTATACACAGGATGCTTATATTTTCCCAAAGATTGTATAGTACAGTCCATTTTAGGATTTGGAGATTTAATGAGTATTAAGACAACTAGGTAGGTATATTACGATTACCCAAACCTAAAAATTACAATATACAATAAATTCGTTTTATAGTAGAATAGAATACAGAATACTCTATTAATTAATGAAAATTCATGTGTTTTTGTAGCGCTCTTTTTATAATTTTTTTTGTTGGTTAACTTGAAAATTGTAACTTCAAAATACACAGGGGTTTGATGATTCATAGAAATTTATCTTTTATCAATAGATATAGTTATCAAAGCAGCAACACCCAATTTGTAAAACAGTTTGACCTTGACTCCCCCAATGTCAATTGATATTGGTATTTTGCCTAACATGCAAAATTGAATCCTATTGAATGATACAAGACTTTTTGTACTTGTACTGAGTTAATACTGTGACCAGTGACCTATCCATATAAACAACTAGTGTTGCGCTCGGTGCGCGAGCTGCAAGCAGCTCGCGTGCCTTGTAGTCTCTTCAATATTCGTAAAATAAAGAAATGGGAGGCCATACCAAATACCAGAATTAATAGTCTCTTGAAAGATAGAAAGAAATATTGGTATCACGTTTCGTATCTTTTCTGAAAGGACACTAATCAGTTCTATGCATGCGTTTAGTGGAAAAAAAGGATCTATACAAAAATGTTCTGGAGAGCCACTTGAAAATTAAAAAGAAATTTTGTATGGACACGAATTTTTTTGTTCCGTAGCTATCTTTTTTTTACTGGCTCACCAAAGGGCCTAAGGTTTTGAACATTTTTAGTTTCAGGACCATGCCTCTATGATTGATCGTTTTTGAGGGCCGTTAGGATACTCTGGTAATTTTTCCACATTCACTACGTTTTGTGATTTTTGTGAAAAAAATCTTTAAGTTCTATTTATAAGTGCAGTAGGGGGAAAATTTTTCATACAAAGATGTCTAAGAGAGCCTCTTGAAAAGAACCCAAAAAATTTGTATGGAGAAAATTTTTTTTTGTTCAGCGACCATCTTTTTTTTACCGGTTTACCCAATGGCCCAAGGTCTTTAATAACATTTGTTTGGGACCATGTCTGTATGATTGGTAGTTTTGGAGGACCCATGAGGTACTCTGGTAAATTTTCCACATTCATGACGTTTCATAATTTTCCTGAAGGAAGACCCATAAGTTCTACGCACATAAATAGTGAAAGGAAAAAAGTCCCATACAAAATTGTTCTGGAGAGCCTCTTGAAAAGAACCCAAAAATTTGTATGGAGAAAATTTTTTTTTTGTTCGGCGGCCATCTTTTTTTTACCGGTTCACCCAATGGCCCAAGGTCTTTAATAACATTTGTTTGGGACCATGTCTGTATGACTGGTAGTTTTGGAGGACCCATGAGGTTCTCTGGTAAATATTCCACATTCATAACGTTTAGTATTTTTCCTGAAAGCACATTCATGAGCTCTATGCATGCGCTTAGTGAGGTAAAAAAAGTTCTATACAAAAATGTTCTGGAGAGCCTCTTGAAAATTAAAAAAAAAATTTGTATGGACGCGAAAAATTTTTTTGTTCGGTGCCTATCTTTTTTTTACTGGCTCACCAAAGGGCCCAAGGTTTTGAACATTTTCAGTTTCAGGACCATGTCTCTACGACTGATAGTTTTTGAGAGCCTTTGGGGTACTCTGGTAAATTTTCCACATTCATGACGTTTCATATTTTTCCTGAAGGAAGACCCATAAGTTCTACGCATATAAATAGTGAGGCGAAAAAAGTTCCATACAAAATTGTTCTGGAGAGCCTCTTGAAAATTAGCAAAATTTTTGTATGGAGACGAAATTTTTTTTGTTTGGTGGCCATATTTTTTTCACCGGTTCACCCAATGGCCCAAGGTTTTGAACATTTTTTGTTTCGGGACGGTACCTTTCCGACTGATAGTTTTCGAGATCCCTTAGGGCACCCTAGTCAGTTTTCCACGTTCAGCTCTCTCTATAATTTTGTAGACCTTATATTTTTGAATTTTACACACATGAAAATTATGGTGAAAAAGTCCCATACAAAATTGTTCAGGAGAGGTGATCAGTACCTGACTTCAAGTAGCTTTATATATATAACAAAGCCTATTCTTTATTGTATCATCAAAGCTCTTAGCTTTTAGCTCATGGCCCTGGGTGAGCCTTAGCTTAGCAATTAATAAACAACAAAGCACTAGCCTATTCTTTATTGGATCATCATCATCAAAGCTCTTAGCTTTTAGCTCATGGCCCTGGGTGAGCCTTAGCTTAGCAATTAATAAACAACAAAGCACTAGCCTATTCTTTATTGGATCATCATCAAAGCTCTTATTAGCTTAGCTCATGGCCCTGGGTGAGCCTTAACTTGATAAAGCAAACTTCTCAGAGCTGGTCAGTAGTAGCTTCTAATTAATAAAGTAATCCATCCTAGTCTTTAGGTCTTTATTGGATTTTTTTTATTTTTATTTAACTACAAGTTAACCCTTGACTGCAATCTCACCTGATGGTAAGTGATGATGCAGTCTAAGATGGAAGCGGGCTAACTTGGAAGAGTACCGGAACGCTAAGTCGCTTGGCGGCACGGCTTTGCCGGTAGGGTGGTAACCAGCCACGGCTTAAGCCTCCCACCAGACCAGACCAGAGACAATTTAGAAATTATAAAATCCCAAATTGCCCCTGCCGGGAATCGAACCCGGGACCTGCCACTTATAAGACCATAGCGCTCACCACTGCGCCAGGGAGGTCGTCAAATTCTCCAAACTAATTGTTTGCTGTCCAGTTTAATTGTTTGGAAGTTCTTGTGCCTGCCATAAATTGTATATCAATTCAGCCCATCTCAAGATATTATTAGGTACTGTCTAAAAGTCAAAGTCATACAAATCTTGGCGTCATTAAGTTCAGAAATCTATTGGAGTTGGAGGAATAAATGAATTCCTTTTTTTCTTAATTACTATCTAACTGAAATAATCATAATTTAGAGTTAAAATCAATTTTCCTTATAAATAATTTATTCACTATTAATTGTTGCTTGTTGATGATTTAATAGTAAATAATACTGTTGTCTTTATCTTATCATCATTATGTTAGCTCATTGTTGCAACATCTGCAATTGAGGTCTAATACAGTCTCAATAAGAACTAGTTCTTAATTAGTACTAAATTGATACACCTGCTTATAAAGAAGTACTCAGTTTTTTCTCTAGTTCCTTTGTTTCCAGCTTTACTTTCTGTATGTAAATCGTTGGTGCTACTAAAAATAACTAAATGCAGCAGTTTTATTTTTTTTATAATCTAAGGGAAGGCCAATGCTGATGTTACCCCTTTGTGAAGATGAATGTTTGATTATTGACTTACAACTCTATTCATGGATCCACTTTTATGGTTTCCCTACTTTCCTTAATTAATTGATGAATATTCGGGAAACCATAAACAATCTTGGCGTTAGCTTGGTGTTTTTTGAATTAGTTTGTGTACTTACCACATATCTAATGTGACAATCCTTATGTATGCGTTAAGTTATGTTAACTATTAAAGTGGCAGAGTATGGTACCTTGTTGTATTTAAAGTCTAAAAGCAAAGCCTCTATTCCTATATTTCATTGGTGATTACAATCGTTTTTAACCCCCGACGCAAAAACGACGGGGTGTTATAAGTTTGACGTGTCTGTGTGTGTGTGTGTGTGTGTGTGTGTGTGTGTGTGTGTGTGTGTGTGTGTGTGTGTGTGTGTGTGTGTGTGTGTGTGTGTGTGTGTGTGTGTGTGTGTGTGTGTCTGTCTGTTCCCCTGTGGCGCTCAAACGGGTGGACCGATTTGAATGCGGTTTTTTTTGTTTAAAAGGTGATTTAGTCGAGAGTGTTGTTAGCTATGTTTGATGAAAATCGGTCCAAGATGGCCGCCGCTACAAAATGGCGGATTACATATTTTTTCACAACTCCCTTAATATGGGTATCAAATGAAAGGGCTTGACTAGTAGAATAGCACTATTGCAAATCCAAGATGGCCACCGCCATAAAATGGCGAAAGTCGGGGGTTTTTTAAATTTTCAATTTACACTTGTTATTAGTCAGTGAGATTTCTTCTTACAGCGCTAACTTATATATTATATCTCTTCTCAGCATTTTGCGCATCAGATGCCACAAATTAAGCTTCCCTATTAGTTGCCATTTCCAACTTTCCCTGTCGTTGAAACTATATACATTAGTATGTATATAATTTCTACATAAGTACACATATACAATATTCCGGGATTGTGTGAATGTTTTTCTAAATTTCACTCTCCATTGTTACAGGAACAGCCTGAAGAAAATCGCACGAAATGACAACACTGAGTTCTCCAAACAGAGTGTCCTAAACGACATGGAGAAGTTCGTCAAGACGGTTAACACCATGGACGAGACGGTGCTGGTGCCCAGCCGTCTGATGAACCTCGAGCAGGAGGGTGATGATGACCCGTTCAGCTTGTTCGCCATGCTGAACGACTTGAAGACTGAACTGCTGTGGGCTGGCGAGCCGGAGGAGCAAGTGGAGCGCGGGAGGCGCATATGCGACATAAGCGACACGGAGAGTGACGCGTCGAGCGCTGCGGGCGATTCCGGGATAGATGGCGAGGACGAGAGGGAGTCCGCTGCGAGGTCCGCCGCCGCCTGCCGACGCCACCTCCGAGGGCTCCGCCACTGCCTGCGCCACCTCACCGCCGCCGCCGCCCAGCTCACGAGATCTTATCAAGAAGAAGTAGGCGCGCCCGTGTAAACCCCGAAACGCTTTTCGCCCTGTGATCGATGCCTCCTGCACGTTGTACATATAGGATAAGCGGCCCGCGCTGTAAATATAGGTTATAGGGCTGGGGCGTGTATGGGAATCTCAGTAAGTTATGTGGTTATTATTTAAAATAAAAATTAATTTTTGATTATTCCTATTGGTTTCATTTTGTTGTTCTTCATTAATGTTAGTACGAGTTTATGCGTCTCGAGAACGTTGGTAGATTTCGAGTGTCGAAACAGTATAACGTCGAGGCAAAATGAACCTAGTGGACGTCGATTTAAGGCTCAAGTTTGTGTATACAGCCACCTTATATTTTGATGCTCGTCGTTTGTAGAGATGTGCAAACTCGTACTATAAGGGACCTTTCAGACAGACCGGCGCGGAGAGCGTCGGAGAGCATTTTTTTTTTCACACAGACCGGCCGTTCAAATTTGCTCTGCTCTCCGCGCCGGTCTGTGTGAACGGACACACGGATGTGCTCGGAGCCGAGCGTACGCTCTTGGGCCGGACGGCAGAGCATATTCGGCCTACGGTCGGCAGCGCGAGCATGAAAGAGCACGCGAACGGAGCCGGTCGGATGCTCGAGCGCGAAAGGGCACGGGCATGGAGCAGCCGACCGGCTCGACGAGTAGCCGACCGGCTGCTCTCATATATTTCACACAGAGCGTATTGGGAGCATGCTCGAGCATCCTCTTATCATAAAAGAGTTAACATGTAAAAATAAAGCCTATTTCAATGTCTTAAGATTCTATTTTAAATGCGATTAAAATTTGCTCTGCTCTCCGCGCCGGTCTGTCTGAAAGGTCCCTAAGGATCAGTTCTATACCTAATGCTGGCCTGTTTCAAATAGGATTACCTTGATAGCTCCTGCTAAACTTCCCTCACAAGACGCACAATATGCAAATAATATTGATAAGAATGAAGTTGTGAGTGAAAGTTAATCCTTAGCAAGAGCTTTCATGGTAAGCTATTGGCATTTGGACGAGCCGCATTTCTTTGAAGTTTAATAAGGCGAGACATGAATTGATGACATTTTGAATACTGAAATCCAAAATTGATCTGCCTGTTTATCTGCTGTTCTCACAGTCGAACTCGTTCAAAATCCGAATCGATCTTGATATTTGGGCACAATGATAGTTTGCATCCTAGAGACGGACATAGATAGTTTTATCCCGGAAAATCAAAGATCTCACGAGTTTAAAAAACTTAAATCTAAGCTGATTGTGCCAGTTTCTACGGAATAAATCACGCATGTTAATTCTGCGACCAGCTTAAATGTATGGTTTCACAACTGTTGACTTCAAAGAAACAAACCAGTTTGGCTAGGTCATAACTATTGAGGATAATATGCTATTATGCATTTAGAAATTATTGATAGGCAGAGTTATACCTACCTAGAGATTGATAATATTAGTAAGGATTTTTTCAGTTTGAAAACCTTTATGATTGTGAGTTAATAGAACGTCCGATGGCAGAGCGGCGAGATGGAACGAGTCCAACGCAGCTTCGAGAACTTGTAATAAAATAAACTGTATGGTATGAATAACATCCATCGATGTAAATACACCGCAAATCACGCGATGTACTTTGACGTACTCCAGGTACTTCATACATTTGTAACTACATAGGTACGTCACAAATCGCACTAAATACCTAATTGGGCCTCGTCGTAAGAAGACTCGAGATTCGCTCAGTGGACGATCGATGGAGAGAGATGCTGGGTTATTCTGTAACTTAGTTAGCAACTGAAAATAGTTGCCAACGAATTAGTTTGATATACATTGCTGCTTTACTGTGGGAAATATAAAGTGTTTTCATAATTTTACATAGTAAAGCAGCAATGTATATCGAACAAATTCGTTGGCAACTATTTTCAGTTGCTAACTAAGTTACAGAATAACCCCCCAGGTGGGTTATTCTGTAACGTAGTTACCAACTGAAAATGGTTGCCAACGAATTAGTTCGATATACATTGCTGTTTTAATGTGTGAAATGAAATCACTTTATATTTTTCACACAGTAAAGCAGCAATGTATATCGAACTAATTCGTTGGCAACCATTTTCAGTTGGTAACTATGTTACAGAATAACCTGCCAGGAATGAATAGATCCGTAGGAAAACTAGCTAGAGTTTATTTATTAGAGACCCTGCAGACATACAATTTCAAGTTGGCCAACTAAATCGCAGAGTACTTACCACGTACTTACTATACCTACTAAGCACAGTGACTTATGACACCCCGCACATCATAACCACCTAAATCGTTCAACTAAATAATTGGACGACGATTGTCCGAATTGATCGAAATTCCCTTCCGATTACGTCCAATTTAAAAGTTGACCGATTAAATTGTGAAAGTTCGCGATTTAGTTGTTCGATAGTCGGCCAACTTGAAATTGTATGTCTGCGGGGTATCTTAGTTACCGACATAACTCATCTATAAGTAAAACTGAAGTGGCAATAGACGGGTCACTTAGCTCGAAGAATCGATAGCCCAAAGGTGATCGAGTGGTAACTCTGGAACAAGAACGCAGTGTTGGAAGATCCTCACTAGGTGGACGATGTCAAGCGAGTCGATAGCAGCCGCTGGACACAATAGTGACAAGATCTGGTTCTGTGGCAATCCTTGCAAAAGATCTATGTCCAGCAGCAGTAGACGTCCATCGGTTAAGGCTGGCCACATATTATCTATTATCAGAAATTGTCTGTCAGCAAACTTTCTGTTTCACGCTTCCGGCGAGCGTTACGCCGTGTGCCCATTAGGTGAACAGTAAGCGGCGTATTGGTCGCTAACTCAAAATTTTGGATCTCTCATAGTTTTGTAGGCATTTGAAGACGAATCAGGCGCTCACTGAATAATTTTGCAAGCGAAACGCGAACATTAGATACGCCCTGTTTGGACACTCCATTTAAAAACTACTGCAGGGCTATTCTGTAAAGCCATTTTCGAATTATTATAGAGAGTGAATTCGAGATGAGTTTGCTAATTTGTACTCTGTAAAACTCGATAGTACAGGTCTTCTCACTCAAACTCACTTCACTTCGCAAGTGCGTAGCAGATGTTTACAGAATATCAAACCAAGGTGAAGTGAAGTTGAGTTTGCTTTCGAAGCGAGTTATCTCACTTGAGTGAGCTTCGATATCGAGATGGTATTTTAGAGTTTTAACAGTTAACCGCTCACTGTTCTCCTAACTAAACAGTGCCTAGGTGTCTAGTAGGTATGCCTAACAGGGCAGAGTGCCTGCCGCCGCACGTCGATTTCTGGCAGAAATTCCTGATGAACCTGTTTAGATGATGACGACAACACACATACCGTGCGTTGTATACATACAACATGATGATAGCAGGTAGCATAAAATACACGGTATGATACTCGTTGTAGGAGTCTGCAAAATACTTCGCAAACTGGTTATCGGTTATCTAAGAGGCCCGCGACGTCACCAAAAAGATTATGCATGGCACGAAATACTCATAAAATGTCCATAATATAATTTTATAGTCTTTGTATACTTAGCCTAGCTATTAGATACAAAATTTGCATATTAATTACTACCTGATGGCTGATGCGAACTTCGTCCGCATGGATAAAGGTTTCTCAAAAATCTCGCCGGTTGGTAGGTATAAACCAATTCTATTATAAGAGAAGATTGGCGAGCACTTTATCTACTCCAAAATCGACAGACTATAGTAGACAAAAACTTGAACTAAAAATACCTGTATTATACCTACATGAATAAGTAGGTAACCTACTTTACTTGGATATGAAAAAAATTGGTTGTCTGTAAAGTTGGTTTACGGCTTTGGCGTTCATCGATTTATAGGACGTTATCACACACACACACACACACGAGTAGGTATCTACTCGTGTAGTAGTAGGGGTATCTACTCGTGTGTTATC
This sequence comes from Melanargia galathea, assembly GCA_920104075.1. NCBI lineage: Eukaryota > Metazoa > Arthropoda > Insecta > Lepidoptera > Nymphalidae > Melanargia > Melanargia galathea. The sequence continues at coordinate 19,324,799 of OV049859.1, forward strand.
ACGTCAGAAAATTTCGTTGAAAATCCATTAAGTTTTCTTTTTGCGCGGAAGTTTGTTATACCGGTTACCAATATCCTACGCTTTCAGTTAAGGTACCTAGGTACAGGCTTACTTAATGATTTTCTGAACTGAATCATTGCCGTGACCGTGAAACGGCTTTAAGGAACCTGCTATTCTGGAAAAACTTGCTAGAAACTAGAAATTAGCTAACAGGTAAATCTATTATTACCTAAGTAACTTAGTAAACATGTAAGTATAAGTTACACGTGTTTAACAAACTATTATAATGAGTTGGTAATTAAATCTGTTAGTTAAAATGCATAAGTACCTACCTTTTTTTTTTTTTTTTTTTTTTGACGTGGTGGAAACCTTTTATAGGTACCCCCGTTCTGCGGCCGAATGCGGCAGAACGAAGGTTATGTGGGAGTCCAACCGGGTACCCACTAAAACCACCACGGCATGACCCTCATGCTGTGTGCTGGACGCCTGGGGAACCCAAAGTATGCATCCCAGGTGTCCGGCAGCCGCCCCAGCTGGGGCTCCCGCTCGCCTCTGGGCTGTCCCTCCAGAGGCTCGCGCCCTCCCGTAATTTTTTAACGAGGTTTTCTTCCTCCCGCGATGGGCATCGCTGCCCCCCGCCCCGGGGTGTCTCACCCCCAGTTTCATCCGCAGTGCCCTCTGCTAATCAGAGGGACACGCGGAGAAACCTCCCTCCGCCAGGTCATTGGCCATGGCTAACAATATCCCCGAAATTATTAACCATGTTACCGGGGTGCACCGGCCCGAATACTGCTCTTCCCCTCGGACGTATCCAAGAGGACCAGCAGCACCCAGGCACACTTGGAGGTTACCTGGCTACCTACCTACCTAATTAACTTCAAGAAAATCTTTTTTATATTTTATTTTTTTACGGGGGGGGGGGGGGGCAAATGGGTTTCTCAGGGAATTTTACCTTCTAAAACCCTCTCGGTGGTCAGTCTCGGCGCATATATTCGGAGGCTCCGAGATCTCGCAACAACAACGCATCGATGCATTTTATTATACCTACACGACGCGCGACGCCCGGCTCAGCGCAGCATTTTTTGAGTAGACGTATGTATTACCACAGTTTAAAGAGTATATTTCAAGGCTGTGGTATTACTGATAGCCCAGTCAATTTAGACTTTCAAGACTACAATAACTCCCACCTGGCTGTGAGTCAACTGTGCGTGTCCAGGAGTAAATTTTTTTCCAGGACTTTTCACATTTCATTTATAATAAGTGTTTTGAACAATCCTACCAATTTTCAGCCAGGTGGGAGTTATTGTAACCTCACCCCTATTTTTTAGTCTAATTAGACCGGTTTATGAATAATAATTAACTCTTCTCCTTCCCTAACTGGTCGAACGTTTTAACTTTTAAGTACATTCAACAGTGCAAAATTGAATGTACTTAAAACGCGACGTTCGACCATAAATAATGGTTTAAGTATCTCGCGTTTTGAAGTAGGTAGGTACATTCAATTTTGCACTGTATGTTAATAATCGTAAAATTATTTATTTAGTGTTCTCGGAAAATGCTCTGCTCTGCGCTGCCCTTGGTATGCGCTGTGTCCAACGATGAGCTCATCCGGAGGAACGTTCCCCGACTTTCATCTTATGCCTCGCTTGGAAGCAACCTAACCTAACCTACGGTCTATTATTTATCTTTCATGTATAAATGTGACGTGCTTTATCTAAAACGTGCTATTAAGATAACAATTATTGTATTATTTTATACGAGGTAGGTACCTATTATATGGATTATGGACTTACCCCTGCCGCGACGTGGCGCCACACGGTGGCGCTGTCGTCACGCGTTGAGTCTGACTATAATTTAGATTTTAGCTTCTTTTTAAAACCCCTGACGCGAAAACGACGGGGTGTTTTAGGATTGACGTGTCTGTGTGCGCGTGTGTGTGTGTGTGTGTGTTTGTGTGTTACATGTGTGTCTGTTCCCCTGTAGCGCTCAAACGGGTGAACCGATTTGAATGCGGTTTGTTTTCGTTTGAAAGGTGAATTAGTCGAGAGTGTTGTTAGCTATGTTTGATGAAAATCGATCCAAGATGGCCGCCGCTACAAAATGGCGGATTACATATTTTTTCACAACTCCCTTAATATGGGTATCAAATGAAAGGGCTTGACTAGTAGAATATGCAACTAGCACTATGCAAATCCAAAATGGCCGCTGCCACAAAATGGCGAATGTCAGGGTTTTTTTTAATTTTTAATTTATACTTGTAACGTTTATGTTGTTGTTTTTTATTCTACGTCTATCTTCCTACACAGGTAAGGTAAGTATATAGGAAGATATTATAAATATAGAACGAGTACTGTACTACTGACCTATCCAAGTAGGTAAGTATCCACACAAGTACAAATTAAAGAATCTTATTTTTATACACCAGGAATTGTTCTGTTTTATTTTTTTGTCGTATATAGACAGGTCTCTTGCACGTCTGAAGGTCGGAACTGGAACAGAGCGCAATGGCCTTTAAAAGTACTGAAATAAGCAACTGTTACAGACAGATGGACGAAGGCTCCCTAATAAACAGCCGGGCCGCACCACAACACAAAAATCCTCCTGGCTCACTTTCACATAAGTATTTCGGGTGTATGGGGAACGCTCTCGGAAACGAACACAGATGATAATACTGACGATTACTGATAAGATTTTTACTATAAAAAAACGTGAAAAAAATTAGTTTTTACAAAAAAAAATTTGCATTTTTTATGCAATACCAGTTTGGGGGGGGGGGGTTAAATAGACCTATAATTGCCAAAAAAATTATTTCCTATATTTTTTTAAAGTTCCTAACGTATTTCAAATAAAAATCAGCTGACGCTGGAGGTCAACGAACGTTATGTGACCTATTTACGTATCATTAGGTACCTACAACTACAAAATCGCGCGCGCGCCAAGACCGATAGTCCGATACCCATCCTATTATAGATCATGTTTAGGTAGTAGGGTTCAGAACCGGGAAATCCCGGTCTCGAAAGTACCGGGAATTCCCGGTTCTTTTGTCAGTAAAAAAGAACCGGGAAATCTAATTTGATTCCCGGTTCTTTCGGTACTTTCGGGAATTTTATTTTAATGACACGATTCACGCTACTACTTACATACATAATCTTTACAACACTAACTTTACTTTTTTATACTTTCTACTGTTCAAAAGTTCAAAACTAACGTGAATTCAGCGGTAAAATAAATGGCGCGTGGTAACTTACAAGTCTACCTCGCTTGCTGTTGTGTGCTATCGCTCTCTTACTCAGTTTTCGGATTGCAGTGCGCGCAAATTTAACCCACTTGGGAATAGTTTTTCCAAAATTCTTTAAACACGTATCGGTTACTAAAGCATAAAATCTAATACTACAACTCTTTATTTTTAACCAAAAATCTAAATACCAACTATCATAGATTTAATTTGATAGATGACGTGAAAAATGACGCACTGTCATTTAAACTTTCATCCCCTATTTAATCCACTTGGGCATAGAATTTTTAAAAATGCTGAAATTAATATTTTTTATTTTTATTGAAAGCTCAAATACCAATGTTCATGGATATAACTTGAAAAATGACAGACTTTCATACAAACTTCCCCTATTTACCCCATACATCATAAAAGGAAGCAACTGAAAAAGTTTCTGACGATGTTGCGCCATCTGTTCCGGCTTTTAACGACGTGAACCGCTTCGGCAACATTCAAGAGTGGTGCGCATCTGGTCAGTCCAGCGAATTGGACTCCTGCCTCTCGATCTCCTGCCGTTCATTTTCCCGGTACCTAACTATAAGTTTTTGTAGGTTATCGCCGGGTTTACGAGCGATATGGCCGAAAAACTCAAAGATCCTCCTCAGGTATAAGTTGAAGAGCCTCGGCTTTTTGTCCATTTTGAGTTCTTCGCGGATCGATTGGTTGGTCCTGAATGCAGTCCAAGGGATTCTGAGCATTTTCCTCCGGCACCACATCTGACGATCTCCAGCTTTTAATGTTCATGTCTCCGCCCCCGTATAGGAAAATGAAGAAGAATAAAGTGTTGACGAGTGTAATTTTTGTCTTATTACTGATGTTACGATCCTTCCATGTCCTATCGAGCTGAGAAATTGCAGCCTTGGCCATTCCGTTTCTCCTGTAAACTTCAGCTTCACAAGACCTGTTATTGTTGATGCTAGAACCCAAGTAAATTAAGTGATCAATGAGTTTTAAATTGAGTGTTCCATTGAGTTATAGCTTACAAGCACGATCCACCACCATGATCTTGGTTTTAGACCAATTTATGGCCTATGTTGCTCCATTTTGTTCATGAGTTGGAACATTTCAACTTCATTAGCTGTGAAAAGGATGGTATCATCGGCGTAGCGAATGTTTAGAATTTTAGTGCCATTGATAGTAATTCCACCATCCCAGTCCGGCGTATGATGCTCTCTCCATAGATGTTAAACAGAGTAGGGAATAGAAATCCTTGACGAATTTCTTCGCCAAACGAGAAAGGTGTTGATGTCGTCTTGTCGATGCTTACTACCCCCTGACTATCTGAGTATAGGGTTTGAATCACTCCGACCAGATGTTTTGGGACTCCCATTTCCTGGAGAACTGTCCATTTCACACAGTCAAAGGCCTTACTGTAGTCGACGAAACACATAATTAATGTTACATTGAATTTGCAAGCTTTTTCAATGTGAGCGCACACTAAGAAAGGATTATTAGAACTTCCAACCCTAAGGGGGCTAAATAGGGGATGAAAGTTTGCATGAAAGTCGGTCATTTTTCAAGTGATAATCATGAAAATTGGTATTTAAGCTTTCGATTAAAAAAATATATGAATTTCAGGATTTTTGGAAATTCTATCCCCAAGTGGGTTAAATAGGGGATGAAAGTTTAAATGACAGTGCGTCATTTTTCACGTCATCTATCAAATTAAATCTATGAAAGTTGGTATTTAGATTTTTGGTTAAAAATAAAGAGTTGTAGTATTAGATTTTATGCTTTAGCAACCGATACGTGTTTAAGGAATTTTGGAAAAACTACCCCCAAGCTGGTTAAATAGGAAATGGAACTTTAAGATTAAGAATCCACGCGAACGAAGTCGCGAGCATCTCAGTAAATAATGTACAGACTACAGAGCTGGTTCTGGGGGGTTATTCTGTATCTTAGTTAGCAACTGAAAATAGTTGCCAACTATTTAGTTCGTTATACATTGCTGCTTTAGTGTGTGAAATTATGAAAACACTTTATAATTTCCCACAGTAAAGCAGCAATGTATATCGAACTAAATAGTTGGCAACTATTTTCAGTTGCTAACTAAGTTACAGAATAACCTGTCTGGTCTTAAATTGTAGCAATTTTACCTATTTTACTTTTAAAACGCCTTGAAAAAATCCAAAATTTACGCGGTCTTTTCGATTTTGGACAAAGTTGCGTTCGGCGCGGCTCGAGTTCACAAACTTGGAATATTCCACTATATAAACTTTGCAATCGTCCGTTGTGAAGTCGACATCTCCTGAGGATGCTCCGGTGTCGGAGCGAAGCGATCGTCGAGTTTGTTTTGTGGTGAATTTGTGTGGTGTTGTGCCTACAAGATTGTGTGGTGTTGTGCCTACAAGATTGTGTGGTGTTGTGCCTACAAATTTGTCACTGTTAGCGGATTATAGCAAAATAATTTTATATTCATTGTATAACTTGGAATATTCATTGGGCCAACATCATAAACATCAGAACTACCGGATTTGAGGCGAGGTATTCAGAAGTTAAAGTTACTGGACTATAGAAAATAGAAGCAAAATATGAAAAGACTGATTTTTAAACTCACACAATATTAGTTCCAATAAAAATTACTTAAATATTTCATTGTGCTTTACTTTTAAAGTGTAAAACTTGTTGTATAAAGAAAAAAACTACAAAGAACCGAAAAATCCCGAAAGAACCGGGAATTCCCGGTTCCTTTGGGTAAAAGAACCGAAATTCCCGGTTCTCAAAAATAGGACCGGTTCCGTAAACCCTATTAGGTAGTATAATAGTAGTGCTAAGTTTTCGGAAACGGTCTCCTTATACCGTTATAGTTATGATTGCATCTTCTCGACCCTCCTTCAAAGTTTCAATTAGAACTTGCCTGGCGGAAAGCGATGCTCATCAACGCTTTCTATCTAGCATGACTATTGTCAAGTTTGTAGCGCGCTTACAGCTTATTAACAGCTGTTTTGGAAATTTTCCAAAATATGTTTTCCGATTTCAGTTTACGGAGAAACCGCATATATAGGTATGCGTCTCACGTTGTCACAGCTACAGAAATGGGTCATGACTAAGGAAACATCAGATCTAGATACGCAAATACCTACATCCTCGAGCCCCACATGCCCGTATAGTTCGATGCCCGTATTATAGGAATTTTACATACGTACAAGCACATAATGGTAGGGGCTTTCGATAATATTGCGGTGCGCACTGCGCTGCCAGACCTTTCCTACTCATGCCTGTGCAGCAAGAGACTTTTGAGTTATTAGGTACTAATATTTTTGTGCGCACATATACCCGCAAAAGGCACACCAAATGGAAATGGCTGTCCCTGGGAGGGGGAGTGGGGTAGGCCCTAGTAAATGATATTTTTAGAGTGGTAATGAGTTGTAAGTACAATACGCCCTAAAATATCGATACATCGATCCCGGACACACTGTATAATGAGTAGGTGCGGAATTGCGTCTCAAGTTGAAAGATTAACCTCGTTGAATGAAATTATGTCACAAGTCACAACTCACAATGTTACGACATGAAACCTCATCAAAACAAGTGCACTCGCGTATTAAATACTGACTAAGTATATACATTACCTTATAATACCTTATAATACCTTATAATAATACATGCGCCATATTTTTACTTATTTTACTTAGTAAGTACATAATTAGCCTACCTAATTTAGAATTGGTAGATACAGAAATAGATAGATTAGGCACAGAAAGATTATAATTATTATGTTGTTAGAGAGACTTCAATAAGATTAACTTTTAATATTCTGTATAGTTAGCCGCGTGGTTTGAAATATCTTTATGACTAATGTACCTATAATATGGTTTTTTAATACCTAAAGTTTTCCACGTCATGGATCTATCTATAATATAATAAAACTGTAACAGATCCAATTCTGTACATTGAAGATATTTTGAAAATTTTTGTTGGAGGGCATTCTATAATCGATACTGAAGCCAAAACTGCAATTTGTTTCATTTTTGTCTGTCTGTCTGTCTGTCTGTCTGTCTGTCTGTCTGTCTGTCTGTCTGTCTGTCTGTATCTTGGCCGCGCATCACGCCGAAACTACTGAATGGATTCGAATGAAACTTGGTACGATTTGAGTTTATACTTCGAGGTAGGTTATAGGATACTTTATATCCCGAAATTCAGCACGGTTCCCTAGGGAGAGGGGAAGAAAGTTAAAACATGTATTTAGCTGTAATTCATTAACGCGTAGTTCGATTTAACTCATTCTTTTTTTGTTAGAAAGGTAGTACTTTAAGTATTGTCCCGTAAATATTTCAAGGTCATAGGTTTATTAGTTCAGAAATGACAGACATTACAACCCTCAGTATTGGGTTCAAATAACTTGGGAGCCGGATCTTTACGGTACGGCTTATTTTAAACTGGTGTGCGTTTAAATTTATGTTTGTCGTTCTGTCTATTTGTTCAAGCTAATCTCCGAAACGGCTGGATCGATTTTAATGGAACTTTCAATGTTATAAGAAGTAACAGGCTACATTTAGTTTAGGTACATAAAAGAATTATGGGATCCGATCCGATCCTATATAGAACCTATAAACACGCGAACGAAGTCGCGGGGGTCAGCTAGTACATATAATAAAATCGTAGACTTGCCGTATCTGTACATTAAAGATTTTTGCAAAATAATAACTGGGGGATGTTAGGGATAAGTAATAGAAGGTAAAACAGCTATTTTTTAAATTTTTGTCTGTTTGTCTGTTTGTCTGTTTATCTGTTTGTCTGTGTTTGTGCGCGCATCACGCAAAAACTACTGAATGGATTGAAATGAAACTTGGTATGATATAAGTTCATACTACGGAGTAACATATAGGATACTTTTTATGAAAGTTAAAATGTGTACTTAGCTGTAATTCATTAACGCGTGGTCCGATTTCATTCATTCTTTTTTTGTTAGAAAGGAGATACTTTAAATATTACCAGCTAATCTTAGAAAGGCTGGATCGATTTTGATGGGATTTTTACTGGCGGATGTTTACATTTTGATATACCTAAACATCGGCCAGTGAACTTTTTTAACAGTTTTTAGCAAGGTATGAGCTCAAAGGAGCTTAGAAAAACAAAATGATTCCCACGGGATGTTTAAAAACCAATATCCACGCGAACGAAGTTGCGGGAGTCCGCTTGTTAATAATATGTTACCACTGTCAATAACTCCATGTAAACATTTGACACACTGCAGAAGGAAAACCATTGATACGGAAATCAGCTTGGGATTTCTAATGTAAGTTGCTGGAGCAGCGCAAACTGAATAAATATATAAACTACCTATATAAAACAGCAGCCAAGTGCGAATCGGACTCGCGCATGAAGGGTTCTGTAGTATTATCTATAAAAACGGCAAGAAAATCATGTCTGTTGTATGGGAGCCCCTCTTAAATATTAGTTTTATTTTAATTTAATTATTTATTTTTAAAGTGAATATATAACTAAATATTCTGTGAATATTTCAAACGTCTACCTGTTATCAATATCGAGCAAAAACGAGCAAAAAAAATCACGTTTGCTGTATGGGAGCCCCCTTAAATAATATTTATTTTATTCTATTTTTTAGAATTCGTTAACGGCAACAGAAATACTTACATTGTGGCCGATTCTGTTGTACACAATCTCTAAATCTAAACTAAAATGACAGGTCTAAATATATTCCTGTCTCTTTCACAATCCTCCCTGCTGAAGGGGATAGCATTATTTTTAAACCTGTCAATTTAGTTTAGGTTTAGAGATTGTGTACAACAGAATTGGCCACAATTATCTATAAAAATTTCAACTGTCTAACTATCACAGTTCATGAGATACAATCTGTGACAGACGGACGGCCAGTGGAGTCTTAGTAATAGGGTCCCGTATTATACAAGTGTAACAGGTGGACTATAACTTAAAATGCTAGGTACTCGGCGACGTACATTCCACCATATGTGTTTCGGCTCTTATTGAATCTCGATATGAGAATGACCCCCACACTGCTGCCAGTCGTCCCCTTATCCTTATCCCCTTATTAATTCCATGCTTATCTACCGATAATTTAATAATCCCCTAATTAAATATTCCTTTCTACCAGATTTAGGAATCTAGAAGACCGATTTATCATGTATAAGATACTTAAATTAAAATCTGTAGGTAGGGTGGACGCTCCTTAGGCCGGCACCCCCCCTTAAGTCGGCACTTCGTTATATTTCTGTCGATATTATCGTTTTGGTGTCATTTAATCGCAATGGGTATTTTTTTTATTTAGTATTGCTCCAATGGGGAAATAGTTCTAAAATAAGGCAGAACTTTTTTGCACCCCTTTCCCTCAATTTTCGCTTAGAACGAGCGCGAGTGCGTAAATCGCTGAATTTCTTACAAAATTGCTACTTTCCGAGCGTCGTTTGGTAAGAAATAAATTACGTATTATAATATTTAAGACTTGTTGTTGCGATTTAATTTGTTTTGCGTAATATTTGACATCGTGTTATAGTGATTTAACTCAATTATTTTGCGTAGTTACAGAAAAAACAGGGGTGCCGGGCTAAGGAAAACCAGTAGTATGAGGTGCCTGAGATCGGCAGGGGGTGCCGACTTAAGAATTTGGGTTGTTCCTAAGGTCGGCCCTATTGAATAAACTTAATATTATCTATATAAAAATTGTCTAATTGTTTGTCAAGGTTGTTAAAAAAAATTATATATCTATTTCTTCAAAAATTCTATTAATTTCGAAAAAGTGTATTTTTTTTTGGCGGGAAAATGAAATAAAATGAAAACGAGGAAAGAGTTACTATAAATATTAAAAAAAAACATAAATTGTAGCGGACAATATCGGGGGTAAAAGCTAATTTTCCAATAAAAAAATGAGGGCCGACTTTGAGAACACAAATGCCGGAGAGAGGGACAAAGGTGCCGAGCTTACGCAAATCAGTACTTTTTTTTAAATAAATTAAAAAAAATACTTCTTTATGCAAAAAGCGGGTATTAAAAATTTATTCTAAAAGTCAAAAGCATGAAGTATTAGAAGAAAAAAACATTGTGCTGAAATTGCTTCGTTTGACACGTCTACGAATTTTTAAACATGACACGACGCTTAAAGTGCCGACTTATAGAACATTCACCCTATAAACGCATTCAATTGTCGTCATCACATTAAGCTTAGTAACAAAACATGATGACCGATTAATTAGTCGATAAAAACAATAATACATATTTACTTATGTTGTTGTTATGTTACCAAGTGCGTTAAAGGCAAGCGCACACTACCCTTTTTCTAAAGTCATAATATTTACAATCTAAAAATTAAGATAATATTGGTAGGTATAATAAAATCAGAAAAAGTAACCAATAAATAAACTTTTGTGCATAAAGTAGATACATTTATGACGTAGGTACGGATGCTGCATCATACCTACTATACGACAATCTAAAATCTTTACGCAGCGTTCGGGAAGCTTCGAGATGTCTTCCCGTCCAAAATCTCTCAGTGCCTGAAGACCAAAGTTTTTGAACTTACCATCGATGACATCTTACGGCCCTGAGATTTTGTCGCTAACTATGGAGACCTCATGAGAAAACTCAGAGTCACTCAGCGGACGAAAGAGAGAGCTATGCTCGAAATTTTCTTACGAATTTAAATAGAAAATCAGAAGGCCTACTATAATCTTTAATCTGACGATCCAATTCCGATGCTATTCAATATCGGCGCTTAAAATAAATCGCATTGAATTCGTACCATGAAGTATCTTTTTGTTTCTATATTTTTATACCAGGTTTTTGTTTCGTTCATGACGTCATGACGTCTATTGGTCGGATAAAAGAGTTCATGGTACGAAATAGCGATTCAGTTCAGTTTAGGTCTTTAATTGAGTCGCGATTATAGTTGATGGTAGACCCACAGGACGCGTGTAGAAGAACCACAGGCATCGACAATGTTCAAAGGGGTGCGAAGATAATGGGCGCGGCACATAATTCGAAGAACCGATAGACGTTGGTATCCCATGGTGGAATGGAGACCTCACATCGTAAGCGTAGTGGATACAAGCAGCGTAAAATCGTGATATGTGGCAATCCTTGCTAGTCCAGCTAAGGACGTCTATCAATTAAAATGATGACGATACTAACGATGATGATGATGATGATGATGATGGTGGTGGTGATGGTGATGATGATGATGGTGAGACAGATATGAATTGTGTACAGAAACTTAATTTAAGAACTTGAGCTGAAGAAGGCGGATCGACAGACCGGATATAATTAAGTGCCATGCTACCCTTCGATCAATGTGTGATCAAAGCTTGCTACAGAACTTTTACTATTACGAGATCAGCGAAGAAAATAGAAAATAGCCTATTATTAACCTTAATCAAATAATAACATCACAACAAAACTGCTGCATTAACTATCTGCTATTATGAGTAATAATGACATCGAAGATGTTCGAGGGAACCACTCATATTTGCTCGTAAGATCCATCAGTTGTAAAGGTTAACTGGCATGAAATTCTCCGCGTGTGCATAGTTTTGGGCTGTACAATAAAAAGATAAAAAATCGATACGTTGCGATCCTATAAACGAAGCCGTTTTATCGGCATATTCCGAGATTATGTAATATATATATATATATATATATATATTACATTTAAAGAATTAAATTTACAGTCATACTTTGACATTTTACGAATTCAATAGTCATATTTACTTTAAAAAATCCACAGCAATAAGATATCTCGGAGAAAGGTTTCGAATGTAGAGAAAACTGTTAAAGTTCAATTCGGTCGATCATGACCCAATTTTATTAAGCTCAAGAAAACAGTTAATGCGTGAGTGCTATAAAATTGATCGCACAAAACTTCAAAAGTAGTGCCTATAGCCTAAAAACTATGTACACACCAAGAAGCGAAGGCAAACGAAGCCGAATTATGGACGTACCGACTACCGAATGGACACCACACGTTCGCTCACTTTGGTACTGCGGCCACATAGATTCAGAACGGCCGAAGGCGAACGGAGGCTAGCGATTCTTCGCTTGCATTCGCTAACCTTCGCTGCTCTGTCAAAGAACGCGCGGCGGAGCACGGAGCAAATATTCCTTTGGTAATCGTTCGTTGGCTTTCGTTTGCCAAAGCTGCTTGGTCCGTATGCGGCTAATGCATATGAGATGCGGGCTATTTCCTACATACGCATCTCGTATAATAAGACGATACGGGGATACATTTTCATTGGTCGATAAAGTTGCATTTGGACTGGAGTGTGTAGTGCGGAGATTTCTAACACTTGATCTTCATTAATTTCATGTATCGTTCTTGCAAACTGTAAATCGACTGGCTTTTCGACCGATTGATTTCACTTGTTCTAATCACGACTGCAGAGACTCTCCGCATGATAAGTTTCGACCGAGCTATATCGACCAATGAAAATGAGTCTCGCGCTTTTACACCTCAAGCGGACCGTCTATACTACTCGTACAAGTACGTAGTATGCGATCAGCTTAATAATGAGACAAATCTGATGCAATATTATCTGTGTCCAGATGTGTTGGAGGTCAGGGCACTTGGAGGCTCGGCATGTTTACATTCGATGATGTAAAGCCAAGAATCGCTCGACTGTCATACGAAACTGCATTTACGTCAACGGGCGAAGGTAAACAATGCAACAAAGGAGAATGTGCGTGCGCACTTAAGTATGTACTTCAAAGTTCAACACTAATTTCAAAATATTTCTTTGGTTTTTAGCAGTGTTACTTACGAGTGTGTTAATTTTTTGCGAATGAGGCGAACTCTGTACCTATACGTTTTTTATTAGTGTACTATGATCACATGAGTATGATTTTATCTTTATTTTAATGGTTGGTTATGTAGCGTTGACCCCGATACAACAGGTGTTAAGTAGGAACATTACGAATTAAGGCCAAATTAGACGGTTCATTTTTCGAGATTTTTGATTTCATTTTCGATGCTTCATCGGTGAATCGTTTAAAATGAACCGTCTAAACACCGACCGTTCATCGTTCACAGGCACTTTGCCATAGTAAATATCGTATCGTGCATCGTTCACCGCAAAAATGAACGATGAACTGGGCATCGTCTAATTTGGCCTTTACGGAATTAATAGAGTAGGTAAGTACCTGTTATGTGATACCAAAATTAAACTAATTTGTGTATTTATATTTATTTTAACATAATATTAAACACATATTTATATTTATTTTAATTTTAATGTACTTACTTGATTTTTATGTAAGTATTTCAAATTAATTATTATTCTTATTTTGTGTATTGTTATTCATATCCAGAGTACCTGTTAACCTGAAGTAAAATATATTTATTCATTCCTTATTTGCAATCGTAGCAATTGTTTTTCGTTGTTGAATTTGGACTTTCCAAAGTCCAAATTCAGCACGACTTTTCCGTTTTGCGACGGACAGGCAGGAAGGATTTTGGATTTATATGTCGAAATGACGAAGAACCTTTAACAGGAGAGTCAAAAGATGTTAATTATGTAAGGTAAGAGTACGCAATTCCGTCAGTGTCCCAGTACCCGATAACTCATCAGTTTTTTAATTTTTAAAATTTCTACGAATACTAAATAAAATTTATTTGAATGGCAATACATTCTTGGTAATATTTTTTACAATTCTAATGACAAAATTGATCAAAAAGTTTAATGGCGTTGAAACTGTACAACAACAAAAGTGACCTGTCCGAAAATATTTAGAAAATTCAAAGTTCAGTTACTGAACTACGTTACCACCACATCATCTTGGTTTGGTTCTCATGCAACTGCGTATAAAAATACGGTAAAAGTGTTAATTTACTAAAATATTTGAGTAAATAGTCTATCGATATAACTTTTAAATTGCGGTGAATCTGAACGAAATGTAATTATTTTTCCATGTTACATCTATTGGTACTCACAAATCCCTACTTGACCCAGAATCCGTTATTTTTATGACGGATTTTGGTACACGCATCAACCCGATGATATCCGTTGTACCTAAACCCGTTATTACATCTCTATTGCGTTGAAATAGGTCTCATTTTCCCTTAAAAAATTTTCGTTTTTCTGTACGATTTCTATATTATTGATAAATAAGATGGATATTACAGGCCCGTGATTATAAGGTCATCAGAGCTTATATTACTGCGATATTAATTCTAAAAAGTGTATATTTGTGTATGCAATAATGCAAATACTTGTTTAAATATATTAGACTAGCTGATGCCCGCGAGTTAATCCGCGTGGATTTAGGTTTATAAAAATCCCAAGGGAACTAACATGAGTTACTTTCCTTGGGATTTTTATTTGAATAACTATAAGATGCCCATGGCTTCGCCCGTGTGAATTTTGGTTTTTAAAAATCCCGTGGGAAATTTTGATTTTCCAGGACAAAAAGTAGCCTATCTGTAGTAAACCCGTCCCAAAACGGAAAAATGCCGCGGGATTCCCACGATTTAGGAGTGCAATTATTTATAGCATCAGGGTTGAGGAGGATATGTATTCGACTTCATTCAACGTTATAGTCTTTAATTGATAGGTACCTCAAATATCAATTTAAATAACCGACAGTTTCTAAATCTCATTAGTTATGGGGGTTAGGTCCCCTACAACATCAGGATTGAGGAGTTGAAATCCAATTTTTTTATGGGACAGTGTCACAAAGGTCTTCTATCGATTAAAAAAAATTACGCAGATCAATTTATAAATCTTGGAGATATCGTTGTACATAGGTAGAACAACACAACTACTCCTTTTTTGAAAGTCGGTTAAAAAGTAGCTTATGTTACTCCTTGATTAATTTTCTGCTTGTCTAAGAAAGTCCCGTCATAATCGGTTCAGCCGTTCCAAAGATTAGCCCGTTCAAACAGACAGACAAAAATTTTAAAAACGTGTGATTCAGTTATGGTACAGTTCAAAAATCCATATGAGCTTAGAAGTAGTTATTTCGAAATTAAAGACAGACACTTCAATTTTATTTATTAGTATCTAAGTATAGACTAGAGGATGTTCGCGTGGATTTAGGTTTTAAATCAAATAAATAAAATTTGCGAAGAATTGGAACGACACTCAGTAAAGAACGA
The DNA here is from genome assembly GCA_920104075.1 of Melanargia galathea. Classification (NCBI taxonomy): domain Eukaryota; kingdom Metazoa; phylum Arthropoda; class Insecta; order Lepidoptera; family Nymphalidae; genus Melanargia; species Melanargia galathea. The sequence goes on from OV049859.1 coordinate 19,340,134, forward strand.
AACCAAAGACCTCTTTCAAAAAGCCAAATACCTGACAAGAATTCGGACTGTTAAAACATACGCAGTGAAAGATGAACGAGGAGCGTTACTTACAGAAACAAATCAAGTTCTAGAGCGTTGGAGGCGATACTGCTCAGCACTATACGATAACCAGACTCCAGATGCATTACCCATAAGTTAGAACATGGATGAACAAGTACCTAACGTTCTTACGTCAGAGATAGAACTGACAACAAGGACATTAAAGCTTGACAAGTCTCCGGGAAAAGATGCCATCCCGGCGGAATTCATAAATAACCTTGGCTCAGAAGGCATTAACATAATGACGAAAATCCGTAACGTGGTTTGGACTACAGGACATTGGCTTGCGGATTGGACCGAATCAGTTTTTATACCGTTACATAAAAAAGGTTCCACCACTAAATGCAGTAACTATAGAACTATCGCCCTAATATCGCACGCCACTAAGATTCTGTTACATGTGATCAATCAGCGCCTAAAAAGTTATCTTGATCGCCAGATACCTGAAGAACAAGCCGGATTTATTAAAGGAAAGGGGACAAGAGAGCAAATCCTCAATATCAGGCAGATTATAGAAAAGAGTAGGGAGTTCAATAGTCCTGTTGTACTGTGCTTCATTGATTATATTTTATAGGAAGGCTTTTGACTGTGTAATGTGGAGCAAGTTATGGATGGTACTGTCAGAAATGGGAGTGCCACAACACAAAGTTGATCTTATCCTGAATTTATGCAACAACCGCTTATTTGTAAGGATTGACACCGAATGTTCTAATGTGTTTCCTACCAAGAAAGGCGTACGACAGGGTTGTATCCTCTCACCCATGTTGTTTAACATTTACGGCGAGTACATAATTCGCAAAACAATGGAGAACTGGGAGAAAGGATTTCTAATAGAGGGAAAAAGAATATGCAACCTCCGGTATGCCGACGATACAGTGCTCGTTACCACCACCATGGACGACATGAAGGAACTCTTACAAAAAATAGAAGCAGAAAGTATGGATTTGGGTCTGACCATCAACAGGAGTAAGACCAAGTTGATGATAGTAATTGACCGCGCCGGTAAACTATCCAATACTAATATAATTCCATCTGTGGATGTTGTGGAGAATTACATCTACCTTGGATCCCAAATCTGCAGTGATGGCAGTTGTGTGCCAGAGATAAAGAGACGCATTGCAATGGCGAAAAATGCCATGACAAGATTAATTGGAATATGGAAGAATAAAGGCATATCGCATAAAATCAAGAGCCGCCTCGTTCGAGCCTTAATTATCCCAATTTTCATGTATGGAGTCGAAACATGGACCATCAAAGCAAGAAAGGCAAAGAATAGATGCGTTCGAAATGTGGTGCTGGAGGCGGATGCTGCGGATTCCGTGGACTGCCAAGCGCACAAACGTGCCCATTCTTTCACAACTCGGAATCACTGCTCGGCTTTCCTCCATATGCTACCCACGATTGCTCTCATATTTCGGCCACATCATTCGGCGTGGGGACGACAGCCTAGAAAAGTTAATAGTTACAGGCAACACGGAGGGCAAAAGAGCGAGAGGCCACTCACCAACTAGGTGGTCCGACCAGCTGAAAGAATCCAGCAGGTGTAGATTCTATCACTCTGTTAAAATGGCCACCAACAGACGCCGGTGGAAACAATTGATCCATACGAGGGCAGTATTCCAGGACCACGATCTTCAGCAATGAAGGAACGACCGGAGAGAGAGTATGCGTTTGCACTTTTTATCCTGGAAAAATCCACAGTTCCCATGGGATTTTGAAAAAACCGCAATCTATAGATACAGCTATAGGTAGATAGCAAACTTCCTTGAAAGTTGGTATAAAGATTGGAAAAGGGAGCAGGAACGGGAACCGGAAATCCACGATTCCCTCGGGATTTGTGAAAAACCGAAATTCACGCAGGCGGAGCCGCAGGCAGGAGCTAGTAGAGAATAAGAAGTATTGAAAAGCGTACCTTTTATAATAATATGTCTCAAATAATATATTTCATTTCTTTATAATATTATTATGTCTTCTTTTTCGATAAAAAGTAGGTATAAACCCATTTTTTTTACTGCGAGCTCTACGTATTTTAGATTTGTAATAATGATTTTTATGAACCTTAGCGACAAGAAATAGAGTTCAAATTCGCGGTAAAAGTTAACGGATTCCGGGACATAATAACGTTTACTAGTACAAATCTGCCGACTACTGGTACAATCGGCCCTTTTCCACATTTTTTTGTATTATTACGTATTATCTTTTATTTTACTTTGAAATAAACTAATAGCACTAAAACTAGAATAAATTACCTATCCAGTCATATAATTCTCATTACTGTAAGTTTACAAACTTCAACATAGCAATCATGCAAAGTTGGCGAAGTTCAAAACTTAACGGATATTGGGACGTTTGCCTTAGTCTGAAACTGTATTTTAGCTAATAATATAGTAGAAAAGTGTAATCAGGACAATTATACGATTAACGCGTTTTAACTATATAACTATCTGGTGCCAAGCAAATTGGACTGGACTCGAATATTTTTTCATGCTCACACAAGATTTAAGAATAAAATCAGCCAATTGCGAGTCGGGCCTCGCTCTTTTAGGGTTCCGTACATAATTATGAACAATATAATATTTTGAGTGTAATAAATATTTCATTTCCGAGCTAGACAACGCAACAAACTGTGAAAGAAAAACCCAAAAAATGTTCGTTTGTTTTGGTCACAGCTTATAAACTATTTTATGAATCGTTGTTTTCAGTATTTGTTGTTTAAATAGAGCATAATATGGTAGATACATAATATACCTACCAAAATATCATATTTCTAACTAGTTTAGTTTTTGAGATAGCCCCCGTAACAAAAATGGTCTAAAACTGACAACTTTGATGGCCCCCCATTTCCTTATTTTTTAAGCAAAACATTAAAAAAAATATATATTCTTACTCTACTCAATGAGCTCTAAACAATGATATCCCATAAGAAAAAAAAAATTTCTGGCTCCTTTTTCATGTATGGAGCCCCCCCTGAAAAATAATTTAATTCAATTTCTAATTAAATAGTTGATTTTGGGTCAACGTTATACACCAAATACCAAAATTTCAGGTTTGTAACTCATTTCGTCTACGAGCTAGAGACCTGTGACCGGCGGACGGACAGACAGACAGACGGACAGACAGACAGCCGAGTGACATCAATAGGGCTCCGTTTTTACCCTTTGGGTACGGAACTCTATAAAACTATATTTCCCAACGGAAGAAGAAGCAGTAGCTAGTTATGTATTAATAGTTATGTAGTTTTTCATTGGAATTACATCACATTATACAATATTTAAAAAATAATGTGATCTAAGTCCAATGAAAAACTGTTTCCTGCTATATAAAAATGCGTTTCTGGAAATTATTTTAATTGCGGTAGTTTCTAAAGTCTATTTAATATCGTAAATAAACTCAAAGAAGAAGTAGTGATAACATCGTAAATCGAAAATGATCAATGAACATGAATTTATTGAAGTGTGCGTGAATTATTTATTTATTTATATGTATTCCGTAGTCGTAGTGACAGTTGTTTTTTCCGTCAGTGTACTTAGGAGGTACCTACATGCTATTAATGGTATCATAATTATGTGAGCCACGGCAAGAACCTCAATTTGGCAGAAAATATTTTTCGGCCATTCATGCAGTTAAAACTCTTATGGCTACCATTCACGGGCGCACCAATTTGCCGGATTTGTAGCTGGCGACAAGTCCGCGGACAAATCTGCGTGTGAATGGTAGAGTTCGAGGTTCGCGATGAGGCTCGCGGATACCATTCACACGCAGATTTGCCCGTGAATATTTAAGTTAAGATTTGTGCGCCCGTGAATAGTCCGTTCGGTAACATAGTATCGGTACAGGCGCAGGTGCTCTTAGTATTCTGCTTTTTTTATTTTTTTTTCTGTTTGTAATTTTTTTATATTCTAACAGAATCTCCGAATAGTCTGCCAATCCGCACTTGGCCAGCGTGGTAGACTATGGTTAAAATCCTTCTCATTTTGAGAGAAGACCCGTGTTCATGATAATATTATATTTTATGTTTATGGTTATATTGTAATAAAATACGAATATAAAAAAAATATAAAAAGGAAAGAGAATTTTAATACAAAAATATGAGTAGGTATAAAACGCCAAAACCCCTTGTGCCTGTACACGCTGCGCGGCGTGCTTTGAAGTCAGGGCGGTGCCTTTGGCAAAACACCGCGCGGCGGAGGCAGCGTGACCCAAAAGGCGACCGTAAGAAAATGAACAGACTTTAAGCATTGGTCGACTCCCATTACTAACCTACTTCGGAGTATTTCATGGTCATGAAATCATGGAGTGGAGCTTTATCAATTTGTCATAAAGTTTTCACGCTTTAGGTAGGTTTGTATTTAATTTGAATCTGTAGAATATCTTTTGAATTTTAATATTACTAAGTAGGTAGGTACCAAAGAATAATATTTACACCAATTTAACCTAACCCATTTGAATTAACACCAACCTAAAAAAAGATGCTTATTTTGATGGGTTATTGTTATATAATTACTTATTTATCCAATTTGCAGTTCTTTAGCGGTAAGCATTTACCTTTTATATATATTTTTTCTAAGATAACAATTGTTAAAATGCTTACCTGGCGGCGGATATTACCTATCTTATCTAGAAATGTCATGAAATCGTTGCATTCGAGAAAATGCGCATAGATAAGTAGGTACAAGTACATAATAAAATTATTAATGTTGCCTAAGGAAATATTTTCCGTCGGATCACCTAATTCTTGATTACACGAAATATCGGACTGTGACGTAAACTACCTAGCTGTTATCGCAAAACATACTTTACATGTATTGATCTGCCTAGCTCGATGATAAATAAAACAGTAGCTGCATCAGCCTTGGACTACAGTGCTATTCTGATAGATGACCCAATTTGTACCCACAATCGACTAAAAAGCAAAATACTCGTGCGTATTAGACATGAATGTGATTAAGTATTGTATTTAATAAAAAAAATAATATAATGCGTTAATTATTAAGAACCTACCTTTGTTATGCTTATTTAAAAATATTATGCTTTTTCAATTTCTTAATCCTTAACTCATTGAGATATATAAACATGATTGGGTCATTTTTTTCAATAGTAAACCTCTTTAAAAATTGTCCCAAAAATCTTATTTATTAAAATACACACCTAACAACATAGGTAGTAGGTACCTACTTAGTTTATTTATATTTCGTAAAACAACATAGGTAGGTAAATTGTTTGTTTTCCAGTCTGCATTATTGCCATGTTCCTTCTTGCTCAAAGTCAGTTTTATTCTAGCCTCTTATTTATCAGGCACAATCTTTACCTAATCAGGTCCAATCATGGTCGGCAAATTACATTTGAATCATACAAGACTCGTATGTTGATAGGTAGGAGGTAGGTAAACCTAGGTTACCTAACTTCCTACAATTAAACTCAGCTCGTCATTAGGTACCATCAAATGCGAATGTAAGTCCTTCACACATCTAAATTCTGTATGCATGTTTCCGATTACTAACTGCCTCAGAAGGCGATGTATGAACGTCCTTAGCCTACAAACGGTTTATATGTATTTGCTAACTTTCTAGCGTGTTATCTATAATTGCTTACAATATTTTTATATGTATTTTATTAAGGTCACAATGATAAGTTTATTGTGTATCCTCGTTTTTATCATTATTAATTAAACCTGCTTATCCATTAAATTGATTGAAAAAAATACATTGTTTTATATTACACCTTGTAGTTCTGCAGTGCTATTTTCTATGCTCTAAATCGCTTACAAAGCTGATACGGCCTATACAATACGTCTCAATTAAATTATAATAAAGTATATTATTTGACACTATGTCACAGCCCACAGGTCTACCCATTATTTCGATAGTATTAATTCATCGATAAACACAGCGAAATAACTTTAGAACAAAAACAGGTGTGATTCCACCCTAAAACAACTAAAACGTATTCCATTCTCGTGGCATGTAGGATTGTGCTCGTGGTTAATATTCCCTTTGATTCGAATTTCGAAGTTTTGATCCGCTCGAAACGCGATGCCCTCAATCGCTATTGTCTATTATAACGTGTTTGCGAAATAGGTTACGACTTGCGAGGTACCACCAATGTCAAGTGTACGAGGCAAAATTACCTAACTACCGAATGAATAACGCGCGCCAATTCAAAAGGCTTTAAACAAAAGAGATAATAAGGCTGAAACATCAAAAGGTTAACAATTAACATTCGGATTTCAAGAATTCAAAGTAGTGAGGTAGGTATATACCTACTTAAGAACCTGAAGGGCCTGTTTCACCACCTTCTGATAAGTATCGGATAGCTTAGCCACAACTTTTGTCTTTGTCACTTGACACAAACTAAGAAAGTGACAAAATTTAAGTTTAGGCTATCCGACACTTATCAGGTGGTGAAACAGGCCCTAAGAAGTTTTACGAAAACCTGAAGGTCGAATTTTATGAAAATCTGAGCAAATCTTGGTATCTTCCAATTCTACCGCTTGGAAAATTCTCAAGTCGATTATGATTATTAATTAGCTCGGAAACGCAACAAGAGCAGAAACAAAGACTTTATCATAAGACATGCACACACAAAGCGCGACGGAAAACTGTACCTATGTACCTACCTATGAAGTAGGTACAAATACAGAGCAAATGCGTCTCTACGCATACACACCTAGGTCCTTGTATTAAAAACCTAGGTGTGTATAATAGGTAGGTACATGCGGACTGAGTCGCGGGATTTTAAATTTATTAATCCAGTATTAATTCACGATGCCTTGAGCAAGGAAACAGGTAGTCAACTCACTTAACAAAACGAAATTCCTTTCGTGGATATATTTTATTTTATTTATTTATTTATTTTTTGAAAAGAAAATAATACGGTTGGTGTTGACAACTTGCAGCCCAAATAGACTGTAGTCTGTGCTAGGGCTGACAAAAATATTTAGCTATACACTTAGAATAAATGCGTAATAGTTCGATGGTTAGGGTGGACGCTCCTTAGGCCGGCACCCCCCCTTAAGTCGGCACTTCGTTATATTTCTGTCGATATTATCGTTTTGGTGTCATTTAATCGCAATGGGTATTTTTTTTATTTAGTATTGCTCCAATGGGGAAATAGTTCTAAAATAAGGCAGAACTTTTTTGCACCCCTTTCCCTCAATTTTCGCTTAGAACGAGCGCGAGTGCGTAAATCGCTGAATTTCTTACAAAATTGCTACTTTCCGAGCGTCGTTTGGTAAGAAATAAATTACGTATTATAATATTTAAGACTTGTTGTTGCGATTTAATTTGTTTTGCGTAATATTTGACATCGTGTTATAGTGATTTAACTCAATTATTTTGCGTAGTTACAGAAAAAACAGGGGTGCCGGGCTAAGGAAAACCAGTAGTATGAGGTGCCTGAGATCGGCAGGAATTGCCGACTTAAGAATTTGGGTTATTCCTAAGGTCGGCCCTATTGAATAAACTTAATATTATCTATATAAAAATTGTCTGATTGTTTGTCAAGGTTGTTAAAAAAAATTATGTATCTATTTCTTCAAAAATTCTATTAATTTCGAAAAAGTGTATTTTTTTTTGGCGGGAAAATGAAATAAAATGAAAACGAGGAAAGAGTTACTATAAATATTAAAAAAAATATGAATTGTAGCGGACAATATCGGGGGTAAAAGCTAATTTTCTAATAAAAAAATGAGGGCCGACTTTGAGAACACAAATGCCGGAGAGAGGGACAAAGGTGCCGAGCTTACGCAAATCAGTACTTTTTTTTTTAAATAAATGAAAAAAAATACTTCTTTATGCAAAAAGCGGGTATTAAAAATTTATTCTAAAAGCATGAAGTATTAGAAGAAAAAAACATTGTACTGAAATTGCTTCGTTTGACACGTCTACGAATTTTTAAACATGACACGACGCTTAAAGTGCCGACTTATAGAACATTCACCCTATACATAATACAAAAATATAAAATATAAAACAAAATAAAAATTAAAACAAGCATATCTACAAACTGTGATACAAACAAACAAATAGTGCAACAGTGTTTATTTATTTATTAACTTATTTATTTATTTACTTTTGCAAGTAAGTTCTATCCTAATTACTACTTTCAACAAATATTGTCATAAAGACGCTTAAAATCAGCAGGAGAGCATTCTAGGAGAAACTTTATTAGACCTTCTATATTATAGACCTAGAATCACGTTCGTGATTTTATATTATAGTAAAGCCATCGCTTTCGGAACGTTAGCCGATACATATTATGCAAATACTGCGTGACATAATTTAGCACATTATAAGTACTCTATCTATTAGCATGTAGATTCTGGGGTTATTCTGTAATTTAGTTAGCAACTGAAAATAGTTGCCAACGAATAAGTTTGATATACATTGCTGCTTTACTGTGGGAAATTATAAAGTGTTTAATAATTTCACACAGTAAAGCAGCAATGTATATCGAAATAATTCGTTGGCAACTATTTTCAGTTGCTAACTAAGTTACAGAATAACCCACCTGTGGGGCTATTCTCTAACTTAGTTACCAACTGAAAATCATAGCCACCGAATAATTTCGATATACATTGCTGCTTTACTGATGTGTGAAATATAAACAGTGATTTCATTTCACACATTAAAACAGCAATGTATATCGAACTAATTCGTTGATAACCATTTTCTGTTGATAACTAAGTTAGAGAATAGCCCGACTGATGTGCCAGTGCAGCGCACTGCGGCGGCGCGCATCTAGGGAGCGACAGTTCATATAACATAAAATCGGTCCACCCGTTTGAGCGCCACACACACACACACACACCCACACACACACACGCACACACACACACACACACACACGCACGCGCACGCGCACGCGCACGCACACGCACACGCACACGCACACGTACACGCAAACGCACACGCACACGCACAGACACACACACACACACACACACACACACACACACACACACAGACACGTCAAACTTATAACGTCAAATTTTTAACCCCCGTCGTTTTTGCGTCGGGGGTTAAAAATGTAAAAAACGGTTCAGGATATTTTTGCAATGTAGGTAATGCGTTGCGGCACGGCTTGGCCTTTTTAACCCGAGGGAGTTTAACGTGACAGATACTAATTCTGTTGTACGCAATCTATAAACTCAAACAGGTGCTTTTCTTTTCATAATGTTTTCTGCGGAAAGGATAAAGGTGCCTGCAAGGTGCCTACACATTTGTTTAGACATTGAATACAACAAAATTAACACTAGACATTTAGTAGATATTAGTAGAAGTAACTACCTAAGCTTGTTCTCATACTGTGTGTTCTCTGTTCGTTTGAAATTATATCTCGATATTGGAATGTAGCAGGTCTATTAAAAATTAGCAGCAATTTGTGCGTAAATTTCCGTGTATCGACCTTCGCTCGCCTCTTTGCGCAACGCATTGCATACGACCGACGACGTCGATTCTCGCCTACTTGTTTGACTACTCACTTTAATATGCAGTACGCGATTTACTTATATTATATTCTCAGTCGTATAATTCTAAAGTTAATATAAAATCTTAGTCGTCGTCATGTTATATAGTTCTCTCGACAATCTAGGTAGGTAGTTCCCTTTTCTTTTTATTCAGAATATGATGCAACGTTGACCTTCTTGACTCGGCATCTGATTTTGAAATTGAAATAAATATCTAAATATTTTTAAATCACCAGGTTACCAATATTTTTGAATGCTCTGAACATAGCTGGTTTTGATGCGCAGAACGCTTTCGGAATCGCCACAAATCAGCGTAACTGCCTCCTCGCGCACCCACTTTATAATACCTATTTATGTTCGATCTAGATGGTCTATCTCGCCGCGTGTTTCAAAGCATGCAAAAATATTAGCGCGAACTGTAATTTCAGATAAACAATTTTGATTTCTAATAGATAGTATTCGATAGGGTAGACTGGGTACGGTTGAAACGGTGGACGGTTGAAACAAAGCGAATATCTCGACACCGTGTGTGGTGAGGTTGATGGTTACAAGGGAAGAACGAAGCGGACGATAAGTCCAAACACGAATTTTGGTGTTGTGTCGCCCTTCGCGCGCTGTACTTGTAGATAAGAGGCCTCATTGTGTTTTTTGACGTAAAAGTAAGTATTTTATGTCCGTACATTTTTGAAATTATAATGTTTTTATTAAAGTTAGAGTACTGAGAGTTTTGTATCGTTTTTATTGAAGTTTGTAGAATATGGTTGTATGATTAGTGTTTATTTAAATTTATTATTATTCTTACTGCGAACAATTTTATACCTAGAAGGGGGGTTGGGGACAGTTGAAACATTTTTTGTGGGTACGGTTGAAACAATGTATTTATTTTATTTTCTTGTTTAAAAGATGCCAAAGGGAGACTACGAGATGTCAAGCTGACTTCTCGACGTACAAGTAAGCATAAGAAGGTGTAAAAGCCGGATCTTCGTTAAGAACAGCGGCAGTAAAGAATGGACTGAACCACTGTTCCCAGTTGAGGTATACAATGTACGTAAAAGAGGTGCGACTGGAGGCAATGAATATCAAGAAATGCGATATAAAGCTCACAATCGAGTGTTTAACCAGGAACAAGAGCGTGAACAATCTAAATATTTAATTAGATGTGCAGACATATATTTTTGCCTAACTAAAAAGGATGTCTAACTAAACTATGCTAAACTAAAGGATATATAACTAGAAAGTCGTAAAATGTTATTAGCCGATGAATAAAAAAGTTCATTTATTATATTTTGTATTATTTGCATGTGTTTCAATTGACCCCAGGCACTGTTTCAACCGACCCTGGCATGGGGACGGTTGAAACAGTTTCACATTTTTTTTAAGATTTGATTTTACACATAAAATACAATACAGTGATCGCAAATAACATTGACCATTCGTAGACAGATATGTGGTCTTTTATTTGATATATTTCTTTCAACGCTCGCGTAACTATTCCCGACGAAATGGACGATTAACGCTAAAATGTTTCAACCGTACCCAGTCTCCCCTACTACGTAATTAGCAATGAAAAATGCTTGGGCTTGGTTTATCCCTAGGGATAAACTGTTTATCCATACAATATCCATCTACCGGCTTGCGTCCACTGTTAGTTAGACTGATGTCTTGTGACCCGCGAGCGTAGACCAAAACCTTTATGGCTGCGAGTAAAATATAAGTAATTTAAGTAAGTAGATAAAAATATTTTACTCTAGGTTTTACTAATCTGTGTCATTTCCTTATTTCCAACTTATTTCACGGTCTACGATTAATGAATTATAATTTAGTAAAACTGTTTTTTGCTTATTTCCTATATCAGGTTTCTTTTTAATTTCGAGGTGTCTATCTGCTTGTTGGTTTGTAGTTTTTATTAACTATGCGTCTCGATCGTTTGTACATTGCTTTTTAATTATTGTTAAAAAAAATACGCGCTGAATAATTGAAAATCTCCTTTTTTGGAAAATATTCCTCCATACAAACTTTTCCACCCTCCTTAGTGCATCTCTAGGTTACTTGCTCTAGGAACATTTCTCCATTAATTTGTGAATTGTTTGTCAGTCAGCCAGTCAGTTAGTCAGTCAGTTAGTCAGTCAGTCAGTCAGTCAGTCAATCAGTCAGTCAGTCAGTCAATGTATAGAACAACAGAATATCCTCGTTTGTCTTGTCAGTTCGAGTTTAGGATCGAAATAACTTAATAATTTTGAGCGGTTACCTTTTTATCTTGCCAGCAAGATTTAACGATCACTTGCAGACTTATAATTATTATTATATAACAGTCACTGGGTATGTATGTATGTATGTAGCTAACTAGGTAGAATCAAGAGATGTTACATCAAAATCTGAAAGTAGGTAAGAACGTTGAAGAGAAAGGTGCCAGTAGAGGCTAACGACGGGTAAATCGAACCATCTTGCGATCTCACGGAGTGCAATTCCCACCGCTTGTTTATTATTACAAAGGCATTAGCTTAGAAACTTTGCTATAGGTATCTATTTCGACTTTAGCTACGTGTCACTTTATGTACATTATAGACTGAATTCATCGATGAACTGAATTTAAGACGAATACTGCAATAGCATGAATGATATCAGTCAATTGAGTCATCAAGTATTAGATATTTTTATAAAGATAAGATAAGATTCTAAAACAAAGATAAAACTGATGATGAAATAATCTGAAGAGATAGGTACATACTTAGAGATCTCTTAGCACGGGATAAAAGCTTGCAGAGTCCATACACATTCACAAATTCTTTGACTTTCCGCGATGTAAAGTAGCATAGGTCACTCCTTGTAGAAATCTACCTGCCTATAAAAGTCCCGTCGAAATATTTTCAGCTGTTCTGAAGAGTAGCCCTGACAAACAGACAATCTGACAGACAAAATTCCAAGAACAAGTGTTTGGGTTATACCCTCATTCAAATAAGAGGCAGTTATTTCGAAATCACATACAGACAATTCAAAAGTTAGTGTCAAGCCTGTGTCAAGCATAGGTTAAGTAATAGCAACATTAATAGATTTTTATATAAAACGCGTGGCGTTAAATAAATGCGTCAGAAAATTAATGAATGAATAATAATTAATCACTACATAGTATAAAACAAAGTCGCTTTCTCTGTCCCTATATATGTATGCTTAAATGTTTAAAACTACGCAACGGATTTTGATGCGGTTTTTTTAACAGATAGAGTGATTCAAAAGCAAGGTTTATAAGTAGAAAAATTGGACCCGGTAGGTGTCGCTAATAGCGGGTAGGACGACGTCTGCCGGTTCCGCTAGTAAATAATACATTGAATAAAACATGTATAATTACAATTTAAATAAGTAAATGCAGTTCAATAATAAGGAGGCTAAGTGAGTAGTAATCTCGAAAGACCTCGATTGTGCATGTTTTTTACTGCTTATCCGCTAGTTATTTATCCGTATGCCCGGCTTCCATGCTTCCATTACGTGGCACGCCGCACGAGCGATGACGTAACTGACGTCAGCCTGACGTCTCGAACGTTCTAACGTTGAGCCGAGCCGCAGGCATGCGCGATGGCCGCCCGTGTTCTGCGCAACTCTGCTTAAAGTCTAGAAAAGTCGAATGAAAAAAAAAAAATAGTGTGTGTGTGCAATTCACTCACGGCAGAAGTGAAACGGAGAGCGGTCGACATGGAAACCGACTTGTATTCTGTCTCATTCGCTCGCAGACTAAATCCTATTTGAATATGTATGTTTGTCCCTCTCTGGTACCTGTGCAACGCCTGGGAACTCAAACGACCTTATGGACCTGGTACGCAAGAGAGGATTTTGGTGTCGCTTTTTCGTTTCAACCAACGATTTTCAAATGTACAGCGATACTAAAGAAGTTTCCCTTCAAAAAAACTTTAAATAAATGGACGAGCTGCAACCCTTACTTACCTAAGTATTAGAGATGAAACGGATAGCAGTTTAGCCGGATACCGGATATTCGGCCGGTCTTGCAGCCGGATAGCCGCATATCCGGCCGAAAATCCCATTGGTATATTTAAAAATTTCTTGTGAAGAGTCCACCAGAGCAGTTCATCTTCAATCGGCTAAAAAAAGTAGAGCAGAAGAGACAGAGTCAACTGTATCTCGCAAAGCTCATGAGAGTCACGAGACTCATGACAGGTTTATGGATTGATTAATTGATGAGGTAGCAAATGAAAACAATACTAGCCAGGTTCAACGTGAAGATAGAAACGCGATAGCATATGGGCTTGATTTTTATCTTAAATCAGTGCGAATTGATCGCAATTGTGATCCTTAATCTTGGTGGGCTAATGCGTAAACAATACCCTTTAACAAAGTTTGCCGAAATCTATCTTTCAGCACCTTGTAGCAGCGTGTACAGCGATATATATATATATATATATATATATATCTATATATGGGTAATTCTCACGAAAACATGAAATTCTTGTTCTTTCAGTTTTTACAAAAATCTAATAAAGATTTATTGTTAGATATTATTTTTTAGCAATCTGCATTACTGTGCCTAAGAATGTCAATTATTATTTCCGAACTATATGTATAAATAAATAAATTACATTGTATATAATGTACCAAAAATCATTCCCTCACTGTGTCCCAAGCTCCAGATTAAATTACTTTTATATTTTTAAAGACACAAAAAATCAATTAAAAGCGATGCATGTTTGACTAATCTATTAAAAATACACCAGATTTAAGAAAATATTTCTCATTTGGTTATTAAAGTGCGGACCGGAATTAAAAAAAAATAACATACACGTGTCCCAAGAAATTAAATCATTCCCTCACACCTTTACTGACAGTCGTTTTATGAACGCATTTTTAATCAAACTCGAACGCTAAAATTAATTTTAGATAGTTGGCAGTACTGTAGATTTTTCCATATGGCAAAATTATCGTTAGCGTGTTAGAGTTTTTGTTGTAAAAAGGTTTAGTTTATATTTTTTTAATATTTAATTTGTGACCGTCATTCCATCACATTCTATAAAAACAAAAGGTAAGTACTTTAACTATTATTAATTATATCGTAATGTGGGTTTTAGGGACTTGTTTAGTTATGCAAAAAATCTTTATTCATATAGGATTATATCACGTGATTTTTTTTAGTTATGCTTGATTTCGTCATTACCTCGCCGTCATTCCCTCATTTTAATGTGTAGTGAGGGAATGATGATTTACAAGGGAATCGTTTTCGACTGAGTCAGTTTATCTTTTTCGAACTAACCTTCAAATTTACGATGCCATCTTGTTGTAGGATCAAATAATGCCAAGAAGAAAGAAGATTAACGAAGAAGAAGATAAATTAACACAAATTTTGCATATGTTCAATAATAATCTAAGATCAACAGTTGTAGCCAGGAAAGATGTAGTGCAGAGGATCGAGCCCCCAAAATTAATCAAAAGAGGATGTTATTTTGTGAAGAAAATAGATCAGTCAGATGTCTAATCCCTACTAATTATATTATATTATAAATACGAAAGTAACTATGTCTGTCTGACTGTTACGCTTTCACGCCTAAGCCGCTGAACCGATTTTGATGTTCAGTATAGAGATAGATTGGACCTTGGAGAAGAACATAGGCTAGCTTTTGTTGGTAAAAAAAGGTTGGAAGGGGTTGAAATAGGGGATGAAGATTTTTATGGGAGTCCGTCATTATTGAAGATAATAATCCTTATCTACTAAAATTATAAATATGCAAAAGTAGCTCTCCATCTGTTACCTTTTCACAGCTCAACCACTGAACGGATCTTCACGAAATATGGCACAGAGCTGGCCTGTATCCTGGAGACGGACACAGGCTACTTTTATCCCGAAAAATTCCACTTTCCCAAGTGTTTCCAGAGGATTTTCAAAAAACCTATATCCATGCAGACGAAGTCGTAGGCATCAGCTAGTTGATAATAAAGAATTAAAGAGATTTGTTTTATTAACTTTTATACTTGAAAAAAGAGCTTAGTTTTTTTTGGCAAAGAGAACTTTTTTGCAGATTTATTTTTAGTTCTTTAATTTTCAAGAAATTATTTTTTTGTGTTTTTTTTGTTTTTTTTTTGTTTTAGTAAAGCTTTTACTAACTTTGATAATGAATAGATTAGAATAAGAGCTTTATTTGATTGAAAAAATACTATTTATGTTAATATTTAAGGAATCTAAGCTTTTTTGATTGTTTTTTATAACTGTCAATATGATAAAGTGATAAGACAATAAAATTCACAAAGATTGTCATCTACAGACTGAATACTTTATGATTATCTTCACAACAGTTCCTAGCAATGTAAGAAAATATATTTGATAAACAAATTAAAAAATAAACATCGTTTTACTGTCAGAGATTCATGAATTGTTTGTAAAAGTCATTCCCTCACCTAAGACGTCATTCCCTCATTCTAATTTTTTTAAATACCCTTATAACTTTTGTAAACAATTTTTTTTCTTGGGACCACTATATAATTTAAATTTAGTTACATAATTACAACATAATTTATAAAAAATAAATACAAATATCCATCAAAAATTTTCATTAATTTTTTGGAACCGAATTTCAACATTTCGTGAGAACTACCCATATATACCTACCTACCTACTTTTATTTACTGAAATTCTGATTCAAAATGCTATTTTATTTTTATTTATTAAATCAGTTAATCAGTTAGACCTTGGCCTTGGTCTGACTCTTGGTAATGAATCTACCGGAACGAAATACTGGATTTCAAATAGTAATAATTATAGTAAGTACGCATATTGAAAAAATATGTTCACCTCGATAGTTATTAGACGGAAATGTCTTTGACTAAATTCAAGTCAACGATTCGCGGCTTCAGTAAGTAGGTATTTGCTTAAAAAAGTCTGGTGTTTTCTGTAAGGTTAAGTAACAAGCTATAATTTAAAAATTAAAAAAACCCGACTGCCATGCTAAAAAACGAACTAAAAAATTAATAAACTACCACCGTACCACTTACAGTGTAGTTGTTATTTATTTTGTTTTTCATGATTTGTCACTCCAAATTGATTTAAAACATATAGATTGTATACATTTTCGTACTCGCCTTTTAAAGCCCTTTATTTTGATACCCCACTCGAGGGTCTTGAAGAAAAAATTTTTTTTCAGCCCGCACATTAAAGTGCATAACATTCGCCATTTTGATTTTTATGAATTTTATGTACCCAGTAACATTTGCGCCGTCAAGACAAATCTAATGACGTATAATTTATCAAAATAGGTTGAGCCGTTAAGTAGTTACGAACTGACATAGGAAACGGTCATTTTCTACGATTTATCACTCCAAATTGTTTCCAAATATATAAATTTATACATTTTCGTATTTGCCTTTTGAATCCCTTTATTTTGATACCCCACTCGAGGGTCTTGAAGAAAAAATTTTTTTTCAGCTCGCACATTAAAGCGCATAAAGTCCGCCATTTTGATTTTTTTTTAATTTAGGTATCCTATAACACTCGCGTCATTGAGACAAATCTAATGACATATCATTTATCAAAATCCGTTGAGCCGTTGATTAGTTACAAGCGGACATAGGAATGGACATACATACACACAGGTGAAACACATATACCCAGTCGGGTAAAAAAACACATATACCCAGTCGGGTAAAAAGGGGTTCTAACAAAAAAAAGGGATCTCAAAGAGTTGAATGAACGTTTTTATTTTCTCAGATAAGTCAACGCTAGTAGAAAATACGAGTAGGTCATGCTCAAGGTTTAAGATATTAATATATTTGTCGCATTATATTTAGACATAATATAACGGCGATCGTCTTTGAAAGATATTTTTATCTAATGGTTCTCTATCTACCGTAATAACCAAGAAACTCAAATTATTTACTCGTTTATTTATTTATTTACCTATAGGTACCTACTTACTTGACAAAAATTTTAATTGGAAAGCCCGAATCGCTGAGACCCCGCTGGCTTGGGTACCTAGAGAGGAGAAGAGAGGGGAACCATACTTGGGTTTTAAGATAAGGGTAAACTCGGGTTGTGCAGTAGGAAAACGTCCTATTGGACACCCCAGGAAGCACTGGTTGGACGGAAGCAAATACACAATACAGCACTCATAACAGATTCCATTGGCGTGAAGCGAGTAGCGACGCATCACGACAAGCATGAGTGGCAGCTCTTCTGGTATTGGAAGCCTTTAAATCCTCTTTGGGTCACTGAGCACCGAAGCATGTAGCAAGTAATGAGGTAAATGATTGATAGGAGTCACTTGAAGTTTCAAATCTTTGATTGATAAAAACGAGAAGAATCAGTAA
Organism: Melanargia galathea; assembly: GCA_920104075.1. Lineage (NCBI taxonomy): Eukaryota > Metazoa > Arthropoda > Insecta > Lepidoptera > Nymphalidae > Melanargia > Melanargia galathea. Next base: position 19,357,979 of record OV049859.1, read on the forward strand.
TTGAACGTTAAGAATATTATGACAGCTATAATTATTACGAGCAAAGGAATGACGCGCTTCATACACGTGCGGTCTGACGTTCTGCCATGCATTTTGCGTCGCCGCGCCCGGTTATGGTTTATATTATAAATTATTTATTATTAATAATCATTTACGGCAAGTGGCAACTAATCTATTGGCCTAGCGTTTAACTGAGACGGTTGAGAGAGCTAGTTTTGCGGTGCGGGGGTAGTGACGTAGTGACGGACTAAACTTTTACGTCATTTGTCTCTCTCTTGTAGACCATCAACGTCGATGTTGTAGACAAATGCCTGACAGACACTTCATGGTGATAATGTCATTCGACATCCATTTTTGAATAAATTTTTTCAATGTGCTTCTTTTGTTTTCTATTGCTGTTAGTGTGCACTTTCTAGTTTCCATTCTTGGTGGTTTCTATTTTAAGGCGAAATGAGTAATATTATTACGCGGCATATGGCTTTTTATGATGACAGGGAATTAAAGTAGTTTGGGGTAAAATTGTACTTCGTAGATGTTAACCCTGTTCTCCATACAAATAACTCTTCTGTAAATGACAATGACAGCTGTCAGAATTCCAAGGAATTATTAATTCGGGTATATAAAGTTTTGGAGCGCTCCAAACTGAGACTAAGCACTCAGTTCTCCGAGTTTATAAGTCGGTACCTACTACCTACCTACCCATTATATCATTGTTCGATAAAGTTATAGCTCGAGTGATGTCGATTACAAGAGCACCATTGAGGTCTTTATCAGTTTTAGGAAAGCATAATATTATATTTTCATTATAATAACGGTGACTGTTCACTGGACGTGAGTCATTAAAACCGAGTGATTGTCTCAAAACCATTTTTTGGAACATGTAGGAAGGTAAGCATGATAACGATTTTTACCTCGTTATTAAAATTTACCACGGTAGGTTAGGTTAAAACCTTAATAGTTAAGTAATTCTTAATTTAGAGAATTTCTATTCTTTTCTATGACCTACCTACCTACCCTAAAAAATCTCACCAAAAACACAAAAGTAAAAAGTGGGCCAAGTTCTTATTTATGTCAATTGAAAATCACTATGTAAGCTATTGAACAGAGTTATTAAATACTATATTAAATATAGGTTATTGAACATATTATATTTACCTAGTATAATAAATAAAACAAAAATCCACACCAAAAAGCACGATTGCAGCACCCCTTTAAGGTATAAAGTCTTAAAATATATCTATATCTAAAAACCGCAAAAACCGCATTAAAATCAGCTTAGTAGTTTTTCAAAAAAATGCTAGCTAGCATATATAAAAAACACATAGTCCGTAGTCCGTACTTACTTACATAATCTCGTATGCTAAATGTATGTTTATATGTAGGTACCTACTCTCTCCGTTTTGTCATGAATGTGCATATTAAAGGACAATTAAATATTTAATATCTATTCTATACATATAATAAAATCGTAGACTTGCCGTATCTGTACATTAAAGATTTTTGCAAAATAATAACTGGGGGATGTTAGGGATAAGTAATAGAAAGTAAAAAAGCTATTTTTGAAATTTTTGTCTGTTTGTCTGTTTGTCTGTATGTTTGTGCGCGCATCACGCAAAAACTACTGAATGAATTGAAATGAAACTTGGCATGATTTAGGTTCATACTACGGAGTAACATATAGGATACTTTTTATCCCGAAATTCAGCATGGTTCCCTTGGGAGAGGGGATGAAAGTCAAAATGTGTACTTAGCTGTAATTCATTAACGCGTGGTCCGATTTCATTCATTCTTTTTTTGTTAGAAAGGAAATACTTTAAAGATTACTACCTAATCTCTCAAAAGGCTGGATCGATTTTGATGGGACTTTCACTGGCGCATGTTTACATTTTGATCTACCTAAACATCCGCCAGTGAACTTTTAACAGGTTTTAGCAAGGTATGAGCTCAAAGGAGCTTAGGAAAGACAAAATGATTCCCACGGGATGTTTAAAAACCAATATCCACGCGAACGAAGTCGCGGGTTTCCACTTGTAATAAATAATTAAAGTAGGTAAAATATTATTTTAGCCTATAACTGTAAATAATAATATATATCTATCACATTAATATTATGTATATTACTGAATTAATTATTAAGCGCTTTACATAAAAATACATGGAAGTGGTAACGACATTCTTCTTTCTGGCTAGTCAACCAGATTTGATTGTACCTATTTAGTTGAACGACAACAATCAGTGAAACTGATAATACTTAATTAATTAATTTATTTATTTTAATTTAACTACAACGGATAAATATACATACTCGTAAATATAAATATATTGTATAATAATTTATGACCTTTTTTATATCCATTAAATAACTAGATATCCATTAAATAACTAGATATTAGGAACTATTATTTATAACTTTGTCCAGTTTTGACCCGTTAACATGCGAGAAGTGGAGGTTTTGATGTTACTTAATGTTTTTTTTACAAAAACCATTAAGGTACATCAATTAATTACTATATTAACCTTATAATATTAACCATATAAATACGCCAATGATATCCAAAGTGCGAACGGAATGAATGTCGCCTTAACGCTACACACCCGTATGTTTCAATATTATTAGTTTCCTAATAAACATGTGTACCTTCCTGTTTGTTTGCTTTTTTTGACGGCGAGCAGGAATTCAATAACACAAATAGGTACCTCTGCATTTTTACGTATGGCGCCTAGTTGTCTCGTCGTATTTCTGTCGTCTAATATAAAAATAGGCGTAGGTCAGAGAAGCAGGCACGACTCACGAGCCACGCGCGTGCGCCATGTTACATCATATCCACGTGAGCCAATGATCTGTCGTGAAAAAAATCGAAAGTGATACTGATAACACAGTTGGGAAGCATGGCACACTTAGCACCGGCTTTACTCAGCTTCTGTTTGTTTACAAAATAATGAGTCGTCTCTATACCGGTGATAATATACAATAATGTACAATTATAGTCGGCATAGATTACGATCAGAGTCAATACTCTATAATCATTTAACTACCTAAATAGATTAGGACCAAACTAAAGAAATTTTTAGTAGAAAGAAGTTATTATACCATTAACGATTATATAACTGACAAGGTATTGGAAATGACTAGTAGTTAACAATACATATTTAATGACGGATTGTAATGTTGCATGACGTAAGGTATAATTTGGCAGAAAATAACAATATTAATTAAGATCTTGTTACTAGCCCAAGTTTGCAATAAACTGAATTCAATTAAATTGAAGCGATAGGAATTTAAAAAGAGGTATCACAGCTATGGTATCACAGACAGTAAGTATTAAACTATTAAACTAAGGAAGTCAAGAAACATCTGGAATGAGTTATTTTTGTTCGATCATAAGAAAAGTTTGATGAAATATGTATTAGATTTATAATATTTAATTAATCATGAATATAATTTATCATAATATATTATTCTAATGATTGTTTTGTAGAATTTTAAATAATGCCTTGAGAATAGCTATAAATACGTGTTAAGATAAGTTAATAATATTACTGGTACTATGATTATTACTAATTTGCGAGACAAAACTTAATCTATTTGTATACGTACCTGATATTATTATTAAATGAAATGAAATATTAAAATGATTAGTAGCGGCTCATGGCAACAAAATAGTACAGACGTAGTAAAGTAACGAACACTCTTAAAATAGCATTCACTGATTGTGATTACGAATTGTAAATTTAAATGATGTAAAATATTATTTCGTTTGCATAAGCTTCTTGAGAACATCTAAAAGTAGGTATATATTATACATTATAAGATTATTATTGTCAAAACATTATACTATTTATGTGTAAGTATATAGGTCTATACATATGTATGTATTAGCGTAGTACTATTATATATTCTGTGGTATAAGTATATATTATCACAGTATACAGATTCAACGTCTACTGTGATATTATAGTTTTATGTTTCACATTAATGGAAACGTAAAAAATATGTGGATGATACCTACTAGTGGTACTGGATGATATATATAATAATACTTATTTTAATAAAAACATTGAATGATATTCGAGATATTACTTACTAGTCAAATATTCTGTAATCGTGTACACTGAATCTATTCTATCTATCTATCTTCTATAATATAATAAAACTGTAACAGATCCAATTCTGTACATTGAAGATATTTTGAAATTTTTTATTGGAGGGCACTCTATAATCGATACTGAAACCAAAACTGCAATTTGTTTCATTTTTGTCTGTCTGTCTGTCTGTCTGTCTGTCTGTCTGTCTGTATCTTGGCCGCGCATCACGCTGAAGCTACTGAATGGATTCAAATGAAACTTGGTACGATTTGAGTTTATACTCCGAGGTAGGACATAGGATACTTTTTATCCCGAAATTCAGCACGGTTCCCTCGGGAGAGAGGATGAAAGTTAAAACATGTATTTAGCTGTAATTCATTAACGCGTAGTTCGATTTTACTCATTCTTTTTTTGTTAGAAAGGTAATACTTTAAGCACACGAGTAGATATTTCTACTCGTGTGCTTTAAGTATTGTCCCGTAAATATTTCAAGGTCATAGGTTTGTTAGTTCAGAAATGACAGACATTTATTGGGTTCAAATAACATGGGGCCCGGATCTTTGTACGTACGGCTTATTTTAAACTGGCGTGCGTTTAAATTTATGTTTGTCGGTCTGTCTATTTGTTTCAACTAATCTCAGAAACGGCTGGATCGATTTTAACGGAACTTTCAATGGCAGATAGGTGTTGTTATAAGGAGTAACTTAGGCTACATTTAGTTTAAGTACATAAAAGAATTATGGGATCCGTTCCGATCCTATATAAAACCTATAAACAGGCGAACGAAGTCGCGGGGGTCAGCTAGTAATATAATAAAACTGTAATTGATCCAATTCTGTACATTGAAGATATTTTGAAAATTTTTATTGGAGGGCACTCTATAATCGATGCTGAAGCCAAAACTGCAATTTTTTTCATTTTTGTCTGTCTGTCTGTATCTTGGCCGCGCATCACGCCGAAACTACTGAATGGATTCGAATGAAACTTGATACGATTTTAGTTTATACTATCATAAGACATAGAATATTTTTTATCCCGAAATTCAGCACAGTTCCCTTGGGAGAGGGGAAGAAAGTTAAAACGTGTATTTAGCTGTAATTCATTAACGCGTAGTTCGATTTAACTCATTATTTTTTGTTAGAAAGGTAGTACTTTAAGTATTGTCCCGTAAATATTTCAAGGTGATAGGTTTTTAGTTCAGAAATGGCAGACATTTAACGATTTTAAACTGGTGAGCGTTTAAATTTATGTTTGTCGATCTATCTATTTGTTCCAGCTAATTTCCGGAACGGCTGGATCTATTTTTATGGAACTTTCAATGGAACTTTCAATAGGTGATGTTATAAGGAGTAACTTAGGCTACATTTAGTTTAGGTACCTGTATAGGATCCTATATAAAACCACGCGGACGAAGTCGCGGGGATCAGCTAGTAGATAAATAAAGTTATTTATCTATTCAGTAGTCGTGGGTAAGTGACTTAGCAAATACAAAAAAAAACACTTTTGTGAAGACAAATATTGGTTTAACGATTTCATTCATAAATTTTAAATAAAATATAATAATAATAATATGTGGCGTCTTGGCAGCGACGACCTTTTATCTCGTACGTAAAATGATTGAGGTGTGCACATAAATTATGTATTATTTTATAATTACGTGACGGAAATAGGAAGTGTTTTCTAATCGGATATCCATGAAATAGTTATGCAAAATAATTTTATACTAATAGTCCCAAATTATTATTGAGTAATGATATAAAGTAGGTATGTTTGTTTACAAAATAAAAAATTTACATGCATTTTAAAGTTTCTTAGTTATTGCTGTATGAATATTGTATGTTTTATACCGTATAATTATACACACTGTTATACTAGCTTAATTATGTCAATTTACTGGCGCATATTTGTACCTAATATACTATTAAGTAACTATGTATTTATTAATAGGTAAAATTACTACAAATTACTGATGTTCAAAGATAAACTTTATATAGATAGGATGTATATTTGAAAACCTTCTATTAGTTAAGCGCACTCTACCTTAGTCATCACCTACCCATCACGTGTGATTGAAGTCAAACCATATAAACCTACCTAATAAATTATTATCCTCGTTATACCTAATTAATTCCTAAATAACTGACAGCAGAAATGCATTCGTTTCCATATTAGTTGCAGCTAATTAAACAATTTTTGGTCTTGTATTTAAGTTTAAGTATTGTGTAAACAGTAATTAAGATCTTAGGTACCTACCTACTTACTCGTAGCCATAACAAAAACCCTACTTGGCTAGGGCTCCTAAATGATTTTACGGAATTTCTCACCGCAATATCAAAATCACTGCAACATGCGTAAATTCTTACCACTGATTTGTGACTATACTGTAGGTATATACTTGTTTCCTGCATTGTTAATACTTAATAGGTATTAGGTACTTATCTGCGTGATGTTAACTCGTGCCAACATTATAACGTGTAATGTAAATTGTAACGTAGACAGTTCACGGCATTGGCCTCTCGGTACGAGTATGTGTCAAGATCACTTCGTGGATCATTAAACGTGGCACGGCATTTTATTGTATTTTTTTCATACAATGCAGTAGGTTCTGTTTGGTTTACGCAAGTGAGGGAACTTTTAACCTGTTTAATTGCTACTTTATCTAGTCAATGATTACTAGAATTAAATAAATATATCTACTTCTAGTCAGTATTGACTACGTAGGTAGTAATGTAGTATTCTAGTGCTTCCAGTTAAGGAAGCAATTAATGTACCTTTGAGACACTATTATGGTGTTAACGAAACATTCAGTCATAGAACCAATGTATACAGGGTGTCCCATAGATAATGGATAAAACTTAAGTGGAAGATACATCACCTAATTACCTAAAATCAATTTGATTAGTTTTGAAAAAAACCGTAGGGTGACCAAGATTTTTAATTTTTTTTCAATTTAGCTATTTTTTTCTACCCTAAGTCAGTTTTTTTAATACTGCAGCTAAATTAGACGATATTTTTTAGATCTGTTTTTTCTTAAATATTGCTGATTAGTTCGCCGATGTATTATGAAACCATTTTAGTAACTAATGTTTTCTTTGATTTGGAAAAAATACTTCGAACCGAATAATTATTTTTCTGTGATTAAGATGACCCAAATTTAAAATAAACTTCCTGTAAAAAAAATGCATGACACCGAAGTGTCCCATTATCTTAAAAACTTGTACACTTATCAAGGTTTGCAAATTGTTATAAAACTTGCGTCGGTTCCTTATTGTTACAAAGATGCTGCCGAAAATCTGGAAAAGGCGATAGTTATTCGAAAAAAATAATATTTAAAATACAGTCAGTAATCCAATTTTTCCTTCATATTAAGTGAGCCTTAATTACTTACAAATTATTCCATCTCGTTGGTGCACAATTTAGGACTGCTACCTGCGTCCGAGTCACCAAGTGACATGATAATGTGTAAAAGGGATAGATAGCGCCGGTTTTATTTGGTGATTCAAATTGTCATCGCCATGCTTTTTTCTTTCCTCTACCCTTCAGTCCTTACTTGAACAGGGCTCGACTTCATTGTTTTCAAGTCACAAGTACAACTAATTGTTTGCACTTGACTTGTAACTCGTAGATGCGTCGAACAACTTTCGCTCCCGCTCAGTGTTTTCTCCTGTGAAATTAGACTTTGCTTTGCCTATCGATTTGAAACTGTTTATTTATTGGAATAAACGTCTTGGCGGTCTTTACGGACCTCGAGAATATTCATTTGTGTGTGTGTTGTTGTCGCCAAATTCAGCGCAATGCCTCGTTATGAATACACGCCTCGGGAGTACGCTAATATGTACCTATTTTTTTATCTACAGAGAACTAAGAGGTAATGTCAGGGCAGCCGCAAGATTGTACCTTGAAAGTATAATAACATAATACGGCCTTTTACTCTACCAACGACTCTAAACGCCGATTATTATTTGCATTTTCTAAGGAATAAGTCTCCTACATGTAGTAGGAAACAATGTAGTTGCAAAATGATGGGTTCCCCGCACACAGTGTGACGGCAGTGTGAGCACACCTCAATGAAACTTATCCTGGGAGATGGATCGGTCGGTTAGACCGATGTTGTGACCTACGCGATCGCGAACTCGTATTTTGTTTCATAAGATACACCGAGATGCGTCCTTAGAACATTGATATTCAAATACTACAGATTGCGTAAGTAGGCGTAAATTTTTAAAATTATTAAAATTTCAGAATTACTTTTTATGCATAAATCTATATCTATCTATCTATACATACAATAAAATCGTAGAATTGCCGTATCTGTACATTGAAGATTTTTGCAAAATAATAACTGGGGGATGTTAGGGATAAGTAATAGAACGTAAAAAAGCTATTTTTGAAATTTTTGTCTGTTTGTCTGTTTGTCTGTTTATCTGTTTGTCTGTTTGTCTGTTTATCTGTTTGTCTGTTTGTCTGTATGTTTGTGCGCGCATCACGTAAAAACTACTGAATGGATTGAAATGAAACTCGGCATGATTTAAGTTAATACTATGGAGTAACATATAGGATACTTTTTATCCCGAAATTCAGCACGGTTCCCTTGGGAGAGGGGATGAAAGTCAAAATGTGTACTTAGCTGTAATTCGTTAACGGGTGGTCCGATTTCATTCATTCTTTTTTTGTTAGAAAGTAGATACTTTAAAGACTACTGGCTTATCTCCGAAAGGCTGGACCGATTTTGATGGGACTTTCACTGGCGGATGTTTACATTTTGATGTACCTAAACATCCGCCAGTGAACTTTTAACAGTTTTTAGCAAGGTTTAAGCTCAAAGGAGCATAGGAAAAACAAAATGGTTCCCACGGGATTATTAAAATCAATATCCACGCGAACGAAGTCGCGGGTATCCGCTCGTAACCAATAAAAATGCTTGCATTGGTAATTTAAGCAAGTAGGCAGACATTTCAAAGTAAAAATGTTGGAATGTGCACACTTTTATAATTTTAATTTATTTTGTAAATTCAGCATCTCCCTTAGATTTTCGGCAGCATCTTTGTAACAATAAGGACCCGACGCAAGTTTTATACTAGTTTGCAAACCTTGTTAAGTGTACAAGTTTTTAAGATAATGGGACACTTCGGTGTCATACATTTTTTTTACAGGAGGTTTATTTTAAATTTGGGTCATCTTAATCACAGAAAAATAATTATTCGGTTCGAAGTGTTTTTTCCAAATTAAATAAAACATTAGTTACTAAAATGGTTTCATAATACATCGGCGGACTAATCAGCAATATTTAACTAAAAACAGATCTAAAAAATATCGTCTACTTCAGCTACAGCATTAAAAAAACTGACTTAGGGTAGAAAAAAATAGCTAAATTGAAAAAAATTAAAAATCTTGGTCACCCTACGGTTTTTTTCAAAACTAATCAAATTGTTTTTTTGGTTATTAGGTATCTTCCACTTAAGTTTTATCCATTATCTATGGGACACCCTGTATAATGATGCAGGTAATTTATTACAATAGTATTTTATAATAACTATCGAAGCAATCTACACTTAACCTACTGGAAAGAATCACAAAAAGAGCTCGCTAGTTGCTCTTAAAAAAAATTAAAACCTTCGGTTAATTAATTCTAATTAATAATATTTAATAAAATCTTGTCTACATAATAATGCTTTTTTGTGAATAGTGGTCAAGAAAACCTCGCAATTACATCGCAGATTATATACTGTATAATACGTAACTTGTAAGTCATTAACACAATGGTTGAGATAATCGAAATGAACTGGAAATATTTTTATTGCATAAGCGCGAAGCGTGTGCAACCAGTGTTCAGATTTTGGCCTTTTCAACTGCCGGCTGCGCACTTCAATATTTTTGTTTTCTCCTAAAAAATGACTTGTTAATACGCTTTGGCTTTGCACCGGTAACTTTTGGTTACCGTGTCTGATATTCTACACGTTGGTAGGTAGTAGGTACACCTATTTATGTGTGACTAAAATTTGCTTGTATACATTTTTGAAAATAGCGCTGTCGAGGCAGGATGACTTTATACTAAATAGGTACAAAATAGTACAAATATGTAGTGATAACAATTATAACGTTGTAATGTTTATGTCATTTTTATGTTCAGAACTTGGCCTTCGCACTCCCGTGTCCTCATAAGGTATCTCGATAAAATATAACCTTTGTTTTTGCAATCTTGATAATTGGGCTACTGTAGACTTTCTATTGTACCTATATGCTACGAATAAATAGGTATTACTTACTAGCCAGTAGGCACTTTACTTAGGTTTAAGTTTACTAAATCTATAGCTTAATTACAGTTATTATTTTAATTTCATATTTATGATAACATAACTGTAATTCAGTTGTAATAATTTGGGTTTTATGCGCTATATTCAGCCAGTTTTAGTCAACCTAAAGGGTTTTGTACTACCTACTTTGTCATTGTCATTGATATTATATTCGCCTTAAAAATACATTATTTATTAATAGCAAATACCTACTTGGATTCGGAACGAACGGAAGTGCATGAAGGGTCGAAACGCAAGGCCTATTAAAAGCTGATTCGTCATACCTACTGCAATGCACCTGTACGGAGTGCACGCAAAGGCGGCAATTTTAGCGTACAATTTTACTTGTACTTAATAAATCGAGGCGGTTCTGACCCGCTGGTCATTGAACCGTCTGCGCCCGTGCTTTCGATCCTTACAAGTTCGCACCACCTATAGTCTGATTTTTAATTCGGTGGAATTCTGACAGTTGTCATTTAATAATAGAATAAGTTATTTGGTTATTTGTATGAAAAACAGGGTTACCACCTAAACTAAACTAAACCCAAACTAAAGTACCTATCTGAAGTATCTGTCAGGCATTTGTCATATCTACATAAGGCAATAATTTTTTTTATTTACGAAAGTTTTTATTTTATACTATATTTTTTGTGGGAACTGTTTTATCTCTGGTAATATTAAGAAACGTCAGAATTTGACGAAATTAAAGATCAGAGTAGGTATATTATAATTATTTACTAGCGACCCGCGCCGGCTTCGCACGAATAGTAGACCTATCCCGCCATAATATATTGTTTTGTTATAATAAATCTTAAAGGCAAATTTTCCAACATTTTCAACAATTAGTGTCATATTTCAACCAATTTACACAAAACCACACTAAACCTTCCTCATGAATCACTCAGTCTATTGATGAAAACCCCATGAAAATGTATTCAGCATTTTTTGAGTTTATCGCGAACAGACAGACAGGCAGACGCGGCAGGGGACTTGGTTCTATAATATGTAGTGATACCGTAATGTGGCGCGATCCTCTCCCCACATCCGCTTGCAGCTTCAGTGATTAGGGCTGTCAGTTACTCTCAGTGAAGTGAATGTGATAAACAACTATCAAAAAATAAAAGACGAAAATAAGTCAAATAATATGGTCTTGTTTCTGTTAATGAAAATAGATAAGATAAATATACGCTTCTGATTGAAAGTCTCGTTTTTTGTCGTCGCTTAAAATATTGTAGAAGTTGTTAGGTACGTTGTCGCACTTCTAAATATGGAAACTTGTTTTCCATGGTTTTCCATAAAAAAAATCAGAATAATTTTATTTTGGAACATCGCTCTACGGAAATGTTACTCAATATTGACCTACCTGTGACTTAAAATTACGGTGAAGGAAAACATCGTAAGGAAACCTGCACGCCTGAGAGTTCTCCATAACGTTCTCAAAGGTGTGTGAAGTCTGCCAATCCGCTTGGCCAGCGTGGTAGACTATGGCCAAAACCCTTCTCACTCTCGGCTCTGTAGTGAGCCGGTAATGGGTTGATCATGATGTGACTTAAAATGTTTAATCTTGTTTAAAACATTTACGTTAACATGGACGTTATTACATGTTTTAAAGATAGCTTTATGATTAATAGTTTAGGTACAATTTATCTCAGTGCTGTTAACCCTGTGACCCAGATACAGTGCGCTGCCAAAAGACCTAACGGCGTCGTCCGACATAACCCATTATTGAATTGGCGAACATTTGTATGGGCTCATGTCTTAAGCCCTGGTCAGACGAGGCGTGACGACAGCCGCTGCAGCAGCACGGCAGAACATCATGCTAAACACGAGACGGCAACTGCTGCAGCATTACGACAGATTGTCATACTTAACACGAAACGGCAACTGCTGCAGCAGCACGGCAGAACATCATGCTAAACACGAGACGGCAACTGCTGCAGCAGCACGGCAGAACATCATGCTAAACACGAGACGGCAACTGCTGCAGCAGCACGGCAGAACATCATGCTAAACACGAGACGGCAACTGCTGCAGCAGCACGGCAGAACATCATGCTAAACACGAGACGGCAACTGCTGCAGCAGCACGGCAGAACATCATGCTAAACACGAGACGGCAACTGCTGCAGCAGCACGGCAGAACATCATGCTAAACACGAGACGGCAACTGCTGCAGCATTACGACAGAATGTCATACTTAACACGAAACGGCAACTGCTGCAGCAGCACGGCAGAACATCATGCTAAACACGAGACGGCAACTGCTGCAGCAGCACGGCAGAACATCATGCTAAACACGAGACGGCAACTGCTGCAGCATTACGACAGATTGTCATACTTAACACGAAACGGCAACTGCTGCAGCAGCACGGCAGAACATCATGCTAAACACGAGACGGCAACTGCTGCAGCAGCACGGCAGAACATCATGCTAAACACGAGACGGCAACTGCTGCAGCAGCACGGCAGAACATCATGCTAAACACGAGACGGCAACTGCTGCAGCAGCACGGCAGAACATCATGCTAAACACGAGACGGCAACTGCTGCAGCAGCACGGCAGAACATCATGCTAAACACGAGACGGCAACTGCTGCAGCAGCACGGCAGAACATCATGCTAAACACGAGACGGCAACTGCTGCAGCATTACGACAGAATGTCATACTTAACACGAAACGGCAACTGCTGCAGCAGCACGGCAGAACATCATGCTAAACACGAGACGGCAACTGCTGCAGCAGCACGGCAGAACATCATGCTAAACACGAGACGGCAACTGCTGCAGCATTACGACAGAATGTCATACTTAACACGAAACGGTAACTGCTGCAGCAACACAGCAGAACATCATACTTGGACACGAGACGGCAACTGCTGCAGCATTACGACAGAATGTCATACTTAACACGAAACGGTAACTGCTGCAGCAACACAGCAGAACATCATACTTGGACACGAGACGGCAACTGCTGCAGCAGCAAGACTGGTAATCAGACAGCACGAGACAGCAGCCGCAGGACGTCTCACAGAACGTGACTGCAGTTATTCCTCAGGGAAGCAGATCCTAGAGATTTTTAATTCAAGAAACTACTAAGTACTGAAGCACGTTATTTAACTAACTGATAAAGCACGACAGCAGCAGCTCACTTACGACGCGCGGCTGTGTGACAACGCCTTCTACTGGAACTGGCTTTAAAGTCGCTGTGTCGTTGCGCGTTGTGTGACGGACTTTATATCATAGATCAACGCGATCCGGAGTGGATATCGCGCTCTTCATTATCATGGTATTTCAAGCGAGTGAGGTGACCAAAAGTTTTAAGTAGGTAGGTAGGTACTTTGCGGGATTATTTATCATGGCCTGTTTAGTTCAAGTTGACCTGTCTGTAAGTTGAAAGTAAAGTTGGCACGAATTGGCTTCGAAAAACTGCCGAGTTAGTTATTATTATTATCTAATAAACTAAAAGAATAATAAGTGGGCTAATGACATTGATTTGAGGCCAATGACATTGATTGATTGTAGAGGCTCCTATAAAATCAACTGCGTAGCTCAGAAGGCAATCGCTTTGTGTACCTATGTAATACGTATATCATATTATCATATATCCTACCTAAAGTCTGTTCGTTTTCTTACGGTCACCTTTGTCTCTCGCCGCCTCCGCCGCGCGACGTTTTGCCAAAGGCACCGCCGGTGACTTCAAAAGATGCCGCGCGGGGTGTACAGGCACAAGGGATTTTGGCGTTTTATACCTACTCATATTTTTATATTAAAATTCTTTTTCCTTTTTATATTTTTTATATTCATATTTTATTACAATATAACCATAAACATAAAATATAATATTATCATGAACACGGGTCTTCTCTCAAAATGAGAAGAATTTTAACCATAGTCTACCACGCTGGCCAAGTGTGGACTGGTAGACTATTCGGAGATTCTGTTAGAATAGAAAAAAAATTACAAACAGAAAAAAAAGCAGAAAACTAAGAGCACCTGCGCCTGTACCGACACTATGTTACCGAACGGACTATACTTAAAGTTTTGTCTGTCAAAAAGATTTTAAAGAATGAGCACTCTTTGTGTATTCAAGTCCTAGGAAAAAACACTTTCAACTAAAAAGCTGCACAACACCTACAAAAACCTTGAATCCGATAAAAGTATTTTCGTGCCCAAGCGGGCTGGTGCTTTGACGGAGGGAAATACTGCGTATGACATGAGGCATCTCGCCTCGGCGAGGCGATCGCCTTGTACGAAAACTCGTCAGACGACTCAACTCGAAAGCAAAAAAAAATTAAATCAGCAAGTAGGTACCTGCATTTAAGATTGATGTGTTTTTTTATAACCAGGATATTATAACGGTGTTTTCTTTCAAAGCTTCACAGCTTATTCCATGACGCAGCGAAAGAAACAGCGAAGATCCAGAGGTCATGGGTACAAAGTACGAATAGTTTTTTGGCGAACTTTATTTTTCGAATAAACAAAACGCCTCGAAAATAATTCTGTGATGTTTATAGGTGGGTTAGATTATGCTAGATTATATCGATACCAGAAATTTCAATTGTCGTAAAGGACAGTCCTGTCCATGTCCTTTACGACAATTGAAACTTCTGGTATCGATATTAGCAGTGTGCTTAGTCTAAATCGGAGCACTCGAAAACGAACTCGAAAACTATTGATCGATTTCAGAGTAAAATAGACCTAAAATGGCTTGTATTAAGGTTTGAGTTCGCCAATACATTCAGCATTGTTCGAATGCTGAATGTATTGGCGAACTCAAACCTTAATACAAGCCATTTTAGGTCTATTTTACTCTGAAATCGATTAATAGTTTTCGAGTTAGTTTTCGAGTGCTCCGATTTAGACTAAGCACACAGTTTAGTTATGAGATGGATAAGAGACACACGACGACTATTGTTGACCTCCGCAGTATTGAGCGATGTGGTCTTTACGGGAGGTCCCGACTCCCGGGTTCGATTTCCAGAAGAGGAAATTTCAGAATTTATAATTTTGAATTGTCTCTGGTCTTCTCTGTCTGTCTGTCTGTCTTCTGCCCTAGCCGTGCCGTCAGCGATTTAGGATACCTGGATATTTTAAACTAGCCGACCCCCGCGACTTCGTCCGCCTGGATATAGGTTTTATATAGGATCGGATTGGATCCCATAATCCTTTTTTGTACCTAAACTAAATGTAGCCTAAGTTATTCCTTATAACATCACCAGAAAGTTCCATCAAAATCGATCCAGCCGTTTCGGAAATTAGCTGGAACAAATAGACAGATCGACAAACATAAATTTAAACGCACACCAGTTTAAAATAAGCCGTACGTTCAAAGATCCGGGTCCCAAGTTATTTGAACCCAATAAATGCCTGTCATTTCTGAACTAAAAAACCTATGACCTTGAAATATTTATGGAACAATATATAAAGTACTATCTTTCTAACAAAAAAAGAATGAGTAAAATCGAACAACGCGTTAATGAATTACAGCTAAATACACGTTTTAACTTTCATCCCCTCTCCCAAGGGAACCGTGCTGAATTTCGGGATAAAAAGTATCCTATAACCTACCTCGGAGTACAAACTCAAATCATACCAAGTTTCATTCGAATCCATTCAGTAGTTTCGGCGTGATGCGCGGCCAAGATACAGACAGACAGACAGACAGACAGACAGACAGACAGACAGACAAAAATGAAAAAAATTGCAGTTTTGGATTCAGTATCGATTACAGAGTGCCCTCCAATAAAAATTTTCAAAATATCTTCAATGTACAGAATTGGATCTGTTACAGTTTTATTATATTATAGACTAGATGATGCCCACGGCTTCGCCCGTGTGGATTTAGGTTTTTAAAAATCCCGTGGGAACTTTTGATTTTCCAGAACAAAAAGTAGCTTATCTGTAGAAATCTGTCCCCAAAACGGAAAAATCCCGTGGGATCCCCACGATTTCGGAATACAATTCCTTACAGCATCAGGGTTGAGGAGTTGGATATGTACCTACTCGAGTTCATTCAACGATAAAGTCTTTAATTGGTACCCCCAATATCAATTTCAATAACCGAAAGTTTCTAAAACCCATTAGTTTTGGGGATTAGGTCCCCTGCAGCATCAGGATTGAGGAGTTGGAATCCAAATTTTTTATAGAACAGGGTCGCAATGTTTCTCTATCGATTAAAAAAAAAATTACGCGAATCGGTTCAGAAATCTCGGAGATATCGGTGTACATAGGTAGAAAAACACAACTCCTCCTTTTTTGAAAGTCGGTTAAAAAAGTAGCCTATGTTACTCCCTGGTTAATTCTCTACATATATGTGAAGGTCCCGTCAAAATCCGTTCAGCCGTTCCGAAGATTAGCCCGTTCAAACAGACAGACAGACAGACAGACAGACAGACAGACAGACAGACAGACAGACAGACAGACAAAAATTTTAAAAACGTGTGATTCGGTTATGGTAGCGTTCAAATAACCATATGAGCTTAATATGAGGTAGTTATTTCGATATTACAGACAGACACTTCAATTTTATTTATTAGTATAGATTAGATACAACTCTCTCTCTGTACAAGCTCTTTGATT
Organism: Melanargia galathea; assembly: GCA_920104075.1. Taxonomy (NCBI): domain Eukaryota; kingdom Metazoa; phylum Arthropoda; class Insecta; order Lepidoptera; family Nymphalidae; genus Melanargia; species Melanargia galathea. Next base: position 19,374,936 of record OV049859.1, read on the forward strand.
ATTTACAAACTGTAAACTTATCATATTAAGGCTTCTTGGAGTTCATTGAACACAAAAGGATTTTAGAAGCGACGTATAAAAATGTTACGAATTTTTAAAGTGAAGACCAGCAAAAAAGATGATAGTTATATGTATTTAATCGAGCCTTAATTGGCCACCGTATTTGCAGTGCAGGTTTTTTATTAAGCTGGGTCTCCACCAAAGAAAAGTTGGCAATGTTACTTTGATTGATTTTAATTTTACTTTGAAGCTGGGTCAGCTTTAGGGAATATGTCTGTATGAATGTGTTGAACCTAGAAATTGTGATATTATCTACGTGTGTTAAATATAGAGATGATCCTACCTACTTATTGACAAAACGATTTTTTCAAATCAACTTGGGAATAAGTACAAATAAACATATCGACAATAATTGTTGATAATGTAATGTCTAGAATTATTCTAGACTAGATGATGCCCACGGCTTCGCCCGTGTGGATTTAGGTTTTTAAAAATCCCGTGGGAACTTTTGATTTTCCAGAACAAAAGGTCAGCCGTCCCCAAAACGGAAAAATCCCGTGGGATCCCCACGATTTCGGAATACAATTCCTTACAGCATCAGGGTTGAGGAGTTAGATATGTACCTACTCGAGTTCATTTTCAACGATAAAGTCTTTAATTGGTACCAATATCAATTTAAATAACCGAAAGTTTCTAAAACCCATTAGTTTTGGGGATTAGGTCCCCTACAGCATCAGGATTGAGGAGTTGGAATCCAAATTTTTTATAGAACAGGTTCGCAATGTTTCTCTATCGATTAAAAAAAAATTACGCAAATCGGTTCAGAAATCTCGGAGATATCGGTGTACATAGGTAGAAAAACACAACACCTCCTTTTTGAAAGTCGGTTAAAAAAGTAGCCTATGTTACTCCCTGGTTAATTCTCTACTTGTATGTGAAGGTCCCGTCAAAATCGGTTAGCCGTTCCGAAGATTAGCCCGTTCAAACAGACAGACAGACAGACAGACAGACAGACAAAAATTTTAAAAACGTGTGATTCGGTTATGGCAGCGTTCAAATAACCATATGAGCTTAATATGAGGTAGTTATTTCGATATTACAGACAGACACTTCAATTTTATTTAGGTACTAGATGATACCCACGGCTTCGCCCGTGTGGATTTATGTTTTTAAAAATCCCGTGGGAACTTTTGATTTTCCAGAACAAAAAGTAGCTTATCTGTAGAAACTCGTCCCCAAAACGGAAAAATCCCGTGGGATCCCCACGATTTCGGAAAACAATTCCTTACAGCATCAGGGTTGAGGAGTTAGATATGTACCTACTCGAGTTCATTTTCAACGATAAAGTCTTTAATTGGTACCAATATCAATTTAAATAACCGAAAGTTTCTAAAACCCATTAGTTTTGGGGATTAGGTCCCCTACAGCATCAGGATTGAGGAGTTGGAATCCAAATTTTTTATAGAACAGGTTCGCAATGTTTCTCTATTGATTAAAAAAAAATTACGCAAATCGGTTCAGAAATCTCGGAGATATCGGTGTACATAGGTAGAAAAACACAACACCTCCTTTTTGAAAGTCGGTTAAAAAAGTAGCCTATGTTACTCCCTGGTTAATTCTCTACTTGTATGTGAAGGTCCCGTCAAAATCGGTTAGCCGTTCCGAAGATTAGCCCGTTCAAACAGACAGACAGACAGACAGACAGACAGACAAAAATTTTAAAAACGTGTGATTCGGTTATGGCAGCGTTCAAATAACCATATGAGCTTAATATGAGGTAGTTATTTCGATATTACAGACAGACACTTCAATTTTATTTAGGTACTAGATGATGCCCACGGCTTCGCCCGTGTGGATTTATGTTTTTAAAAATCCCGTGGGAACTTTTGATTTTCCAGAACAAAAAGTAGCTTATCTGTAGAAACTCGTCCCCAAAACGGAAAAATCCCGTGGGATCCCCACGATTTCGGAAAACAATTCCTTACAGCATCAGGGTTGAGGAGTTGGATATGTACCTATTCGAGTTCATTCAACGATAAAGTCTTTAATTGGTACCCCCAATATCAATTTAAATAACCGAAAGTTTCTAAAACCCATTAGTTTTGGAGATCAGGTCCCCTACAGCATCAGGATTGAGGAGTTGGAATCCAAATTTTTTATAGAACAGGGTCGCAATGTTTCTCTATCAGTAAAAAAAAAAATTACGCAAATCGGTTCAGAAATCTCGGAGATATCGGTGTACATAGGTAGAAAAACACAACTCCTCCTTTTTTGAAAGTCGGTTAAAAAAGTAGCCTATGTTACTCCCTGGTTAATTCTCTACTTCTATGTGAAGGTCCCGTCAAAATCGGTTCAGCCGTTCCGAAGATTAGCCCGTTCAAACAGACAGACAGACAGACAGACAGACAGACAGACAGACAGACAGACAGACAAAAATTTTAAAAACGTGTGATTCGGTTATGGTAGCGTTCAAATAACCATATGAGCTTAATATGAGGTAGTTATTTCGATATTACAGACAGACACTTCAATTTTATTTATTAGTATAGATAGTATAGATTAGTATAGATAGAGTCTATTGTTACAGGGTTACAAATATTTTATTTCATATATGTAATAAGTATTTACGTACCTACGTGACGATTGATACAAAGGAATTCCACAGATGGGCTGACAAAAGTCCAGTCTATAAGTATTGTCATTTGTCAATGTTTATGTATGTACCATTCTATAAATATGTTACGGTCAAAGTTCATAAATTGTGCAAAGTAGATAACTGCCCGCCTGAGCTGAGTCATCAGAGTTCTTAAATAACCTGATTTCTATCGTCGCCTCTCATCAAAACCACGATCTAGATAAGTATCAAATAACCCTCTGAGTCTCTTTGCATGACTAAAGTTTATTCATCAAAATATCCGTAGATTTAAGTGGATTAGTAGCTAGGCTATTATTAAGTCATTTTTATTATCGTAGTAAAATCTCAACAAACATAAAACCACAGGACACAGACTACCTACCTAAACTGAAGCGATCTAGCCACAAAAAAATTAAATAAACGTTAAACGCGTTTATTTTAAACAGATTTTTTAACATTACCTAAAAGTCAAAATATTAATGGCACTATACTATATAAATTGTGTGATCAAGAAAATTAGGACTTTCAAGGCAACTCTACATAAACAAGCTATAATTTAAAAATTAAAAAAAACCCGACTGCCATGCTAAAAAACGAACTAAAAAATTAATAAACTACCACCGTACCACTTACAGTGTAGTTGTTATTTATTTTGTTTTTCATGATTTGTCACTCCAAATTGATTTAAAACATATAGATTGTATACATTTTCGTACTCGCCTTTTAAAGCCCTTTATTTTGGTACCCCACTCGAGGGTCTTAAAGAAAAAATTTTTTTCAGCCCGCACATTAAAGTGCATAACATTCGCCATTTTGATTTTTTATGAATTTTATGTACCCAGTAACATTTGCGCCGTCAAGACAAATCTAATGACGTATAATTTATCAAAATAGGTTGAGCCGTTAAGTAGTTACGAACTGACATAGGAAACGGTAATTTTCTACGATTTATCACTCCAAATTGTTTCCAAATATATAAATTTATACATTTTCGTATTTGCCTTTTGAATCCCTTTATTTTGATACCCCACTCGAGGGTCTTGAAGAAAAAATTTTTTTTCAGCTCGCACATTAAAGCGCATAAAGTCGCCATTTTGATTTTTTTTTAAATTTAGGTATCCTATAACACTCGCGTCATTGAGACAAATCTAATGACGTATCATTTATCAAAATCCGTTGAGCCGTTGATTAGTTACAAGCGGACATAGGAATGGACATACATACACACAGGTGAAACACATATGTATACCCAGTCGGGTAAAAAAAAAAAAAAAAAAGGTGTGTGTGCTTATGTACACGCGTAAGAACTGTAGGTACTTTGCGTGCAAATAATAAAATTAATTACAATCAGGCACTAGACTGATGGCGCGATGGATGGCCATGTTTGTTTGCGAAGCGTCTGATAGTCGAGAGCAACTTCAAGTTGCTCGCTGACCTGTCGACTGTCAGACGTTGTTTTTTTTTTTGTCAAACTTTATCATATCATTTTTCGTGTCGCCCTGTGCGCGCGCATTATAGAAGTTCACTCTCATTTTTTTATAACGCGCCTAAAGAAGTATAACTTCAAAAATTCTGCCTCTGCCTGGGCAAAGTCAACTTTGCACGGGCGGCGCACTTCGCCCTCGACATAATTACACATGCCTTATTCAAGTCACGGCGACTGCATGATTCGAACACGGTTCCCCTAACTCCGGTCGATATCGTATAACTGAACTTTGATACAATGATAAAGCTCCCAGACGCGACGCGACGGTACGTCTAATTACTTTTTAGGGTTCCGTACCCAAAGGGTAAAAACGGAGCCCTATTAATGTCACTCGGCTGTCTGTCTGTCTGTCTGTCTGTCTGTCTGTCCGTCTGTCCGCCGGTCACAGGTCTCTAGCTCGCAGACGAAATGAGTTACAAACCTGAAATTTTGGTATTTGGTGTAGAACGTTGACCCAAAATCAAATATTGAGTTAAAAATTGAATTAAATTATTTTTCAGGGGGGCTCCCATAGGTACATGAGAAAGGAGCCGGAAAAAAAATTTTTTTTCTTACCCTAGCTTGTGGGGTATCATTGTTTAGAGCTCATTGAGTAGAGTACGAATATATATTTTTTTAATTTTTTGCTTAAAAATTAAGGAAATGGGGGGTCATCAAAATTGTCAATTTTAGACCATTTTTGTGACGGGGGCTATCTAAAAAACTAAACTAGTTAGGAATATGATATTTCGGTATATTATGTACTATATGCTCTATTTGTACAACAAATACTGAAAACAACGATTCATAAAATAGTTTATAAGCTGTGACCAAAACAAACGAACTTATTTTGCGTTTTTCTTTCACGGTTTCTTGCGATGTCTAACTCGGAAATTAAATATTTCTTAGACCCAAAATATTATATTGTTCATAATTATGTACGGAACCCTGAAAGAGCGAGGCCCGACTCGCACTTGGCTGATTTTATTTAACGATTTGACAAAACAAAAGGAATTTTAATTTTAGTTCAGAGCTCTATAGACTTAGCCGTACCCGCCAATTTTTTTTTAAATATTAGTTATATACATTTATATATACATTATTATTATGTAACCATTTTTTTACCGATTAGACAAGACATTATATTCATGTCTTTAATTTAATGTATGTAGTTCTTGGTGTACAATAAAGTATACTTTCATTTCATTTCAAGACAAAAGTAATTTTAATTAATATGTAGAGTTCAGAGCTATAAGATTTACCCGTACCCGCTAATTATTATTTTCTATAAAACACATTTACAATAATTCTGGATTATTATAATTATTTATTAATTTTTGTTTGTTGCGGATAAAAGGCGACCAATCGGATTTATCACTAGCCAAGTAGGTAGTTAGGTATAAGTATTTTAAGGTAATGTAGTTTTTAACTCCCGACGCAAAAACGACGGGGTAAAGTAGTAAAGAAGTTTATTAATTTAGGAATAATTAATAAAATATATGATAGGCGAAAACCGAACTTCGTGTTGACTATGGAATTAATTTGTTTCACATTGAATTTATCTGTAGGTAGGTACAATTATAGATTATAGATACAAAGGATTTTTATCGCAATATAAATATGATATTTACGTTATTTTTACACGCTTTATTTTAGCTTCACCTGTATGTATGTTTGTAACCGACTTCTTTGAACGCGATTTTGACCCACTTTAAACGGTCAGATTTCATTCAAACTTTGTAGATTTATCGAGGACCGATGACAATACACTAATTTGATAAGATTATTTCGTTATTCAATTTGGAAAATAAGATTTTGTGTTCATTTATCAAAAGTCGTCGGTAAGGAAAAACAATAAACATTCAAAATCGCACGGTAACTAACTCATAACTGTATCTACTTAACTAGGGTAAACAGAATAGATGTCACACACAACTAAAATCTAAGCACAAAACGCACGAATGCGAAGATAAAACAATATTAAAACAAAATAATAATATTATTAATTAGTACTTATTTACTTTAATCATATTGTACGATTTACAAAAAAACCAAATAAAATAATTTATTAATAATTAATATCTGTTGTATTTTAAGTGAGATGATTTTTTTTGTGTTTTATAAATAAACCAAACTAAAAAGTAGAAAATAAATAATAGTTTAAAAAAAACTAAAAAACACGCTTTTCATAGAAAACCAAACTAAAAAATAGAAAATAAATTATAATAAATATAAATTAATAATAGTGTGCATATGAAAATCATTGTATTTTATTTAAAAAAAGCGTGGGGTGCTTTTAAGATATTATCGAAATGATAATCCTCTATACACCCATGCACCCCACGCTTTTTTTTAATAAAATACATTTTTTTCATATGCACACTATTATTAATTTATATTTATTATAATTTATTTTCTATTTTTTAGTTTGGTTTTCTATAAAAAGCGTGTTTTTTAGTTTTTTTAAACTAAGTATTATTTATTTTATATATTTATTTTAACTCTCAAAGAGAGTTCTAGATCATTTAGCTCCACTTATTTTAATATGTATCTATACTTAATTTACAAGTCATTTACAAGTCATCATTTAAAATATCAAAATTTGCAAATCAAAATTGAATATCTTTGGTTCTAGGTAGGTACCTACCCTCATAATTATTTATATTATGTTTCCTAAATTAGAACATTTTTTGCCTTACGACATTACAAACCAGATTAAATTTAACTTTAAACCGGTTATAAAAAATAGACATAAGTAAACATAGTAATAAATAAATCCATTATAGCTATCTATGTACATATATAATAGTACAAGTACCAACAAAAATATAATGTAACTAGTAGGGCGCGTGGGTGCGCGGCCCGCTAAAGCGGACCGCGAGGTTTCGCTTTCGGGTATTTTGTTTTGAGCAGCCTCCACCTATCTCTCCCATATTCCTAATCCTCGATCATTATCACTCTCCATATTTTTTCTCCGAATCATTCTGCTCATCAAGTAGGTAGACCTTTAGGTCTTGATCATATTTTTCCAAGAAACCACTCTTCCATATTTTATACTTGGTGAGATAGATACCAACGTTTGTATAGCCGCCATATTGAATCCGCCATTTTGGTTTTTTTTTTCAGCTCAGTGCCAATTGGATGAGGTTCTGAGTATTTTTTGTTTGAGCAGCCCCCATCTATTTACAATACCCTGCCCGGGCTCATCAAACATCTTCCAAACCCTTAATCATCATATCATCCCATATTTTTCTTTGACATTTCTCCAAAGAACCGCATCAAAGCCTTGCATGGTTCACAACTTGTAATCTCTTCAATATTCGCCATACATTTTCTATGATAAAATAAATTCCGCCATTTTGAATTTTTTTTCTATTCATCAGATAGACCTTCCAATCTTGATCATCTTTTATGAAGAAACTACTCTTCCATCTTTTATACCCTCCGAGATGGAGACCGACGAAATTTGTATGGCGGCCATCTTTTTTTCGCCATTTTGAATTTTTTTTCAGCTGACTGCCAATTGGATGACGTTTCGAGTGACATTTGCTCGAGCACCCCCCACCTATCTTCAATACCTTAAGCGTGCCCGTCGCTCGTCTCTGAAATCCTCAATCATCAGCTCTCTCCATATTTTTCCTCTTAATGAATTTTTGTCCTCTATACGACACCATGAGTGAAAAAAAAAATTTTCATACAAAATTGTTCAGGAGAGGTGATCAATCAGTCAGTGAATCAGCACGAGCAGCTATATATATATTAATAATAACTAGTATGGCGCGTGGGTGCGCGGCCCGCTAAAGCGGACCGCGAGGTTTTGCTTTCGGGTATTTTGGTTTGAGCAGCCTATCTCTGCCATATTTCTAACCCTCGATCATTATCACTCTCCATATTTTTCTCCGAATAATTTGTCAGAATGAGAGTTCTTCCATAAAAAAAAATTTTTTGAAAAGCAACTGTATCAAATTTTGCATAGTTCCCAACGTGTAGTCTCTTCAATATTCGCCATATATTTTGTATGGAAAAATAAATTCCAACATCTTGTTTCTTTTCTGTTAATCAAGTAAACCACGTCTTGATCATCTTTTGCCAAAAAAACCACTTTTCCATCTTTTATACTTAGTGAGATAGACACCAACGAAATTTGTATAGCTGCCATCTTGAATCCGCCATTTTGTTTTTTTTCAGCTCAGTGCTAATTGGATAAGGTTTTGAGCAATTTTTGTTTGAGCACCTCCCAGTCCCATCTATCTACAATACCCTGCCCGGGCTCATCAACCATCTTCCAAACCCTCAATCATCATGTCTTCCCATATTTTTCTTTGAGATTTCTCCAAAAAACCGCATCCTTGCCTTGCCTAATTGAAAGCCTTGCATAATTCACAACTTCTCCCTCTCAATATTCGCCATACATTTTCTTTGGAAAAATAAATTCCGCCATTTTGATTTTTTTTCCTACTCATCGAGTAGACCTTTGGCTCCTGATCATCTTTTCCGAAGAAACCACTCTTCCATCTTTTATACCCTCCGAGATGGACACGGACAAAATTTGTATGGCGGCCATCTTTTTTTCGCCATTTTGAATTTTGTTTCGGCTCACTGCCAATTGGATGACGTTTTGAGTGACATTTGCTCGAGCACCCCCCACCTATCTTCAATACCTTAAGCGTGCTCTTCACCCGTCTCCCAAATCCTCAATCATCAGCTCTCTCCATATTTTTGTTCCGAATGAATTTTTGTCCTCTATACGAAACCATTATTGAAAAAAAAAAAATTCATACAAAATTTTACAGGAGGGGTGATCAATCAGTCAGTGAATCAGCACGAGCAACTATATATATATTAACTAGTAGGGCGCGTGGCTGTGCGGCCCGCTAAAGCGGCCCGCGGGGTTTCGAGTAGGTTGTTTTTATTTGAGCAGCCTCCACCTATCTTTAATACCCTGGCCGTGCCGTGCCTCACCCATCGTCAAAATCTTCAACCATCAGCTCTTTCCATATTTTTCCTCCGCATAATTTTTTTTCTTCTATACGAAACCATTAATGATTTTTTTTTGTGTGAAAACATAATTCCGCCATCTTGTTTTTTTTTCTGTTCATCAAGTATATCTTTATTTCTTGATCATATTTTTCAAAGAAACTACTCTTCTATCTTTTATACTTGGTGAGATAGACACCGACGAAATTTTTATAGCCGCCATCTTGAATCCGCCATTTTGGTATTTTTTTTTGATCACTGCCAGTTGGATGAGGTTTCGAGTAATTTTAGATTGAGAACCTCTCACCTATCTTCAATACCCTGACCGTGCTCCTCACCCGTCTCCAAAATCTTCAATCATCAGCTCTCTCCATATTTTTCCTCCGCATAATTTTTTATCTTCTATACGAAACCATCACTAAAAAAAACTTTTTGTGTGAAAACATAAATTCCGCCATCTTGTTCTTTTTCTGTTCATCTAGTTGATTTTTGGTTTTTGGTCATATTTTTCAAATAAACCACTCTTCCATCTTTTATACTTGGTGAGATAGACACCAACGAAATTTGTATAGCCGCCATCTTGAATCCGCCATTTTCGTTTTTTTTCACCTTAGTGCCAATTGGATGAGGTTCTGAGTATTTTTTGTTTGAGCAGCCCCCATCTATCTACAATACTCTGCCCGGGCTCATTAACCATCTTCCAAACCCTCAATCATCATGTCTTCCCATATTTTTCTTTGAGATTTCTCCAAAGAACCGCATCAACCGCCTTGCATAGTTCACAACTGCTCTCTCTCAATATTCGCCATACATTTTCTATGGAAAAATAAATTCCGCCATTTTTTTTTCTATTCATCGAGTAGACCTTCGGATCTTGATCATCTTTTGCGAAGAAACCACTCTTCCATCTTTTATACCCTCCGAGATGGAGACCGACGAAAGTTGTATGGCGGCCATCTTTTTTTCGCCATTTTGAATTTTTTTTCAGCTGACTGCCAATTGGATGACGTTTCGAGTGACATTTGCTCGAGCACCCCCCACCTATCTTCAATACCTTAAGCGTGCCTGTCGCTCGTCTCTGAAATCCTCAATCATCAGCTCTCTCCATATTTTTGTTCCGAATGAATTTTTGTCCTCTATACGAAACCATTAGTGAAAAAAAAAATTTTCATACTAAATTTTACAGGAGGGATGATCAATCAGTGAGTCAGTCAATGAATCAGCACGAGCAGCTATATATATATTAACTAGTATGGCGCGTGGGTGCGCCATACGGCCCGCAAGCGGACCGCGAGGTTTTGTTTTCAGGTATTTTTTGTTTGAGCAGCCTCCACCTACATATCTTCCCCCATATTCCTAACCCTCGATCATTATCACTCTCCATATTTTTTTCTCCGAATAATTAAAAAAGATTTTGAAAAGGAACTGTATCAAAGTCTTGCATAGTTCCCAACTTACATTCTCTTCAATATTCGCCATATATTTTGTATGGAAAAATAAATTCCGCCATCTTGTTTTTTTCTGTTCATCAAGTAGACTTTTAGGTCTTGATCATCTTTTTCCCAGAAACCACTCTTCCATCTTTTATGCTTGGTGAGATAGACTCAGACGAAATTTGTATAGCCGCCATCTTGAATCCGCCATTTTGTTTTTTTTTCAGCTCAGTGCCAATTGGATGAGGTTTTGAGTAATTTTTGTTTGAGCACCTCCCATCTATCTAACATACCCTGCCCGGGCTCCTCATCCATCTTCCAAACCCTCAATCATCATGTCTTTCCATATTTTTCTTTGAGAGTTCTCCAAAGAATCGCATCAAAGCCTTGCATAGTTTACAACTTGTAGTCTCTTCAATATTCGCCATACATTTTCTATGGAAAAATAAATTCCGCCATTTTGATTTTTTTTCAATTCATCAAGTAGACCTTTGGATCCTCATCATCTTTTGCGAAGAAACCACTCTTCCATCTTTTATACCCTCCGAGATGGAGACCGATGAAATTTGTATGGCGGCCATCTTTTTTTCGCCATTTTGAATTTTTTTTCAGCTAACTGCCAATTGGATGACGTTTCGAGTGACATTTGTTCGAGCACCCCCCACCTATCTTCAATACCTTAAGCGTGCTGCTCACCTGTCTCTGAAATCCTCAATCATCAGCTCTCTCCATATTTTTGTTCCGAATGAATTTTTGTCCTCTATACGAAACCATTAGTGAAAAAAAAATTTTTCATACAAAATTTTACAGGAGGGGTGATCAATCAGTGAGTCAGTCAATGAATCAGCACGAGCAGCTATATATATATTAATGAATTTTAATGACCAGAAAAAAATAAAAACTTTATACTTAAATAATTATTTTTAATTATAATTGTAGATATACCAACAATATGAGTCTCTCAACAGCTACGTGACTATACCTTAGGAGATATCACGACTATAAAACATCTCATAGTAACTAAATAATCTATATATAAATATACCTACTTACCTAATAAAATCGTAAACTTGCTGTATCTGTACATTAAATTTTTTTGCAAAATAATAACTGGGGGATACCGGATATTAGGAATAAGTAATAGAATGTAAAAAAGCTATTTTTGAAATTTTTGTCTGTTTAATTATCTGTTTATGCGCGCATCACGGCGAAGTCGGTTCAATTTTTCCTAAAATACTTATAATATAGCTTATTTATTTATCCTTTTGTATGGCTGCCAGGATCACTAAAATATGTGGCAAGACAACGTCTGCCTACCGGGTCCTCTAGTACTTTTAGTAAGTATCTACCATAGATAAATGAATATCTATGGTATCTACCTACCCTATACTTAGAAACAAACAATCACACGACAGTGGCAGTAACAATATAAGTTCTTTGAAAGACTGAGCGACGCCATCGCGCAAATTGTCTGAAGGTAGACTTCAAACGCACGCGTTCAAAGAGTGAAGTAATAGAGCAATCCATTTTCTACCATAATACCTACTTTACTATTAATTGGATAATCGCCTGCTTAATTTTCGTATTTAACAACAGTACTTGAACGGCTTAGGTTACTATAATGGTATCTTGTAGGTAAGTACCAATCGTAATAATGATACATCACTACATAGTATAAAACAAAGTCGCTTTCCCTGTCCCTATGTCCCTATGTATGCTTAAATCTTTAAAACTACGCAACGGATTTTGATGCGGTTTTTTTAATAGATAGAGTGATTCAAGAGGAAGGTTTATAAGTAGAAAAATTGGACCCGGTAGGTGGCGCTAATAGCGGGCAGGCAGGACGACGTCTGCCGGGTCCGCTAGTATATCAATAAAGCCAGTCCAACCTTTGGAAAGTGAAAGCAGGTATTCATATTCCCATGAACTAAGTTGATGTTTATGCAAAAAGTTAATTTATACGTACTATAACTTCTAGAGCCCTTGAGATTTTATTTTAACAAATGATTTTACCAGAAACAAGTTTTGATCTTGACTAAGTTCCCGCTTGATGGTGAGTGATTGATGACTAGTTTTATCGATTATACGTATTTTGACATACCACGGTCTTACCGGTAATGAGGATAATCTATCTATAATATAATAAAACTGTAACAGATCCGATTCTGTACATTGAAGATATTTTGAAAATTTTTATTGGAGGGCACTCTATAATCGATACTGAAGCCAAAACTGCAATTTTTTTCATTTTTGTCTGTCTGTCTGTCTGTCTGTCTGTCTGTCTGTCTGTCTGTATCTTGGCCGCGCATCACGCCGAAACTACTGAATGGATTCGAATGAAACTTGGTACGGTTTGAGTTTATACTCCGAGGTAGGTTATAGGATACTTTTTATCCCGAAATTCAGCACGGTTCCCTTGGGAAAGGGGATGAAAGTTTAAACGTGTATTTAGCTGTAATTCATTAACGGGTAGTTCGATTTAACTCATTCTTTTTTTGTTAGAAAGGTAGTACTTTAAGTATTGCCCCGTAAATATTTCAAGGTCATAGGTTTTTTAGTTTAGAAATGACAGACATTTATTGGGTTCCAATAACTTGGGACCCGGATCTTTGTATGTACGGCTTATTTTAAACTGGCGTGCGTTTAAATTTATGTTTGTCGTTCTGTCTATTTGTTCCAGCTAATCTCCGAAACGGCTGGATCGATTTTAATGGAACTTTCAATGTTATAAGGAGTAACAGGCTACATTTAGTTTAGGTACATAAAAGAATTATGGGATCCGATCCGATCCTATATAAAACCTAAAACACGCGAACGAAGTTGCGGGGGTCAGCTAGTAAATAATAATTTGATACTTGGTAACTTAATCTAAGTAATAAAAAAACCATAGAACTTGGCTCATGCGACCTCGTATCGGTCGGAACTTGGCTTGGCTATGTAAAAAATCATTTGTTTGTTTATGCCCCAATAGTGTTAGGTTGCCCGATGACCTTAAAACCTTAAAACTAATGAGGTACAGCCACAGTTGAGAAAGTCAGTTGAGAAAATCATAACAATAACAGTATCCCATAACAGCTCTGCTCCGATAATGGTGGAATGTAAGAGTCATTGGAAAAAAACTGCTTCGATGAATTTTATACCGTATAAAAATGTTATTAAATCATTGTTTCAATTATTTTTAACCCCCGACGAAAAACGACGGGGTGTTATAAGTTTGACGTGCCTGTGTGTGTGTGTCTGTGTCTGTCTGTCTGTCTGTCTGTCTGTCTGTCTGTCTGTCTGTCTGTCTGTCTGTCTGTCTGTCTGTCTGTCTGTCTGTCTGTCTGTCTGTCTGTCTGTCTGTCTGTCTGTCTGTCTGTCTGTCTGTCTGTCTGTCTGTCTGTCTGTCTGTCTGTCTGTCTGTTCCCCTGTGGCGTTCAAACGGGTGGACCGATTTGAATGCGGTTTTTTTTTTTGTTTGAAAGGTAAATTAGTCGAGAGTGTTGTTAGTTATGTTTGATGAAAATCGGTCCAAGATGGCCGCCGCTACAAAATGGCGGATTACATATTTTTTCACAACTCCCTTAATATGGGTATCAAATGAAAGGGCTTGACTAGTAGAATAGAATTATGCAAATCCAAGATGGCTGCCACCACAAAATGGCGAATGTCGGGGGTTTTTTAAATTTTTAATTTATATCTACTTGTTGTTACAAAAACAATCGTCAGCTGCATTGCCGAGGGGGGGGGGGTTATTATGTAAACCGCGCCGCACGCGTATTGTTGGCGAATAAAGTTATTTTATACCTATTTATGTTTTATACTTTTAAAATAATAAAGTAAGTCAACTGTATTTCTGACGGGGGAGAGTACATTTGAGTACATTTACGTAGTACATTACGGGTATAGCTTGCGGAGAGTGAGTCTGAACCTAGTGAAGTATAAAATTCATCGGAGCAAATTTTTTTCCAATGACGTTTACTTGCTGTCACCTTAGATAGCTCCACCACGGGTGCAGCAACTGAAACTTACCTTCACTGATTTCTGCTGATTGAATATTAAACAACTGTTTGAAATAAAATTCATTCGGTATAAAATTACTAAGTAGAAAAACTCAACAATGCCACTTCTGATGTTGCAAATTAGAAGAAACCATATTTTGTAATTTGTGAAAATAAAAATTACGCATTTAAAAGTTTTTAGCGATAATAATTTAACAAGTATAAATTAGAAATTTAAAAAACCCCCGACATTCGCCATTTTGTAGCGGCGGCCATCTTGGATTTGCAACAGTGCTATTCTACTGGTCAAGCCCTTTCATTTGATACCCATATTAAGGGAGTTGTGAAAAAATATGTAATCCGCCATTTTGTAGCGGTGACCATCTTGGACCAATTTTCATCAAACATAGCTAACAACCAGGGGCGTAGCTACCGCCGTATATGCCGTATCAATTATACGGGGCCCCCAGGCCACGGGGGCCCCCGATGTGCGTAAGCAAAAATTAACAAAAACTTCCCAAATTTTTGTTTATTTCAGAAATGACTAAAATAAAAAAATGTTGTCCAAAAAGTTGTCCATAGAGGCAGAATCTTTAGAAAAACTAAAGTCATCATTAGCTATAAATGATTTAATAAATCAGTTTGCCGAAAAAAAGGCAAGGAGAGTATATATTTAATTTGAAATGTTTGTAAAAATTTTAAAAAAAGTGACAGATAAACAATTATGATGAATAAATATTGTTTTTAATTTTATGCAAATTTTTTTTCTTTTGTGAGAAATCCTTACCCTTCATAAGGGCCCCCAAACAAATTTTTATACGGGGCCCCGCCAAGGTACGCTACGCCACTGCTAACAACACTCTCGACTAATTCACCTTTCAAACAAAAAAAACCGCATTCAAATCGGTCCACCCGTTTGAGCGCCACAAGGGAACAGACAGACACACACACAGACACGTCAAACTTATAATAGCCTCTCCACATTCCCGCGTGAATCGCGCGCGAAGCCGCGAACCACCTGCGAAACATGAGTGTAGTACCGTTTCGCGTATTCTTCACGGCTTCGCGCCGCGTTCGCGGCTAGTTCCCCGATTAATGTCGGTTTTTGTTCCGCGACAAAGGGTTCGCGAACTATACCTCCTGGGCTCTCCATGGCCACTCCAGCACATTCAGCCTCTCCATATTCCCGCGTGAACCGCGCGCGAATCGCGCGTGAATCGCGCGGGAATGTGGAGAGGCTATAACACCCCGTCGTTTTTGCGTCGGGGGTTAAAAAGCAAACAAAAACACTGTTATTATTATTATTCTTACAAATTAATCTTTCCAGTAGGTACTTAATGAAAATGATGCTGTGAACATCAAGTTGTCAACCACGTGTTGCTATAATGGTACAAGTCATTATGTTAATTTTATTAATATGTAAATGTAACGTGTGAACAATGCGTGGCGCATGCGTGGCAATTTTTTATGATAATAAAATTATTATTGAGATTACGTATAAAATTATATCCTACTAATATTATAAATGTGAAAGTGTGGATGTTTGGATGTTTGGATGTTTGTTACTCTATAACGTCGCAACTACTGAACCGATTTGGCTGAAATTTTGACTGGAGATAGATTATGCCCTGACTTAAAACATAGGCTTATTACTTATAACTTATAACTTTTTATCTTGAAAAATCCCCAGTTCCCGCGGGATTTTGAAAAACCCGAAATCTATGTATATCTACAGCTGAAGGTAGATTACTATAGCGAATTTCCAAAGGTTGGAAAAGGGAGCGGGAACGGGAACCGGAAATCCACGATTGCCTCGGGATTTGTTTAAAACCGAAATTCACGCGGGCGAAGCCGCGGGCAGATCCTAGTCTATTATATATTTAGCTGGGTCAAATTAAAAATCGGGTGACACCATTTCATTGATGTTTTTGTTACCGTGAAAAAACAAGTAGACCATTTTTTTTAATACTTGACTTGTGGTCATACCTAACGCCTAACGGTAAATGTAATGTAGTCAAATAGAGCGCGCTTACATAGAAGATGGCTATTTAATTTTTGATTTATCGAAAGGTATCGGAAGCCTGAAAGGTATGTCTAGCAGTGCGTACCTACAGTGGCGGGGCAAGACCTAAATTTTATGTGGGCAAGATATATTTTGCGAGGCCCTCTGCCCGCACAACGCGTTCATGGCTTCATAAATCTCCGGGGCGCGAGGCCCTCCGAAGCGCGAGGCCGTGGGCCTGGGCCCACGTCGCCCACGCCTTCCGCCGCCTCTGCGTACCTATATTATGTATTAGAAATGAAGTAGAAATTAGGAAAGCGCTTAATGCTCGTCAGTTAAAAACTACGTAGCGCCAGCAGTGCAGACTGCAGACCTCTACGATGCTTTGCCGTTCGATGGTAGGTGAATGAAAAGGTGACAGTTTTCTATATCTATACATATAACTAGTAGGGCGCGTGGGTGCGCGGCCCGCAAGCGGACCGCGAGGTTTCGCTTTCGGGTATTTTGGTTTGAGCAGCCTCCATTTATCTCTCCCCTATTCCTAATCCTCGATCATTAATTATCACTCTCCATATTTTTTCTTCGAATCATTCTGCTCATCAAGTAGAACTTAAGGTCTTAATCATCTTTTGGCAAAAACCACTCTTCCATCTTTTATACTTGGTGAGATAGACACCGATGTTTATATGGCCACCATCTTGAATCCGCCATTTTGGACTTTTTTCAGCTCACTGCTAATTGGATGATGTTTCGAGTAATTTTTGTTTGAGCACCTCCTACCTATCTTCAATACCCTGCCCGGGCTCCTCAACCAACTTCCAAACCCTCAATCATCATGTCTTCCCATATTTTTCTTTGAGAGTTCTCCAAAAAACCGCATTTTTAGCCTTGCATAGTTCACAACTTGTAGTCTCTTCAATATTCGCCATACATTTTCTATGGAAAAATAAATTCCGCCATTTTGATTTTTTTTTTAATTCATCAAGTAGACCTTTGGATCCTCATCATCTTTTGCGAAGAAACCACTCTTTCATCTTTTATACCCTCCAAGATGGAGACCGACGAAATTTGTATGTCGGCCATCTTTTTTTCGCCATTTTGATTTTTTTTTCACCTGACTGCCAATTGGATGACGTTTCGAGTGACATTTGTTCGAGCATCCCCCACGTATCTTCAATACCTTAAGCGTGCTCTTCAACCGTCTCCGAAATCCTCAATCATCAGCTCTCTCCATATTTTTCCTCTTAATGAATTTTTGTCCTCTATACGAAACCATTTGTGAAAAAAAAATTTTTCATACAAAATTTTACAGGAGAGGCGATGAATGAGTCAGTGAATCAGAACGAACAGCTATATATCTATAATATAATAAAACTGTAACAGATCCAATTCTGTACATTGAAGATATTTTGAAAATTTTTATTGGGGGGCACTCATTAATCGATACTGAACCCAAAACTGCAATTTTTTTCATTTTTGTCTGTCTGTCTGTCTGTCTGTCTGTCTGTCTGTCTGTCTGTCTGTCTGTCTGTATCTTGGCCGCGCATCACGCCGAAACTACTGAATGGATTCGAATAAAACTTGGTACGATTTGAGTTTATACTCCGAGGTAGGTTATAGGATACTTTTTATCCCAAAATTCAGCACGGTTCCCTAGGGAGAGGGGAAGAAAGTTAAAACATGTATTTAGCTGTAATTCATTAACGCGTAGTTCGATTTAACTCATTCTTTTTTTGTTAGAAAGGTAATACTTTAAGTATTGTCCCGTAAATATTTCAAGGTCATAGGTTTATTAGTTCAGAAATGACAGACATTTATTGGGTTCAAATAACTTGGGACCCGGATCTTTGAACGTACGGCTTATTTTAAACTGGTGTGCGTTTAAATTTATGTTTGTCGATCTGTCTATTTGTTCCAGCTAATTACCGAAACGGCTGGATCAATTTTGATGGAACTTTCAATGGCAGATAGGTGATGTTATAAGGAGTAACTTAGGCTACATTTAGTTTAGGTTCAAAAAAGGATTATGGGATCCAATCCGATCCTATATAAAACCTATATCCAGGCGGACGAAGTCGCGGGGGTCGGCTAGTATATTAATAAAATCGTAGACTTGCCGTATCTGTACATTAAATATTTTTGCAAAATAATAACTGGGGGATGTAAGTAACAGAACGTAAAAAAGCTATTTTTAACCCCACACCGAAAAAACGACGGGGTGTTATAAGTTTGACGTGTGTGTGTGTGTGTGTGTGTGTGTGTGTGTGTGTGTGTGTGTGTGCGTGTGTGTGTGTTTGTGTCTGTCTGTTCCCCTGTGGCGCTCAAACGGGTGGACCGATTTGAATGCGATTTTTTTTGTTTGAAAGGTGAATTAGTCGAGTGTTGCTAGCTATGTTTAATGAAAATCGGACCAAGATGGCCGCCGCTACAAAATGGCGGATTACATATTTTATTACAACGCCCTCAATATGGGTATCAAATGAAAGGGCTTGACTAGTAGAATAGCACTATGCAAATCCAAGATGGCCGCCGCAACAAAATGGCGAATGTCAGGGGTTTTAATTTTTAATTTATACTTGTTGAAATTTTGGTCTGTTTATCTGTATGTTTCTGTAATGATGAGCACTGCTATAATGGCTGTTATGAAGACCAATCAATTAAATTAAGAATTACACCCGCGCGGCGTCACACCTCCCTTCGCACCACCAAATAGATCGATAAATTACCCACTGCGCAGTTAAAAAACTAAAAATTGATCACATCTTAAAATTACTGACCTCATCTTCTATTACAAATACATACGCCGGATAAGTAGGCTATGGCTAATAAATACAAATGCCATACAAAACAAAATGAGTTGATTCTTGTGCCGATTCAAAGCGTGAACGCTACCGCGCCGAAGGTACTGGGAACTTTTGTTTCCCAATAAGTACAATAATTTATTCCAATTCACATTAGTTCCGGGTATCTTCTATCGTTTTTTTAGAGCAATCAGCGCCAAAATGGCGGTCATCAAATTGCTTCAGTTAAACGCCAGTCCAGCGTGACTTTGGAATACTGATCTCTATTACTACAAGTATAGGTACGTGCTAATAGAGGTCAGTGCTCAGAAATCAAAATACGTAATACCTATCTATACTAATATAATAAAGCGGAAGAGTTTGTTTGTTTGAACGCGCTAATCTCAGGATCTACTGGACCGATTTCAAAAATTCTTTTACCGTTGGATATATTAGTGATCCTTGAGTGCTATAGCGTAGTACTATTATATATTCTGTGGCTATAGGCTATATATTATGTACCACGGGCGAAGCCGGGGCGGACCGCTAGTAATAAATAAACTATAATAAAAAATACGTAATACAATAAATAAATATAAGTAGATATAAGAAATAAGAATTAAGAATATCTCTCATTTCTACGTAGCGTGCTGATGGCGTCATTTGCATTTGAGACTTGATTAGGTACCTACACAGAGTTTAAACGCTTGCGGTAGATGAGTAAAAATCTTACCTCATTTACACGCTTGCCGAGGCTTGGCAAACATCCACAAGCTGCAAGTCTTTCAAACGCTTGGATGCCATTCACACGCTTGCGAGTGCGTTAGTGTGTTCCAAAAAGGCAAGCTGTGCAGACGTGGTTCACACAAACAAGGCAGAAGTTGGAGCTGTGTCGGCTCTTGCGTTTGGCTTGATATATTTTTATTCAAAATACAAACAAAAACAAAGGAAGCGAAAATTTCAGCAGAGATCTTCTCTGTGGATGTTTTTTTTTTATATAAATTAAACTACACGCCGCAGACTTGGCGTCCGTGCCGTTTTTCAACTCTTAACTTTTGTTTTAATATGTTTTATTTTATTATTGCTCACATTACTCCCTTAAAGCTAACGCAGTAGTAATTATAACTATTAGAATTTACTATTAAATATACAAAAATCTTATTTTTTATTATTATTATTTTTTAATATTTTTTTTTTCTGTTTCAGCCATTGGTATTAACATTATTGTCATTTTTTTCCCCCTCTTACAGTATCTTAATGCTACTTGTACATTTTCCTTATTCTACCTTATTCTACCTTTACTGTGATTAAATTTCTTGCCACTGTGGATGATAAAAATCCGTAGAAACCGTAACAGGTGACCATTCGAACATACGAAACACGCACCAAATTGTAAACACATCGTAAGCGCTTGCCGCAAGCTTCCTTTGATCTGTGTTCAAAAACTATTTAGTCAAAAGCCGACTCAACCCGGATCGGCGACAAGCTCACGCAAACCAAGCCAAACACCCTGTTTACACGTTTTTGTTAGTGAACGCTTGCCGAGACTTGCCAAGCGTGTAAACGTACCATTAGAGGTATAGTCATAAGCTTATCGTGTGAAACATGCAAAAAATTTCCATTTCTCAAAAAATTAGTTGTTTATTATTTTTCTTAACGTAAAATTAAAGTATAAAATATTTCATTAATATGTATAAAAAATTCGACGCATATGACATTATTGTTTAATTTATTTATTTAAGTAAGTAGGTGTAGAATTAGAAACAAATAAAAATTACAAATCAAAAAAATCATCCAAACCACTGCAACGAGGCAAGGTGCCCAGAACGCTGGCTGCGTTACCTCGTTGAATGGCCAGACTAATATGCTGACCGAGGTAACTGCCAGCCCTCCGGTCACCCGTGGACTCCACGAGACGGGATGATAGGTCCTTAAAAAAGGACCTAGCATCCTCGCCCCACGAACCCATGATCTCCACCCCAAAAGGCACAAATATGAAATTACTTTCTATATTTTCATATTTGCGCCTCTTGGACCTTTCTGCCTTAGTGGCTGCTGCTCCGGCCGCCACGGAGGTCACCTGTATGTGAGACAGCGCCAGTGTATCCACACACGTGGCATCCCATACAAGCGACCTCCCTTGCTTCCATGGAACAAGAGTCATACCGTCTGGTCTCTTGCCATCGCTACGTGCTAAACCATTTG
Source organism: Melanargia galathea (assembly GCA_920104075.1). Taxonomy (NCBI): domain Eukaryota; kingdom Metazoa; phylum Arthropoda; class Insecta; order Lepidoptera; family Nymphalidae; genus Melanargia; species Melanargia galathea. Next base: position 19,396,413 of record OV049859.1, read on the forward strand.
GTTCCAGTACAGCAGGCACTTTAGCCGTGACAAGAGACCTACGTAAGACTCCGTTCAGGGAAGCATGACGGGAGAAACGACAGTTTATTCATTTATTTACTTATGTAGATGTGCCGACGTGATAAGACAAGATATTATTTTAAAACATTATGTCCTTATAAGAAATCGTGGACAAATTTAATAAGAAGGAAAAAGCACTAAAATATTGACAAGGAAGATTAAGAATTAACAATTATGAAATTGCAATTTACATAGTCAGTAGTTATGTTATTTTTTTTTTCTACAATATCTATTATAATTAATTAAGGATTACAACGTTAAAAAATATACGTACGTTACCTACCAGGAATTAAATCAAACCAAATCGATAACTTGTGCCAGGATAAACTATATATATAATTTTGCGTCAGCGAATCAAATCAATATGCGAGATAAGATTTATCAAAGCGATGACTTGAAACCGAAGCTTTGAATATTTATGAACAAATTAGTTAGCCTGGAAAAGAAATGTGACATAACAATTTATGCTATAAATGCAGTAAGTAGTTGATAATTATTACATACTAGATGATGCCCACGGCTTCGCCCGTGTGGATTTAGGTTTTTAAAAATCCCGTGGGAACTTTTGATTTTCCAGAACAAAAAGTAGCTTATCTGTAGAAACCCGTCCCCAAAACGGAAAAATCCCGTGGGATCCCCACGATTTCGGAATACAATTCCTTACAGCATCAGGGTTGAGGAGTTGGATATGTACCTACTCGAGTTCATTCAATGATAAAGTCTTTAATTGGTACCCCCAATATCAATTTAAATAACCGAAAGTTTCTAAAACCCATTAGTTTTGGGGATTAGGTCCCCTACAGCATCAGGATTGAGGAGTTGGAATCCAATTTTTTTTATAGAACAGGGTCGCAATGTTTCTCTATCGATTAAAAAAAAAATTACGCAAATCGGTTCAGAAATCTCGGAGATATCGGTGTACATACGTAGAAAAACACAACTCCTCCTTTTTTGAAAGTCGGTTAAAAAAGTAGCCTATGTTACTCCCTGGTTAATTCTCTACTTGTATGTGAAGGTCCCGTCAAAATCGGTTCAGCCGTTCCGAAGATTAGCTTGTTCAAACAGACAGACAGACAGACAGACAGACAGACAGACAAAATTTTTAAAAACGTGTGATTCGGTTATGGTAGCGTTCAAATAATCATATGAGCTTAATATGAGGTAGTTATTTCGATATTACAGACAGACACTTCAATTTTATTTATTAGTAAGTATAGAGTATAGATAATCGGGACGCTTTTAATACCAGAGCCGCAGGCGAGCGTTTTAAACGGCGTCGAATCACATTAATATTCAATGCGCTCGTGTATCATACAGTCTTAAAATTTGAAAATATAAAAATGGTAAAAACAATTAAATATTATGGTAACCACTGGTGACATTATTATGGTACTGGCCGTATTGGTAAGTCCCATTATAATCAGTTATTCAGTGGTTCGATTATTATTACATTAGAAGATTAGCCTGAACAAATAGGCAGACAGATAGACCGATAAACAGATATACATTTTTAACAAGGTGTATTTGGGTTAGGTTCGAGTACTTATGCTTTCGTTCAAATAATCATAAATTATGAACTTCTATTTCAAAATCAAAGCCAGACATTTCAATTTAATTTTATTTGTATTGAAAAAAGGATCACAGTGTGTGATGAAATTATTTAAAAATGGTTTTTTTAAAGAATGTTGTAAAATGTGCGTGCGTGACTCCGTGACTAACTTTTTGCTTTGTTTTTTGCAATACGATTAATATAATAAGCAGGCACAAAAAAAAGCACACGGACATACTTAGTTAATAACTTCTTATATTAATTACTTAACTTGCACATAATAAAAATGAACTCAAGGTAGACTAAGTACACACATCTTAAATAATAATCTTAGAGCATATTCGGAGATGTTTTTTGTGTAATTCAATGTATGTACGACCAACACGGTTAATATGTTGCATATATAAGAATAGAATAGAATAGAAAAGTTTTTTATTCAAATAAACTTTTACAAGTACTTTTGAATCGTCAATTGAATCTACCACTGGTTCGGTACCACATATATTTATATTATTTATCTTAAGAACAAAAATATATTGCTATCTTCAGCTTCATTATTTTACGTGTGTGAGGGCCTTTTAATGTTACTCTATAGACTTCCGTGATTTAAAAGAACAAAATATTATTTACTGCGTACAGTATACCTACGTAATAAACAGCAATCATATAATTATTGTTGTGTACCTACCTATAATATAACAATTACGCCAAATCATATGTACCAATTCGTTTTCCGTTGAGTTTGACGTACATCCCTCTTCTTGTATTTATGAGGATCCAGCAGTGAGACGTTAAAGAGTTGTAGTGATGATAGGAGTGACATTATTATTAAAAAAAAATATCATTAAAAATCACGACTCGACGTCCTATCGTAGTACTACGCATGGAACAACGTTTTCGATAGGATGTCGTCGAAATTTGAAAAAAAAAAAATGCCACAGGTGATTTGAGATATGGTCCGCACTAGACGTGTTCCTCTCTTGCTGTTATTAAGAAGATGCTTAAAGACAGAAAATACTCGGTCCATCCTTTTCTTTTCATCATGAATGATGGAAATCACTTACAATGTCGTGCCGTGCATCGTACCGTACCGTATACGTAGAAGTGTAAACCTATTGCAACACACAGTCTGTGCTGTAAACAACAAAACTTTAAAATTGTAGTCATATATATTTTTTTTTACTTTAAAAACGTCAGCACTAACTATTACCTACACTGATCTGGCTATTTTTTAACTGCTAGTCTACACGTTGGCGGACATGCTGGCCCAATATGTTGGCCAACTTGTAGTGCGGGAGTTTGTGCTATTTTGGTAGGTATTGGAATGATGGCCCACAAGTTGGCGCGAGATCCATTTCGTGTCGGTACATCTGTTTGGGACAGAGTTTGGCCGCCGCTTCCACACGTTGGCGCCGGCGGCAAGTTCAGTTTGCTACCAGCTCTCAGAGTGATCGCACGCATGCACGTCTTTTAAATTTTATATTCACGCGTCGTAACTAGTATAATGTCCACAAAATGGCAGTGACAATGACCAATGAAGAAACTTTTTGCTTTATAGAGCCCTATTAAGCCGAAAATTGTTTGTGGAACCCAAGAAATAAAATCACAAAAATAAAACAAGTGTAAATTAAAGATTTAAAAAACCCCCGACACTCGCCATTTTGTGGTGGCGGCCATCTTGGATTTGCATAGTGCTATTTTACTAGTCAAGCCCTTTCATTTGATACCCATATTGAAGGCGTTGTGATAAAATATGTAATCCGCCATCTTGGTCCGATTTTCATTAAACATAGCTAGCAACACTCGACTAATTCACCTTTCAAACAAAAAAAACCGCATTCAAATCGGTCCACCCATTTGAGCGCCACAGGGGAACAGACAGACACACACACACACACACACACACACACACAACACACGCACACGCACACACACACAGACAGACACGTCAAACAAAACACGTCGAAAATACAATTTTCGTATACACATTCACGTAGTTGCGGTTGTGAATAATTAAACCGCAGCAGCTGTTAACGTCTCAATATTCAATTTAGTAAATACGTCCGCACATTGGCCCTAACCGGAGCATACTGAACGATCTTCCAACGTGTGGACGCGAACACAAACTCCTCGCCCAATACCTTCCATCATATTATTCGCCATCATGTTGGCCAACGTGTAGAGGCGCCTTAAGAAAAAAAAACTGTACCAAACTGCGAAACAAAATTAAATTATGTAGATAAGTAGGTACTTATAGCTGCTTCTAGCAGCGGTGTAGAGTTAAAGCCTCGAAAGAAAATTTAAAATCATATAGAAACTAAAACCACTAAAAGAATTGGCCAAGTGCGAGTCGGGCCTCGCTCTTTTAGAGTTCCGTACATAATTATGAACAACACAATTTATTTTTGGGTGTAAGAAATATATAATTGCTGAACTAGGTAGACATCGCACGGTTTGTTGCGATGTCTAGCTCGGAAATGAAATATATGTAAATAGTATGAAACCCTAAAAGAGCGAGGCCCACCCAACTCGCACTTGGTCAGATTTTTATTTCCTTTAGATGAGAAGGGAGGTCTATTATACACTACAGGATAGTTTGTTGTGCACCCTCATAGATCACATGTTTTTCTTATGGGTTATTTGTAATGTTTTTCCTTAAAATGGGTCATGCAATGAGTGGCTTAGGGAAAACACGTGAGCTTTTTTTTTTTTTTTTGACGCTGGGAAATGCATTTACGCACACCCTCCGGAAGCCTTACAGCGAACTGCAATGCTTCCGGAAGGTAGTGTGGGACTCAGGCAGGCCAAGAAGTGGCCAGAATACCCACTAAAACCCAGCGATGTTCCTCCGTGTCGCCTGGTGGCTGGGTTACGGGTACACTTGCGCAATCATCCGCGACCCAGCAGGCGCCGTCCGCCGAGGCAGACCCTCCACCGGGGGACCTAAAGGCCCCCTAAAACCGTCTGAGGCGCACCAGGAACATAGTGGTGCGCCTCCCGACCCGAGGCGTCTCAACGGGCGACGGATACGCCATTCCATCACCCGGAGTTCCTCGCCAGAGGCAACCCTCAAGAGGGCCACACCCGCAGGCGACCCTCAAGAGGTTCACCCCTCGTGTAATTTTTTATAGAGGTTTTCTTCCTCGCGGCCCCTCGCTCAGTGCGTGGGGCCCCCGGTTCCGCTCAGTGCGGATTACGGGTTGCCCGACGGTGGCCGAAGCCAGCGCCCACCGGCCACAAAGACCAGCGGACCCGCTGCGCAGGGCGTTTCCACCCCCTCCGGTAATTTTTTAACGAGGTTTTCTTCCTCACGGCCCGAAAGCCTCCCCCCCAATTGTCGCCGCCCGGAGTCTCCACAGTCCACTCTGATGAACAGAGAAGTACCAGGAGCCTCCAAGCGGCAACCCCCTGCTGGTTTTGGTCCGCGCCGGGTTTCCCCGGTACCTCCCATATCTGGGAGGCGTTCCCCCATCCGCCACCGGGGGGACGCGCCCGATGGGGGACCAGCAACCCCACACGGGGAAACACGTGAGCTGTCCTAACTGAACCCAACTTCTTACCTGTAATTATTATTGAAGTGAATCGATTTACCTCTAAGATTTACCTGCTAATTTTATTCATTCAGTAATCATGAAGTAATTGTCGTTTTATTTTCATGCTAAGTAAAATCTCAATTTTTATCAAAAAATCCTAATACCTCATCGAACTTTATGTACTTAATACCTATTCAAAAATATTTTGAATATTTAATGCCAGTAATTACCCCATTAAGGGATCGGCATTACTAAACGAATCGTTAGAGCGTTGGAAGTTGGTACTTCCAACGTGTTGGTTGGTACGGCCTGTTTCACCACCTTCTGATATGTGTACTCGGATGCCTAAACGTAAGTTTTATCACTTTCTTACATTATGTCAAGCGACAAAGACAAAAGTTATGAATAACCTGCCCGACACTTATCAGAAGGTCCTATGTTTGTGGAGTGGTGGCATCTCCGGACTAGAGAAGATGCAGAGAATAGTTAGGACATCAAGCAACTAGCAGGGCTAGGCAGCGCTAGACACTATGTGTGACAAAACCGTGGATGGTGGAAACCTCTCCAAGAGACCTACTCATGTCAGTCTGTTGAGATGACGACAACGAAATTGAAACGAAGATCTAAGGATGTTACCACCACCGCTACAGCATTTTAACGTCTCACTGCTAGGCACAAGCCTCCTCTCTTGTAGGAGAGAGGAATTTAGAGCTTAGACCCGCCACGCTGCTGCAATGCGGGTAAGCGGGTTTTTAACGACTATTGTCACATGATAGTCATAATAATCCGACTGCCTGAGGCACGGGGGTGAAAACCGCCAACTATCAACTCCGGGCTGGCACTGAGAATTTCTTGACAGAAAAACCCAATGCCTACCTAACAATTATTTGCCCGACCCGGAAATCGAACCTGGGACCTCGTGATCTTCAGTCGAATATGTTAACCACTAGACCAACGAGGCAGTTAAACATCTTAACGGTAAAAAAAAACTATTTCGTTTCTTGACATTCTAGAAGAAAAACTTCAATCGAGATATTTATACTTATATTTGGCGATCTAAGTCATGATCTTCATAATGTTTGTATAATAAGCACACTAAAGTGTCTTCGTCTGATAACCTATTGTGTACGCATGTTTGGAATAATAATGGTAATGGATTTAGCGTAAATTACCATAAACCACCACTTAGTGTGATGGCCATGTCACCAGATATTCGTGACAAGAGATTGTTACTTATTTGAGTGATCATTGTACTTAGAACACGATCGCTAATAGATGTTAAATACTTCGTAACTATATTACTTAATTATAAAGATTTAACAGTGTCAGTAGGTTTTGTGTATGTCAATGTGCCCGATCTCTCAATCCTACTAATATTATAAATGTGAAAGTGTGGATGTTTGTATGTTTAGATGTTTGGACGTTTGATACTCTATAACGTTGCAACTACTCAATCGATTTGGCTGAATGGAGATAGATTATGCCCTGATTTAAAACATAGGCTTCTTTTTATCCTGGAAATATCCACAGTTCCCGCGGGACTTTTAAAAATCTATCTATCTAAATAAAAATAATCTACCTATAGCTGTAGCTGTAGATTTCGGTTTTTTTTTTAAATCCCGCGAGACTTGTAATTATACATAATATATTAGTTCAAGAAGACCTTTTTAAAGAGCAATGGCAAACTTCCATACATTAATATTATTGAGAAAAAAAGTTTTTGTACACACATGAAAAAAATATTTTTTAATTAAGGGTCAAATACTGAGCTTGCATGTGCAATAATTATTTTTATTGGAAGCCTAGAAAAAAAGATATTGCGTTTGAAAGTTTTGGAGGTTATGTGTAATGTCACTTCCAAAAATATCTAAAACTGACCACAGAATTGTCGGGAATGTATACGTGTAAAGCTTTTTATTTCTCCCAATGATGCCTGCGACTTCAGGTTTTAAAATCCTGTAGGAACTTTTTGATTATTCGGTATAAAAAGTAGCTGAATGTCCAGGTTTTTAACTAGGTATAACCTACGCGTGCAAAATGACCACGACGCTCCGCTGCGACATCATTGAAGGCCAAAACAATAAGTGTACACTTTCATATGGATGTGCATTTTTAATATGGATAATGATTCTAGAAGCCTATCGCGTGGTGGCTGTACCTACCGTGTGCGTACTCCCAGCGGAATGTTGTCGAATTTCTTGATTTTAAGTATGCAGATATTTAGTGTGTTACGACGTGTAAATGTGTGTGATAGTTTCAAATTTGTGCGTCCAACCGTTTTTGAAAAATTCGCCAAAAACACTTTCCGCCAGGAGAACGTTCTCCCAGCGGCATGTTTTTTTTCCAACGTGCGCACGAAAAAAAAAATTAGTGCAATAATTAGTGCGTAGCGAGAGGTAAATGTGTGTCTGTAAATGGAATTTGTGTGTCTCAAGACTCCGGAGATATTCAAGATTCCGCTGGGGGAACGTTTCGCTGTTTGCTAGATCTCGTAAACGGCTACGCGTGTAGATGTGATTTTTTGTACACATGTTGCTATGAATTTGTGTGTAATGTTTGTGAAAATATAATTAGAAAAAAAATTGCCGTTCCGAAATTATGTGTATTAAAGTGAAATCCAGTTATTAGGTCCTAGCACTTCGAATAGGAGTTCTGAAGTTTAATTTCTAACACTAATTTGTTCTTTATGACTGTTTACAATGCCTTCTTAAGTTTCATTGGTCTACAGTAGGTAATACTTAAGTTATGATCCAATATTACTATAACTTAGCCACTATTTTGTTCGACATTCGATTGGACGAGTTTTCTATGGATTGGCGAATGAAAATCTATTCCGATAATTAGTGTGTCGGTTCATTTATATATGTGCAACGTTTTAACTTAATAAGCTTAATAATTAAAGAGATATAATTAAAAAACCAGAAAGAAACGAAATGCAGACACAAACCGACCAAGTTTGAATGGTAACAAAAAAGCGGCCTTGTCATATATGGTGCTAACTTACCGAAATTGACAGCATAATAACGTTATTGATATTGTACAATCGCGTACACAATAATTAGTGAAAATTTTATTTATTTATTTTATTTATTAGGTTCACAAACAGTCACTTACAATATATTTTTAAATCTATACCAATTTCAAGACATATGCATGCAAAATGTAGGGACCACATACAGCGTTTCCAAAATTTACCAGTCATCACATACGATTTAGAAAAAATCAACAAAATATAAAAAAAATGTACAAAGAAATTTTTCAGAAGTTAAATTATTATCTTAAACTATGCAGCTACTTAAACTAATACTACGAGAGGTACAAATATAGTTGAACAAGTCATTTCATACCGACTGAAAATTTTAACAATAATAGTTTTCTCCTAACCCATGACAGCTCCAAACCTCAGCTGCTTCGATAATGGTGGAGCTCACACTTCACAGCACGTAAAAGTGATTGGAAAAAAAAAGAAAACTTATTGATACTTTAATTTTTTTAATTGTCAAATGAACATTCTTACACATTAATAATGGGTACAGGGTATAAAGGGATCGCTCTTGAAAATTTAGCGCTATTATATTATACTACTTACCTGAACACAATCCAATACCAATAACCATTTGTCTTATACTTGTAGTATTAGTGGTTTAGTATTTAATTTTTTTCAAACCCGCGATGTATATCGTGCAAAACGCATTGCAAATTTTATAGGAAATGTTTTAATTTTTTTGGGTTTCGCACCTAGGGTTGTGATTTTACAACATACAAAATGTCATCGTGATACGAAACAAGAAAAAGTTCGTAAACTAAAACCCGACTACGCTTAATAATTTAATGCGAAAGCGTGGGGCAAGCAGCTAGTAGCGCCATCTGTTATGTCTATCCGAAACTATAATTTCATTAGAATAGAATAGAATAGAAAAGTTTTTTATTCAAATAAACTTTTACAAGTACTTTTGAATCGTCAATTGAATCTACCACAGGTTCGGAATGCAGTTCCAGCCGAGAAGAACCTGCAAGAAACTCGGCTGTTGCTCTTTTTTTAAAAATAACATTATAACAATTATTATTATTAATGTACATGATTGAAATGCCGTCTCGCGCATTGCTGGAACGAGTTAAATCCAAGCTTTTTTATCGTTTATATAATCTTCAATTGTATAATAAGCTTTTTTTATGAGCATACTTTTAATAGAGTTCTTAAACTTGTGTAAAGGCAAGTCTAAGACATATTTTTTATTCAGATAAACTCAAACGACAATATTTTTTATTCAAGACATATTTTTTATTCAGATAAACTTTTACAAGTGCTTTTGAATCGACAACATTATCTAGAAAACCGCGCGAAGGTCACTTCTCGTTTTTTTTCGTAAATAAAATGTAGCCTATTTCACCTGGACCATAACAACGAATCAATAGACACCTCATTCATCAAAAGCGGTCCAGTAGTTTAGGCGCTACAGTGGTACACACAGAATCTCATACGAAAATCGGCCACATACATACATACTTACATGCATACATACATACATACATAGACTGCTAAAATCATAACCCTTCCTCTTGGCTTTGCCGTAGTCGGGTAAAAAAGCGGCCAAGTACAAGTCAGACTTGCGCACCGTGGGTAAAAGTATTTAACATAAGTCATAATTTTAACACAAATCCCTACTTAATGAACTGCAAAACAAATTTTGTTTGTAGAGATTTATTGTTAATATTACTTATTTTTAACCCCCGACGCAAAAACGACGGGGTGTTATAAGTTTGACGTGTCTGTGTGTGTGTGTGTGTGTGTCTGTCTGTCTGTTCCCCTGTAGCGCTCAAACGGATGAACCGATTTGAACGCGGTTTTTTATTTGTTTGAAAGGTGAATTAGTCGAGAGTGTTGTTAGCTATGTTTGATGAAAATCGATCCAAGATGGCCGCCGCTACAAAATGGCAGATTATATTTCTTTTAAAACTTCATTAATAGGGCTAAAGGGCTAAATAAAGGGCTTGACTAGTAAAATAGTAATATGCAAATCCAAGATGGCCACGACCACAAAATGGAGAATGTCGGGGGTTTTTAAATTTTTAATTTATACTTGTTTTCTTTGTAATCTACGTAGCCTTAATATTTATTTCTATAATACATTAACTGTATGTACATATAATATTATTTTGAACGCTGTTTATTACTAATAAATAAATAAATATCAAAAAACTATGATACTTAGAGCGTTGGCTTTATTTTTCGTCCCATTGGCCCCTTGTAACACAAATAACTATTGCTGTTTTTTTGTATGCAAAAAAAATGCTGACTGTTGCTGTTTGCATTTCAGTTATTTCATATTTCATTATATTCATTATATTCAGTTATTCCATCTGAACTCGATTTATATAATCGAGTTCAGATGGAATAACTGAATAGTTACCTATACCTATGCTAATTCTTAAATCACAGATTTAGCACATAAGTATTATACACCTAAATATTATTATTAAGATATATATAGACTAATAAAAATATAAGTTAAGAACTGTGTTCGCGATTGTACAAAATCACTAAAAATATTAAAATGATATAGTATCAATTTCGGTAGGTTAGCACCATATATGACAAGGCCGCTTTTTTGTTACCATTCAAATTTGGTCGGTTTATATCTGCATTACGTTTCTTTCTGGTTTTTTAATTATATCTCTTTAATTATTAAGCGTATTAAGTTAAAATTTTGTAAATAGATAGTTGAACCGACACACTAATTATTGGAATAATTTTTCATTTGCAAACCCATAAAAAACTCGTCTTTTCGAATGTCGAACAAAATAGTGGCTAAGTCATAGTAATATTGGATCATAACTTAAGTATTACCTATAACTGTAGACCAATGAAACTTAAGAAGGCATTGTAAACAGTCATAAAGAACAAATTAGTGTTGGAAATTAAACTTCAGAACTCCTATTCGAAGTGCTAGGACCTAATAACTGGATTTCACTTTAATACACATAATTTCGGAACGGCAATTTTTTTTCTAATTCTATTTTCACAAACATTACACACAAATTCATAGCAACATGTGTACAAAAAATCACATCTACACGCGTAGCCGTTTACGAGATCTAGCAAACAGCGAAACGTTCCCCCAGCGGAATCTTGAATATCTCCGGAGTCTTGAGACACACAAATTCCATTTACAGACACACATTTACCTCTCGCTACGCACTAATTATTGCACTAATTTTTTTTTTCGTGCGCACGTTGGAAAAAAAACATGCCGCTGGGAGAACGTTCTCCTGGCGGAAAGTGTTTTTGGCGAATTTTTCAAAAACGGTTGGACGCACAAATTTGAAACTATCACACACATTTACACGTCCTAACACACTAAATATCTGCATACTTAAAATCAAGAAATTCGACAACATTCCGCTGGGAGTACGCACACGTACCTACCTACCTATCAACATTTTGCAAACATATTTTGTAAAATAATGGAATTACAAGCATTTTCTTAAAATAATACTTACCTACCTTTTATTTTTAGGTAAAATACTTACTCGCAATCCTTCATCTTACCTAATAATTGTCTACATTAGGGATTTACATATTAGGTACATAATAATACATTTATGAGTATTTACTTATAGGTCCATGATATGTACATAGTACCTATTTCACAAATACTTGCAATTCTAGAGAAATATGTTTCCAAGGATCAAATGAAACAAGTTTATTTTGTCAATTTTATTAATCTTCAATGTCTCTTATAATTACATCATCAAGAAATTCTGCCCGTGCTGCAATATATTGCTGGTGTCTGGCCCAACCCAAAAACCATACTAAGGTCATGAACTCATGACGTCAGCGCAACAGCCAACGTCGACCAACTAATCATGAACAACAGTATTCTAATATACCTGTCGGGCCTGGAATTTCATTTTCTATCAATATATAAACAAAATTGATAGACTAGGCAGATAATAATTGTGATTGTAAAGAACTATAGCACACAGTTTGTCACATATAACATGCGGCGTGGTACTGTGACAGTTAGGAAAGACAAAACAATATGTAATATTGGCTGTTTGTTTATAGTTTGGCAAAACTACTCATTGCACATCCACCGGGCAATTCATTTCAGGCACACATTAGTATGGCTTCGATGACTTGGTCTGGCTTGTTGGCCATCAGTGCCAGCAACTTCTTGCTGCAAATTATCATTCACCCTGGCCATTGCAACATCTCTACAAGCTTCACAAATATAATCATCTTGAGTAATCTGAAAAACAAATATAGATAATTACAGTCAAAATCTGTTATAACAACATCGAAGGGACCATGATTTGTAGGTTACAAAAGGCAGCATTGGTAATCTACAAAGAGCTGGGATTTGTATTTTGTTGTTGTAACCAATGTCGTAGTAAAAAATGGTTTTGATTGTAAATACATATAAGTACTTATATTATGTGTTAAAATAATCTACTAATAAAACAATATTTGATGCAGACTGTGATATGTACATGTAAGCAACTAAGTACCTACTACACTTGTAAATAATGTACAACCATCCAATATGCCAATACACACTTTACCAGACTATTGCCTAAACCCTTCTCATTCGGAGACGAGATCCGTTCCCTGTAGTAACACCCAGTTAGAGTAAAGTGGTAACTCTCTTATCAAGTTCCAAGGCAGAATGTCGGCGCAATGTATTAACGCATATAAGTATACACAGAATCCGGGAGGGGTCTGGCACGACCTCCCATCTTGGCGGCAGCCAACTTTTCAGTTCACAACTAAATCCAAACAGTGCGGCAAAATCGGAGTCCAAAAGAGAATAGCACAATATCACACAGGGAATGTATTGTCAGAGTCCTTAGGCAGATACGGATCAAACAGAATATGGCAGATAACAGTCCTAGCAGTCCGGGTCAAGCGAAAAATCAGATAAAAAGGAAAAATATCGGATAAACAACGCAAAAATCACCTGTTGTAACACAACAAAAGCTTCCCTCACGTCAAAGTGTCACTGTCAGTAAATCAACGCCATTTTGTCTGAAACATTGCAGCATCTGTGTTGCCATAACCTTTATCTCATTTATTACCATTTTAATACAAGTTTATTTAAATATGCAAGAAGATCACTTAAGTAAACAAAGTTAAATGCAAGAAAAAACAATTCAATTGACTCAAGAAAACGACGGATAAAAAATATTATAATAATGTACCATCTTATATTAGTTATTCTAGCTACTAGCAAACTTCTTTGCTTCTAGGTAGATTATATTTAGTAGAATGGTAACATTGCTAAAAGAGTGCTAGTCATTTAATTTCTTAATTTATTGCATTTTTTTAATTGGCTTCAAATAATCTAAGTGATAGTTTGATAAAATATAAATAATTAGGAGAATTACTTCCATATATACGTCATTTCTGTACATTCCAGATTAACTCAATACTATTTTCGCCATTGCTCTTTGAGATAAAACTGCCCCAGCTCCCAGCCCCCAAATACGCGAACAGCTAATGTTTACAGTATGATCATATTGTATTACTCTAGCGGCACGCTATGATGGCCGGTTTGACGTTTGTCCGCTCATGAAGTTCCGTATTAATTGATAACGACTTTGAAGGAAATAATTGTATTACTTTATTGACGATAGTGATGTGCAGAGATTCATAAATTTTATCGAATGTAGTTTTAGGTTTAGGACTCAAAATTTATTTATTAAATTGATTTCTTAAATGTATACAAGTGTAGAAAAATCAGTTTGCACCATTTAAGGGGTGAATGTACTTGTGAATATGAACAATTTTCACTATGTGGACAAACCTCTGAAATCGCAAAAAAATATCAATAAATTTTTAAAAATGGAATCTAATACGATCGTCACATAGGATCGCTGGCTAGCACAACTACTACCTCCGGCAAACTCGCGTCAATGCTCAATGCAAAACAAAGCAGTTTCGAATTGACGTTGCTTCGAAAAGTATAAACTGTCAGTGCAATGCGATTGTGATATAGTTTTGACCTGGCTTTGGATTTCAAATATTGATACTGCATTACTGTTGACCCTTGCTCGTTAATTTGGACTCTGTTCAAGCCCTTTGTTGTGGATTTCGTCGATATGACCGAACGTACGCAGAGAACTGTTCTAAATAGTCAGACACGTGAGTTCGTAATACGCCTTCGTAACTATTTCGATCGTGAAGCTCAAAATGGAGGGCCAATTTTACCTATAACGTCAGTGGTTGAACGCGTAGCTGATGCGCTTAATATTGGACAACGAACTGTTAGACGGATAACTAAAAAAAAATATGGCGAGACTGGCACAGAAGAAAATAAACTTCACACACCAAAAAAGAGAAAACGAGCAAAACCAGTCGTAGGCATCGATAGCTTTGATGCCGATGCTATCCGAAGACATGTTTACGGCTACTATTTACAGAAGGAGTATCCAACAAGAAAAAAGTTGGTGCATTCACTGAAGGAAGCTGGATTATTCTTCGGTGGGGAAAGTTCTTTAACGAAGATTTTGAAGACCATTGGATTTCGATACAAAAAATGTAACAAACGCAAAATATTGATGGAAAGATTTGATATAGCGATGGCAAGGTATACTTTTTTACGGCAAGTGAAAGAAATCAAAAATTGGCAAAATGTTGTGTTCTTGGATGAAACATGGCTTAATGCTAACCATACTGTAGGCCGTTCTTGGAACGATGACACAGCAGCATCTACTTCCAAAGTTCCTGTAGGAAAAGGATCGCGACTTATAATTTGTCACGCCGGAACCATCAACGGGTTTGTCGAAGGTTCTCTCATGGCTTTTGCGTCAAAAACCACTGGAGACTATCATGAAGACATGAATGGAGAAAAGTTTACTGAATGGTTTACCTCAATGTTGTGTAGCCTCCCTGAACCATCTATTATAATTATGGACAACGCCCCATACCACTCGATGCAAATTGACAAGCCACCTGCCCAATCCCAAAAGAAAGCTGATATCGTCGCATGGCTTCGTAAAAATGGCGTAGATGCAAACATGAATATGTTAAAAGCGGAATTAGTACGTCTTTTAAAAGAAAACAAACCAACCAAGATCCGATACGTCATTGACGAAATAGCATTAGAACATGGGCACAGAGTTATACGGTTACCGCCTTACCATTGTGAGTATAATGCGATTGAGTTGGTGTGGGCTCAAATTAAGGGATATGCTGCAAGACACAATACAGAACCCCCATTTACCACAAAAAAAATGCTAAAATTATTAGAAGAAGCTTGTGAACATGTGACTAAAGGAGACTGGGAAAAGGTTGTGAATAGAACTGTTAAATTAATAAGGGAAGATTATGAAAGAGATGTGAAAATAGATAATATTATAGAAAACGAACATATAATTATTAATGTATGTGATGATAGCAGTGACGACAGTGAAAATAGTAGTATGGACGAATCTGATTAATTATGGCCTTTTGTGGCACCTTTTTTGGTATCTTTTGTATTCATATGTTTCTTGTGTGCATATAAAGTATGTATATTCATTTTCGTTCAAATATTCAGTTCGTTCAAATAAATTAAATAAACATATACATTTTTGTTTTATTAAACCTATTTAATCAGGTACAAAAACAAAACTTAATTGTTTTTTGTTCGAGAATAAATTGACATTCCACATCACTATTGTAATGTGTCAAACCGGCCATCATAGCGTGCCGCTAGTGTAATTGTAATTGATTTATCTCTAGGTTCCACAACGCTAATTGATGGTATTCTCTGGTAACTGGTATTTTCCATTTAACCAAATTATCCATCCGGTTACTTGTATCGAGGACTAGAACTTTCCTTCGGAGTGACTCTAACCAGTTTAAAAACGTCATAACTACATAATGGTCATTAAATAGGTAAGTAGGTGATTATAATTCAATATTCTTGTTCTTTATAATATGGAACTCCATCACTAAGATAAACAGTCAATATTTTTGATTTTTGGTAGTCCTTTGACTACCCTAATGCCCGCTTTGGATTATTCCAATCCAATTCAATATTTTAAATGCCAAGGAAACTTTATGTGACGCTTTCACGCCTAACCACTAAACCATTTTTGACGAAATTTGATACAGAGATAGACTATTATATACCTTGTAAAAGGACATAGGCTACTTTTTGTCCCGGTAAATTATAGAGTTCCTAAGGAATTTTTAAAAACCTTATTCCACGCGGATTAAATGGCGGGCATCAGCCATAAGTATAGTATATGTATAATATCCCTAAGTCGCACTTAATCAGGAGTGGCGAGATATAATCCAATTTAGATTTAAAAATTATACACCATAGATCTAATCTAATCCAATCTGAAACTGGATTTTTGATTGAACATTGATTGAAATGCTAAGTAAGATAATTTATCATTGATGTGAAACAATGATCCATTAATTCATGGTCTTTAATGCACAATCGCTTTTCAGCAATTTTTCCAATTAAAAATTTACTGAAACATACTGTTTTTCCTATAGCTTTGTACAATATGACCATTGACCAAGAAACAAATAGTATTTCTGTAGGTTTTCTACCCACGAAATAGTTTTTACTTTGAAAAATCTCATTAATTATTTATTTTAAAGTGTCACAAGTTACGTGTGATGCGCATCAATTAACGAGTCTTTCCTTATATCACAAAAAGGCGTATTGGCATACCAGTGCATAGGTGCCTACTTGCGAGTCCGTCGAGGCTATGTCGCAACGGAGCGTGTGTGAGGTCCTCACTAGTCACTAGTCGCTAACCTCACCTCTCCGGTGCTCGCGGCAAGGCTGCACCGCCCCTCCATTTGTAAAGGACATAGCCACAATGGGTAAGAAATCTCAAATGGTACGTTTACACTCATGCCATGTGTCCACTAATCTTATATCAAGCACATGAACTTCGTCATCGTCATCAACCTATAGACGTCCACTGCTGGACTTTCACACGCCGCGGTCTTGTGCCGCCTGTATCCAGCCGCTCCCTGTGACTCTTTTGATATCGTCGATTCACCTAGTAGGAGGTCTGCAAACACTGCGCTTACTGCGAGGTCGCCATTCCAGCACCTTGGAACCGCAACGTCTTATCGGTTCTTCGAACTATGTGCCCCGCCGATTGCCAGTTAAGTTTCGCAACCCGTTGAGCTATGTCGGTGACTCTTCTTCTACGGATCTCCTCATTTCTGATTTGCGATCAAATAAATATAGAGAAATTCCGAGCATAGCTCTCTCCACCACCGTTGTCTGAGTGACTCTGAGCTTTTTTATGAAGCATGAACTTCATGACTTCCAAATTCTTCGATCAAAACTGTTTTTGCACTTGCCGAGTCTTCTGGATGCTTGCCATGAGTGTACGTGCTGTGAGCACAAGGCAGGTCACAAATGTTTACCATGCAGTGTGGTAAACATAAGTTTAGTTGTATAAATATGTATCTTAGCCTCAGTTTCCTGGAATTTTCCTTTGTTTGAGTTGTAGTTATACAATACAACTTACCTATCTGATCTAGCTCTAGTCTGTAAAATATGTGGTTGCTGGAAACTACTTGATTTATAGCTGGTAATAATTTCTTGTAATTCTGAGGTTGAATTGATTTCGTTATATCTTAGATAGAGTTTTGATATGGGTTGATTAAGGAAGAAACTATAGAGAAGAGTTAATAAAATAAGAAAATGGATTCTTACATTGTATATATCAAGATTTAATGATAGATATCAGTCTTCGAATATTTATTACAATAAATACTCGTATTATATTTTGGATTGATGTGGAGATATGTATAATAGTTGTATATTTGGTGTAAATGCGTCTTAAGAAACCTACAAGGCTAGATTTCTTAATAAAGAAGTCATCAGTTCATTATCAGTACAGAATAGAATGACCAAAAAGTAGTTTACTTAATGTAAAAATATTCGGTCTATTGTTTAGTTTTTACGTAAATATTGATTACCGTCGGAACTAGTGACGCGACGCCAAACATTTACGTGGGTCCAGATATGTATCACTTGCCTGATCCGATCACTGTATCTGTATCAGCGTATGACGTATCAAGCCCCGTACAAGTTGTGGACGCCTCGATTTGCTCCGTATCCGTATCTTTACAATAGTACAGTTTACAGTAGTATCACCTTTGATGATCGGACAAAAACCGACACGAGATGGGTCGGGCCGTATTATAACGGCGTATCGAGATCGCGTATCATGATACGCGTATCATCACCCGTCCACATATGCGATCATGATACGCGTCGGCGATACGGATACGGTGATCGGATCGGGCAAGTGATACATATCTGGACCCACCTTTAGTGTCGTTCCACATCACTTCCACATCGATGAGATATCATTGTTTGAGATTCTTTATTTAGTGAAATCCTTCGTTCACAATATTTTAATGTGTCATGATTTTAGTGTGTCATGACCTCAGACCTTCAATGTGTCATCGAAGGTAAAAACAATAAGAAAAAACCGGCCAAGTGCGTGGCGGGCCACGCGCAGTCTAGGGTTCCGTAGTCACAATCCTCGAAAAACAGATATAACTCCTTAACCTGTGAACCTTACTTAGCCATGATAGTTTTCCTTTAAAATTGATTATATATACTACTGCTGTGAATTTTTTCAAGTTCCTATATTGCCACTGCCATTTGGCTGATAGAGGGGGGGACACTTGACTCTAATAACAATTAGCACTTCAAAACATCATATTTTACAAACAGATCTAGAAATCGAAAAATGATGTTCCCACACCCACAGTATTTTTAAAAGACCTATTCAACGATACCCCACACTATGGGGTAGGCGAGAAAAAAAATATTCATCCCCACTTTACATGTAGGGGAGCTACCCTAAAAAAAATATTTATCAAAATTTTATTTCACCACTTTGTCGGCGTGATTAACATTTATACACATGCCAAATTACAGATTTCTAGTACTAATAGTCTCTGAGATTAACCGAGGACGGACGGACGGACGGACTGACAGACAGACAGACAGACAGACAGACGGACGGACGGACGGACATGGCGAAACTATAAGGGTTCCTTGTTTACTACGGAACCCTAAAAATATCCTACTTCAAATCGCACGCAAATCGGGCTTTCTTAGGTTATTGGGTTTTTCTGTCAAGAAATCAAGGCAATCCTGGTGGTGGTAGTTCACCGCCATCTAAGGGCCTGTTTCACCACCTTCTGATAAGTATCGGATAGCTGTATACAACTTTTGTCTTTGTCACTTGACATAAAGTAAGAAAGTGACAGAACTTACATTTAAAGCTATCAGACACTTATCAGAAGGCGGTGAAACAGGCCCTAAATAAAATCCATCTCTCCTACGAGATAGGAGGTCCAGTTGTGGGACTTTAAAAGGCTGCAGAGGTGGTGAATGGGTTTAACACAATAACAGTGAATACAAAGCATTGATCATAATATTATTGGTCAAAGGTAAACATCCGCTTGAACAGCGTCATATTTGCAAACGGTTCAAATACCTGCGTAAGAGAAAACTGGTTTACTCTAAAAAAATAAACTAGAATCTGCTAGAGACTTTTTGTAACGCACCTGTGTACCTACCTAACGAAAAAATGTTGTTTACAATATAGGTACCTACTATGTATGGAAATTGATATCATAACGCTGCGCACATAAGATTGACGTCACAAAGCAAAACTTGAAAGGTCAGTTTTGTCACCATAATATTCTGTGCCATTAACTTAACCACGCGAGTTGAAAAAAAATTTTATCGCGTTTTTCGGCTCGCAGAATTCCACTTATTTGTCACATTAAGTACCTACGCAATATTTATTGTGACTGTGAGGACAAGACACAGGGCACATGTAACTCAAGTTAGACAATGGAACGATGAATGCGATTTTTTTTTCTCATCATTATCAAAAGTCCCCGAGAAAGGTTAATAAGAATTTCATAAAATAGGCACCTATACCTACCTAGTTGAACTAATAGACAGGCCGACGAATTTGGTTCATACTTAGGTAATTGTACGAGAATGTACATAAAAGGCGTTAGGCAAATATCTCGAGCCAAATGGATCAGTTCAAGGTTACACCTTTAATAATGTTAATTGAATTTCGGCCATGGCGACCAATCTAAATGGAGGTGGAGATAGCTAACAGAGCAGGATATATTATAGTGCACAAGTGTGCGCTAACACAGGTGCACTCTCTATTCCTTCACTCTCATGTCGGATGGGACGACATTGCGATACGACCGGAGAAATATCAAGCGCAGGTCAGAAGGTTTTACTTATTTAGTCATGTGGCTTTACATACTCTCCAAGGTACGGAAGTGTCACACCGTAGCTTCCCAACAGCCTCCCAACTTCGGCCTGCTACGGAGAATTACTTGGGAGAAAAACCTAATAATTTTTTTGCTCCGTTCCGGTACTTGAACCCAGAACCTCATGATCCGCAACTAAATGAGCTAGCTACTAGACCAATGAGAAAATCGAAACCATAAACAAGTAAACAATATCGTGGATAGCAGATCAACAAATACCTATTAAAAATTTAAAAAACCCCCGACATTCGTCATTTTGTGGCGGCGGCCATCTCGGATTTGCATAGTGCTATTCTTACTAGTCAAGCCCTTTCATTTGATACCCATATTACTTAAGGGAGTTGTGAAAAAATATATAATTCGCCATTTTGTAGCGGCGGCCATCTTGGATCGATTTTCATCAAACATAGCTAACAACACTCTCGAGCTTGACTCACCTTTCAAACAAAAAAACACATTTAAATCGGTTCACAAGTTTAAGCGCTACAGGAGAAGACATACACACACACACACACACATAGACACGTCAAACTTATAACATCCCGACGTTCTTGCGTCGGGGGTTAATAAAATAGATCGATGCCAAAGGAACAACTCAAGCAACAACGTAATAATTACTGCATAAGTTACACAGTGATTTTCCAGAACAGGTTTTGTGTGACGTAGATAAAAGCCGTTAAGGCTGTGTCACACGAGCACTTCCAAACGCGGCAGGAACCTGCACGTGAAATGCCGCATCGTATAATACGTTATATGACTGATCGCACATCGCAGCTGAGCTGCAGGCTTTATTGAAGATGATATAATAATAATATAATTAAGTAGGTGTTAAATGATATAATAATAAGATTAAGTAGATGTTAAATATAAAAAAATATAAAATTAATTTTAGGTTGTTTTTTTTTGTTCTCTTTCACAGTTAGTTCGTTTTTATTTTGTAATGACTATAATAATTGTTTGAACCCTGAAAGCCAATGAAACAGTAACCTTAAAATACGCATGGCATCTTCTGCAAGAGTCGCACGGAAGTCAGAACGCACCGTATCGAAGGCACCGAAGAAATACTTATCATCAGGACACGCCCCCTCTCCCTCCCACCCCCTTTTTTTTCGTTGCGGTCGTGTGCCTCGTTATACTGAGGTCAAGTCCATTTACTCACCAGTCACCGCAGTTAAAACTCTGAGCATAAAAATCTAGTAACATAAAATGCGACGGTTGACGAGCGGATCATTGCGTCGTAGAACCCCACGTGTAGTTAGCACTTAATAATTTCTAAATTGTAGCAGTTTTTCATCTTGAATACTTACATAATTATGATAGTAATAATTTATTTATTTACCTAAGTCAGATTTTCACGTTTTGTTAATAAAATAAAATACCGCCAAATGTGTTAATGTTTAAATAATTATATTCATAAATACTTTGGAAATACCGAATAGTTATCAACCGTTTTTCTTATTCAAGTAATACCTAACTGGTTATTTTAATTTTTAATCACATAAATTATAATGATAAAGTCGAGCAAGAAAAATAATAAAAACGTTCTCATTAAAATTCGTTAGGTAGGTACTATATATACAATTTCATGTTTTACTCACAAAAAACCAGAGTAGGTACCTACCTTCTTAAATATTTTTATTTATGTATAATTGTATATATATGTTACAGCCAAAGTAATAAATCAGGATATTATGTATACTATCCAGCTATTATACATAATATCAACTCAATTTGGATAAAGTAATAATTGACCGAGAATAAATCAAATTATCTAGCTATTTTACATAATATTCAGCTATTTTGCATAATATCTGGGAAGACTTGGATAAAGTAATAAATCAAATGCTTATGTTTAACTGATCACCAGATATTGCAAAATATAACGTCAAATAAACAGTTTATTCCACAAAAAAACATACAGTCTGTCTCTCTCTCTCTGTGTGTGTGTGTGTAAGTGTGAGTGTGTGTGTGTGTGAAAGCGTGTGTGTGTGTGTGAGTGTGTATGAGTGTGTGTGTGTGTGTGTGTGTGTGTGTGTGTGTGTGTGTGTGAATGAATGTGTGTGTATGTGTGTGTGTGAGTGAGTGTGTGAGTGTGTGTGTGTGTGTGTGTGTGAGTGTGTGTGTAAATGTGTGTGTATGTGTGTGTGTGAGTGAGTGTGTGAGTGTGTGTGTAAGTGTGTGAGTGTGTGTGTGCGTGTGTGTGAATGAATGTGTATGTGTGAGTGTGTGTGAGTGAGAGTGTGAGTGTGTGTGTAAGTGTGTGTGTGTGTGTGAGAGAGAGAGCGTGTTTGTGAGTGTGAGTGTGTATATGTGTGTGTGAGTATGTGAGTGAGTGTGTGAGTGTGTATGTGTGTGTGAGTGTGTGTGTGTGATTGTGTGTGTGTGTGAGTGTGTGTGTGTGTGAGTGTGTGTGTGAATAAGTGTATGTGTGTGAGTGTGAGTGTGAGTGTGTGAGTGTGTGTGTGAGTATGTGTGTGATTGTGTGTGTGAGTGTGGGTATGTGTATGTGTGTGTGTGTGCGTGTGTGTGTGTGTTTGCGTGTGTGTTTGTTACTCTTTAACGCCGTAACACACATATGCTACTTTTATCCTGTAAAAATCCACAGTTCCTACGGGATTTTGAAAACGGAAATCTATAGCTACAGCTATTATAGATAGATTTCTATAGCAAACTTCCTTCATAGTAGGTATAATGGAAAAGGGAGCGGGAACGGGAGCCGGAAATTCACGATTCCCTCGCGATTTGTGAAAAACCGAAATTAACGCGGGCGGAGCCGCGGGCAGAAGCTAGTTAATAATACTTATTTAGATGAGGTACTTATCTCCTAAGGTGTCTCCTGAGAAATTACAATAGCTATAATGTTTCTATCATCGGCTTTGGCGCGGTCTAGCATCAGGACTTTTAGGCTAGGTTAGGTTAGGTTAGGATACGGTATGTTAGATTTTGAGATCGCGGTGATCACGCCACACTACAAAGGAATGAGATGCGGGAGGGGAAGTAAGTCGGGCCGTATTTATCAGTTTGACCAACGTTGACTTGCTATTATGAATAATGTCTGGTTTGACATGATATTATGAATAATATCTGGACAATTTAGATATTATTTATAATAGCCTGTCATTATGTATAATAGCTAATTAATTACTTTGACTGTAACATATATACATATTTTAAATTTTAATAACAGACAGCCTATGATGATATAATATGATGCCTAGTGTTCGTTCTACAGTATACGAAAAGGGTTTCTCATTAATCAAAGTACCTACAGTTCACACCCAAAGTTCCTGACCCCGTACTGAACAGGGTGAATGACCAACATAATAAGGTTATAGTCCAACTTATTATTTCGATAGTGATCTGTACTCATACTTACCCACTACTTGTATGGCTGTTATTGACCTGGTAAGTCTATACGGTATGTGCTGGGATTGGAACGCACAGGTGTGCGTCTTGCGGTCAAATTACCCGCCAAGATTTATTATGTACCAGCGACCCACGCCCACCCCGGCTTCACGTGGACCTGCTCCTATTCCACCATAAAATTGTTTTGCTGTAAATATCTGTTGTTGTAAAGGATTAAGCAGTTTTTTTAATGCCTTGACTTTTACTGACATTTTCCACAATTATCTTCATATATCAACTAATTTACATAAAACCTTTACAAATTATACACTTAAACATTTCTCTATTAGTGTTAACCGCATGAAAATCCGTTCAGTAATTTTTGAGTTTATCGTGACAGACAGACGCGGCGGTAAGATTTGCAATATGTACCTACCTACCTAGTATTTACCTACCTAGTACAGAAAATTGTCGGAAAATCACTCATATTATTATTATATTTGCGGATTGTGCGTAGTTTTAAACGGCTGTGGTTGTTATTGGGTTTTTCTGGCAAGAAATTCTCAGTAGCAGTGTGGAATTGGGAAGTTCGCGGTGTTAGATACACGTCCTTCACCTCCGTCCCTCAGGGAGCACCTAAAGACGGTTCTGCACCTGAACTCCGGTCGTGACGCTTTGGCGTCCCATTGAACTATGAGAGTGAGGGAACAAAGAGTATACCATTGCGTACGTACTTATAGTATTTCCTGCGTAATTAGCTAGTCTCCGATTCCGTTTCTGTCGTGGAAATTATATCTGGAGAATATTATTATGATGAATTATTGATATTTGACCACTGATCAGTAGTAATTCATCTGTAAAAGCACATCGTATCACGTCTTTATTTGCTTTAACGGCAAGTGATTAAGTCATTAAATCGATTTATTAATTGCAAACGCTCATAGTCGGAATCGATATTATGTATTATGCACTATGCTCATGGAGCATTTATTTATGCTGCAATAATTACTTGAATGCTCCATAATGACATGAGCAGCTAAGTTTATTTAGTTCAAGACTTTTAGTCACCTACGGTCTATGTTCCAGATTAGTTTATTATGCTTTCCATAATATTCTATATAGGTAAGTACTAAGTACCTACCTGCCTAGTTTATTTTCTATGATGCATTAAAAAGATGTATTTACTAAATAAGAACAATATTGGTTTTGTTAAAATATTGTGTATCGTTGCGTCATTAAGACTGGGCGCACAGTGGCAAATATCGCTTGAGCATTTAATCCGCGAGACAGGTTCAGTACACTATACTATATAATATGGTTCATGAGCTAAAAGATCGATTGTCTAAGCTCAATTATTTTTTGATACATTAATAATAATAGGTTACGTTATTTTTATTAATAACAACGATATGATCCTCTATTGGTTGAAAAAATATTTACATATTACATTTTTATTTTTTATAGCGTCTAAAAAAAGTTCAAACTTCCAGCGGCTTTTTAATGCACCGATCCAGGTTACTGAACAGCCCTTGAACGTTTCAAATCAAAGAACAACCGCTCATGCAATGGTAGCCAGTGTGCGTCCAGCCTAAGAGCTCGATAAAAACGCGAAAATAAGTTTAGTTGTAGATAAGCTGTATATTTTCATTTTTAATACATTCCTTAATACAAATTTACAAATTATGTTAATCGATTTCGAACAAAATTCGTGTTGACGTAAGAGCGTTTACCTACATGTAACTCGTTACCTAAATTAATAATAATATAACGAATGAATACCTACTATTAAAATAATTACAACATTTGTGAATCCAAATAAGTAATTTTATCTTAATATAATATCTTACTAAATGACTTGTTAGGCACAAGTAACAAGACACCAAGAAACTTGAAGCGTACCTATGCGCGAGGCATGTATAAGGGGTACCTATACCTAGGGGTGCCAGCCATGAGCCAGGTAACCTCCCAGTGTGCCTGGGTGCTGCTGGTCCCCTTGGATACGTCCGAGGGGAAGAGCAGTATTCGGGCCGTGCGCCTCGGTAACATAATATAATAAAACTGTAACAGATCCAATTCTGTACATTGAAGATATTTTGAATTTTTTTATTGGGGGGCACTCTATAATCGATACTGAAGCCAAAACTGCAATTTTTTTCATTTTTGTCTGTCTGTCTGTCTGTCTGTCTGTCTGTCTGTCTGTCTGTATCTTGGCCGCGCATCACGCCGGAACTACTGAATGGATTCGAATGAAACTTAGTACGATTTGAGTTTATACTCCGAGGTAGGATATAGGATACTTTTTATCCCGAAATTCAGCATGGTTCCCTTGGGATAGGGGAAGAAAGTTAAAACGTGTATTTAGCTGTAATTCATTAACGCGTAGTTCGATTTAACTCATTCTTTTTTTGTTAGAAAGGTAGTACTTTAAGTATTGTCCCCTATATATTTCAAGGTCATAGGTTTTTTAGTTCAGATATGACAGACATTTATTGGGTTCAAATAACTTGGGACCCGGATCTTTGAACGTACGGCTTATTTAAAACTGGTGTGCGTTTAAAGGGTCTAGCCGGATAAGCATAGCGAATTGGCCCCCTAATGACAACCTATTTCGAAACTTATGTTTCAATATCGGCTTGATGTATGAACGCGATTGATATGAGTTTCACGACCGTACTCCGCTTTGACCTTGAGATATTTAAAAAAAATGACTGCAACTATGACTTTCGTTCAAAGTCACATATCTCGGAAACTATTAAAGCTAGAAACTTAAAACTAACGGGATATTTTAGGTGACATTTAAGAGCATATTCTATATTTTTTTTGGATTTTTCGAATAGTTACGAATATTTTTTTAAAAATAAATAAATATATAATTATTATTATTCCTATGTTTCTTATGAGATACAATCACAGAAAAAATATATGTTATAGTACTTAAGATGCACTAATACTCATAAAAAAAATCGTTGAAAAAAAAGCACTGAAACACTTTGAAAAAAAATTTTTCAACCCGAAAAAAATACATCAAAGAATACGTACTTAACAAAGACACATATTATACATATATAAACACTTTATAAAATATTATAATCATAAAAATTGTAAAAATATAAAGAAAAAACACACAATTTTTAATGTTAATTAAACTAAACCAAACAATTTTTTATCATCATCGCTATTATTGAATTGCTTTTATTGAATTGCTTGAATTTCGGTTTTCACAAATCCCGTGTGAATCGTGAATTTCCGATTCCCGTTCCCGCTCCCTTTTACAACCTTTTATACGTACTTTCACGGAAGTTAATAGTATTCTACCTATAGCTGTAGCTATAGATTTCGGTTTTTTCAAAATCCCGTGGGAACTGTAGATTTTTCCAGGATAAAGTAGCTATGTGTTAAGTCTGGGCATAATCTATCTCTATTCAAAATTTTAGCCAAATCGGTTCAGTAGTTACGACATTAAAGAGTAACAAACATAAACACACAAACTTTGCCTTTATACTAGGGATGATGATAAAAAATTGTTTAGTTTAGTTTAATAAACATTAAAAATTGTGTGTTTTTTCTTTATATTTTTACAATTTTTATGATTATAATATTTTATAAAGTGTTTATATACGTATAATATGTGTCTTTGTTAAGTTCGTATTCTGTGATGTATTTTTTTCGGGTTGAAAATTTTTTTTTTCAAAGTGTTCCAGTGCTTTTTTTCAAATGAATTTTTTATGAGTATTAGTGCATTCTAAGTACTATAATATATATTTTTTCTGTGATTGTATCTCATAAGAAACATAGGAATAATAATAATTATATATTTACTTATTTAAAAAAATATATTCGTAACTTTTCGAAAAATCCAAAAAAAATATAAGATATGCTCTTAAATGTCACCTAAAATATCCCGTTAGTTTTAAGTTTTTAGCTTTAATAGTTTCCGAGATATGTCACTTTGAACGAAAGTCATAGTTGCAGTAATTTTTTTTAAATATCTCAAGGTCAAAGCGGAGTACGGTCGTGAAACTCGTATCAATCGCGTTCATACATCAAGCCGATATTGAAACATAAGTTTCGAAATAGGTTGTCATTAGGGGGCCAATTCGCTATGCTTATCCGTCTAGACCCTTTATGTATTTCGATCTGTCTATTTGTTCCAGCTAATTTTCGAAACGGCTGGATTGATTTTGACGGAACTTTCAATGGCAGATAGGTGATGTTATAAGGAGTTTAGGTACAAAAAAGGATTATGGGATCCAATCCGATCCTATATATAAACCTATATAACCACGCGGACGAAGTCGCGGGGGTCAGCTAGTGGTTAATAATTTTCCTACGGGGATATTGTTAGCCATGGCCAATGACCTGGTAGAGGGAGGTTCCTCCGTGTGTCCCTCTGATTAGCAGAAGGGCATTGCGGATGAAACTGGGGGTAAGACACCCCGGGGCGGGGGCAGCAATGCCCATCGCGGGAGGAAGAAAACCTCGTTAAAAAATTACGGGAGGGCGCGAGCCTCTGGAGGGATAGCCCATAGGCGAGCGGGAGCCCCGGCTGAGGCGGCTGCCGGACGCCTGGGATGCATACATTAGGTTCCCCAGGCGTCCAGCACAGACAGCATGCGGGTCATGCTGTGGTGGTTTTTAGTGGGTATACCCCCATCCCCTCATGTGAGAGGAGTCCCATATAACCTTCGCTCTGCCGCATTCTGCCGCAGAACGGAGGTAGATATAAAAGCTTTTCCAAATTCCACCACGTCAAAAAAAGGGGTACCTACCTAGGCGTAATTCATTAATTCAATTCAATTCTAATATCTATCTATTGGGTCTTGTTTAATACGATAGTTCGCAACTTTATACAGGCAAAAATGTGTTGAAATCATCAATGCAGTGTGAACTATACAAGGATCGACATAGCGTGTCGACAATAGGCCGCGGCGTATCCCTATTAGTGCACAATACGTCAAATCGTTGCAGATTGCGCCTTGGAAGCATCTGGACACATCGTACGATGTCTCGCCTCATGCCACTATACCTACATAGCCGCTGTCCTCATTTGATAACCATCTCAATTGAATAATACACACTTATACGTCATCAAAAAGTCCTATCAGAATAAAAGTGGGGTTCTGTTGCCCTTGGAAAGTGGATTTAAAAGTAAATTCTTATTGACGGCAAGGTCTTATAGGTATAGATCGACCAGAATCTCATGAAAAATAGGGAAATTAAATTTTGTAAGCAACACTACGGCTGCCCTAGCGATAAACAAAGTACCTAACTGACATTTTTTGTGAAATTGACTATTTTGCATTAACAAAAGTTTTATGTCGAGTAGTTTTTTACCACAATTTAATATTTCAAATAACTTGAACCGTTTACTGAAATTTGAATTGCCCAAACAAAGTTACTGCACACACTAACCCGGAATATAAATGTATCGGCTCGTTGATATTGTAGTGTGAATAATCGAGCATTGCGCCATTACGTCATTCCCCTAAAGAGAGAGGGCGCAAGCGGGTGTGACACATTCGGATCCGGGCTCTCGCGGAAGACGGTTCGTTCGTGCGGTGTACTGTGTTATATAGGTTGTGTTGTACAAAGTAGGTCGTATCGTGCGATGTGTGTCGTGTAGCTTAGATTAGATTAGATTGGCTGGCGATGGCTCGGTTGCAGGGGAGGAGGAGACCGACCTAGGTAGGGGTAGGGTTAGTCAGTTAGTGTGTCAGTTAATGAGAAGGCTTTTCAATTAGGCCCGTACCCATGTGACGCCCACAGCAATGTAATTCGATAATAACCCTGATAATGAATAATGATACTACTAGAATAGCCTTCTGATGTCGTCCGCTGGTCCATTCCATCTCTGGTCATCACTGGCGACATCAGAAGTGGGATCTGAAGGGCAAATTGATGAGCCGGAGCCTTTAACTGCATTTGCGTTTGTCGGTCTCCTTCGTGGCACAAAAGCCTTGTAGAACCGGTGTTGTGTGCGCGACGCGGGTCGTTTTCATTTTATTAAGATTTCGGTGCCGCGATTCTTCTCGTTAACGAAAGTATTGCGAATAGGCTATCGGGTGTGCGTTATAATAAAATTGAATTACCGGTATTGAGAGTTCAAGTGTTAATAGTACCTTGCAAATTTTATGTGAAATTTTTAATTGATGGACACACCCACTTTACAAATTTTTGTTTCACGTTATATTAGATGAGTTTTTGCGTTAAGTCGTGATATTTTAAAGGCAGGTTGTGCAATTACTATGACTGCGGATACTTTTTCTATTTCAAAGTGTAAAAAAAAAGTTAACACTGCGCGCGGTATTTGTCATTTCGCGGATTTCGTGTAGTAGATCCTAGTAAAACGGTTTAACGTCGTCCGTACTGCGTTTGATGAACGGCAGGTAGTTCGTGATAAAATTAGCGAGATATTATATGTGGGTATCCCACTCAAATGGAAATGTGAACCCAATTGTTCACCTTTTTCTAGGAATTTTTAGTTAATAAAAGCGTGACGGTACTGAGCAATTGTGTGTGGGTTTCCGAGAATTGATCGGCCACACTGTTACCGATTGTATCGGATCAAATTGCGCGTTTATGTGGTGTTAACTATAACTAGTGTTTAGATTAGAAACCGAGATAGTTTCAGGGGCCTGGCGGGCTGCCTAGGTTTTTGACGGCTTTTTGAAGTAGGGCTGGCGATCTCGGGTATACCGATTGCTGAGGATAATTAATAGTCGCTCGAGGACGATCGAATGTCAGGGTTGGCCGTGAAGGCTGACGAGCTGTACGTCGATAACAACGGACAGCGCTAAGCTGATAACAAAAACCAACTAAAAAAAAAAAAAAAAACCAAAAAAAAAAAAAACGCGATTAATTGAAACTAAAGTTAGAAATACTCGCAGAATAATAAAATACCCGTTATTGAGATGAGTGATTAGTTTGACAAATGGTTTTGGTTGCTAAACAAATTCTGTTGTCCAGGTACCTTCATCGATGTTCAAAAGTGAGCAAGTTCGAAACGTGGTTGTGATAAAGCCGTAAAGAGGTTGTAGTTCTTAAAATGGTTCATCAAGATGATGATATGATAAATGATAAATGGTTTACACGATTGGAACTAAAAAAATAGGATTGCGTTTACGGGAAGTAGTTTTTGAATTGAGATGATCATAAAATGATAAATGCTTTACACGATTGGAACTAAAGAAATAGGATTGCGTTTACGGGAAGTAGTTTTTGATCAGTTATGTTAGAAAGTTAGACGCCGCCGAGCTTCTTACTGGTTCTTCTCGCTAGGTTGCGGCATTCCGAACCAGTGGTAGATTCGTTTTATTTTGAAACTGTAATTGTAAAAGTAACTGTAACCGTGATATTTGATTGAGGGTTTGCGATAGCAATTGCGACCTAATCGGATAAGTGTTGCCATTTTCGGGACTTGGCAGGGAAAATGACGTGTGCGTGTGGTGTAGTTAATTAAAAGAACTGGCCTACATAGGTCGACGTTCTCGACCAGACTATGGGTTGACTGTGATTATTATTTTGACTGTGACGTTGACTTTGACCTTTGTTACTGGAGGACGAGTGAATGGTCTAAGGAACTGGCTCATGCGGGTCGAGGTTCCGGATCATGTCACTCACGACGTGTGAACGTGTGACGTTCGTTGGTTAGTGTGAGTTGGATGGTGGGTGAATGGTCTAAGGAACTGGCTCATGTGGGTCGAGGTTCCGGATCATTTCACTCGCGATGTGTGAACGTGTGACGTTCATTGTTAGTGTGAGCTGGGTGGCGGGTGGATGGTCTAAGGAACTGGCTCATGCGGGTCGAGGTTCCGGATCACTTCACTCGCGGCAGCGTGTGAACGTGTGACGTTCGTTGTTAGTGTGAGCTGGGTGGTGAATGAATGGTCTAAGGAACTGGCTCATGCGGGTCGAGGTTCCGGATCACTTCGTTCACGGCAGCGTGTGAACGTGTGACGTTCGTTGTTAGTGTGAGCTGGGTGGCAGGTGAATAGTCTAAGGAACTGGCTCATGCGGGTCAAAGTTCCGGATTACTTCATTTGCGGCAGCCTATGACCGTGTGTTACAAGTGAGGAGGGCGCTGACGGGTTGTGTCTGCTACACGTCATCACATGAGGTGGTGGCTGGTTGACGCGATTGACAGCTGAGGTGATGACTGACAATTGACAGATTGAAGCACTGACTGGTTGTGTCTGCTATACGTCATCACATGAGGTGGTGGTTGGTTGACGCGATTGACAGCTGATGTGATGATTGACCATTGACAGACGGAGGTGACCTAGAAGCAGTGAAGTGTCAGGGATGGGCGAGCGTATTTAGAGGTATACTTCACCTGTGTGTTGTTCTTTGTAGACATCCCTGGACGCGGGCAGTCGCACAGGGACGTGCGAATGTCAGTCTGGCCGTATCGGCTCGTTGATATTGTAGTGTGAATAATCGAGCATTGCGCCATTACGTCATTCCCCTAAAGAGAGAGGGCGCAAGCGGGTGTGACACATTCGGATCCGGGCTCTCGCGGAAGACGGTTCGTTCGTGCGGTGTACTGTGTTATATAGGTTGTGTTGTACAAAGTAGGTCGTATCGTGCGATGTGTGTCGTGTAGCTTAGATTAGATTAGATTGGCTGGCGATGGCTCGGTTGCAGGGGAGGAGGAGACCGACCTAGGTAGGGGTAGGGTTAGTCAGTTAGTGTGTCAGTTAATGAGAAGGCTTTTCAATTAGGCCCGTACCCATGTGACGCCCACAGCAATGTAATTCGATAATAACCCTGATAATGAATAATGATACTACTAGAATAGCCTTCTGATGTCGTCCGCTGGTCCATTCCATCTCTGGTCATCACTGGCGACAAATGCAAAAACCAAGTAAACAACAAGCACAACACAAAAACAAAGTAATTGGATGTTGATTACTTTGTTTTTGTATTTAAAATGCAGTTGCTTGATTTTTCGTTTCGTGAAACGATCCCAGGTAAGGTGTTGAATGTAATTACTTTGTTTATCACTAGGGCAGCCGAGTTAACCTAGTGTTGCTTACTACAAAATTTAATTTCCCTATTTTTCATGAGATTCTGGTCGATCTATACCTACTTGACTGCAAATACATACTCTTGTTACATGTTATCCATTGACTGCGATCTCGCCTGATGGCAAGCGACGATGCAGTCTGTTGAATTGAACGCATCGATTAATTAAACTATCAACCGTCAACTCAATTGTCATGTGCATCCAGGCTCCCCCACACAGGCGCGATAATATAGATCGATAGTATCGGACGACGATAGTATCGCAGGACGGAGACGCAACGTCCTACTTCCATTGCGGCGTTATTATCGCAGCAGTGTGTAACTACATGACCATCCTAATACAAAATGTACTGGAAACAGGTATCGTAATAACGCATGCGATATTATCGACCTATAATAACGCGCCTGTGTGGGGGAGCCTTTATTAAATATAATATGTCAATGTCAAAATCTGTCATCTCTCTTCTCTCTGCTCAAAATTAAAGGCCGCACGTATTTTCGCTCCGTGTTTTATTTAATATCAAATTAATTACAGAGTTTACTAAATGCTATACCTACTATAATAGTTCTCCTTCACAGTCTAAAATGGAAAACCTAACTAACAGAAAGAGGTATGACAGTGCCCAAGCGCATGATCGGTTGCGTAGCAGCACAGACCAGTCAAACGTAGCAGGCATCGTACCGGTACTACGCTAAATCAGTAGGCTGATTACTAGCCACAACGCCCACAACTGAAGCCTCTCACCAGGGGGGTTATTCTGTAACTTAGTTAGCAACTGAAAATAGTTGCCAACTAATTAGTTAGATATACATTGCTGCTTTACTGTGTAAAATTATGAAAACACTTTATATTCCCCACAGTAAAGCAGCAATGTATATCAAACTAATTCGTTGGCAACTATTTTCAGTTGCTAACTAAGTTACAGAATAACCCCCCTGGTGAGAGGCTTGATCAGACCAGACTAGACCAGTTTTAGATATTACCGCCATCACCACCACTACAGCCTTTTAACGTCCCACTGCTGGGCACACGCCTCTTCTCTCATAGGAGAGAGAGATTTAGAGCTTAGACCCGCCACGCTGCTCCAATGCGGGTTGGCGAGCTAGATAGATATTATAAACTACCAAATTGCCCCTGTTGGCAATCGAACCTGGAACCTCCCACTTATAATACTATAGTCATCGAACTATTACGCTGCGTCGACGACTGCCTTTCTTTACCTATTTATTCTAAGACTATAAGTACTATAGTATTCAGAACTTACTATACGGCATATTGCTCTTTCCATGTGTGACGATATTTCCTTTAAGAACGTTTAGTTCTTCTTTCTTCTGAACTTGGATAGATTAAAATATAGAGCTGAAATGAGCTGAGCTGGACTTGGCTGGACTGCGCCGACCCAGGCTGCGTTGTATACTTAGCGATAAGTTGCGTAAGAGCTATGTATTTTCTATAGGATATTCTGCGATTATGCTAGTTTCTGTGATGATATTAAAGCGACATTTACCGTTGTTAAATTTAATATACTCACTTACTCACTTCTTTACGAACTAACAATAAAAGACTGTCTTATCCTGTTTAACTGGTCCGTAGGTACCCTAAAAAGGTTAAATAATTCCACGCGCCCACATATCGAGCAACAGGTTTTAAATTAAAACCGATGAAAAATTTCGGTCTCAGTGTTTTGGAATAATTTTCCGAATTAACAGGACATAAAACTCATTGAGTCTGATTTAATTTCTGAACATTCCATTTACATAGCAACTCGCAGCAACTAATAGAACAAACGATCGTACAAGTATTTAAAATTGAAAATTTAAAAACCCCCGACATTCGCCTTTTTGTGGCAGCGGCCATCTTGGATTTACATAGTAGCACTATGCAAATCCAAGATGGCCGCTTTTACTAGTAAAGCCCTTTCATTTTGATACCCATATTAAGGGAGTTGTGAAAAAATATGTAATCCGTCATTTTGTAGCGGCGGCCATCTTGGATCGATTTTCATCAAACATAGCTAACAACACTCTCGACCAATTTTACCTTTCAAACAAAAAACCACATTCAAATCGGTTTAAAAAAAACACACACACACACACACACATACACACACACACACACAGACACGTCAAACTTAAAACTTATAACACCCCGTCGTTTTTGCGTCGGGGATTAAAAAGAATACTGACTATTATTTGAGTAAAGAAGCGACATGTCACTTCCCCGCCGGCCAATCGTCGACTGCGACGTAGAAGTACACCTAGTAGTACAAAGGTACAGTCTGCGTTACTGAGTAGGCTATAGATTAGCCGACTCTGGCCTTCAGTTCGCTTTTGCAATCTCCGATATGTTATCATAAAGTAGATTAATATATCTATTATGTTCTAAATTAAAATAGTAACCCACTCCGAAAAATTCCATACACAAATAAGATTTTACAAATACAACAAAATAGGTGGAAAATTTAGGATACCTACGGAATTTAATAGAACATCGCTACATTTATAGCTAAGTAATGTGTTTATGATTTTATAATATTATGTGATTAATTTTATTTTACTACTGCGGTTGTACTAGTACTACCCAGATTTTTCCAAAACAAAACAAGTTGAATGAATATGCTAAACGCAGTTTTTCATATGGAATTCTAATTGTACCTACTTACGGTTATTTGTAAGAAATCTAGACGATCTGGCGTGACGGATGGATTTGGTAGATCGATGCAAATGGACACAGAATATAACAGAGATCTCAGATAAGAAAACGTAGGTATAGTTATCATGCTATGAAATTAAGAAAATAAATAATAGTATAAATGGACAACTGAGTTTTACTACATAATAGTACTACGTACTATTATATATTCTGTGATAATAGTACCTATCGTAGACATAATTTATGTAGGTAGGTTCCTAAGTGACAAAACTGAATGAGTGGGGAAACTCGACAATGACCACAATGACTCAATGGGGTTGTTTATTAATACCACATCTAACGCACGTAGAGCTATGCGGTTTAGAAAATATTTTTACACGTTTGCGTCTACTTTGCGGTTAATATTTGTTTACTTATTGTTTTTAAAACCCATAACTACTCACGCAAGTTTTGATGCGGTTTTTCGCATTAGTTATATCTCCATACTCGTAGCAATAGTATGACTTGTGACGAGACGACCAAGTTTTTCCTCTATGAAAATTCTCAATGGAGGTAGCTACTCGTGTGCGCAGTGTTTTACATCACAAGCGAATCGAATCGCTCGGATGGGAAATCGTTGCACTAAATTTGTAGGAATATGTTGCCATTTCATTATACAATTATTTACTAAGCTGCATACAAAAAATCAGCTGGTTATTAATAATTTTTATCTACTCTCATATCTTAAAATCCAGATAAAAAAATCTAAATGTGTCATATATTGGTCTACTTTATTCACATACTTCTATAATATTTAAAAAAATCATTATAACCTTAGAATAAATAGGTAAAGAAAGGCAGTCGTCGACGCGGCGATAAGCCGTTTTTAGCAAGCCTAAAAGGCTATCGTCGCGTAAGTGCTCAAGGTACTCATGCGCTTGTGTGCGTGTCGTCAAATGTAATTACAGGGCACACATGGGTTGGTTTATAGCTTACGTTTCGAGAAATCGGAAATTTGTTAGAAACTTCCATTCTAAGCGTAATAGTACGATGATTATAACACTATTTTGTTAGGAAAATATGGCAAAATAATGTTATAAAATAATTTTTTCTCCATTATAGTACAGGTCTGGTCGAGTCACGACTCTGGGTTCTAGATTTTTGAGCCATGGTGGGAAATTCGCGCGACCTCATTGGTCGTTTATGTGAGACGTATTGTATTGTCTATGGCTACTGTGTACTATTGTATTACCTACCATAATTTTAGATATTGTACGAATTAATATAGAGCATATTTTCTTCCTGGATTTTTATTTAGACGTGACGGCGGCGCGGCGGCCAGTGTGGCGCTACCATAATTTAAAAAAAATAACGACCATAGACAATAGACATCACCTGACACTGCAGTCTACACGCACATTTATATTATTTAAATTTTTTATTTAAGTATTGTTTTTGGTACTCAAAACTTTACAAGACGTGGTTTTTACACTACGATGATAAATGGTATTGACAGTGCCGTTACATACCACCACGAAACAGAAAAAACAGCATACCACCTTATGGTGTTACGTTTTCCATACTAACATCATGTTACCATTCAAGAGCGAATGGATTATATATTTACACTGAAATTACATCGCACAGCCTTAATATAGTTTTTAATTTGCGCGAAATTATATTTACATAAAGAAAACATTACATAGACAGCTTAATTATTATAATAGCTATCTATTAAACGCTGTTTTGCCTAGCTGACCGAGATGGCTTTACTTCACCTTTAGCTGTTTATGTAATGTTTTCTTTATGTAAATAAAATTTTCCGCAAATTAAACATTAAATTAAGGCTGTGCGATGTAATTTCAGTGTAAATATATAATCCATTCGTTATTAAATGGTAATAATAAATTAGTATGGAAAACGTACCACCCTACCTACTATAAGGCATTTTTGGACATTAACATTGACCATAATGTAGCCGCAAAAGAGACTGCGCATCTTGTACTTATTGATCGAAGATCTCAACAGGAAAACTTCATTTATTAGTAGATATATTTTGATGATTCATTTTATATATTCATTTACTTAGTTACTTGATCACGATCTCATCCAGTGATACCTAATGATGATGATTAATACCTAGATCTAATGATTTGCATAAACCTCACATTTATAATACAGGGTTATCTATTGGCTTACTATTGAGCGAGCAAAGCAAGGTCTCCGAGTTTACTTGTGTGTAGGTATTTTCACTTGTCCGTCCATCTATTATTTCACAAATAATAGGTACATAAGTAATTCGAGGATCCAAAGCCTAAAATCGCCGAAAAAGCTATAAAAACCTTATTTGGAGAAGGGGGTCGTTGTAATGAACTTTTTAAACAGAGCTCAAAACTATTTTTTTTTAATTTACTGGCAATCGAAGTCCAGTATTAATAATTCCCACAAGTGTATATAACATTAACATGACAAAGCAACAGGGTCAGAAGGTGCGGATTAGCGTAGAATAGACGAAAGGGACCATAGTTCGCCCTATGTCATAATGCAAGTGGGGCGTACTGTGGTATTTATACCGATATGAAAACAAAACAATACCTACCTATTCGAGTATAATAATAACCAAGGCATAAAGTAACGACATACAATTTCAAGTTGGCCGACTATCGAACAACTAAATCGCGATCTTTCACAATTTAATCGGCCAACTTTAAAAGTGGACGTAATCGGAAGGGAATTTCGATTCTGTGAATCGTCATCCAATTA
The DNA here is from genome assembly GCA_920104075.1 of Melanargia galathea. Taxonomy (NCBI): domain Eukaryota; kingdom Metazoa; phylum Arthropoda; class Insecta; order Lepidoptera; family Nymphalidae; genus Melanargia; species Melanargia galathea. The sequence continues at coordinate 19,434,608 of OV049859.1, forward strand.
TTTAGTTGAACGATTTAGTTGGTTGGATGGTGTGCGGGGTGACATAAGTCACTGTGCTTATCAGTATACTTACTCTGTGATTTACTTAGTTGGCCAACTTGAAATTGTAGGTATGTCTATAACGTATGTTATAAAATCTCTCTGGATCCGCGTTATATTCCCCATTGTTTTAGGGTTGTAACCCCTTCCATTAATCATAATAAACTGGTAAAGGTTTCCTCGTGTACGAAAACAATATGGCGGGCCAAACCGTCCGCACACGACTCGAGCGATTTCGCCTTCTCCATCCATACATTTTTAATGCATGTGTTTTTTTAGTGTTGTTAATACCTACATATTATGTACTTTGATTATACTTGCCTACATAATTCCGTCATAAATCTTAAGGCGCCTCTACACGTTGGCCAACATGATGGCGGATATGTTGGAAGGTGTTGGGCGACGAGTTTGTGTTACTGTTCATCCACACGTTCGCCAACATGCTGGCCCATCTTATGGCCCAATATGTTGGCCCAACGTGTAGAGCGGGAGTTGGAAGGTGTTGGAACGATGGCCCGCAAGTTGGCGCGAGATCCATTTCGTGTCGGCACATCAAAGGTTTGGGACAGAGTTTGGCCGCACCATCCACACGTTGGAAGCAAGTTCAGTTTGCTACGAGCTCTCAGAGTGATCGCACGCATGCACGTCTTTTAAATTTTATATTCACGCGTCGTAACTAGTATAATGTCCACAAAATGGCAGTGACAATGACCAATGAAGAAACTTTTTGCTTTATAGAGCCCTACTAAGCCGAAAATTGTTTGTGGAACCCAAGAAATAAAATCACAAAAATAAAAAAATACAATTTTCGTATACACATTCACGTAGTTGCGGTATGCAGTGAATAATTAAACCACAGCAGCTGTTAACGTCTCAATATTCAATTTAGTAAATTCGCTTAAGTGAAAGTGTACACGTCCGCACATTGGCCCTAACCGGAGCATACTGAACGACCTTCCAACGTGTGGACGCTAACACAAACTCGTCGCCCAACACCTTCCAACATATCCGCCATCATGTTGGCCAACGTGTAGAGGCGCCTTTAGCGTCCACACGTTGGAAGGTCGTTCAGTATGCTCCGGTTAGGGCCAATGTGCGGACGTGTACACTTTCACTTAAGCGAATTTACTAAATTGAATATTGAGACGTTAACAGCTGCTGTGGTTTAATTATTCACTGCATACCGCAACTACGTGAATGTGTATACGAAAATTGTATTTTTTTATTTTTGTGATTTTATTTCTTGGGTTCCACAAACAATTTTCGGCTTAGTAGGGCTCTATAAAGCAAAAAGTTTCTTCATTGGTCATTGTCACTGCCATTTTGTGGACATTATACTAGTTACGACGCGTGAATATAAAATTTAAAAGACGTGCATGCGTGCGATCACTCTGAGAGCTCGTAGCAAACTGAACTTGCTTCCAACGTGTGGATGGTGATTGGTGCGGCCAAACTCTGTCCCAAACCCTTTGATGTGCCGACACGAAATGGATCTCGCGCCAACTTGCGGGCCATCGTTCCAACACCTTCCAACTCCCGCTCTACACGTTGGGCCAACATATTGGGCCATAAGATGGGCCAGCATGTTGGCGAACGTGTGGATGAACAGTTAAACGAGTTCAATAATTGTTTTTCTTTAAGTTGGCCCCATTATAATGTTCTGACGAATATAATATGTACCTAGCTGTATATCTTCGGTAGATATCTATCACGCGGCATGGACACGCGGCAGCGTGTCCAGCCAACCCAGCAAAGAAAAAGCGAACTGGCGACGCTACTAATATCTATACTAATCTATATTAATTTAATAAAGCGGAAGAGTTTGTTTGTTTGTTTGAACGCGCTTATCTCTGGAAGTACCTGTCGGATTTGAAAAATTCTTTTTGCATTTGGTAGTCCAATTTTTGAGGTAGGTTATAGGTCTATACTAATATAATAAAGCGGAAGAGTTTGTTTGTTTGTTTTGAACGCGCTACTCTGGAAGTACCTGTCGGATTTGAAAAATTCTTTTTGCGTTTGGTAGTCCAATTTTTGGGGAAGGTTATAGGCTATTTAATATCCTATAATAAGTATATAGGCTATTAAAATAAGATAAGATAAGATAAAATTTATTGGGCTCCACAAATATAACAAATACAACATAAACAAACATATGGAGTTTAAAATTAGTTATAAAAACAAAATATTGTTGTGCTCCTGTTTTCCGAACTAGTTGAAACTGTGTCTCGGAAAACAGAGCTTCCAGCTTCCGAGCTGGAAGCTCTGTTTTCAGAGACACAGTTTTCTTTGTTAGTTATTTTGTTTTCTCCGGAAAACAAAATAACTAACAAAGAAAAACATGTGTGTGTAAGTTTATGTTACATATTATAATGTGTGTGTGTGTGTGTGTGCGCGTGCGTGTGTGCGCGCGTGTGTGTGCGTGAGTGCGTGTCCAAGTCGGGTTACACTAGAATATCCAAAAGTCAAAATAACCTGTATATTTTATTCTGAAAAATCTTCCCTAAAAGGTGGTAAAATAGGGGATGAAAGTTTTAATGGGATTTAATTATATTATTTTTATTATCAACTTAAAATTTGAAAGGTAGGTTCATTCTAGGGCTTATACATATATCAGCCTAGAAAAGATTTCACGAAAATCCTCAAATGGGGGTAGGAACGCGTATGTTTAAACGCGTTAATCTCTGGAAATAAGTATCAGTGGGACTTGAAATATTATTTTTGCATATGATAGCCCAATTCTTGAGGAAGATTACCTATAACCTATTAAGTACTATTCAGCATCTCGGTACCTACGACCCTTAGGGTGGTTTCATACGCGTGGCATGACTAGGACGGGCGAGAATTTCACCGAATTCACCGAAGATTTCACCGATCTCCCTCGAGTTGACCGATCAAAGAAAGTTTCCACCTGATTTTTAAAAAAACCTAATATGCGTGGGCGAAGTAGCGGGCATCGGCTAGTATAATATATATAATAGGTATCTACATACTACCTATACTCTATAGAAATAACAAATTCAAGTCTGTTTGTGGTTTTTAAATCCGATTATAGTTATACCATATTTTAAAAAGGAGCTTTATCAAATTGGCTATAATAATCAGAAGTGATTTGTTACAGAGGTTAGCAACCTTTCCACGATTATTTGAAAATCGCTGCTCAAATCAATTCCTCGGTCTATTAGTATGACCGTGAAGTGCTTTCGAGTACAAATTGGAGTGTCATTGAACATCACCTGATGTTCGTTACATCATCAAGTAGGTCTACCCGCCTACTATACATACCGTAGATACATACAGACTACTGACTAGGTACAATAGTATAAACCTAGAGGTAGAGGTAGGTGCTTATAGACATCTACAGTGCACAATAATTGAGGCGTTGCTTTTTGCGTCACTTTATTATTCGCATTTACAAAATTCCTACTTCCCTACTAATTGCGAAAATGTATTTGTTTGTTGGTTTGTCCGCTAATCACGCAACAACTAAGTAACTAGGTAAGTAATCGATTGGATTTTTTAACAAGGATATACACATTATGGACATATAGCGTCATAGGAAACCAAATAGGTAAACGAATCACAAATAGCAATCCAAACAAGTACCTATAAATTAAAAAATTAAAAACATTCTGACATTCGCCATTTTGTGGCGGCCGCCATCTTGGATTTGAATAGTGCTATTCTACTAGTCAAGCACTCAAGCCCTTTCATTTGATACATGTATTAAGGAATTTGTGAAAAATTATGTAATCCACCATTTTGTAGCGGCGGCCATCTTGGATCAATTTTCATCAAACAGCTAACAACACTGTCGACTAATTCACCTTTCAAAGATAAAAAACCGCATTCAAATCGGTTTACCCATTTGAGCGCTACAGGGGAACAGACAAACACACACACACACACAGACACGTCAAACTTATAACACCTCGTCGTTTTTGCGTCGGGGGTTAAAAATCGTGAAAATTAAAATTATCTATGATCTTATGAACTTTTATAGTTTATACGACAATTTCAAAAATTGCAATATCGGGGGTGTAACTCAGTGGTAGAGTGTCTGCTTCGCATGCTGAAAGTCCTGGGTTCAAATCCCAGCACCTCCACATACATTTTTTTAGCTAACGTTACCAAAAGCTATTTTTACTGAAAATTAATATTTCAATTATTATTGCAATAATTACTTACAATTAGGTATTTATTGATCTTTCTAGCTTTCTTCAGAGATAAATAATTATATTAATCCTCATTCCTCATGCAGAGCTGGTAATGATTTTTGCAGTAGGCTAAAAAATGGTGATACCTACCTATTATTGTAAAAAAAAGAAGTTTTTACTATAAACTGAAATGTTACTAGAAAAATTATTATAAGTATACCTACCTACCTACTATAAAATCCATTCTGGCTTTCTCGCTAATAATGTTCTGAATGATCCAATCCATAGTTCATATTATTATATCTTAATTTTTTCAAAGTACAAGTTATTCTAGAACCGAGAACGTGATTTTAAAACTTGCAAAATGCGGCGCGTGCATCATAAAATCAATACCTATTTAAAGATTTGTACGCAAAAAACCGTCTCACGCCATCTACATGTCGTCAGAGGAAATATTTAACAGCGCCATCTACTGGAGCTTACGAAAAATATTACATGACGTGTCGTGCAGTAGCCACAAACAGTCTTGAGAATTTATAATTTTTTTCTTTATCCCAAGAAAATTTAGTTCATTTTTTCAAGTAGATATAATAAATAAATACTGACTAAGTATAGCTATGAGCACTGTAGGCATTAACCCTGCAGCCACTAGCCAGGCGGTAGAATCACCTGCAGAGTGAATCTATAAATGAACATATTGCATCTAGGTACGTAGGTACCTAAGTAACTACTTACCGATACTTTAAGTATTTTTTAGGAATCGGAATAAAATTCGCATTTATATTTTTATAATATTTAATGAAAATTCAACTAAACGTATAAATCTTATTTATACTTACAATAAACAAGTAAGCCTACGACCCCACTAAAGACGTATAATGTACGTTTTATGAAAAACTTATGCCCCTAGGAAACTAGTGATGTCACAACGACTTAATAGGTAGATTTCCATAAAAAATACAGGTGATTTTTTTGTTACAGTGTCAAAATATCGCTAGTGAGGTCCTAGGCTGGATGATTAAATATTTACATTCGGCAGATGATAGCGATATAGCTCGCGCTCTATCTCACCAAAAATTGCACTAACAAAAATATGGGACCAACTGGAGGGTAGGTACCCTTATTACTCGACCGATGATTACTAACAGCAGATAATTTTCAACAAGTAACTTAATGAAATATATGTATATATAACAGAATATTATACCTAATACATTTTTTACCATTCATCTGTCGGATTCAAGTATACAATTCATAAAAAACTTATTAAGGTAGCAGCGCGCGTTTTGAAATCCTCGAGATCGTCTTTTAACAAGTATAAATTAGAAATTTAAAAACCCCCGACATACGCCATTTTGTGGCAGCGGCCAGGACAGGGGAACAGACAGACACACACACACATACACACACACACACACACACAGACACGTCAAACTTATAACACCCCGTCGTTTTTGCGTCGGGGGTTAAAAAGTATTTACTATAAATATTTTTGTTAAAATTCAACTAAGTATTTGCAATAGACACGATCACTTTATAATCAAATTAATGTACCTACATTAAATTAGAATAAATTATTAATAATACATGTACTTACGTATAACGTATGTATGTACGTACGTATTTATACAAGGATTACGAATGTCAAGAAATGTCAATATTTGAATTTTCAACAGAAATTGACCTATATGATGACTTTAATAATTTTTCTTTGAGTACTATACGTGGTTGTAGGTATACATACCTGCCTACCCATAGTACCTACCTATATTTCGTTTTAATTTTATTTTATGTGCTTGAACCACCAGTCGAGTATCTAAACAGTAAGGTTAAGGCCGTATCACGATTATATGAGCGATAATAATATAATACGTAGATTATATTTTAACATGATATAGTAAACGATTCAATCGCTATTGTAAATCATCGTAATACATCCCTATCCCAAATTGTAACGAGTAAACATTGTATATGAAGTAAAGGCAGTCTTACGCCGTGGCCACGGTTGCTTACGCTATCTAGGGAGATCGCTAATACTTGTCTAGTACCCACTACGCTACAATACTTGATACATGTGCTAATGCCCTAATCTGAACGGCTGTTGCTGCAATAACTAGCTATAGTGGCTCATAAACGGGCTATGAAATGGCCGTAAAAGTAACTATAACCATTACAACCTAGCAATAAAAACTTCAGTGCTTTCTTTATTTGTTGAGTCAGCTACCTACTTACAAAATTTTATTTAGGCAACAAATATAAATTAAATTCAAAATTATATTACTCGTATAAAAATGTTATTTTTTTACTAAACTTGTAAAATACAACAGCCGTTTTCAATCTAACTATTAATAAAAATCACTACAAGTATTAAGTATTTGGAATAATAATAATGACCTCGCCTATAGGTACGAAACGATAGCAACACTACTAAACTACTTATTATATGACGACTAGACTAGATCTTTGGAGGGATTTGTCTGGGAAATATGGAAGAACTACGGACCCCAAAGCATTAGCGTCCAGAATACGACTTTATATTAATAGAATATCATAAACAATTAGGTAGATATGTATATACTGACAAAGTAATAAAGTATAACCAAAGTATATGATATATATATAATATAATGAATGTATATGATATAATATAATGAATGTACCCCTGAATTAAAAAAACCTGTTCAGCTTGACAAGGCTGTTTTGCATGTTCCCTATGGCGTGATTTCCTTAGAACTCAGCACCCCGGGTTAATATAGAACGAAAACCTTCCAATCCTATATTGGCTAAAACTCCAGTTTTATCTATACTTAGTAGGAAGCTTGTTGCTAGGAGAGCGAATATCGTTATAAGAATGCCTACCAAGAAAGAACGCCCGGGTTGAGTGAAACATAGAATGCGAACTTTTTCTATAAATTATTATTCACAATGAGATAACGAGTTTAGTATTGCTCTGTTGCTAGTTGCTTGTTATTAGCATATTTGGTCAATATTTATTTGTCACTCGGCTGAAACAATAATAATAAATCTCAGGCACCAATGCCGTTCAACTTGTATCATCTTGTATGTTGATTACATATTTTTAAGTTAGGTAGATAAATATGTGAAAATATAATCTACCTATACAGGAAATGATGAATAAGTCGAAAATTAACTTGTTCGTCGCACCTTGTCATTATACGCGAGTTGCTTTCGAATAATTTTTGGTAAAAACCGGCCAAGTGCGAGGCGGGCCACGCGCAGTGTAGGGTTCCGTAGTCACAATCCTCGAAAAACAGATATAACTCCTTAACCTGTGAACCCTACTTAGCCGTGATAGTTTTCCTTTAAAATTGATTATATACCCTACTGCTGTGAATTTTTTCAAGTTCCTATATACTGCCATTTGGCTGATAGAGGGGGGGGACACTTGACTCTAATAAAAATTTGCACTTTAAAACATCATATTTTACAAACGGATCTAGAAATCGAAAAATGATGTTCCCACACCCACAGTATTTTTAAAAGACCTATTCAACGATACCCCACACTATGGGGTAGACGAGAAAAAAAAATATTCATCCCCACTTTACATGTAGGGGAGCTACCCTAAAAAAAATATTTATCAAAATTTTATTTCACCAATTTGTCGGCGTGATTAATATTTATACTCATGCCAAATTACGGATTTCTAGCACTAATAGTCTCTGAGATTAACCGAGGACGGACAGACGGACAGACGGACAGACGGACAGACGGACGGACATAGCGAAACTATAAGGGTTCCTTGTTTACTACGGAACCCTAAAAACGTAAAAAGTGAATCACAACTTACGGTGAAACTCGTTATGAAAATTACAATGTAGGTACAAGATGTGTATAATCGATCTTTTTACAAAGAAAGGTGAAGAAAATAATTAATGGTCTCTTCCCAAAATACCTACCTAATTTATATTATGTTTTTGTAAAAAGTAAAAACCCTTTTAAACTATGTTTGAACTGTTTTGTATTCAGGTGGTGATTTTTTTTTAATATTGCACGTTTAATATTTTTATTTTATAATTTTGTAGTTTTTAAAGTTAATTTGTCCAGCAAACTGTACGCAAATGTATGGGGCCAACAAAGAAACTACGAGGATATGTAAACATAAGGATCTACTTCTATTTGGCAGGTAGATTCGGATATTAAGGGTCTACCTATTTCACCACCTGATAAGTATCGGATAGCTACAACTTTTGTCTTTGTCACTTGACATAAAGTAAAAAAGTGACAAAACTTTAACGTTTAGGGCTTTAGGCTATCAGACACTTATCTGAAGGTGATGAAACAGGCCCTTAGAACGTTTTGCTGACGCACGAATGTTAGACCACACACATTCGTGCGCCACTAAAACTTATCTTTATAAAGGGTTTACACTATTCCAACAAAATTCCAGTTAGAGATCCAATCCAGTGCTGCGTTGCTACTAGAATAATGCGAACAGAGTTTTGATTCTAACATAGTGCACTCAATCCAGTGAGCAATCCAACTAAAAATTTGAACGAGTTTACTGGATATTGGACTGGAATAATGTGAATCAGGCGTTATTCTATTTCAGAGGGAGTCGAGACGAGTGCGTTGCACTGCCAGCAGTGCCGATTGTTGCTGTAGGCTCTTGCGCAGCCCTTCCAGTGTCTGTAATACCTGTGAAAAACATTACGTAGGAATAAAAGATCTTCATTCCTTCTTGGAACAATTATTATAACAATTCCTCATTCTCCTTGGAAACTTTATTTAGGTACTAAGAATGGGCAACCAAAACCGTGAATAATTACGTTTTGTATGCAGCAAGGCCCGCGGTGGCCGGTACTACGGCGCGGCGTGCCGTACGGCGTCAACGGCGTTATCAATACAAAACGTGATTTTTCACGGCGTGTGAAGCACAAGCCTAACTGTACATGGTAGAAAAAATAATAGGTAAGTACCTAGATTAAATTGTCTTTTTGTAGTTGGCTGGCACTGCAAAATGTAGCTGGCGAATGTTGCAGTGCAGTGCCAAAACTATATATTTTTTTATTTAGACTCCAATAACTACCGGCTCGAAAGGCCAAAATGACTGGGATAGGTACACACGCTAGACATATCTTACATACTCTTCACTTTTTAAAAGCCCTCCGTGGTTTTTAGCATTCTTATTTTACAACATTCAAGGTTAAAATTTTAATTTTTCAATTAACAAAGTAATTTGAATTTTAATGTTCTGAACCTTTATTTATTCGTTAATTATTTAAATTATAATAAAATAAGTAAACAACATTTTAGCAATGGATCCTTCGTTGTTTTAAATTTCTATGCCTAGTTATTAATTAAGAACAAATTCAATATTATTTCTATAGGTAAACATGTCTAACAGTACCTATGTCCATAATTATTATGTTATTAACCATGTAGGTCCTGTAGGTACATAATGACATGGTTTGTTTACGAAACGCGTAATTCCTTAGGTTGACGCGACTTACAATAACTTTTTACATTAATTCGGAGAAACATGAAATCAAATGAAGTTTAACCACTTTTACGCAAATGACACCACGCATTATGAAAACAATCGTGGGAATAACAAAGAGGATAATCCGGGCCCATTGTTGTACCTACCTACCTACCCCACTAATTTACCGCAAATGCTTCATCCTGTTAAAGTATAACTGTTTATTTATTTATGGCATTATGCCATTGTTGTTGTTTTACTAATATCGTCAGTGGGAATCACTATTATAGACTACATGGCCCCGATCCTCAATGACACCTTATCGTTCTAGGTTTAAGAATTTTACGTATGTAGGTACGTAATAAACATACCTATGCCTCTGTGCCTGCAATTATATTATGAATCTCAGCTAATTGCCACTAAAATCAGCGGATTTGTTAGCCATGGGTTTTGTCTCTTTTTGTCAGTACGTAACTCAGATGGCTTATAGAATAAAGTTTTCTTTCACAAAACTGATTACCTCATCTCTTGCGTAGGCCTTCCTCTTCGGTGGTTCCGAGTGCGGTCTGTCCGTTGGCGAGGGGGGTTGCACTTGGGGCTGAGGGGGTGGCGGGGCGGCGAGGGGGGAGCGGCGCGCTATGGGCGACAAGCGGCGGGGGGGCTCGGGGGAGTTGGCGCGGATGAAGTTCGTCACGTGAGTGCGCTCTGGGCTCCGTCGGGGTCCGTCCACCTTCGAATGAGGTCAGGGTTAACTAAGGTAGACTTAGGACACATGAAATAAGTGCGATACAAAAGTCGGGGTCAACTAGAGTTCAATAGATTATGGTCGAGCAGAGCAAGTTATATAAAGTGCATATAGAATGAATAGGTAGTAGGATGTTCAATATTAATGAATGGTGAAGGTTCAATTTTAATCGTGATGGCACCGAGAATGTCAATAATAATAACCTAGTTGAGTTTAGGGGTCGCCTGAAAAACAGCGCTGGGAATTGGGATAGTGCAACTGTTCCAGCAATATGCTGACGCAATGCCCTTATCGGGATTGTACTGCGCCAGAGGCCTGTATATAATGCTCTAATGTACATAATTATATGTACTCGTAAATATCTCTTAGTTAGCTGTGTGTTTTAAGAATTGGTTCCTTGGTTGAAACGTACAATTGTAAGATAGATATGTAAGACATATAGATATGTAAGAATGCAGCCTGTGTAAATTTTTACTCTGCGGCGCCTGATTAAATGATTATTCATTTATTTATTTAATTCAGTTCACTCCTATAAACTACTTGGTAAGTAAGGGAAGTTTTTGGTAACTGTGTCCATCAAAAATAATATTCATACCTCGGTAGCTCTAAGTTCCCTGACTCTAGGGTTGTGCGGGGGCTCGAAGGGAGATCTGGAGACGGTGACGAGCAGTTTCTCCGCCTCTCGTATCAGCTCGCGGTACTTCCGCTCCGCTTCCCTGTCCGCCTCGAGCAGCGGGTCCCGCTCCCTGACGGGCGGCGCTGACGGCGCGTGGCATCGGCGTCGCATGCGCGGCGGAGTTGCTCCTGACATCAGAAAATTAGGGCTATATCTCATTAGGATGGCATGGCAGCTACGCCATAATTCAAAACATATCAAATTGTATTCAAAACATATCAAATTGTATTACAACGTTCCTATTATAGGATTTATAGGCCTACCTCACTTGTCAACGGCTTGTCGTCGATGCCAGTTTAGCATCGCGAGCGTCGTTCATATCCTAGTAAGATGTGGCTAAGAGCCAATATCTCACTAGGATATCAGTACTAGGATACCAATAATTTTATCAGTACAAGGTAATCTGCATCATTACTTTACGCGAATATAAAAGTATTCTTTTATATTCTAATGCCAACGATACTACTGTAATGGATTCTGCTTACAATGCAGAAGTTATACACAAAATAAAATAGTGCAAACAGAAAATAACTTAGATAGTAAATCTAAATAGCGACCTGGAAGGGTCTAGGATCCTAATGACCCAGGAAGATTAAAATACATAAGATTTGGACTGGGAAGGATCTAGGAACCTAATGACCCAGGAAGATTAAAATACATAAGATTTGGACTGTTTATATTTTCTTTAATATCAATAATATTATATCAACAGCAGCTTGACTATAGTAGACTGGAAAGTTTTCCCAGTGACCTAGGTACATAATCTGCTAAAACCCCCTTTCATCTTCTGTACTTAATTTTATTCATTACACTGCTATGGAAGGACCATATGACTTATTTCTACGGACTATGTTTGGCCACAAAATACTAACGTTTTACTACGTTTGGTGGTTATTTGTGTGTCTGTATGTTTATCAGTTCCCTCATTAAAAGCAGAATAAAACGAAACAATTTTAATAAATAATGTATCGTTGGCTTCGTCTTCGTAATTCGAATTCGTCCTATTTTGTCTCTCACTTACTCATATAACAGTTACTTTTCTACTATACCTGCGGAGCGTGGAGTTCGTCGTGGCGGTCTCCGTCTTCTCGCCCGCCGTTTCCCCGGCGACGCGGTGCTGTCCGGCTCGTCCTCATCCCCCCCGTCCAACCCCGTATCACCATCCGAATCCACATCAGCATCGGACAGAATGGCAGTCTCCCTCCCCCTCGGTTTCATACCGCGGCACTCCTCGTCGCTGGACGCCCCGCCCCTGTAGTACGGGGTCCTGTACGGTTCCGGCGAAAGGTGAGGTGACAGGTGAGGTGACAGGTGCGGTGAGAGATGTGGTGATCTGAAATCAACGTAAAGATTACTTTTTTAGGAGCACACAAGTATGCGCCTATACTAAACTATTGAATATTGACTGTTCCAGAAACTAAATCTTCGAAGCCTGAAACATTATTTCCTGCAAATTAAACTTCCAATAAGCTGATTTGCACTTCTTCTCGGTCGTTTACTTCATTGCTGAAGGTCGTGTCCACTCAGGTCACTGTCTTTATGATGTTTCTCCAGTTCGTCCTGTCCTCGGCTTTCCTTAGGGCTGTGGGCACTTGGAGGCCTGTGAGGTTGGTAACTTGGTCCGACCACCGTGTGGGGGAGCGGACACGTGGTCGTTTCCCCTCCACTTTATCTAGCACCATTAGCTTGTCAAGGCTGATTTGCACTATTTGTTCTTATTAAAAGCTAACAAAATACCTACTACGAGTAGGTATTTTGTTAGCTTTTATTTATTTGATTATGAAATATTTTGATTTAGGCATATATTTGGAATCGACCCATGATGGGTCGAATCGGATGGGATGGGATCGGTAATTTGTAGGTTGTACATCAAAAGACCTACCCAATAAAATGGATTAAAATCTGGTTGGGAAAAAGGACGGTGTAAAATAACAAAATTTTGGGAAATAGCAAAACTATTGATAACAATAACCTTATCTAGTCTTCACGGTATTCTTCGCGAGTTTTCACTAACATTACCTCGATCCATATTTAGTATGCGAGTCCAGCGAATAAGGCGCATGGTGCAGCGCAGGCGGCTGCGGACACTGCAGCGACTGCTGGTGCAGCACGCTGGGGGCTCTCCGGCGGGCGTGGGGCGACGTGCCCCCCAGCCAGGGGTTGGTCCGGATGCGACAGCGCGGCCGGGGCGACGGGGTCGCGCAGACCGTCGGCGTCGGCGTCGGTTCGGCCGCGACCCGACGCACTGCGACGCTCGAGCGACGCTGAAATTATTTTAATCATCAACTTCATTAATTAGACTCGTATGTTTTGGAAAATAACTAGCTAAATATAATACTATAATAAGGGCCTGTTTCACCACCTTTTGATAAGTGTCTGATAGCTTATTCACAACTTTTGTCTTTGTTTGTCTGACATATAGTAAGAAAGTGACAAAACATACGTTTAGGCTATCCAACACTTATCAGAAGGTGGTGAATGGTGATACAGGCCCACAATTTTAATGTAGGTACATATATTTATTTCTTAGTTGATAAGGCTTAATAAAAATAAATGCATAAAAGAAATGATCTAATAAAGGATGGTAGGTCAATCTGAAACTTAAAAATTTATTTATTTTTTATATTCCGAGCTAGTAGGTATCTATCTATTGAATTGCGCAAGTATCAAAATTTAATGAGCAATCTATACTTACCTATCTATTTCTGCTAATTATCTGTGCTACTAATGTTACCGTCTTCATTTTTAGGGTTCCGTACCTCAATGGGTAGAAAAAAGGAACCTTTATAAGATCACTTTCTTGTCCGTCTGTCCGTCCGTGTGTCACCACCGATTTTCTCAGGAACATGTGGACCTAGCAAGTTGAAATTTATACCAGATACTAAGGTCTATAGTCTCTATTAGGTGTATAAAAATTAAGGTCCTGAGTCCACACAATAAAAAGATATGGGCAAAATTTAGATTTTCACGAAAACTTGTAAGTACCAAAATTTACCTTTAACTTCAACTTTTTTTATTTTTCGGAATTTTTCCTTTACTTGATCTGTAAGACCTTGCTTTTGACCAAAATTCACAAATATATGTCAACCGGAAGTTCCCTATAGGTTTTGGGTCGAAAACCTAAATGGTAGTTCCAGTTGACCTAGAATTACGAAATTGGCAAAAAGCCAGGTCTTACAGCACAAATAAAGGGAAAATTCCAAAAACTAAAAAAAGTTGGAAATTAAATTGTGTCCCCATACATACATAGTTGAGCCAATAAAGATAGACCCCTGAGTTGTATGAGCACTCATACAATTTAGAGGGCTAGCTTAGTTAGCATTTTACCTTTTAAGACAAACTAATGAAAACCAGATTGTACTTATACTTCTGGAGTACGGAACCCTCGGTGTGCGAGTCTGACTCGCACTTGACCGGTTTTATTACGAACATAACATTCGTTTTCGTATATTCTAAACAGGCCATTGCGTATTCGAGGAAAGGTCTAACTTGCCATCCCATAATAATAATATTACGTATTAAAATATATTATTAGCTTAGCCCTCTATAAAGTAAGAGGGCCTTACAAAAATTGCGCTCGGACTCCCTTGACGGCAGCCGGGCGCGGGTATGTTATACAAGTATAACTGGGTGTCAGCATCAGTGCTCTCACTTTACGATCACTGCGCACTATGCTCCCCAAGACAAGGAAGTGGTTATTACATCCACTGATTCTCTTTATATCGTTTTTCATTAGTGACAATAGCGCGGCTTACCAAACGCGTAGCGCCATCTATTGACATGATTATAAAGAACTTTCCTCAAGAAGAAATCAAAATGATTAATTAACATTTTCCCGAAAGGAAATAAATAGTTCCATATATGTTACTTAGCCAAAATCGGAATTTTAAATAAAAATGAAGAATAATTTCAACGTAAATGCAGAATTCCTTTAAGTATTTATTTCAATCATTGAGTTCAACGCAATTCCTATCATAAAAGTAGATAAGCACCTAATTGCCTAATAAGTATTTTTTAATAAGTATTTATAATTTGCATACTAACTACTCTACCTTTACATACACTTTTTACTTTTCTATTTTATTAACACTAACTTAGGTAGGTAGGGACCTACATAGTATCCCAAAAAACAATCACTATTTTAATCTTTGGTCGTCCTAAAAAGTTACACTGTCATTTATTTATTTCTACTCTTTATCTACGCAAGTTTTATTATAGAAGTAAAATATTCCTAATCGCTTTGCATACCACAAATACCAAAAATAAAAAAAAACTTACGTAAGTATGTAGAGTATACATGTAGAGTATACATAATATAGTAAATAAAATAATAATGATGAAAAATGTACGTTTTATGTAGGTAGGTGCGTAGGTATTCAACGTGGAACCATGTGGAACGCTAATGGGCGATCGTTTTTTTTAGCTCAGATAAAATTTCTCCCCCATTCATTCGCGCGCTCCAGTTGATTAATAAGCCAGATTCAGAAACCTGTAGGCTAAAGGTTACGAGTCTGGCTAGGTTTACCCTGTTAACGAGTAGGTACTAACCAAACTAATTAAATACTTAGAATAAAAATATCTTTTGTCTGCCCTTCTTCACATGTGTAGAATTGTAAGCACCATTCCGAACCTGTGGTAGATTCATTTGTCGATTCGTAAACGCTTCCGAAAGTTTATCTGAATAAAATTATGATTACTTATATAAATGATAAAAAGGCGTGGATTTGACTCGTTCCAGCAATGCGCGAGACGGCAATTCAATCATGTACTTAACATAAAATTGTTATATTGATATTGTAAATTTGGAAAAGAGCAACCGCCGAGTTTCTTGCTGGTTCTTCTCGGTTGGAACGGCATTCCGAACCAGTGGTAGATTCATCTGACTATTCAAAAGCACTTGTAAAAGTTTATTTGAATAAAAAACTTTTCTATTCTATTCTATTCTATGTATCTAGGTTTTTAGTTTTACCAACGATAAATTCCTAAGCGATTTTCATGATGTTTTGAATTTGGGCGCAAATATGTACCTACTTATACTTAGACGAAGGGGTTTATTGTGCAAAACCAGAAGCATAATACCGATAAAAACCTACCCTATCTTCATTGAAATGCTAGTTTGTCACAAGCTAAGAGCTTAAAACGCCTATTGGTTTGAATATAATTTACCTAAGCCCGCTCATGACAGATCCTACTAATATTATAAATGTGAAAGTGTGGATGTTTGGATGTTTGGATGTTTAGATGTTTGTTACTCAATCACGCCGCAACTACTGAACCAATTTGGCTGAAATTTTGAATGGAGATAGATTATGCCCTGACTTAAAACATAGGAAAAATGTACAGTTCCCACGGGATTTTGAAAAACCCGAAATCTATAGCTACAGCTATAGGTAGATTACTATAGCGAACTTCCTTGATAGTAGGTATAAAGGTTGGAAAATGGAGCGAGAACGGGAACAGGAAATCCACGATTCCCTCGGGATTTGTTTAAAACCGAATTTCACGCGGGCGAAGCCGCGGGCATTCTCTAGTATATAATATTATCTATTTGTAGTGCGGGTAGTGAACGAGGCATAAGCGAAAGGACGAGCGAATATTCCGTGAAAATTCAATTCCAAACGCAAGGCCGTCACTAAACATGTGATTTTGTTTCAGTTAGGTACCTGATAGAGATTAGTTACTTTCATCACTAATCTCTGCTTTTTTTTAATTCTTCAAGCAATCTAATAAGAAGGTCTGAAGGTGAGCTTGTTATATGCTATAAATTCTTACCATGCCATACCTTACCATTGCAGTTTTATGGTACAGGTGGGTATTGGGCGGCGCGCCTGGCGACGTGCCATCATCGGTCGAAGTAGCACGTGCACGGGGAAGATTGGGAAGGTGCGGCAGAGGCGGCACGGGCGTGCTCAGCGATGCTTCTGTTTACGCTTCCTCGCCCGCCCCCGCTGTGCTTCCGTACATTTAACTTGTTGAAAACTACAACAAAACCGTACCTTGGCCGGTTCATGGTACAGGTGGGTGGTGGGCGGCGCGGGCGGCGGCGGGGGCGGCACGAGCGGCGCGGCGAGCGGGGCGGGCGGCGCGCCCGGCGACGTGCCGTCGGTCGAGTAGCCCGTGCTGTACGCGCTCTCGGGCGAGGACAGGTGCGGCGGCGGCGCGGGCGCGCTCGGCGTCGGCTGCCTGCTCTGCTTCTGTTTACGCTTCCTCGCCCGCCCCAGCTGCGCTTCCATCCATGATTTGAGCCGCGCACCCAGCATGCCGCCGGCACCTGCGGGCGACGTATGACTAACAAAAAATTCTGAAATGCATTGTTTTCAAAATAATGTGGGATATTTCACGTGCTTTATAATGTCTCACACAGAATAGAAAATGTGAGGGTAACTAAAACGTCAGCAAGGTAGACCTGAATTGAAAATGTTATGTTATACATTTAAATATTATTTCTTTAGTTCTAGATTGCGAATATTTACTTTTATAACACCGTTAATGGACATGCTTTATAAAACAACTAGCGGTCCGCCCCGGCTTTGCCAGTGGTACATATATATAGCCTATAGCACTCAAGGATCACTTACATATCCAACGGTGAAAGAATTTTTGAAATCGGTCCAGTAGTTCCTGAGATTAGCGCGTTCAAACAAACAAACTCTTCCGCTTATTATATTAGTATAGATGAAACATTATTTTAAATCTATACTAATAAATAAAATTGAAGTGTCTGTCTGTAATATCGAAATAACTACCTCATATTAAGCTCATATGGTTATTTGAACGATACTATAACCGAATCACACGTTTTTAAAATTTTTGTCTGTCTGTCTGTCTGTCTGTCTGTCTGTCTGTCTGTCTGTCTGTCTGTCTGTCTGTTTGAACGGGCTAATCTTTGGAACGGCTGAACCGATTTTGACGGGACTTTCACATACAAGTAGAGAATTAACCAGGGAGTGACATAGGCTACTTTTTTAACCGACTTTCAAAAAAGGAGTTGTGTTTTTCTACCTATGTACACCGATATCTCCGAGATTTCTGAACCGATTTGCGTAATTTTTTTTTTAATCGATAGAGAAACATTGCGACACTGTCCTACAAAAAATTTGGATTCCAACTCCTCAATCCTGATGCTGTAGGGAATCTGATCCCCAAAACTAATGGGATTTAGGCACTGTTGGTTATTTAAATTGATATTGGGGATACCAATTAAAGACTTTATTGTTGAATGACCTCGAGTAGGTACATGTCCAACTCCTCAATCCTGATGCTGTAAGGAATTGCATTCCGAAATCGTAAGGATCCCACGGAATTTTTCCGTTTTGTGGACGGGTTACTACTTACTACAGATAGGCTACTTTTTGTTCTGGAAAATCAAAGTTCCCACGAGATTTTTACAAACCTAAATACACACGGGCGAAGCCGTGGGCATCATCTAGTCTATACTAATAAATAAAATTGAAGTGTCTGTCTGTAATATCGAAATAACTACCTCATATTAAGCTCATATGGTTATTTGAACGCTACCATAACCGAATCACA
Source organism: Melanargia galathea (assembly GCA_920104075.1). Classification (NCBI taxonomy): domain Eukaryota; kingdom Metazoa; phylum Arthropoda; class Insecta; order Lepidoptera; family Nymphalidae; genus Melanargia; species Melanargia galathea. Next base: position 19,453,198 of record OV049859.1, read on the forward strand.
CGTTTTTAAAATTTTTGTCTGTCTGTCTGTCTGTCTGTCTGTCTGTCTGTCTGTCTGTCTGTCTGTCTGTTTGAACGGGCTAATCTTCGGAACGGCTGAACCGATTTTGACGGGACCTTCACATACAAGTAGAGAATTAACCAGGGAGTAACATAGGCTACTTTTTTAACCGACTTTCCAAAAAGGAGGAGTTGTGTTTTTCTACCTATAATATCTCCGAGATTTCTGAACCGATTTGCGTAATTTTTTTTTTTAATCGATAGAGAAACATTGCGACCCTGTTCTATAAAAAATTTGGATTCCAACTCCTCAATCCTGATGCTGTAGGGGACCTAATCCCCAAAACTAATGGGTTTTAGAAACTTTCGGTTATTTAAATTGATATTGGGGGTACCTATTAAAGACTTTATCGTTGAATGAACTCGAGTAGGTACAAATCCAACTCCTCAACCCTGATGCTGTGAGGAATTGTATTCCGAAATCGCGGGGATCCCATGGGATTTTTCCGTTTTGGGGACGGGTTTCTACTTTCTACAGATAAGCTACTTTTTGTTCTGGAAAATCAAAAGTTCCCACGGGATTATTAAAAACCTAAATCCACACGGGCGAAGCCGTGGGCATCATCTAGTAAATTAATATATATATAGCTGCTCGTGCTGATTCATTCACTGACTGACTGACTGACTGACTGATTGATCACCTCTCCTGAACAATTTTGTATGAAAAATTTTTTTTTTCAATAATGGTGTCGTATAGAGGACAAAAATTCATTAAAAGGAAAAATATGGAGAGAGCTGATGATTGAGGATTTCAGAGACGAGCGACGGGCACGCTTAAGGTATTGAAGATAGGTGGGGGGTGCTCGAGCAAATGTCACTCGAAACGTCATCCAATTGGCAGTCAGCTGAAAAAAAATTCAAAATGGCGAAAAAAAGATGGCCGCCATACAAATTTCGTCAGTCTCCATCTCGGAGGGTATAAAAGATGGAAGAGTGATTTCTTGGCAAAAGATGATCAGGATCTGAAGGTCTACTCAAAGAATAGAAAAAAAATTCAAAATGGCGGAATTTATTTTTCCATACAAAATGTACGGCGAATATTGAAAAGACTACAAGTTGTGAACTATGCAAGGCTGTGATCCGGTTTTTTGGAGAACTCTCAAAGAAAAATATGGGAAAACATGATAATTGAGGGTTTGGAAGACGGTTGAGCAGCCCGGGCAGGGTATTGTAGGTAGATAGGTGGGAGGTGCTCAAACAAAAATTACTTGAAACCTCATCCAATTGGCACTGAGCTGAAAAAAACCCCAAAATGGCGGATTCAAGATGGCGGCTATACAAATTTCGTCGATGTCTATCTTACCAAGTATACAAGATGGAAGAGTGGTTTCTTGGAAAAATATGATCAAGACCTAAAGATCTACTTGATGAACAGAAAAAAAATCAATATGGCGGAATTTATTTTTCCACACAAATAATTTTTTTCATTGATGGTTTCGTATAGAAGACAAAAATTTATGTGGAGAAAAAATATGGAGAGAGCTGATGATTGAAGATTTCAGAGGCGGGTGACGAGCACAGCCAGGGTATTGAATATAGGCGTAAGGTGCTCAAACAAAAGTCACTCGAAACCTCATCCAATTGGCAGTGAGCTGAAAAAAATCCTAAATGGCGGATTCAAGATAGTGGCCATACAAATTTCGTCGGTGTCTATCTCACTGAGTATAAAAGATGGAAGAGTGGTTTTTTGGCAAAAGATGATCAAGACGTGGTTTACTTGATGAACAGAAAAAAACAAGATGGCGAAATTTATTTTTCCATACAAAATATATGGCGAATGTTGAAGAGAATACAAAATGGGAACTATGCAAGACTTTGATACAGTTCCTTTTCAAAATCTGTTTTTATGGAAGAACTCTCATTCTGACAAATGATTCGGAGAAAAAATATGGAGAGTGATAATGATCGAGGGTTAGGAATATGGGAGAGATAGGTGGAGGCTGTTCAAACCAAAATACCCAAAACCGAAACCTCGCGGTCCGCTTTAGCGGGCCGCGCACCCACGCGCCATACTAGTTTTATATAACGCTTCTGAATACTCAGTGCTAAGTACATCGATGCGACTTCTAAAATTAAATAAATAATAAACCGACTACTAAGTAAGTACCTTTACCTTTAAATAAAAAAACCTTAAAAAAAGTGTGACGTTACAAATCTTGAGTAGGCAACCGGACAAAAGCAGCTTGAGCCCCTTGAGGCCCTAGGTGAGTTCTACTTGTCATTCAAGTTCAAAGCAAGAGGGACATTTATCATTATTTTCCATCGTAGACCGTACCGTCGAAAAGAAATGTGCCTACCTAATACCAACCTATGTATCTACTTACCTAAATGCAGGCGGAAAGTAATTTATAATGAATGAAATGAAAATTATATAATGATGAATGATGATGATGATGATCTACATTTGGAATTTGTACAAATATTTATTTTATGTTTTGCTTATGTGTATGTTAAAAAGAGCAACAGCCGAGTTTCTTGCAGGTTCTTCTCGGCTGGAACTGCATTCCGAACCTGTGGTAGATTCAATTGACGATTCAAAAGTACTTGTAAAAGTTTATTTGAATAAAAAACTTTTCTATTCTATTCTATTCCATTAATAATAACAAAGTATACGTTGCAAAATCTAGTTATATGCAGTTCATCTTTTACGCTGAGATTGAAGTTTAGATAAATCTTGCAAGCAACTCGAAATACCTAGCCAGTAGTCACCGCAAATGGCAGGGTAACCGGGTAACGGCGCGAAAGGGGAAAATTTATTTTCATATCCGTCTAAACGAGCGCTTTCATAACCCACAAAGGATTTCCAGAGAACTGTTATGTTAAACACGAGCAGAGAGCGCCGCAATTGTTTTCCCTCCCAACAGTTCCCTGTCATCGAGACCCTCGCTTTGAAGTAAACAAAAGTATAGTGACATAAAATGTTTTATCTACTCTCATATCATAAAATTCCGAATATGAAATCAAAATGTGTCATATATTGGACTACTTTATTCACATACATCTATAATATTTAAAAAAAAATTAAAAAAGTTCATTATAACACTACTTTGTTAGAAAATTATTGCAAAACAATGTTAAAAAATAATTTTTTCTACATTATAGTACAGGCACTGGGTTCTGGTATTTTTGAGCCATGCCGGGTGTTTATTATTATTATTATTATTATTATTTAATACTTTAATGTACACCAAAAAAACATAAATTAAACAAAAGAAACATTTTAAAAGAAATAGGTACAATAGTTAGTTTACAATAGTTAGTTAGTTTAATTTTGTTACTTACAATGATTATCCCGCTATCAAAGTTACCCTATTACTACTACTGCGAAAGTGTGGCGGTAGCAAGATGCGGCCAGAGGACAGAGTGTAGTGCTACCATAATTGACCATAGACGCACTGCACGCACCGCACATTCGAAATTGACAATTGAATTTTGGCGCCTATTATTTAAATTTTTAATTTATTATTTATTTACTATTCAGTTTTTGTAACTCAAAATTTTGCAAGTGATTTTTGTTGCGCGGAAAAATGTCTAGCAGTGATACTGAAGAGAATTTAACTCCACCAGACATTCTGGAAATAGCATCGGGAATGACAAATAATCTTTTGCCAGCAAAATCAAAGAAAATTTACGATAAATGTTACCAAGATTTTATGAGTTGGAAAATTTTGAAAAAAAACCACATTACGCTATTTACGCAGCATTACGCTTGAGATGGGTTACTGGGTAACAGTTCGGCGAAAGTTTTGCCGAACTGTTACGCAGTAACCCATCTCAAGCGCTCCAAGCGCGCCGTCCACATTGAGCGTAACAAGTTCGCGAAGCGTTTTCAGAAAATACATTACGCTAGCATATTTCCAAGAATTATCAAATAAATTTAAGTCTTTGTCCTTATGGGCTAAATACTCAATGCTCAAAAGTATATTGAGTATCTACAACCAAATCGATATTATTAAATACACAAGACTGATTGCTGTTTTAAAAAGAAAATCGCAGGGCTTTAAGGGAAAAAATGCAAAAACGTTCTCCCCTGAAGAATTGAGTACATTTATAAATTGCAATATCCAAAACATGAATACTTATTATAATAAATAATTTTGTTAATTTCTTAGTCTTTTCTTTTATACGTAAGATACCTATTGATGAGCTTAGATAAAGTAGTGTATGAAACTCTACATAATTAGTTATTAAAACACTCGTGTAATACTATTAAAAAACTCGCCTGCGGCTCGTTTTTTAAACTAACACTCGTGTTTTAATAACCTCTATTATGCAACCGTTTCATAAACTACTATTATCGTCGCCTCGTCATTTCGTTGAAGAGTGCGGGTTAAAGGCCTGGACACATAAAGCGGGACGACATCCGCACGGTACACGTAGAACTTGGCATTGAACGCGGTAGAGGGTCTGGTGTAAGTTTTTAATTCAACGTTAACTACGTAAATCTGGCATTTCATATGGGACGAAAAAGGGACAGTAAGGCCTCTTGTTAACACACGTTTTTCCACGGTACGGCGAAACGTGGAATGTTAACGACACGGCGAGACCACGGTTCCATATATTTCTGCGACCGTAAAACGTCGAACGAGGCCTCGGCCGTTTCGCCGTACCGTGGAGAAAACGTGTGTTAACAAGAGGCCTTAGGACTCTTCTACGCTGTGAAAAATTACGGTTAATTCGTCGCGATCGTCAGTGTTGTACGGATCACAATGGGAGCTTGTTAACATTCTGTGCGAAAGTACGGCGGCAGTGCCGCGTCGTGCCGTATAAACCGTGCCTGCCTTCCATTTGCTCCATACAACACTGACGACCGTGTTTTTTCACGGCGAATTAATCCGTAATTTTACACGGTGTGTGAATAAGAGGCCTAAAGGGACGGATGATTTTCCGTGTCTTTCCCCGTCCATGTTAGTCGGAGTCATGTAAAAGGTACTAACTAATTCAACACTAACTCGACTCAAAGTAAAGCATTGACTTGCTTGTGCATGTGAGCTTTATAATATCTTGTCGTGTACAATGTACATTGTACAGGTCAAAACTTAACTAAATGGGCCCCCTGGGCTTGTGTACGCGAGTACACTATACTCGCGTACACAAGCCCAGGGGGTTTTATTTGACGTGACACCAACTGCACGATTTTTAATCCAACAAACCAATTCTCCTCTTCAACACGTTCCGGCCACTCGTTATGTCTGTCTATTGTGCAAGCTTAAAAACTTCAAGGAACCCAAAGTGATAAATATCTACTGGTGAACGACTCCTAAACTTTGGGGTAGTTTACAATCTTTCATTTCCTTTTATTTCAAGCGACGTAATCAGAAATATACTTGAACCTTTCCATGGACATTATTTTGACAGTAGATTAGACTTTTGTCTTTCATTCTTTGATGATAACAATAGGTATTATTGAGACGTCTCTGAAGGTTTATGATTATGAATCTACCCGTATTGCTAAATGTTATGAACCCGTGCCCTTCTTAATAAACAAATCTTAATTGGGTAGATATACAAAAGAGGGTCCGAGCGTATATATACATATACCTACCTATCTAAAATCTATAACAAAGGTTATATCTATATTTTGTACTTATAGGAGCCTCTTTGAAATAATTCATCAATCTTCCCTTTTAGCGATCTTAATAGGTACCTATACCTAACGATAGTATACACACAAAATTTCATACAAATCGTGACAAACACACGTACAGAATAATTATAACTATAAATACGGGTGTGAGGATGAGAGAGTTTACCGTATCAACGCGACAGGATGTTTGACAGTTACGAAACCCGTGAACATTTTGTATGGGAAAATGTTTTTTCTTTTATTTTTTGTTTTCGTCTATTTTTTAATGTTTTTAATAGTTATTCGGTCCAGCCGCTCTCGAGTTATAAGTGGTCGAACTAACACGACTTTGTTATATATAATATATAGATATAAGATAAGATAATAGTAGTTTATGAAACGGTTGCATAATAGAGGTTATTAAAACACGAGTGTTAGTTTAAAAAACGAGCCGCAGGCGAGTTTTTTAATAGTATTACACGAGTGTTTTAATAACTAATTATGTAGAGTTTCATACACTACTTTATCTAAGCTCATCAATAGGTATCTTACGTATAAAAGAAAAGACTAAGAAATTAACAAAAAATTTTATTATAATAAGTATTCATGTTTTGGATATTGCAATTTATAAATGTACTCAATTCTTCAGGGGAGAACGTTTTTGCATTTTTTCCCTTAAAGCCCTGCGATTTTCTTTTTAAAACAGCAATCAGTCTTGTGTATTTAATAATATCGATTTGGTTGTAGATACTCAATATACTTTTGAGCATTGGGTATTTAGCCCATAAGGACAAAGACTTAAAGTTATTTGATAATTCTTGGAAATATGCTAGCATTACATTTTCTGAAAATGAAGTGGTTTTTTTCAAAATTTTCCAACTCATAAAATCTTGGTAACATTTATCGTAAATTTTCTTTGATTTTGCTGGCAAAAGATTATTTGTCATTCCCGATGCTATTTCCAGAATGTCTGGTGGAGTTAAATTCTCTTCAGTATCACTGCTAGACATTTTTCCGCGCAACAAAAATCACTTGCAAAATTTTGAGTTACAAAAACTGAATAGTAAATAAATAATAAATTAAAAATTTAAATAATAGGCGCCAAAATTCAATTGTCAATTTCGAATGTGCGGTGCGTGCAGTGCGTCTATGGTCAATTATGGTAGCACTACACTCTGTCCTCTGGCCGCATCTTGCTACCGCCACACTTTCGCAGTAGTAGTAATAGGGTAACTTTGATAGCGGGATAATCATTGTAAGTAACAAAATTAAACTAACTAACTATTGTAAACTAACTATTGTACCTATTTCTTTTAAAATGTTTCTTTTGTTTAATTTATGTTTTTTTGGTGTACAATAAAGTATTAAATAATAATAATAATAATAATAAACACCCGGCATGGCTCAAAAATACCAGAACCCAGTGCCTGTACTATAATGTAGAAAAAATTATTTTTTAACATTGTTTTGCAATAATTTCCTAACAAAGTAGTGTTATAATGAACTTTTTTAATTTTTTTTTTAAATATTATAGATGTATGTGAATAAAGTAGTCCAATATATGACACATTTTGATTTCATATTCGGAATTTTATGATATGAGAGTAGATAAAATACAATAAGCAACAGCAGACAAGCTGACTTTAAAACTTTAGCTAGAGTTGTTATTATATTCCTGTTTCAAACCAATCGGTACCTTTTATTAGAGAAAGACACAGACAATAGAGCACATAGTAAGATAATACCCATAGAAGTCTGGAGTCGGCTGGCGATGGCTCCGCGCTGTAGGTACATACCTACATATCTAGCTACGACTAGGTAAACGAAGAACGCACTAGGGACATGTCGAGCTATAAAAAGTTGCAGCCCATTTTTTCGCTTGAAATAAAACGAGGGATGCTCAATATTTGATGCTAAATATCGACGATGACATCATTTTTAGGGTTCTGTACCCAAAAGGGTAAAAATGGGACCCTATTACTAAGGCTCCGCTATCCGTCTGTCTGTCTGTCTATCCGTCTGTCACCAGGCTGTATCACATAAATCGTCATAGTTAGACAGTGAAATCACAGATGATGTATTTCTGTTGCTGCTATAACAACAAATAAGTACTAAAAAATAGAATAAAAATATTTAAGGAGGCTCCCATACAACAAGCGTGTTTTTTTTTTTGCCGTTTTTATAGATAATGGTACGGAAGCCTTCGTGTGCGAGTCCGACTCGCACTTGGCCGGTTTTTTTGGATTGAGTAAATAATGCTCTTACATCTAATGAGTTTTGTACAGTTGTATCAACGGTGAGATTATTTTTTGGATTCTGTAATGCTCCTACCCGTTTAGTCGCTACAGCGTCACTGAATCATTGCACAAGTTCTGTCAAGGGTTCAGGCCTAGGACTAAAATACATGTACGTAGCTACTGTAAAGGCGAACTTGGACTAAGGAGGGAAATGATGCTGACAGATTTAAACTACATTATTTTTATTGGCGTCGGAAACAAGACAAAAGTGCGCTGATATTTTCTGACTTTTCAATTTTCAAAAATATTTTCCTAATTAAGTAATATGGAGGCGACAAGACGAAAAGTCGCTAGTACGATGCTACTATAAGCACGTCATTGTCCGCCCCAGTGTGGGGTTTCAAGAAAAACTGCCGATCGTAAAAGGGCTCCGTTTGAGATCCTCATTCTCATCTACGGCAAAGTCGACGGTAACGAACGCGCGACGAGCGCCGAAGCCATTGCTAATAATATTGACTTAGGTATGAATCGGACTTATCTTGTGGAATGTTGAATTTCAGAACTCACAGCATAGAAAAACTTATTAATAAGTACTTAGCAGAAGCGTTAAATAAACACTTAGCTAATGATTTCTATGAGTATGTAAGAAACTTTAGTAAACAATTATGTACCATAATGATGTACAAATGAAGCTTTAAAGGATGTAAGGAACTCATTACATACTCGTATTAAATACGTTTGATTTTGTTTATGCTCTACTAAAATGTAGATTTAGAAAAAATATAAAATCTTAAATACCTAATAGCGCTCTCCTTTGAAATATTTGTTTCATATAGTTGAAATTACTGTCCTGATGGAAAAATATATTTTCTTTTTCAGTAGTACTTACAAATAATTCATCAAACCAATAACAACATAGAGTGGTGCGGTGGAAATCAGTACTCAATGTTTCGACACCCTACGCCCTAACCCTAAATCGAAAAGCCGTAGAAAAGACGAATACCCACAGGGGTGCGACTCAGATTTAGCTAATATTCCCAATCCATTACCCGAACGCGATTCAACGACTTGTAGTTTGTATTGGAATTTGTCTTCACCCTTGAATTATTCAGTACGCAAATAATGATGCTTTATACTTTGCCGCAGTATTATAAAAATATGTTAAGTACCTACCTACTTACGGTCTTACATGTTACTTACTTATAACTTTAAAAGAGGTTATTGGCAAAGAATACAGTCGATATACCTAACTAAACGTCCGAAACGAAGTAACCTTAAGAGACATTCTTAAAATAGATTTTACACGCAAAAAGAATTTTATAAATATAGTTTCACATCTTATAGCAATAATTCAAAACCAAATAATGACCAAATAAAGCCTTTGGCCACAAGTTAATTTCTAAGTAGGTACCTACTTATAATTTTTTACGGAAGTTTTCATCCCTAGAAGAAAGAAACTAAAAATTACTCAAAGTGCCTCTGCAATCGAGTGTAATTGTGTACCTACATATAACGTTATTAAAATAAAAGTCCTTCGATGTAACGCCACTAAACGCCTAAGTATTAACTTAGGGTTACGTAAACCGTGATAGGCACAACAGGGTTCTTACTTCGTAAGTGTGCCCCGAAATAGCACTACTTGTCTCAGCACATAAAAATAGACTGTAAAACTTTATGTCGGACTCACAAAAGCACGCAAAGCTCGTGACGTAAGCCTTCTAAATAGTTGTCTTTGAATGACTAGTGACTACAGCACAGTCGTCTGCTTCCAATTAAGTATTATTATTTCACTATTCATTAATAAAATATTCTGATTTAGACTAAAGTCCAAATTAGACGGTTCATTTTCGAGATTTTTGCTTTCATTTTCGAGGTTTCATCGATGAGTCATCGAAAATGAACCGTCTAAATACCGACCGTTCATCGTTCACAGGCACTGTCCCATAGCAAATATCGTATCATGCATCGTTCATCGCAAAAATGAACGATGAACGGGCACCGTCTAATTTGGGCTTAAGACAGAATTGAGAGCGTGGGCAAGATACCCTACAAGTATCACTACTGTAGGATTATCCATATCTGAACCTAAAATACTTCTATTAATAAATAATCCTAATACTAGACAGAGATAGGTACCAAACAAGAGATCAAAGATACCCAGGACAAAACAGATCTTAAGGAGACAAATCCATGGAAGTTAAACTCACAGCCAACAGATAAAGTTCTCTCTATTTAATATTATTAGGTTTTTCTCGCTTTATTCCCCTTAAACCTAACCCGGGATCTGACATAATATTATATATCTATACTAATATTATAAAGCTGAAGAGTTTGTTTGTTTGAACGCGCTAATCTCAGGAAGTAGGTACTGCACCAATTCAAAAAATTCTTTCACCATTGGATATGTACGTAATCCCTGAGTGCTATAGGCTATATATTATTATATATACCACGGGCAAGCCGGGGCGGACCGCTAGTCTACATATATAGGAGTACATCTACAATTCAATTTGTACCCACTCTAAAAACTTTTTAAACATATTTCAAACTTTTTCCACTGAAGAGTCTCTACAATTAAAATTATATAAATTCTCATAAAATAACATCCACATTTATCTAAAGTGTCGCAGGTCGTGTGCTCGCTATATTATAAGCGTGAACACTCGTAGCCTGTGTAAATGTAGGTTAAACTGGCTTCACAAAGCTGCCCGTGGCCTACTTAACTGTCAGCAAGAAATATTACAGCTTAGTAGAACCTACTTACTCAACAATCAACTTACTTAATGCTTAATCTATTTTACTCAAGAAAACACGATTTCTCGTACACATTTCAAATCAACAGAGACTTGGCTTGCGTAGGGTTCCGTGTGAACGTTCGAAAATCTGTCATTTAGCATGAAGTTGTTGCTTATTTTTCCTTATAGTTAAGGCCAAATTAGACGGTTAATTTTTCGAGATTTATGCTTTAATTTTCGAGGCTTTATCGGTGAATCATCGAAAATGAACCGTCTAAACACCGACCGTTCATCGTTCACAGGCACTTTGTCATAGTAAATATCATAATATCGTGTATCGTTCACCGCAAAAATGAACGATGAACGGGGCACCGTCTAATTTGGCCTTTACTTACTAACAAGTATAAATTACAAATTTAAAAAACCCCCGACATTCGCCATTTTGTGGCGGCGGCCATCTTGGATTTGCAAGACTGTAGCGGCGGCTATCTTGGACCGATTTTCATCAAATATAGCTAACAACATTCTCGACTAATTCACCTTTCAAACAAAAAAAAAACGCATTCAAATCGGTCCACCCGTTTGAGCGCCACAGGGGAACACACACACACACAGACACACACACACACACAGACACACACACAGACACACACACACACACACACACACACACACACACACACACACACACACACACACACACACACACACAGACACACACACACACACACACACACACACACACACACACACACACTCACTCACACTCACTCACGCACGCAAGCACACACACACACAACTCGGTCTTGCACCGCCTGTATCCAACTACTCCCTGGGAATCGACTTGCCACACTGCCACTTCAGCTTCGCAATCCTTCATTCAGTTGAGCTACATATGTATGCAGTCGGTGACTCTGAGTCTTCTCATACGGATCTCTGTCTCGGAGCCGTATATGACATCTCTAAATGCGAAGATAGACTTCACAATCGCTCAACTTGAATCTTTTTCATTTTATGTCTATCTACTTATCTGCTATTATAATTTTTTTCGAAATCTACCTTGAGCTCTAATTGTAGGTAAAAACAAATGCCGTAGAGTGCAATTAAAAACAAGCGTAGCAGCGTCTACGAAGCGTAATTTATATGTCTACGTAATATTTTTAAACAGAGCGCTAAGTCTCAGTTTGGAGCGCTCCAAAACTTTTTAGTATACTATAAGTATACTATTGATCGAATCACCATGACTTCAGAGTAAAATGGACCTAAAATAAGAGTCTTTGGGTCATTTTGCTCTGAAGTCATTTGTGTGTATAATTCTAGTATACTTTTAGTTTTGGAGCGCTTCAAACTTAGACTAAGCACTCTGATTACTTTGTAGGCACCCCACCGCTAAGATTTTCCGGGAAGCTAGGGGTGCATCTGTTCTTATGTAAACCTAAGATAATAAACGACACGACAGACAAACGTTATATTTATTAATTTTTAAATATAAGTAATTGTATTGTACGTCAAAATATCGAAGCTACAATGGCAAATAACGATCAAGGGAGTAGGTACTTTGCGCTTATTCTTTAAAAAACAATTTTTAATACTTAATAAAGAATCAGACCCTGTTTAAATACAGAGAATACGCTTAGAGAAAAGGATACTAACTTGCTTACAGGAAGAAGATTTATTGAAATGCAAATCCTGAAAAACAGGTAAAAGCTATAGAAAACCGTACCCTTGTTTACCCACAGTGGACATTTCCCTCGCAAACCCGATGATATATTATTATTCATACTCAACCCATATCCAGCTTACGTAACATGCCGGCGACGAATTCAATTTCGCTGTTATAGGCTATAGCTTTCCGAAGTTCATATATGCAAAATCTGAGCATATTATACGGAATTAAGATTAGGGCGTATCCGACGGGGCGATGGGGAAGCTATAATCATCTTATTTTTTAACTGGATTAACTGGGAAATAATTATTTGCCACCTTATTAGGTATTTGTCATGTTGAATTTAGATTCTTTGCAATTATAATAAGTTATGCTATCATATTCTATTATTAAATCCCACTTCATTTTTCAGTTTAAAATCAAATTCTTAATAGAGCAAGACGAAACTAATTATTGCAGGCATTCCAGGAAGTTTGCGCTCGAATGCGCCTCGCAGATTCATAAAGAGTAGAAAAAGAGCAAAGATCGAGCTGAACTCTACAACTCAAACAAACAGTCTGCGAAACTTTCATATTCTGCCCAGTTTTAAAGTTTAATTTGCATTGCTGTAAGCTTCAGTGAGTTGGTGAGTATTGGCAGGCTATATAAAAGCTTATCCTCATAGTCTGGGGCGTATCATTAATAGGTTTAGGATAAGGCAATATAAGGCCAGCTGCATATTATCAGAAATTGTTGTTTTCTGGTGTGCACAATCTCTAAACTAAATTGACAGGTATAAATGTGATGCTATCCTTTTCCGCAGCAAATTCCGTAAAAGGACAAATTATGTAGATCTAACAATTTTGTTTATACTCTAGAGATTGTAAACAAAAGAATTAGCGTCCGTCAAAAATCTTTGTGTCGTATAACCAGCATGTGTCTTTAGGGGTCATATTCTCCGGCAAAATTCTGATGGTTTGCAGGGTCTATTACATCTTGTAGTAGACCCTGCAAACCATCAGAGATAAGACCACCATCATAGATACAGAAAGCTGAGTGGCTGTTGGAGCACGTCAGAATTTTCTTCAACTGACTATTTCTAACAATCTGTATAAGGTTTTTAACACGAGGTTTACTACTTTTGCGCATTTTGACACGGATCCTAAGGCTAATCGCAACCGTTGCTGCAACCTGCTTACAGCCACCTCGCAGACGTGAAAGAAACAAAAATACTGAAAAGAAGCTCAAGCCTGAGGCAATTACGTGCAATTCTAAAAGGCGACCTAAATGAGCAGGTAGTTAGTCGGGATTTAAAATACAAAAAATATTCGCAAGAATTTATATAAGTATTCGTTTTAAGTAATATAATTATTAATCAATTGCTTTTCAGCTGTTATTAGACTAGCTGATGCCTAACAACTTTGGCCGCGTGCATGTAGGTTTTTTAAACCCATGCGAATTATAATATTTTTAAGTTTTTATTTTTTTACGCAGGAATTTAAATTACCAGGAAAAATAGTAGCTTAAGTTACTTTCTATCTGCCTCTGAGTATTACGTCAAAATAGGTAGCCGTTCAGAAAATTAGCTTGTTCAAACAGACAGACAGACAAAGATTTCAAAAACGTCTGTTTGGGTTATGCTATCGTTCAAATAATCTTAAGGGTTTATTGAGGCATTTATTTCAAAATCACAGACAGCTCAATTTTATTTTACTGTATAGAATTCTCAACTATTAATTATATTATCTTTTAGCTACTTATAGCATATTTGTTTAACAGGCGTATTGCGTATACTATAATGTTTATGTTGATTTTTTGTCGCCTGTCATAATTACGTGGTACCCAGTAGGAATTAGCCGCAACTGAAATAAAGCTACAGTGAAGCTCCCTCTGGAAACTGGATGACTTGAAGTGTCCTCATAAATCCTTCAGCGTTTTGTACAAAGGGCATTTAATCCGAATTCAGCACAACCCTTCACAATGGTTCACTTGGAAACCTCTCACAGGGGCAGTGGGCTATCGAACGAGCCGTTCACTTGTGAGTGCGTCAAAAGCCTACCGAATATAGATCCACGTGCGGAAATCAACGCTTCCGGCTCGCGAATTATTTTACTCCATGAATTAAAAAAGCATTTCTGCTAAAGGAAATAAGATGTCTAAGGAAGGAATTTTAAATAAGATGTTTACTTACAAGGGCGCACGCTGGGATGCAAATCGAGGGTTCAATCGCGTGGGATGCGGACGCATGCCGGCGCAAAGCGGCGACACGCGACGCCCGCCGGCTGTGTACTGACGCACGCACGCGCGTCCACAGTCACAGTCCGCTGTCGGAGTCGAGCCGCCCGCCCTACACTGCTACGACGCCACGCGCTACGCGGCTACGGAGGGCGCGATCACACCAACATGAACAATTGTTATTAAGACACTGAAGAATTATTATTTATTATTCAAAAATTCCTACTTTGTGATATAAATGTGTAAACAAAGTGTCGTGGATTTTTTTTTGTTTTGTTTCCAAATATTAGATTTCGTAATATAAAAACCTAAAAATACTATAATATTACATTTTGAACTAGTTACCTGTTTATCTATTTTTACTTCTTATGATTGCGGTTTTATAATGATTGCGTTACATAGAGATTTACTCCAAGAAAGTAGGTAAGTACCTAATCCTAAAACTCGACAAAAATGTTACTGTAAATACCTTTTTTTACTTTTCTGTGCCCCGATTCCCGATTTCTTTCTAATGCCATGAAAAAGCTATTAAATATTCATTTATAAGCACAAAGTACGGTGTGATTGTGGCCAGCGATGTCGCTCAAGCCTCGTGGCGGCGATTACATTAATGTCCGGGGGTGGATTTGACAATAAAAATAAACGTTTATCCATTGCTGCCTCGACAAAAACTCCAAAACGATCCAATATTTACAAAATTGTTTAAAAATAACTGAGTCATGTTTTATTTAGTGAACTAGCTGACACGCCCCGGCTTTTCACGTAGGCCTGAATTTCTCTTACGCCCGATACATAATATTCAAAATTAAATTAGTGTTCTGAAATCATTTATACGCATTTCGTTATCAGGGGACCGTAAGTATTAATTTTTTTAAATCTTCTACAAGTTAACTCTTGACTGAGATCTCATCTTGTGGTATTTGACGATGCAGTCTAAGATGGAAACGGGCTGACCTGGAAATGGCATGGCAGTTTATATTGATAAGGGTTTAAACTACCCCTAGTCGGTTTCTACGTGGCACAGTTCGACGCTAAACCGTTTAGCGGCACGTCTTTGCCGGTAGGTTGGGCGGTAGCCACAACTGAAGCCTCTCATCAGTCCAAGAGACAATTGAGTAATTACGAACCCCCGACCTCCCATTAGCAAGCCCACAGTGGCCAGTGCTCAGCACTGCGCCAGGGAGGTCGTCATGGGAGTACGTATAACAAACGAAGGACTTACGTGTAGGTACGTATACTATATGTACCTACTTACTTACTCACGCCTGCTTGTCTGTAGTATTAGTAAATAAATCGATTTTGTGTTAAGTCAAAGATATAAAATTTATTTCATTTTATTATTTTAAGGTATCGTACCTATACAAGACTGTGCCACGTACTGTAGACACGATGATACAATATGTATTCTGTCTGTCCATCAAAAGCTTTTAGCTACGAGCGAGGGTGCGAGGCGGCGTAAATAAAGAAATATGATATCAACTTTTTTTACGTACTTAACGTGTAAGTAGTTGTACATAGATATAATCGTATATTATTTGCTATGCTTTTATTTTACGTTGTCCCTCAAACAATTATTTTTTGTTATTTAAGTAGGTATATACTTAGTTCAATGGATTTAAGTATTTTAAAAATCTTTTATTTTTCGGAATAAATGTATCAAGTTGCCGTCTCTAGGACCCAGGATACAAGCTAGGTATCTCTTTACCAAGAATCAAGATCCGTTCAATAGTCGAGCCGTGAAGAAGTGATAAGCAGACAGAATATAGAGTTACTTACGCATTCATAGTTCATTACTTAGGTAGGTATTAGTACCTAGTTATGGATCAAGCAAAATGTGGTTACCGCGATACGAAATCTCTTCAAAGTTCCAACTGTATTTTTAAAGTAAGCCTAAGATAAGTCTATTTAATTCTCCACAGTAAGTGTAGTTGAAGCAAATAAAAATTGTTTGTAACCATGATTCGTAGCTTTCTTAATACACCGCAATTTTCTCTAAGTGTAAAAGCGATAAAAAAGTCTTTGTTCATAGAAAATAATGGAACCCACATTTTTATAGTCTAGCGAGGTAGGTATGGGTAAGTATATTAAGGGCAACTGCCCCAGCTCTAAATTACTGAGGTTAGTGACACAAATACTAGGTTACACGCGGTTAAGAATATTGTTTTAGTGAAAATACTTTTGAAGTGAAAGTTTATGAAAATACTGTGAAAATACTGCCCCCCCCCCCCCCCCCTAGAGATTTGAAAAATAATAATATAAACATGCTATAGTTTGCATTGCAAGTGCAAAAAGCTGTGATAGCCTAGTGGTTAGGACCACCGACTTCTAATCGGAGGTCGTGGGTTCGATCCCGGGCACGCACCTCTAACTTTTCGGAGTTATGTGCGTTTTAAGTATTTAAATATCACTTGCTTTAACGGTGAAGGAAAACATCGTGAGGAAACCTGCATGCCTGAGAGTTCTCCATAACGTTCTCAAAGGTGTGTGAAGTCTGCCAATCCGCTTGGCCAGCGTGGCCAAAACCCTTCTCACTCTGAGAGGAGACCCGTGCTCTGTAGTGAGCCGGTAATGGGTTGATCATGATGATGATGATGATGATAGTTTGCATTAAGTACCTATCAGCTGTCTAGACGTACTAGATGTCGTTTAAATGTTTAAAATTGACCAAATCTTAAAATTTCACTTTTGTGGAAATAATTGTCAATTTTTGGAGAGCTATATCTGTAAATATTGAATTTACAGAGCTGATTCTAGTCTTAAATAGTAGCAAGTTTTGTCTTTTTTAACAATGTACAAAAAATATTTTTCTTCAAAACGCATAGTTTAGGACTCATAGAAAAAGCAATTAAGGCAAACGTCCCAATATCCGTTAAGTTCTGAACTTCGCTAACTTTGCATGATTGCTATGTTGAAATTCGTAAACTTACAGTAATGAGAATTATATGACTAGATAGGTAATTTATTCTAGTTTTAGTGTTATTATTTTATTTCAAATTAAAATAAAAGATAATACGTAATAATACAAAAAAATGTGGAAAAGGGCCGATTGTACCAGTAGTCGGCAGATTTGTACTAGTAAACGATATTATGTCCCGGAATCCGTTAACTTTTACCGCGAATTTGAACTCTATTTCTTGACGCTAAGGTTCATAAAAATCATTATTACAAATCTAAAATACGTAGAGCTCGCAGTAAAAAAAATGGGTTTATACCTACTTTTTATCGAAAAAGAAGACATAAAGAAATGAAATATATTATTTGAGACATATTTATTATAAAAGTAGTATATAAAGTAGTGTATATTATAAAGTACACTTTTCAATACTTCTTATTCTCTACTAGCTTCTGCCTGCGGCTCCGCCCGCATGAATTTCGGTTTTTCACAAATCCCGAGGGAATCGTGGATTTCCGGTTCCCGTTCCTGCTCCCTTTTCCAATCTTTATACCAACTTTCAAGGAAGTTTGCTATAGTAATCTACCTATAGCTGTATCTATAGCTTGCGGTTTTTTCAAAATCCCATGGGAACTGTGGATTTTTCCAGGATAAAAAGTGCAAACGCATACTCTCTCTCCGGTCGTTCCTTCATTGCTGAAGATCGTGGTTCTGGCATACTGTCCTCGTATGGATTAATTGTTTCCACCGGCTTCTGTTGTTGGCCATTTTAACAGAGTGATAGAATCTACACCTGCTGGATTCTTTCAGCGGGTCGGACCACCTAGTTGGTGAGCGGCCTCTCGCTCTTTTGCCCTCCGTGTTGCCTGTCACTATTAACTTTTCTAGGCTGTCGTCCCCACGCCGAATGATGTGGCCGAAATATGAGAGCAATCGTGGGTAGCATATGGAGGAAAGCCGAGCAGTGATTCCGAGTTGTGAAAGAATGGACACGTTTGTGCGCTTGGCAGTCCACGGAATCCGCAGCATCCGCCTCCAGCACCACATTTCGAACGCATCTATTCTTTGCCTTTCTCTTGCTTTGATGGTCCATGTTTCGACTCCTACATGAAAATTGGGAAAATTAAGGCCCGAACGAGGCGGCTCTTGGTTTTATGCGATATGCCTTTATTCTTCCGTATCCCAATTAATCTTGTCATGGCATTTTTCGCCATTGCAATTCGTCTCTTTATCTTTGGCACACAACTGCCATCACTGCAGATTTGGGACCCAACATAGATGTAATTCTCCACCACATCCACAGATGGAATTATATTAGTATTGGATAGCTTACCGGTGCGGTCAACTATCATGAACTTGGTCTTACTCCTGTTGATGGTCAGACCCAAATCCATACTTTCTGCTTCTATTTTTTGTAAGAGTTCCTTCATGTCGTCACATGTTCGTGTGGTGGTAACGAGCACTGTATCGTCGGCATACCGGAGGTTGCATATTCTTTTTCCCCCTATTGGAAATCCTTTCTCCCAGTTCTCCATTGTTTTGCGAATTATGTACTCGCCGTAAATGTTAAACAACATGGGTGAGAGGATACAACCCTGTCGTTCGCCTTGCTTGGTCATTCGGTGTCAATCCTTACAAATAAGCGGTTGTTGCAGTATAAATTCAGGATAAGACCAACAAGATGTTGTGGCACTCCCATTTCTGACAGTACCATCCATAACTTGCTCCACATTATACAGTCAAAAGCCTTGCTGTAATCAAAGAAGCACAGTACAATAGGACTATTGAACTCCCTACTCTTTTCTATAATCTGCCTGATATTGAGGATTTGCTCTCTTGTCCCCTTTTCTTTAACAAATCCGGCTTGTTCTTCAGGTATCTGGCGTTCGTTGATTGATCACACGTAATAGGATCTTACTGGCGTGCGATATTAGGGCGATAGTTCTATAGTTACTGCATTCAGTGGTGGAGGCTTTTTTATATAACGGTATAAAAACTTATTCGGTCCAATCGGCAAGCCAATGTTCTGTAGTCCAAACCGCGTTTCGGATTTTCGTCATTATCTCAATGCCTTCTGAGCCAAGGTTATTTATGAGTTCCGCTGGGATGGCATCTTTTCCCGGAGACTTGTCAAGCTTTAATGTCCTTGTTGTCAGATCTATCTCTGACGGAAGAACGTTAGGATCTTGTTCATCCATGTTCCAACTTATGGGTAATGCATCTGGAGTCTGGTTATCGTATAGTGCTGAGCAGTATCGCCTCCAACGCTCTAGAACTTGATTTGTTTCTGTAAGTAACGCTCCTGTTCATCTTTCACTGCGCATGTTTTAACAGTCCGAATTCTTGTCAGGTATTTGACTTTTTGAAAGAGGTCTTTGGTTTCGTTCTTTACTGAGTGTCGTTCCAATTCTTCGCAAATTTTATTTATTTGATTTAAAACCTAAATCCACGTGGACATCCTCTAGTCTATACTTAGATACTTAATAAATAAAATTGAAGTGTCTGTCTTTAATTTCGAAATAACTACCTCTAAGCTCATATGGTTTTTTGAACTGTACCATAACTGAATCACCCGTTTTTAAAATTTTTGTCTGTCTGTTTGAACGGGCTAATCTTCGGAACGGCTGAACCGATTTTGACGGGACTTTCATAGACAAGTAGAAAATTAATCAAGGAGTAACATAAGCTACTTTTTAACCGACTTTCAAAAAGGAGGAGTTGTGGTTTTCTATCTATGTACAACAATATCTCTAGTAATTTTTTTTTAATCGATAGAAGACCTTTGCGACACTGTCCCATAAAAAATTTGGATTCCGACTCCTCAATCCTGATGTTGTAGGGGACCTAACCCCCATAACTAATGAGATTTAGAAACTGTCGGTTATTTAAATTGATATTTGAGGTACCTATCAATTAAAGACTTTATCATTGAATGAAGTCGAATACATATCCAACTCCTCAACCCTGATGCTATAAGGAATTGCACTCCTAAATTGTGGGAATCCCGCGGCATTTTTCCGTTGTGGGACGGGTTTACTACAGATAGGCTACTTTTTGTCCTGGAAAATCAAAATTTCCCACGGGATTTTTAAAAACCAAAATTCACACGGGCGAAGCCATGGGCATATTCTAGTTATTCAAATAAAAATCCCAAGGAAACTAACTCATGTTGGTTCCCTTGGGATTTTTATAAACCTAAATCCACGCGGATTAACTCGCGGGCATCAGCTAGTCTAATATATTTAAACAAGTATTTGCATTATTGCATACAAAAATATACGCTTTTTTAGAATTAATATCGTAGTAATATAAGCTCTAATGACCTTATAATCACGGGCCTGTAATATTAATTTTATTTATAAATAATATAGAAATCGTACAGAAAAACGAAAAAGTTTTAAGGGAAAATGAGACCTATATAGATGGCAATAGAGATGTAATAACGGGTTTAGGTACAACAGATATCATCGGTTTGATGCATGTGCCAAAATCCGTTAAAAAAGTAACGGATTCTGGGTCAAGTAGGGATTTGTGAGTACCAATAGATGTAACATGCAAAAATAATTACATTTCGTTCAGATTCACCGCTATTTAAAAGTTATATCGACAGACAATTTACTCAAATATTTTAGTAAATTAACACTTTTACCGTATTTTTATACGCAGCAGCATGGGAACTAAACCCTGATGACGTGGTGGTAACGTAGTTCAGTGACTGAACTTTGAATTTTCTAAATATTTTCGGACAGGTCACTTTTGTCGTTGTACAGTTTCAACGCCCTTAAACTTTTTGATCAATTTTGCCATTAGAATTGTAAAAAATATTACCCAGAATGTATTGCCATTCAAATAAAGTTTATTTAGTATTCGTAGAAATTTTAAAAATTAAAAAACTGATCAGTTATCGGGTACTGGGACACTGACGGAATTGCGTACTCTTACCTTATAGAAAAACATGAAAAAATTACGTAGAACTGTTCGAATGCTGCAAAGTTAGCACAGGTCTTTCGAAGTTGCAAAATTGGACTACTGTTAGTGGCAGTGGCGGGGCAAGACCTAAATTTTATGTGGGCAAGATATATTTTGCGAGGCCCTCTGCCCGCACAACGCGTTCATGGCTTTTAAGTTTAATACATAAATCTCCGGTGCGCGAGGCCCCCCGAAGCGCGAGGCCGTGGGCCTGGGCCCACGTCGCCCACGCCTTCCGCCGCCTCTGGTTAGTGGTCCTAACAACATAGGTAATACCTATTTCAGATCGATCTGACAAAATGTATGTGAGGCCGGCCTCCGTGGCCGGCCTCACATTCATGTGAATCCGGTCTTAAATGGATTTGGCTGTTTGGAACGGATATAGATTGGTCTACTTTTTATCCCGGAAAAAGTGTTCTTGCGGGACTTAAAACAACGCCATCTATCGGCAATTAAGTACACTTTTTACGGTGTTATTTATTTAAAATAGAATCATAGAACCTATGGATTCTGAGCTCCAAACAAAACGTTGAAGCAAAGTTTGGCCTTTAACAGGTCTGGAGTTGCTGTGTCTCGTTCTCACCTACTTAATTGAGTGTGTGAGGTATAGAAAAACTAAAAAGAAAAATAGCCCAGGTGAATGACCTTGTCTTCACAACAACAACAACAACAACAACAAACTTGTTCTGTTTTAGGTGCAGTTTCCAGTCTCCACATGGAATACCGAATAGGTATATATATCTATATATACTTAAAACCTTCTTGCATTATAAATTTTAAATGTTTATGTAATACTACGATGTAATAATTTTATTATATATATATATTCTATTTGTATTTAAATGTTTTATTATCTGTAATTTAAGTTCAACCTATTATACACGACCCTTCCCAAGGAACCGTTAACCGTAGATGGACCGGACCAGTTATATTCAATATACTTTATGAACCGGATTCAAACCGTACTGTCTAATAAAACTTTAACGTTTTTCTGGGTCTTTGGCATGAACCTATAGAAGAGGACTTGGCATAATGTCCTATAGAAAATAGTGGATCGGAAAATAGCTTAAGCTTATCAAAATTTTCATAAGTGTGTAAGAGACAACACTACATTTTTAAACATAACAATAAAACAGATCGTGGCAGAAATTTTATTGCAACTTCCCTTAAGATGGCCTCCCTAAAATGTATACATGAACACTCACACACGCACAACTTGAGACATCACAATGAACACGCGCCATTTTAGGTTGGGGGATTGTGCGTGTGTGAGTGTATTTTTGGCACGTTTTTAAGGTAGGTATGCCTACTCTACTTATTATTATTATCTCTATGGTCTTTGGCTAGGTCAGTGAAACAAGTGTCAAATTCCGCTTGTGACAGTTTAAAATTTTAAATTGTCAAAGTCAAAAAGTTTTATAAAATAGTAGGTACCTACTGTAAGAAGAGCGATATTTTTTTAATAAAAAACGATAATTCACACACTCTTACTCATTGCAGCTATAATAATATTGAAGCTACAATATTATTCCTGATGAGTGGAAGTGGAGTGCATAAAAACGTGATTGTTTTACAAACCAATACCAAGTCACCGAGGAGATTATGCATAGATTTGAATCACAATGAAATTGTATTGCTAAATGCTAACAGTAGGTGAAGTGTGAAGGAAACTAGTGTTCCGGCGTATCAGGCGAATACGTATTTGCTGATATGGGGGACAGCGGGCCTTTCGTGGCCAAACCGGCGCGAGGTTGGCTGCACCCGGACTCTGTGCTAGCTACTGATGGTGTAACTTATGCTGTGAGGGTATGTATTCAAGACCACAAATAACCCATAGTGATTAAAAATTAAAAATAACTGAAACTAAGGGTCCAGACTTTGATTGACTGCATTAATTGAACTGCAAGGAACCTGCAAAATTGCAATTTAGGTGTAGTTCTATTGCAGTTGACAATGCGCTACTGCTGACCGGATGAGCTTGCAGTCCATCTGTCTAGAAACAAAGTAAATTGCCAAAAAATAACTATTATTGGACATCATAATATCTTACCTTACCTTACCTTAGGTGTGCAATATTACATGATATAGCACAATTTTTTATCTCATCAGTGTATTTTATTAGTTCTAGTTCAGTGTAAAACAGAATTTTATTTATTTTTATTTATTTATTTACAATTTACTCTGTTGTGCTTTAATAACTAGTTTGAGCTAAGATAAGAGTTACATATGTAATTTTATGCTTAAGTATACTAACAAAACAATGTCTTGTTACAGTATATTGGTTGCATGGAAGTTCTTACGTCTATGAAAAAATTAGATTTTGAGACAAGATCACAAGTTGCAAAGTAAGTAAAACGTTTACTTTCCTTTCAAGCTACTAAGTAATTATTATAAATCACCATCATAATTTTTTCTTAATTAGGAATCTGATAATAGTTTGTTCAAAATCAGTAACCTAATTGAGGACTAATTGTTATACAACATTAGATTTTATCGTAAAAATGTAATGAAATATATTAAGTCGGATGTTTTATATTATGTGACTTGCTCCGTGTTTGTAGTTTGCCATTCAATCACTTAGCTTACTTAGCAGGTTCATTATACAAGTTTTAAAGTGGAAATTCCCCTCACGTCCAATTGTTTTTGTGAAAAATCAGTGTCATATGTATTTAGGTAAATAACTATCTATAATAATATAAAGTAGCTTGTCCTGACTGACAATCAACGCACAGCCTAAACCACTGAAGCTAGAAACTTGAAATTTTCACAATAGCTTCCTTTTATAACGTAGGCGCACACTAAGAAAGGATTATTGCGAATTCTACCCCTAAGCGGGTTAAATAGGGGATGAAAGTTTGTATGAAAGTCCGCCATTTTTCAAGTTATATCCATGAAAATTGGTATTTAGGTTATCAGTTAAAAATAAAGAGTTACCAGATTAAAAAACTTTGGAAAAAATACCCCCAAGTGGGTTAAATGGGGGATGAAAGTTTGTATGAAAGTCCGTCGTTTTTAAAGATATATCAATGAAAATCGGTATTTGTACTGTCGGTTAAAAATAAAGAATTACGTGTTTCAGGATTTTTGGGAATTCTATCCCCAAGTGGGTTAAATAGGGAATGAAATTTGTATGAAAGCACGCGGGCGAAGTCGCGAGCATCAGCTAGTTTTTTATAAAATTTAAAATATTTGTTAGTAGTATAAGTATGATATTATGTCCTGTCAAGTCCACATCAAACAAACATCATTCTCCCCATGTCCACTGCTCTAAAAATTCAAGTATGGTTGAACAGACCACATATTATTGTGATCTATGAACTGGTAGTGATTTCCCTCTACAGACCTTATTTGGTCTGGGGACTGTGTACCTGTTAACATACTTATTTTTTATTGACAATATACTGTTCACAGAGAATGCATCGCAAGAGTATGTGCAGCAGCTGGCCTGCGGTCTGCAGACAAGAAGCGAAGAGTATGTCAAGCCGCAGCCAATGCGCTTGCTGTGAGGCCCAGGATGTCTCACTCTGGCTCTAATGTGGCCCTCACAGTGTCCTCAAGAGCTATAACCCTAGCGGCTTTGGAAGGTGGTGAAACAATCGCTAGACATGATATGCCTCGGGTCTCTTTTGCATCTGGTGGTGATCAGGTTAGTTAGGGCATCCTTTCCTTTTCTTTCTTTTCTATTTAGCCTGTAGTTTTAAAGAATAAAAATAATATAGTGCCAACCCGCAACTTATTAATGCCTAAGGCCGGGCCCGCACTGCGAAATTTATTCGCGCGATTTTTTTCGCAAAATTCTGCGACATGGAAATGTATGAAGCTGCACACACATGCGATTTAAAATTTGCGAGAAAAATATATTAAAATTCGGAATATAAACCGCGCGAATAAATTTCGCAGTGCGGCCCCGCTCTTAGGATGTCTCATTTTGGTTCTAATGTGGTTCTGACAATGTCATCAAGAGCTATTAGACTAGCATAGTTAACTTTTTAATTTGGTGGGACTATTACTAGACAAAATGCTGTGGGTCTCTTTTCTCTCCTATGCTGTAATAATCAGAGGTTAGAGTCAGATGTAGTCTTAATTTCGATTAAGAAAGCCCTCAGTATGAGAATTAATTTGTAGTTGAATAAAAAACTATATATCTAAAACTTATAAAATGAATATATAATGACTTTCCCCTTTATAATATTAGTGTGATTAGTATGATGTGATAATACACTATTCCATGGATTTCTTACAGGATTCCCTAGACTTCGTGGCATATGTAGCGAAGTCTGCGCCGCCCACGGAATGGCGGGCGTGCTATGTACTGGAATGCGGCGGTCGCCTGGCGCAAGATGTCATAGCGACCATCGGACAGGCGTTTGAACTTCGTTTTAAGGAGTTTCTCACTAAGCCTCAATCGTGAGTAATCTTTTGACTTGATAAATCGATGAACGCCGTCTACACGCATGATAAAGCATGACTCATTGTCACGTACCGCGTGCAAGCGAGAGCGCGGAACAAGCGATAGAGAAGGCACGATCGGCCTAAGCGTTCGGCTTATGACGCATCTATCTCTTTGTTTTCTTTTGACGTTTTCATGTAAAATTATCGTCCGTAAACCGACCTTACAGACAACTAATTTATTTTTTTTACTTTTATGGAATACTAGCGGTCCGCCCCGGCTTCGCCTGTGGTATATGGTATATAATTATATAGCCTATAGCACTCAAGGGTCACGTACATATCCAACGGTGAAAGAATTTTTGAAATCAGTCCAGTAGTTCCTGAGATTAGCGCGTTCAAACAAACAAACTCTTTCGCTTTATTATATTAGTATAGATGATGATCATGCCTAACATGCACAGACAGGGCACAATGAACATACACCATGTATATTTTTTGCCCAGTATAGAATTTGCTGTGATAGCCTAGTGGTTAGGACGACCGACTTCTAATCGGAGGTCATGGGTTCGATCCCGGGCACGCACCTCTAACTTTTCGGAGTTATGTGCGTTTTAAGTATTTAAATATCACTTGCTTTAACGGTGAAGGAAACATCGTGAGGAAACCTGCATGCCTGAGAGTTCTCCATAACGTTCTCAAAGGTGTGTGAAGTCTGCCAATCCGCTTGGCCAGCGTGGTAGACTATGGCCAAAACCCTTCTCACTCTGAGAGGAGACCCGTGCTCTGTAGTGAGCCGGTAATGGGTTGATCATGATGATGATAGAATTTGCACCTGTCTTATTGAGAAAGCAACAGTATAGTGACACATTAAACGATGCAGTACAAAACCAATGACACTTTCGCATTTATAATGGTCTGTTGGTTTGTGCTTCAATCATGCTATAAGAGAGCTAAGGATCAATATAATTGCTTGAGTATAATTAAAGTCCTGAAGTGTGACATTGGCTACTTTTATCTTGAGAAAACAAGCTCCCATGAGATTTTAAAGAAACCTAAATACACACAGACAAAGTCGCTGGCATCAGCTAGTTATTTATATCTGTAACAATGGTTTTGATAAATTCTATTATCAGTTCTGCAAAAATGGTCTAATATTATGTGCATTCATAGATGCATCATAGTTACTCATCAAATATTCTTTGAAAACCATTGAAAGGGTCATGTCATATCATTTTAGGGTGTGATATAGTGACCATCAAGCTGGACATTAGAGACATTTTTTCTCATATGACTCACAGAGACCAGTCCACTTCATAAATTCCATGTACCTACTGTTATAGTGATAAAATAGGTTTATTGTTATTGATTCATCATATCGCAATTTTCATATGTTACTTAAAACACTCTAAGGTAAATATGAAAACTAAAGGCCTACTATTCATATTCATTTTCGAGGCTTCATTAGTGAATCATCAAAAATGAACCGTCTAAACACCATCTGTTCATCGTTCACAGGCACTTTGCCATAGTAAATATTGTATTGTGCATCGTTCACCACAAAAATGAAGATGAACGGGGCACGTCTAATTTGGCCTTTAGAATTAGAGTGTTTTGTGTTTTGTTTTCCTTATACCACATTACCAACTTCAAGCATAATATATTGATGAAAGTTAAACTGTTCAATACTGGAAATCCTCCCAACTGCTCGCGTATTACTCGGAATGTGGTATGTTATATTATTTCACATGGATGTATGAACTTTGTCAAATTATAAATTAGAATTTTCTTCATTGTATTGCCGCTGCCTTCTAACGCGCGGCATCTAATGTGAATTGTTGCGCTGCTGGCGCAAACTTGAAGAGCAGGGAGAGATGAAATGATGTACACCAGACCCGTGTTTGTAGTAGCATGTATTTACAGAATTATTTACATCTTATATACTAAAATTTACAAGGAAGTTATTTAACAGTAGAGCGTCGTAACATAAATTAATCACGTAATTGCTATCTCAACAAGGTGACAATTATAAAACATTTGATTTGACATTAAAAATGGAATAACAAAAATGTATCTTTTATGGTCACGTACTGTGTGCCATATGAATCGTAGGTTAAAGTTCATCCGTCCACCCAACCACCACACAGTGTGAGGTGTGAGGGCTCACACATCCTAGGTTGAAAGTGCCCCTACATTCTGACGTAGATGTATAAATTGCTACGGTATCTCTGGGCTTTCTTCAATGCTTATTGCCTCAATAGCTTTGCGCTGTCAGGTTGCAGACTAAACACCGTAAGGTCGACTTTCAAAGGTTCAAATCCCACCTGTTGCACTACTGTCGTACCCACTAGCACAAGCTTTATGTTTATTTAGTGGTGCGAACCGAGTCACAAAGCAGTAGGATCATAGGGTTGTGAAGGGGACTTTATCGCTCTTTATAACCTGTTATCGACTATCGACAAATCCTTTTTTGCAGTTACATACAACACCACAGAATCAGGTGCTGGTTCTATTTCCATATGGTTCTATAAGTGCGAGCGAGAGATCCGATAAAAATGATTCATGACTCAGTTCGCACTTTTGTAATGGCTATAACTATAGTATTCTTATTTTTTTTAATAACTTCAGATTAAACATAAACGGCACGCGCGGGGTATGCGGCGGTGCGGGCGAGGCGAGCGGCGTGGAGGAGCGCGAGCGCGAGCGCGACTACCGCGAGTACTACAACGACATGCCCGACAAGATCCCGCCGCCCGAGCCCGCCTCGCACCGACACCCGCCGCCGCCGCCGCTCGCCTGTCTCGCGCCCATATCATCGTGAGTTGCACTAAAACCTAGCCGCACACTAAGGGACCGTTCAGATAGACTGGCGCGGAGAGCAGAGCAAATTTTAATCGCATTTAAAATAGAATCTTATGGCATTGAAATAAGGTTTATTTTTACATTTTATCTCTTTTGGGAGCATCCTCGAGCATCCTCTTATCATAAAAGAGATAAAATGTTAAATATAAACCTTATTGCAATGACTTAAGATTCTATTTTAAATGCGATTAAAATTTGCTCTGCTCTCCGCGCCGGTCTATCTGAACGGTCCCTAAGAAAGGATTATTGCGAATTCCACCCCTAAGGGCGTTAAATAGGGGATGAAAGTTTGTATGAAAGTCTGTCATTTTTCAAGTTATATCCATGAAAATTGTTATTTAGGTTTTCGGTTAAAAATAAAGAGTTACGTGTTTAAGGAATTTTGGAAATTCCACCCCCAAGTGACGTTTATAAGAATCCAAGCAGACGAAGTCGCTGGCATCAGCTAGTTTTAAATATAAGCTATATATAATTTGTACTGATGGCGTTATCGGGTAACTAAAATTAAACGATGCAACGAAAGTACGATATATCGTATCGTGTCCAAAACTTGATCGTATCGTATACGTGAATAGCAAGTTGTTAGTAGCAAGCGATGTGGTTGCAGGTGCGAGGAGAGCGTGCGGCACTACGTGAACCAGACGCCGCCGCCGCGCACGCCGCCCACCGCGCTGCTGCCCAACCACCACACGGACATCTTCGATATGCGTAAGACATCTCATTTTTTTCCCACTTGAATAGAATAGAATAGAATAGAAAAGTTTTTTATTCAAATAAACTTTTACAAGTACTTTTGAATCGTCAATTTGAATCTACCACAGGTTCGGAATGCAGTTCCAGCCGAGAAGAACCTGTAAGAAACTCGGCGGTTGCTCTTTTTTAAAAATAACAATATAACAATTATTTATGTACATGATTGAAATGCCGTCTCGCGCATTGCTGGAACGAGCTAAGTCCATGCTTTTTTATCGTTTATATAATCTTCAATTGTATAATAAGCTTTTACAGCTTCTACAGCTATAATAAGCTTGCACAGAAATAGCTTCATTGTTAAAAGCAAAACGTCAGTCGGCTCTTTTTCAAGTATCTACATACACACTTAGTTAAACAGAGTTAGGTATTTTTAGGCACCCGATGTGCGCAAATATTGTAGGCTAAGTTTTACTTTGATATACGTAAGACGTGTTATTTTTTTTTCTCCCACTTTTATTTCGAACGTAGCGGAACTTTTTTATTTATGTAATAATGAACCTTATTACTTCCAGAACCGTTCACCGCGGCGCCGGTGTCGTCCGCGACGTCGACCTCGCCCGCGACGTCGTCGTCCCCGGCGGAGGACGTGCCGCCGACGCTGTCGCCGGCCGCGCAGGCCGCGCTGCTGGCGCGCGAGCCCTGGTACCACGGGCCCATATCCAGGAACGCCGCCGAGAGGGTAAGATTGTTAGACTAAACATTCCAGAACCGTTCACCGCGGCGCCGGTGTCGTCCGCGACGTCGACCTCGCCCGCGACGTCGTCGTCCCCGGCGGAGGACGTGCCGCCGACGCTGTCGCCGGCCGCGCAGGCCGCGCTGCTGGCGCGCGAGCCCTGGTACCACGGGCCCATATCCAGGAACGCCGCCGAGAGGGTAAGATTGTTAGACTAAACATTCCAGAACCGTTCACCGCGGCGCCGGTGTCGTCCGCGACGTCGACCTCGCCCGCGACGTCGTCGTCCCCGGCGGAGGACGTGCCGCCGACGCTGTCGCCGGCCGCGCAGGCCGCGCTGCTGGCGCGCGAGCCCTGGTACCACGGGCCCATATCCAGGAACGCCGCCGAGAGGGTATGATTTTTTTTTATTAATCCATGTAGCTACGACATACCCCGATAAATCGTGCGCACGCGAACTACCCACGGATGCAAAAAGTTTGCACGCATCTTTCATCCCACTGTTCTCGCATTCCGCTGTGGCGGGAATTCATCACTATGCCGTAGCGCGGCGTCGTGCGTTGGCTCATTGCTTGTATATTTTAAAAGTGAAAACTGTTCAATATCGTTTTGTATTTCAAATTCGATGAAACGAAAAAGCAACACCAAGATCCTCTCTCTCGCGTACCACGAGTCCGTAAGGTGACAGGAGGTCGTTTGATTTCCCAGGCGCTACATAAGTGACAGAGAGGGATAAACATACATATTCAAATAGGATTTAGCCTGCGAGAGAATGAGATAGAATACAGTCGGTATCTATGACGACCGCTCTCTACCTACGTTCCGTTTTTTGGACCCAAATCATAGATCCAAATATTTCAAAAACATAAACAAGGTTTTAATGTTTAATATAATATTTTGGAGCATTCAAAAAATTTGAATATTTACGTTTTACTTCTGCCGTGTGTGAATTTAGCACAGACACGTTTTTTATTTAAAATATACCTGTGGCATAAGCCTACTTGTATCAAAAGTATTATGAAATATTCCGTGACCGTTCCAAGATTTTCCTATGTTTTCAAATGATGGAAGTAGGACAAACAAGCAACACCATAATGTTGTCTCCAGCTGGTGGTGGCGGAGGGCGAGTTCCTGGTGCGGCAGTCCACCGCGTGCCCCGGCCAGTTCGTGCTGACGGGCGCGCGGCGCGGCGCGCACAAACACCTGCTGCTCGTCGACCCCAACGGTGTCGTGAGTATTGTTATATTGTTATTTTTAACCCCCGACGCAAAAACGACGGGGTGTGATAAGTTTGACGTGTCTGTGTGTGTGTGTGTCTGTGTGTGTGTGTGTGTGTGTCTGTCTGTCTGTCTGTCTGTCTGTTCCGCTGTAGCGCTCAAACGGGTGGACCAATTTGAATGGGGTTTTTTTTGTTTGAAAGGTGAATTAGTCGAGAGTGTTGTTAGCTATGTTTGATGAAAATCGATCCAAGATGGCCGCCGATACAAAATGGCGGATTACATATTTTGCCACAACTCCCATAATATGGGTATCAAATGAAAGAGCTTGATTAGTAGAATAGCACTACTGCAAATCTAAGATTCTAAGATGGTCGCCGCCACAAAATGGCGAATGTCGGGGGTTTTTTACACGTCAAATGGAATCCAACGGGTTTTATATTTTTGCATTGGCAGCTTTAGCTATAAAGCCACACTTTGTCAATTATATTCTGTGTTGTCAAATCATCTGTGTTGTGGTATACAATAAAAGTAAATTCATTCATTCATTCGTGTGGTATAGGTACGCACAAAAGACCGCGTGTTCGAGAGCGTGCCGCACCTCATCAAGTACCACTGCAGCAACGAGCTGCCCATCGTGTCCGCCGACTCCGCGCTGCTCCTGCGCGCGCCCGTGCCCAGACCCTCCTGAACACCCCCCACACCCATCTACACCCACCCCCCGGTACACACCCACAGCCCCCACACCCACAGCCCCCACACCCACATCTCCGGTACACACCGACCCCCCACACACCCACAGCCCCAGTACACACCCACCCGGTACACACCCACCCCGGGAAATAAACTATTTATTTTTTAAAATTAACATAATATTAAAAAATAAAGCTCGAATCACATTTATCAGCATCGATTTCGATTTAGCTGGGTTATTTTTAAGACACTCATGCGCATCGTGAGCATATGCGTAAGCAACGTCTCCCACACCCCGGTACTCTCACCCACCCCCCTCTTACAAGCTAACTTAGCCTAACTTAGCAAAATGTTAAAGAATAATACACTAAAATGTTAAATAATCACATTTATCAGCGTCGATATTCGTATTTAGTTGGGTAGTTTTAGACATTGACGACCTCCCTGGCGCAGTGGTGAGCGCTATGGTCTTATACGTGAGAGGTCTCGGGTTCGATTTCCGGCAGGCGCAATTTGAGATTTTATAATTTCTAAATTGTCTCTGGTTTAGCAAAGCCGTGACGCCAAGCGATTTAGCGTTCCGGTACGATGCCGTGTAGAAACCGATCAGGGGTATGCATACCTCTTCCAAGTTAGACCGCTTCCATCTTAGACTGCATCATCACTTATCATCAGATGAGATTGCAGTTGAGGGCTAACTAATTGTAGTTGAATAAAAAAAAGTTTTAGCCATCGACGCGCATCGTAAGTATGCTTGTTCTGACGGTGATGTGCGTAATCACTAATCACACTTTGATTATGTAATATCCACTTGTACCAATTTACAAGTGTAATATATATTATGTATGTACTTGAAGTCTAAAATTGTTGCTATCCTATTCAATACTAGCGGTCCGCCCCGGCTTCGCCCGAGGTACATATATAGCCTATAGCACTCAAGGATCACTTACATATCCAACGGTGAAAGAATTTTTGAAATCGGTTCAGTAGTTCCTGAGATTAGCGCGTTCAAACAAACACACCCTTCCGCTTTATTATATTAGTATAGATATATAGATGTTCCCTGCGGTAAAGGATAGTACTACTTTTGAACCGATCAATGTTACATATTTATTGTTCTTATTAAATAAAAAATAGCATCCCTTTTCAAATCGTTGACCTGTAGATGTGCCTTTAGAAACCCCATTTATATACTTATAAATGTTATCCTTATAGGTATACAGTAAGACCACTTTTATAAGTTACATCGAAAATATTCTAGCGCATATGTATGTAAGTAATCTCGCCGACTAAAAGCAATTGTAAACATCAATGAAATTCAAGTTTTATTGTTTTAGTTTTAGAATTAAAATGAGGCAATAAAATACTCATGCTTCATCGCTCATAATAATACATACACATAATTTTCTTGCGAAAAAATATTCGCACCTGTCAAAAAAATTACATCTGCGGCAGGCGCATCGTTATAACTTATAAAAGTGGTCGACTTGTACGCCGATTGTAGGTTATAAATAGATGGTTAAATATTCTTATGTAATATAACTAAATTATGGGCAATACTGTATAGCAATATTCATAATAATTATTGATATTCGTAGACCAACATCTATGTCAGCCATATTTGTTTGGAAAGACTTGCTGACTTTTGCTGATCGCACATTCAGTTGAGGCGAGTTTCATGCTGTATTATTTGAAATTCGAATTCGGGACAAGACCCTGATGCATTTTAAGTATTGCAAATGGTTATTTGTGGAACAAGAGAGCAAACTTCGTTTTTTGTTGCGAGTGTTTGAATGAACGCCTCATTGGTCTTGCGACTACAGATCACGAGGTCCCGGGTTCGATTCCCGGGTCGGGCAAATAATTGTTAGGCATTGGGTTTTTCTGTCAAGAAATTCTCAGTGGCAGCCCGGAGTTGGAAGCTGGCGGTGTTTCAACCCCGTGCCTAGGAGAGCACGTTATGCAGTCGGTCTCGGTTATTATCACTAACATGTGACAATAGTCGTTATAGCCCGCCAACCCGCATTGGAGCAGCGTGGCGGGTCTAAGCTCTAAATCTCTCTCCTATGAGAGAGGAGCCCTGTTTCCAGTAGTGTGGTGGTGGTATGAATGAATCCTGGGCAAGTGAAGGAATCTATAATTGAGCGTAACGAGTGATTCTAAGTTGCAATTCTGAGCGTAGTGAGTGTAAATTAAATGTATTAAGATTCAAAGACATTTTCTTACACTTTTTTTTCTCGAAGGTGCAAAGTTGTAGGTGCACCCCACAAGATCAAATTTATGATTTTGCTCTCTTGTTGCACAAATAACAATTTTGTTTGTCTCGTAATGTTCGATCAGCTTATGTATCCTTATCCAACTTAATTTTATGTACATTGTACAATTCATAACTTTAAGGGCCAATTTCACCACCTACTGATAAATATCGGATAGCTATCTACAACTTTTGTCTTTGTCACTTGACATAAAGTAAGAAAGTGACAAAACTTACGTTTAGGCTATCAGACACTTATCAGGTGGTGAACCAGGCCCTTAATAACATATACCCAGTGAAGAGCAGTTTATATTCTTAGTATTAGGTAAGTAGTATTTTTTGTAGATAATATTATATGTAGATTTGATTAGCTGAATTCTTTTCAAAATAATTAGAATAATTCCTTATTCTTAATCTTGCTTAAAACAAGCAATATTTATCATTCCTGTAGTGTAGTTCGTGTTTACGAAAATCCCTATACTCTGATTTTTAATTCCGTGGAATTCTGACGTTTCGTAATGTTACCAGAGATAAAATAATTCCCACAAAAAAGATAAAAAATTCAAAACTTATGTAAATAAAAATCAACTGCCGCATGTAGATATGACAAATGCCTGACAGACACTTCATGGTGATAATGTCATTCGACTTCCATTTTTGAATAAATTTTTTCAATGTGCTTCTTTTGTTTTATATTGCTGTTAGTGTGCACTTTCTAGTTTCCACTCTTAGCGATTTCTATTTTAGAGCGAAACGATTAATATTATTACGCGGCTTAGGACTTTTTATGTTGACAGGGAATCAAAGTAGTTTGGGGTAAAATCGTACTTCGTAGATGTTAACCCTGTTTTCCATACAAATAACTCATCTGTAAATGACAAGCTGACAGCTGTCAGAATTCCACCGAATTAAAAATCAGAGTACAGTTTATCTTTCGTCTCGAAATTAATTATTTGGTTACATGCCGTAACCAATTATTGTAAATAGCTACATATAATATATTAATTATCTAACGTACATATACATACGTACGCACGCAGTCGTGAGACAATGGCCAAAACTATATTAGACATACATTAGTGACCCCAGAGAGGGTGACAACAATTACTATTAATTTAATTGATTATTGTGGAATTGAAAATGATAGAAATTGAATTTTGATGGTTTTTATATACTAAGTATAAATAATTTAAAAAAACATTTGATGTAACATGCGAATATGTATATTTCTTATGCCTTCCCCACATATGTGCATTCTTGCGTCCTTAACAATCCTATATGTTTTTAATATATTTTATATTCGGATGCTGCTGCGTTAATAACCGCGCGGTTAAGTATTAAACGTTAACGCAATAACGCGCTGCGATTTTATTGTCGATAAAATCGCAGCGCGTTATTGCGTTTTAAAACGTTTTAAACGCACTTGTGTTGGGGAGGCTTTATAATGTAATATTTATGATAATATGTGTTCCATTATGCGAAATGAATTGATAATACGCTTGGCTGTTTTGAAGCAAACCGATTTTTAAACTTATTTTTGTATTTTATACTCTACAAAATTATCTATCACTAGTACTTTATTATAATAATAACATAACGTTCTTCTATTTTTATTCACTATAATTAATCGAAAAGTCATTTTCTGACCAAAGGAGCTTCCAAGGAAAAGTGTGGCAGTGATTTAATTTTGTATGGATATTTGATAAAATTCGCTAGTCTTCACCAAATGTACCGCGTGTGTGAAGGCAAAGTTTAATTTAGTGTAAGTTGCAGAGCTGTAGCAGATGGTCGACTAATTTAAGTACACCATAATTTATCTATCTTGATAGATCGAATGGACTCGTTCACTTCAGACAGTGCAGTACACAATCTCTAAACTAAACGAAATACAAGTATAAATTAATAATTTAAAAAAAAAACCACGACATTCGCCATTTTGTGTCGGCGGCCATGTTGGATTTGCATAATGCTATTCTACTAGTCAAGCCCTTTCATTTGATACCCATATTAAGGGCGTTGTGATAAAATATGTAATCCGCCATTTTGTAGCGGCGGCCATCTTGGATCGATTTTCATCAAACATAGCTAACAACACTCGACTAATTCACCTTTCAAATCGGTCCACCCGTTTGAGCGCTACAGGGGAACAGACAGACACACACACACAGACGCGTCAAACTTGCCAACGTCAAACACCCCGTCGTTTTTGCGTCGGGGGTTAAAAATAGACAAGTTCAAAAAGTAGCGTTATCCTTTTCATAATGTTCTTTGCGGTTAAGGTTAGCACTAATTTTAGACCTGTCAATTTTTTAAGTGCAAACTTCTTTAGGCGCGTCGAGCACTTTTTGGGTGAACAAAAATCATGGAAGTCGCGTCTTCGTCACCGAACGCTTTCCATGAGCTATAATATGACATTGTATACTGTGTATATATCGATTACCGACCCCTTCTACGTAAAATATAAGTAAGTCTAATACCGACTTTTGTGACTTACGATAGTTTGCTTAGGAGGGATCGATATGTGTACTTTTTGGGTGAACAAAAAGCGTGAAACTCGCGTCATCTTCACCGCACGCTCTCCATGATATGTGTACTATTTAAACTTTAATCCAGTTTTCACTTCTATCGGCAGTCCCCAAAGACTGTCCGCATTTTTTTTAGTTTAAAGATTGTGTATAAATGTCGATCATCTGCAAAAGAGAGTCCATAATTTGTGCAATTTCAATACCAAAATGTATTGAGTTTTTATTGTGTCGATTATTGTATGATCTGCATTTCTGAATCGATGAAGTTCTTCCATATTATTTTAAGCTTAAATATGTTAACTCTCTGTATAGCTTTATTGGTGCTAATTCGGTTGTACGTAAATCTATAAATATTATGAAAAGGGGTTGGATATATAGCCGTATTTCAACTTTATATTAATACAGATATATATCTATAGGCAGTATGCACAGAAATCCTAATAATAAGGCACTAGAAATGCTGTGTGTGACCTAGTCGCCGTGCTGCGGACGCGGACGTGGCCAGTGCAACGATGTGTGAGGTAAGTGAACGATGCGACGCATTTGCAACCTTAACGCGCTAATCCTACGGCTTAATTCTGTCTGCACAGCATTGAGCGTAAATGTGTCTTTGTGATTGCGTAGGACTATGTTTGTGTATGTAGTAAGGCGGTGACATGCGTTATGTATAGTTTGAAGTGGTACGCAGCAGTTCTAATGCCTTATTATTATGATTTCTCTGGCGTTATGTGTGTGTTGTATAAGTTTCTACATACATATCTAAGGTAAACAGACGACGGCTGACGCGTCACTGCCACAGAAATCAAAGTCATCAATGAGTTGAGCTATCTGTAACACTCGTTGTCTCACCAAGAGTAATTTATTGACAATCTGTCGCCTTATAGCTTTCCCCTTTAATCCTATTTTGTGATGAACAGAAATTGAGTGACGACCCTCAGAAATGAGGAATACGACGCAAGGAGAAATCTGTAACAAAGTCACAGTCAGACAAACTCATTCTTAAGAATGGCATATACCACGCACAGTATTTTGAAACGTGGCAATTTGATTTGTGTACAATATAACCGAATGGGCACCTTTGTATAAAACACCTAGGATTAATTTTGTAATATTGTATTTTATTATGCATAAGAAACATACAACCATAGGTGCTACATTACTTAAATAAACTTTAATAAAACATTTATAACTAAGTATTTATCACAAGAATATTATTTACTTTTAAGACTGTAAGATTTTGTACGATTGGAATGGGAGGTTAGCAGCATTTTTAATTCGCACAAATTCGTTGTAACTCGCTAATTTTACTTATATTAAAGTAAATTTTTCCACAAATAAACTATTATTGTAAAATTTCCTACAAATACAAACATACAAATTACAAATAAACTTATTGTAAGAAATTGTAGTGCAATAATGGAATTCCTTCTGTCTGTTTTGCGTGGACTTAGCTGATTGCACCGAAGAGTCTAGCCGCGTACCGACTATAGTCTAATTTTTAATTCCGTGGAATTCTGACGTTGCATAATGTTACCAGAGATAAAACAGTTCCACAAACAAGATAATAAATTCAAAACATAATTAAATAAAAATCTATTGCTACATGTAGATATGACAAATGCCTGACAAATACTTCAGGTAGGTACTTTAGTTTGGGGTAAAATCGAACTTTAGGTGGTAACCCTGTTTTTCATACAAATAACTCGTTCTATTTTTAAATGACAACTGTCACAATTCCACCGAATTAAAAATCAGACTATATAATATAGCCGCTATATCGCTCGTTGAAGAAATGCGGCCGCTGACTTTATCCGCGTTACTTTGACGCGTCCGATGCGGTCGACACGTGCTCCACACCATACCTTTTTTCCTTCAAAATAATATGCCACTTAGAACTGCATAGTTGTGCTGTATATGTGATGTGTCACATCATATTATTATTTGTGATCTATTTTTATGGTGCTACCAAACCGTAAAAATGTTAGTAAACATTTGTTACTTAACATTTTGTCACAAAAGATTATGCAACATTATTTAACAAATTGCAACAAATTATAACAAGCAACAATTTTACAACGTATTTTGTCAGTGTAGGAGCATTGAAAACATTAACAAATCATCACAAAATCTAACAAATGTTAGTAGATAAATGTTTCGTTAGCTAATGTGGCTAATTCTGTTGTACACAATCTCTAAACCTAAACTAAAATGACAGGTCTAAATCTATTGCTATCTTTTTCCGCAATGAGCACTGTGAAAGAGATAGGAATAAATTTAGACCTGTCATTTTAATTTAGGTTTAGAGATTGTGTACAACAGAATTGGCCACAATGTTAAATAATGTTTTAAAGCATTTCTTAACACAAGTGTAGCCGCACCATGGACAAAAACGTAATGCAAGGACATTCAGCTACGTCTGCGCTTGTCTTATGGCCTGAACTCCTGCTAGGCCGATGTCGGTTTTGCTAGCAGAAGGCCTAAAACAACGAGAGTATAGACTTTAAGAGTGAACCTTTGGCGTAGGTTAGGGTTATATTCAAACTATTTTGGTTAGATAGCTGACTATGTTGCTATATCTCCTGAAGCTAGTTGGTGTATGAACTAATGTTGTGTCATTTATAATGCTTTAATAATTTCGACGCCGCCACTTATAATATTAAGTGTATTAATAGTAGCTTTTATATGTACATACAAACTAAAATACTTAATCAAAATTATAGATATAGCCCAATGAAATTAATTTTTCTGTCAATATAATTCCTACAGTAGAGCTGTATATTGTTCGCAACATTGTTCGGGAGCCATTTCTGTTGAAGGCAAGTAGGTAAATACAACATCTCTCAAATAATTTGACAACTTCAAATGTAATGCTATCCTTTTCCGCAGAAAACATTGCGAAAAGTATAGCACTATACAGATATTTAGACCTGTCAATTTAGTTTCGTTTAAACATTGATACAGCAGAATTAAGCAGATCGACCAGAATCTCACGAAAAATAGGGAAATTAAATTTTGTAGTAAGCAACACTAAGTTAACTCTGCTGCCCTAGTGATAAACAAAGTAATTACATTCAAAACACCTTACCTGGGATCGTTTCACGAAACGAAAAATCAAGCAACTGCATTTTAAATACAAAAACAAAGTAATCAACATCCAATTACTTTGTTTTTGTGTTGTGCTTGTTATTTACTTGGTTTTGCATTTATATTCCGGGTTAGTGTGTGCAGTTACTTTGTTTGGGCAATTCAAATTTCAGTAAACGGTTCAAGTTATTTGAAATATTAAACTATGGTAAAAACACTACTCGACATAAAACTTTTGTTAATGCAAAAAAGTCAATTTCACAACAAATGTCAGTTACTTTGTTTATCGCTAGGGCAGCCGTAGTGTTGCTAACTTTGGAATTTCATTTCCGTATTTTTCATGAGATTCTGCCTCTGGTCGACCTTTACCTACCTATTTATTCTAAGAGTACCTACCATTTAAAAAATACCTTCTTTACCCCCTTCCAAACAATGTTGCATAGTTTCAATACTTTGGGAATTAAATTTAAAAATCTTAACTCGACTGCACTATGATATGTTTACTGAAGCTAGTTTTGTTTTCACTTATATTGTTCCAAGTGAAATCAGTGTATGTAGTTCTAGTTTGTGTGTACGACTGAACATAATGTTTTACTGTAAAGTTTATGGTGATCGCACATAACAAGCTCCGCACGCCGATTGTGAATAATGCCTCGTATATTGGCGCTTATTCTAATGTGCGGTCAGCTGTAGGTACATGTCTCGGTATGAATTTAGTTATATCATTTTTTTACAACTATACGATATATTGATTGTTGGAAATCATAATTAATTTCAAATATTTGTCTAGAATTTACCATTAAGTACCTATGTTATATGAAAGAGCAGTTCTTATTATTCATAAAAGCTAAATTGTTTTAGGTACTTACTTACTTACCACTTCATTAAAATGTCTTGTGGGCTTACTGTGTTTTCCTTGAACTTGTCTGCACCATATGAATTCTTAAGCAGCAGACACATTACTCTGTTGTGTGTTGCAACACAAACTGGCACTATCGAGAACTCAGCGCGCCTCGAGCGTTACCACGGACTGGCCTATCTATTATTATCAATATCACGGAAGCCCTGTGACATCAGCGTGCATTGTTTCAAATAGTTTGATTTCGAGTGAGAAAAAATATAAAATTGTTCAGCCTCTGTCGAGCAGTGAGCTACTCTTGATCATTGTTATTTTATGAAATCATTGTGATTATAGAAATAAATTAAGTACCTATATTCATACCTATAAGTAATGCTTTTATTTCAATGCACCCTGTCCTCATGGTAAACAATGACCTAATATTAAAAAACCGAGGGTTCCGTACTCCAGAATTAGTATAAGTACAATCTGTCTTTCATTAGTTTATCTTAAAAGGTAGGTGGGTGCTAATCAAGGGCGTCGCCAGCCGATGGCCAAGGGGGGGGGCAAGTTGATGATATTATAGTATGGGAAAAGTACAAAGTATTGTTGGTACAGTCCAGAGCTTTTGAAGCTGGTTACGAGCTCTTAATTTATTTTCTAATTAGAATTTTTCATTTACCTCGTTTCCATTTGCGCCAGGTTTAATTTAGATACTTAATGCAAAATATAGCATATCTATATTTTTTCAAATCTCTAGGGGGGCAGCTGCCCCCTCCCCTGCCTCTACCTGGCGACGCCCATGGTGCTAATTAAGCTAGGCCTCTAAATTGTATGAGCGCTATGGCGCTCATACAACTCTGAGGTCTATCTTAATTGGCTCAATTATGTATGTATGGAGACAGACACCCTTTAATTAATTTTCCTTTATTTGTGCTGTAGAACCTGGCTTTTTGCCAAATTCCGAAAAATAAAGAAGTTGAAAATTAAGGTAAATTTTGGTACTTATCAAGTTTTCGTGAAAATCTAAATTTGGCCATATCTTTTTATTGTGTGGACTCAGGGCCTCTTAATTTTTATACACCTAATAGGGACTATAGACCTTATTATTAATATATATATAGCTGTTCGTTCTGATTCACTGACTCATTCATCGCCTCTCCTGTAAAATTTTGTATGAAAAATTTTTTTTTCACAAATGGTTTCGTATAGAGGACAAAAATTCATTAAGAGGAAAAATATGGAGAGAGCTGATGATTGAGGATTTCGGAGACGGTTGAAGAGCACGCTTAAGGTATTGAAGATAGGTGGGGGGTGCTCGAACAAATGTCACTCGAAACGTCATCCAATTGGCAGTGAGCCGAAAAAAAATTCAAAATGGCGAAAAAAAGATGGCCGCCATACAAATTTCGTCGGTGTCCATCTCGAAGGGTATAAAAGATGAAAGAGTTGTTTCTTAGCAAAACATGATCAGGATCCAAAGGTCTACTCGATGAATACAAAAAAAATTCAAAATGGCGGACTTTATTTTTCCATAGAAAATGTATGGCGAATATTGAGAGAGAGTATAAAGTTGTGAACTAGGTATGCAAGGCGATTGATGCGGTTCTTTGGAGAAATCTCAAAGAAAAATATGGGAAGACATGATGATTGAGGGTTTGGAAGATGATTGATGAGCCCGGGCAGAGTTTTGTAGATAGATGGGGGCTGCTCAAACAAAAAATACTCAGAACCTCATCCAATTGGCACTGAGGTGAAAAAAAAAAACCAAAATGGCGGATTCAAGATGGCGGCTATACAAATTTCGTCGGTGTCTATCTCACCAAGTATAAAAGATGGAAGAGTGGTTTCTTTGAAAAATATGATCAAGAACTAAAAAACAAGATGGCGGAATTTATTTTTCTACACAAAAAAAATTTTTGATGGTTTCGTGTAGAAAACAAAAATTCATGCGGAGGAAAAATACGGAAAGAGCTGATGATCGAAGACTTTGGAGACGGATGAAGAGCACGGCGAGGGTATTGAAGATAGGTGGGACGTGCTCAAACAAAAACTACTCGAATCCTCGCGGTCCGCTTGCGGGCCGCGCACCCACGCGCCGTACTAGTTTGGTATAAAATTCAACTTGCTAGGTCTACCCGTTCCTGAGAAAATCGGTCGTGACAGACGGACAAGAAAGTGATCTTATAAGGGTTCCTTTTTTTACCTTTTGAGGTACGGAACCCTAAAAATTACTGAATATTTTATAGTATACAAAAGTAGTTACCAGCTATTTCGTCAGCATGGTCATGAAAACAATATTTTCCCGTGGAAAAAGTAGCCAATTTAATTATATTCAAAATCCCATCCAAATATGAGTTCGGCGTAAATAATGAGTGAGACACTTTTACTTTGTTTTACTTAACTAGCTTCTGCCCGCGGCTTCGCCCACATGAATTTCGATTTTTCACAAATCCCGTAGGAACTGGATTTTCCAGGATAAATCTATCTCCATTCAAAATTTCAGCTAAATCGGTTCAGTAGTTGCGGCGTTAAAGAGTAATAAACATACACATACACACACACAAATTATAATGTTAGTGTGATCAACAGTCTTAAAA
Organism: Melanargia galathea; assembly: GCA_920104075.1. Taxonomy (NCBI): domain Eukaryota; kingdom Metazoa; phylum Arthropoda; class Insecta; order Lepidoptera; family Nymphalidae; genus Melanargia; species Melanargia galathea. Next base: position 19,496,425 of record OV049859.1, read on the forward strand.
AATAAATTCCAAACTTTTAGCTTTAAAAATGACGACATTTCCACATAACTTTTCAACCTCTTTCCTCTTTCAACCCCTTCGACCCTTTTTTCGTATTAAAAAGTAGTTTATGTCCTTTCTCAGACTCTAGGGTACCTGTGTACCAAATTTCATTTAAATCGGTTCAGTAGTTTTGGCATGAAAGCTTGACAGACAGAGTGTTACTTTCGCATTTATAATATTACGAGCGGATACCCGCGACTTCGTTCGCGTGGATATTGATTTTAATAATCCCGTGGGCATCATTTTGTTTTTCCTATGCTCCTTTGAGCTTAAACCTTGCTAAAAACTGTTAAAAGTTCACTGGCGGATGTTTAGGTACATCAAAATGTAAATATCCGCCAGTGAAAGTTCCATCAAAATCGGTCCAGCCTTTCGGAGATAAGCCAGTAGTCTTTAAAGTATCTACTTTCTAACAAAAAAAGAATGAATGAAATCGGACCACCCGTTAACGAATTACAGCTAATTACACATTTTGCCTTTCATCCCCTCTCCCAAGGGAACCGTGCTGAATTTCGGGATAAAAAGTATCCTATATGTTACTCCATAGTATTAACTTAAATCATGCCGAGTTTCATTTCAATCCATTCAGTAGTTTTTACGTGATGCGCGCACAAACATACAGACAAACAGATAAACAGACAAACAGACAAAAATTTCAAAAATAGCTTTTTTACGTTCTATTACTTATCCCTAACATCCCCCAGTTATTATTTTGCAAAAATCTTCAATGTACAGATACGGCAATTCTACGATTTTATTATATGTATAGAAGTAAGGATAATAGAATTTTAGGCGAAGGTTTAGGGGGGAAAAGAAAATAACATACATTTGCGTATTTATATCTTTAATAAAAAATTTACGTTACAGTATATATAAACAGTAAGGTCGTAAATGGCAGTGATGTTATTTATTACTTATTACTTAGAGATTACTTCAGTATTCACTTTACAAGACCGACACACCGCGTGCCTCCGGCGCCGACCCGAGACACCAGAAACATAATACAGTACCTAATACAGCCAACATTGAACTCTCACAACATCGATTAAACTTCAGAAATAACCAACGACCTGGTGACCAGAGCGGCGCCAACTGCCGACCTCCGCTAACATTGCCTAACTCATGCCAAACTTTACACCGAGCCAAAAATATTACTAATTTCATTACACTCCAAATACTTCAAAAAAGTGCAGATAAACCACTTTGTCGCGTGGCGCACTGTGGATCGATCGGAGCGACTTGTAGGAACCTTTCAGATAGACCGGCGCGAAGAGCATTTAAAATAGAATCTTAAGACATTGAAAGAAGCTTTATTTTTACATTAAATCTCTTTTATGATAAGAGGATGCTCGAGGATGCTTCCAATACGCTCGGTGTGAAATATTAAGAGCAGCCGGTCGGCTGCTCCATGCTCGTGCTCTTTCGCGCTCGAGCATCCGACCGGCTCCGTTCGCGTGCTCTGTCATGCTCGCGCAGCCGACCGTAGGCCGAATTGCTCTGCCGTCCGGCCCAAGACTCAAGAGCGTACGCTCGGCTCCGAACGCATCCGCGTGTCCGTTCACACAGACCGGCGCGGAGAGCAGAGCGAACTGCAGGTCTGTGTGAAAACAAAAATGCTCTCCGACGCTCTCCGCGCCGGTCTATCTGAACGGTCCCTTAGCGTTCTTTTACAGATTTGTTTGCATGTGTTTATACAGTGAGTTGGGGATAGTAATTAGCAGAAATTTTGATTTAAAAATTTTTGCAACTTGTAACTACTTTACCCCTTTTAAAACCACCCCCCAATAGAGCAACTTTAATAAAAAAAAATGAGCAAATTAGTTTTTTTTCTTTGTTTGATTTCGAAGTACCCGTATTTTTTATTTATTTTAACGTTGTACAAGTGAGTACATTATTTTCAGATGTCTAGCGATGGAGAACAAATACCAAAAAAAAAGCACGCAAAATTGAAATGGTTATCTTGGAGTGATGCCCCCTATTAGGGGGTTGGTCTTAGAGTGTACTAATGACTAATAAATTGCAGCAAATATTCTGCTAATATTTCCCGGATATTTCGGGAAAGTATTATTGCTGTATTATTGCAACAGGTTGGTCGCTGCTGTCCGAGTAAAAAAAATTTTGTTTCTTCAGACATACTAATTTTACCACCCCTCTTTATCTGTGCAATTAAAAAAATCCCTATTAAGAAAGTACACTCAAGGAATATTGCCTCCAAAATGAGTGCCCTGCTGTCAGTCAGTCACGGTACTGTTTTATAAGTATGAAAGGTGTGAAACTCCGATCGACTCATCATCACGACACAACATCACATTAACTGCAAAACTGCAACGGTAGTGTGTCTGCACCTTAGGGTCTACGCAAACCGTCCTCATTTAGACTGCAAGCCAACGGCAAGGTTGTAGTTTGGATGCTGATTTGTAAAGTTTACAACTACATCGCACAACTCAACCTTTGCCAACAGACAGACACTGTATAAATTACACCAAGTTATGTGCAAATTACACGCACAAAATCCACATCCAAACTGCAATTTTGCAGCTGGCTTACAGTCAAAGTACAGACTGTTCGCATAGACCAATAGAAAACAATTCAATTTAGTCGTGTTTACTACATTTCAGTAAAATAAATGTATACCCGAATTACTAATTCCGTGGAATTCTGACGTTTCGTAATGTTACCAGAGATAAAACAATTCCCACAAAAAAGATAAAAAATTCAAAACTTATGTAAATAAAAATCAACTGCCGCATGTAAATATGACAAATGCCTTACAGACACTTCATGGTGATACTGTCATTCGACATTCATTTTTGAATAAATTTTTTCAATGTGCTTCTTTTGTTTTCTATTGCTGTTAGTGTGTGCACTTTCTAGTTTCCACTCTTGGTGTTTTCTATTTTAGGGCGAAACGACTAATATTAGTATTCGGCATATGGCTATCGCTTTTTATGATGACAGGGAATTAAAGTAGTTTGGGGTAAAATCGTACTTCGTAGATGTTAACTCTGTTCTCCATACAAATAACTCATCTGTAAATGACAATGACAGCTGTCAGAATTCCACGGAGTTAGTAATTCGGGTATAGACTGTCAGATCCCAAGCCGCAAGCGCGACGCTCGCGACGCAGCTCGCAGCCCGCACGAGTAAACATTCTTTGGGACATAGCGGCACTGTTCACCAGACCCTCCTAAAACGCAGAGCCTCATTCCGTGCCTTCGCTTACCGACTACTATTCGCTATGAACATAGTTCATTATCGTAACACTAAACTCAAAAAATGAAACTAAACTCGTTTAGTATGACAAAAATAAATAAATATACTTCTATGAAAAAAAAAAATAACACATCTATCAATCGTGGTGAACACCTGAGCGGCTGAAACCTCCCCGACCTCGCGCCGACGCGACACTCCCCTTAGCTAAACACTACTAAATCTATTCGACTAAATATTGGAGGCCGCCGCCGATACTGTTACATACATATGTCATATGTAAAAGTTGCTACCGTCGGCTCGTCGTCGCCGAAAAATTGACTTCGCTTCTATCAATATCTCTCACAATTACAAAAGTGATCGAGGAGAGTGTAAACTGTAAAAGTTTTCGAATTACAAAATTACTCTTATCACGAAAATATTCGTCTCGTACGATTTTTATACTCGCACGAAGCGTATTAAAAATAGATCGCGATCTAAGTCACTTTTTACGTTTCGACATTATATCGTGGTCAAAAATGTCAAATCTCACACCAAAAGTTACAGAAAACTAGCTGGCGACTAACACGCTACTACAAATCAAGCGTCGAATCGAACCCTAACGGCCCTCCGGCTGCCGACCGCCACGCGACGCGGACCCGGACAGACGACAAACAACCATACAACTCTCACACAAAATAAATACAGGTACGTCCACGCGACACGGACGCGCGCGCCTCAGTCGGGCTGCGGCGCGGCGGGCGGCGCGACGAGCGGCGCGGCGAGCGGCGCGGCGAGCGGCGCGGCGGGCGGCGCGGCGTGCGGCGGCGGCGCGGGCCGGTGCAGCGCGAACGCGTCGAACACCTGCGCGAGCTCCTCCACGTGGTGCTCCTCGAGGCACAGGAAGCCCTGCAGCGCGGGCGAGGCGCGGCGCGCGCACGCCAGGCAGTGCACCACGTGCCGGCGCTCGTGCTCGCGCACCAGCAGCGCGTGCCACACCTCGCGCTCGCACGCGCCGCAGTAGTGCGACGCCTCGCCGCGCGCGCGCCCGTGGAAGCGCACGGGCACGCCGCGCGCGCGCACGGCCGCCAGCGTGCCGGCGGCGGCGCGCAGCGTCTGCAGCAGGCACGTGCGCATGGCGCGGTGCAGCGCGGGGTCGGACACGCGGATGTTGCGCGCCAGGTTCCACGTCAGGTGCACCATGGGCACGATCGACTTGAAGCTCTGCACCTTGTTCCACTCGTAGCGCTCGAGCGCCAGCGCGTACTGGCGCGCCGTCAGCGGGCCCACGTTCCACGCGATGTTGTTGCACCAGCCCGTGGCCTGCACCCAGTGCACGCAGCCCGCGTTCACCCACACCAGGTCGCCGGGCCGCTGCGTGAACCGGTACACGGGCACGCCGTGCGCGCGCAGCTCGGCCGGGTCGGGCCACCAGCTGCCGTGCAGGTACGACAGCCCGTGGCGGTCGCACAGCTCGCGCACGCCGCCCCAGTACGCGTCGGGCACGCCGAACCACTCGCAGTCGCCGGGCCCGATGTTGATGTTCACCGAGCAGAAGTTGTTGTTCTCCTGGTGGCCGGGCGTGCGGCTGCCGGGCACCTTCATGTACAGCTGCACCGTGTTCATGCCGAGGATCACGTGGCCCACGTGCGACAGCATGTTGGCGGCGGAGGCCACGCGCGCGAACGCCGGCAGCTTCTGCAGCTCGGCCAGCTGCGGCCGCCACTTGCGCTCGTCCGACAGGTCCACGTTGGTGCCGAAGCGCAGCATGCGCGCCGAGCGCCGCCGCTTGGCCGGGCCCGACTCGCGCCCGTCCGAGTCGGACAGCGCGCCCGCGCCCGCGCCGCCGCCCCCGCCGCCGCCCGCGCCCCCGCCCGCGCCCGCGCCGCGCTCGCGCTCCTCGCGCAGCGACTCCTGGAACGAGCCGGCCTGGTACTGCGCGTACTTGCGCACCGTGGTGTGGCTGCGGTGCGACGCGCACGCCCACACGCGCCGCCGCCCGCTCGCGTCCCAGTTCTCGTCGGCCGACTGCATGAGCTGCGTGCGCACCTCCACCGCGTGCTCGGGCCACGCCTCCACCAGCGTCTTGGTGGAGAACAGGCCCAGGTCCAGCTTGAGCGCGGCGGTGAGGCCGCGCACCACCGCGATCGGGTGCTTCAGGCAGAAGTCCTGCAGCTGCGGCGAGAACGCGTCGCGCTTCGACTCCACGTACACGAAGGGCGCGGAGGGCGCCAGCTGGTCGGGCGCCAGGCGCGGCGGCGGCACGCCCGGCGGCTCGGGCGGCGGCCGCGCGTCGCCCAGCACCGACCACGCCGACGGCGGGCCCGCGTGCTCCCTGCACACACACAACGCACCCGTCACTCGCCGCTCACACACACACACACGCACGCACACACACACGCCTGCTGCGCGCGACGCTACTCACTTGCACGCGTCGAGCACCTGCTTGGCCGTCATGCCGATGTGGAAGGCGACGGGCTTGCCGGCCTCCGTCTTGAGCGGCTCCAGCTTCACCACGGGCTGCCGGCCCCCCAGCATCGCCTCGTTGGTGACGCCGCTCTGGGGACTCTCTGTTGACAAACCAATCAATTCATTCTACTGAAAATTATTTCAAAGATGCGAGATTTAAACTGGAGTGAGCTACTTTTTATCGAAACTATACACCTATCTATTATATATAGTATCCAAATACACTAATAAATAATCCGAAATAGGTACATATTGGACATTCGTCCACTTCAGATGCCGCAGCTGTGAATAAAAATTGTCGACAATGTTTTAAACATAAAGTGATTCCGAAAACTTTGAATCGATTTCGTCCAAACATTCCATTTACATGCCGTACAGACGATATTGTCGGCGGAACCTATTATAAAAATATATATTTGTGTTAATATTAATGTGTCCTATAAAAACGACCTACATTTCCGCTGGCGAGCCGGAGAGCCGAGGCCACGTAAAGTGCTCGCTACACTCATCATAATACCAAAACAGTATTTTTTCAAGTTTTACGAAAATACTTCAATCACCCAAATAAAACAAAATACCGAGAGAAAAAGATTTCATATTCTCGTTCGGGAAGATTTTGAGCTTTTTTGCGTCGCACTTTTCTTTTATCATCGATTCAGACTCAACATCGTCAGTGCCGCAAATATATTAACCAGCAAAATGTGATTTTGGGCAAATATGCCACCTCTAAACTATCCTTTTTGCCCTTTCCAAATCAATAAAAACCTTGAACGAATCCAGAACCATTTATTAAATAACTTACTTTTTTTCATTATTATTACTCCTGCTCGTTTATATTTTGTACTATAGTTCAAATCTTTATTTTTTGTTCAGTGACATTATTTGACAACATTCAAATAAGTCAATTGTCAAGTGACATTATAAGTGCAGTGCTTTTTTTACTAATATTAATTATTAAAAAAGATCTTTTGATGCTATAGCAAAGTATAAGAAAGATCTTAAAAGTTAAAGAAGTTAAGATCTTACAAATAAACATATTTCGCTGTAAGTTATAAAAAGCGTGTATGTTTATTTGTTACTTTTTTATACGTCTACTAATTCTGACTTCAACGCCAAAGCGCTACCTGGAGACTGACAAAGGTTATTACCAAACTCATTTCAACGCTTAAGCGCTACCTGGATACGGACAAAGGATATTACCAAACTCACTTCATCGCTTATGCGCTACCTGGATACGGACAAAGGATATTACCAAACTGACTTCAACGCATAAGCGCTACCTGAAGACGGACAAATGATATTACCAAACTGACTTCAACGCATAAAAGCGCTACCTGAAGACGGACAAATGATATTACCAAACTGACTTCAACGCATAAGCGCTACGTGAAGACGGACAAATGATATTACCAAACTGACTTCAACGCTTAAGCGTTGCGTGGAGACTGACAAAGGTCATCCTGGAAATGGAGAAAGGATTGTTTTTGCCCGACTTTACCGGAAAAAGGATACTTAATAATAACGTTATAATGACTTATTTAAACATCCGAAATTCAGAGTGACTCAAGCGGGAACATGTTTAACAATCAACAGTTTATTTATTATGTCCCCGGCTGAGAGACTAGTTAGCATGGAAGGTAAAACCCAAGTCCACGTGGTAGAAGACGCTATTAAAGGCTAGAAAACGTTCAAAGCTAATTTACAAGTAACCATTAACGTCGTAATCTTAATCTTTTGTGTCACTCGATCATTAAATGAACTTTAGCCACTAATAATAATTCAAGCTACGTATATTGCATATCAAAATGATGATTTTCAAACAATCCCCTGCGTCACATTTATAGCGAAACATATTCTCTGCATACAAATCATTTGCGCATACACGGCCACGCCAATGGGCACATGATATGAATACATAAACATTATAAGTACAATCACATTAATAAAGAAGAAAATTGTATGATTCATTTGCCAAAATAAAATACAGGACCTAAATATCTCTTACAATTATACAAAGTAAATTCTCAATTGTATAATAAAACATTAAGAAATAACCAAATCAAATAAGATCGGTTCGTCTCAAACAATCTATAGGTACACAGTTCTAAATCTAAAATTGACAGTTAGTGTGTTTCTGAATCCAACTTGGCTGGGCAGCGTCCGGGAAGCTGCGATATATTGTCTTCTCGTCAAAAGAGCGCGAAGCTGAAGTGGCAATGGGCGGAGCACATAGCTCGAAGAAACGAATTCCCAAGTTCAAATGGCGACCTCGCACAGGCAAACGCAGCATTGGAAAACCCCCCACACCCACCACTAGGTGGATGGACGGTCCCAAACGAGTCGCTGGCAGCCGCTGGATACAAGCGACACAAGATCGTGTTCTGTGACGATCCTTGCAAGAGACCTATATCCAGAAATGGACATCGGCTGAGACGACGACAACGTCTATATAAAAAGAAAAGCTATCTTTAAAAAATTAGTGAATAGGCACCTTGTAGGCAAACGCGTAGCGTAGGCCACATCATCACTAACTTTCAGCTGTGATTGTGGACAAGCGCGTGTCTATAATGAACAATAAAAAGATATAGGTTACCTGGAAGAGGTCACTCTTAGTGATAAGGTCGCCTTTTGTTTAAAGGTCCTGTACTTTTAGGTTAGTTATTATTATACGCAATAAAGTTGTATAAATAAAATAAACAAATAAAAAAAAAAAATTCTGCAGAACACACCAAGGCCTAAATTTTAAGAATACGGATGAAAGATGAAGAAAAAAGGCCGCAGCCTTATCACGTAGATAACGAAGTTTCACAGAATACTCACTCATAACTGGCTCCTTCTTGATATCGGGCTGAGTGTCGGAGAACTTCTTCAACAGATCCTCAGCGAGCGACTCGGCGCTGTCGCCGCTCGCGCTGCTTTCGCTTTTCGCCACCTACACGCACACAGACAAACGTTAGTATAGCTGGAACACTTGCAATGCAATGAGGGTAGAACGAAACTAAATTGACAGGCCTAGCAACGAGCCGTCCTCTCCCATACAGAGCTTTGTGAAAAGGACGGCGCTACATTTAGAGCCTGTATCTTCCTTCCTCCACCTTCTTATAAGTGTCGCATATTTTGTCTTTGTCACTTGTAAAGTAAGAAAGTGAAAAAACTTACGTTTAGGCTATCCGACACTTATCAGAAGGTGGAACAGACCCTCAGCCGTGTCAATTTAGCCAAGCAACCGCTGTAAACACACTTCCAATCAAAACAGTCATTGGAAATATGTTTTTTGAAAATCTTAACGAATAAGGGCACAAATAGATTCGCTTTTAAAATTAAATTGGGGTAAATCCTAAAACCTGCCGCCGTAAAAGTAAAGTGAGGAGTTAATTGGGGGAGGATATGGAGGGAATGGATACAAACCGCGCGCGCTCTCGCCGCTTGCGACTGTCGGTACTGCGACAGCAGTTGCTGCATCAACGCCTGGAACGATTACAAAAAGAAAAATTACTATTCACCCAATATTTTTTTTTTTTTTTATGGTGAATTCAGCCTGTGCATGCTAAGTGAAAGGAACGAAACTAATATTTAGAAAAAATACGAGAAAGAGATTTATTCAATGAAATCCAAGTACCGAGGAAGAGAAGACATTTGTGTTTATACAAATACAGATAGCAGAAGAATTAATTATTAAAAAAAAAACTCATCAAAGTTTTCGATCAAAACTAAAAAATCAACATTTTTAAATTTTTTAATCGTAAAAATTGTTTCCAATCGCGTTTAAGTATATTTCTCAAGATAATACTCGAATATTATAACAAATATAAAAGTCGCAAAAATTTTCAATTCGGCCCCTTAATACGGATAATCTTTAGCTTAAATCTTATTTTATAAGATAATATATTATATTAAATTTAAAATATGTTAATTATTCGAACAAAGGCACCAAAAAGTGTTGAAAGTTAACTAATTTACCCATTTTAATTGATGTTTTATTACATTATACATTTTAAACTAATTACTTAAAAGTTTAGTGAACTCTTCAAATTTTAGCAATAAAATATTCAATTTCAAATATTGACTTACGTCAATACATGTCATAATATAAACAACGTATTTTTTATTGTATTAAAATAATAAAGCCATTATTATCTATCTACTGGTGATATTGTAGACGAAAATAAACCTGATGCTGCTGAAAATCGAAGGAGATTTGGTAATTCACAGGGTAATCCCGAAGGGATGACAAATAATAACACAACAATTCCTTGTGGCTGCGTTCCCTCAGATCCTCTGGTCGTATCGTAGTTTATTGATTATTTGGAGGAATCTTCTGTGAAGTCTAAAAGGGTTAACCAGCAGTCTGAGCTCAATCTATTAAAGTGACTTATATTCCAACTTCAGATTGCGTGCAGTGATGGTGCAGTGTGGTTATTGAGTAGGTAGTTAAATATTATAAAACAACTCTCGGAAAAAACAAGTTCTTAGTGTTTGTCTGCGAGTGTTTTTATATATATATATATTTTTTATATTATTGTTTTTGTAAATATTTTGTTAATTCTATTTTAAATTAGATTTTAACTAATTTTATTCGTTGTTGAGTCATGGCATCAAGTCAATGAGTGCCTCAGTTGGTAGCCAGGGGATTGACTCATCGCAGGAAAACCATGTACTCTGTGAGTTTTGTTCCCAACCTAAATATTTTAAAAATAAATCTGGCTTGAATATCCATATTGGAAAAATTCACAAACCCACTGTAAGCAAACAATCTCAAAAAAATCAAATTCAAAATGCAACAGTAATTCCTTCTATCAACACATCAAATGACTTTTGGCAACGTTTAAGCGTTTTAAAAAACAGTGTTCCTATTATCAAACGTATACCAAGGGGGTCACGTTTGGTAGTAGCGAACACTTTAAAGAAAATAATAGACCATATAATTAGTGTGAATTCCGTCCAAAGCTGGGAACATTTACTCACTTTTGTCTATAAAATTTTAAATGTCGACAAAAAAGAGAGCTGCACCCTTACACAAAAAATTAAAAATAATTGCTCCAATTTAGAACAAAATTATAATAACAGCAATTATAACACACATGAAATAAAAAATAACAATAAAAATAATTCAATATTTTATATTGAAAATAAAATAAATGATGGAGATTTTAAGGGTGCAGCTCGGCTTTTGTTTTCAAGCGATGTGGTTGCCCCAGAAACAGCAGAGACCTTAGAGGCTCTCCGTTCTAAGCATCCTCAGTCTAATTCACCTTGTCTCTCAGAATTAAATCTAAAAGGCTCTACACCATTTCAGGCTAAAACTGAAGATGTGCTTGCAGCAGTATTATCTTTCAGAAGTGGTTCTGCTGGCGGCATGGACGGTATGTCACCTCAACACTTCAAAGATTTACTTTGCGCCAACGTTGACATTAGTAAAGAACTTTTAAAATCCTTTACAAATTTAGTTAATCTAATGTTGACGGGCGTCGTACCTAAAGAAATAACATCTATCTTGTACGGCGCCAATCTTTGTGCGCTTTCTAAAAAAGATGGTGGAATACGGCCTATTGCCGTGGGATCCACATTAAGACGCATTGTTTCAAAAATTTGTTGCAAACGCATCTCTCCGAATATTTCAAATATATTTCAACCCATACAACTGGGTTTTGGGTGCAAGGGTGGCTGTGAGGCTGCAGTTCACGCAGCTCGCACCTATCTATTAAATTCAGGTGAGGAAGTGCTATTGAAAGTCGATGTAAGGAACGCCTTCAATTCAATTGACCGAAACATCCTCCTCTCTGAGGTTAAGGACAAAATTCCTGAAATTTACCCATACATTTGGCAATGTTACTCAAATCCTTCAAAATTATTGTACAAATCACATTATCTAAACTCTGCTGTTGGTTGCCAACAGGGAGATCCACTGGGACCTGCCATTTTTAGCCTGGGCATTCATCCTATTATTTCGGCTTTAAATTCAAAATTTAATGTTTGGTATCTAGACGATGGAACTTTAGGAGGTGAAGTTTCTTCTGTTTTAAATGATCTTGCGGTTTTGATCGATAAATTTAAATCTGTTGGTCTGGAATTGAATTTTGAAAAATGTGAAATTTATATTCCAAACTCAACAGATATTAAAAAAAAACAATCCGTTATTGAACAGTTTAATGTTTTGGCACCGGGTATCAAAATTTTAAGTGAAGATTCGCTTCGTCTCCTAGGGGCTCCTGTCTTAACAGACTCTGTTCCCTTTTTTATTCAGGAACAAATCACTAAATTCGATCAATATTCGGAACGACTTTATCAAATAAATTCTCACATGGCCCTTTTTATCATTAAATATTGTTTATTTGTTCCTAAATTTACCTATTTTCTTCGATGTTCACCATTATGGAAATTTCTTCCCTTACTGGATGGTTTGGATAATTTAATTAGAAACACACTTTCCAAAATTCTAAATTGTCCTTTGGATGGCGCGGTGTGGACACAAGCTTCACTCCCGGTTCGCTTTGGTGGTTTAGGCATTCGTAAAATTAGTAGTGTATCATTACCAGCCTTTCTATCTTCTGCCTATAGTACGTTAAAGCTCTTTGGCAAAATCACTAATCCATCTTTGGGTTCCATGGAGCTTTCGTATTTGGCAGAAGCTAGAGATGCTTTTAATTTGGCATGTCCCAGTAAAGAGCCGGTATCTTTGTTTTCTCAAAGACAATGGGATGACGCACTTTGCGCAGACGTTTTGCAGGAGTTGATAAACACATCAACTTCTGCAAGAGACCGCGCGCGTCTCCTCGCGGTGTCTACGAGAGAATCGAGTTACTGGCTACAAGCTCTCCCTTCAAAACATATAGGCACTCTGTTGGACCACCTTACTCTTACTATCGCGGTTGGTCTTCGGCTTGGCGCTAGGATTCAGCAGCCACATCTTTGTCACTGTGGCGAGGCAGTGGACATATATGGTCACCACGGCCTTGCATGTGCCAAAAGTGCTGGTCGTTTCTCCCGTCATGCTTCCCTGAACGGAGTCTTACGTAGGTCTCTTGTCACGGCTAAAGTGCCTGCAATACTAGAACCAAATGGTTTGGCACGTAGCGATGGCAAGAGACCAGACGGTATGACTCTTGTTCCATGGAAGCAAGGGAGGTCACTTGTATGGGATGCCACGTGTGTGGATACACTGGCGCTGTCTCATATACAAGTGACCTCCGTGGCGGCCGGAGCGGCAGCCACTAAGGCGGAAAGGGCCAAGAGGCGCAAATATGAAAATATAGAAAATAATTTCATATTTGTGCCTTTTGGGGTGGAGACCATGGGTTCGTGGGGCGAGGATGCAAGGTCCTTTTTTAAGGACCTATCATCTCGTCTCGTGGAGTCCACGGGTGACCGGAGGGCTGGCAGTTACCTCGGTCAGCATATTAGTCTGGCCATTCAACGAGGTAACGCAGCCAGCGTTCTGGGCACCTTGCCTCGTTACAGTGATTTGGATGTTTTATTTGATTTGTAATTTTTTATTTTTATTTTTAAGTATTTATTGTTTTAAAAGCTTATTAACTGTATTAAATAATAAAGAATATTAGTAAAATTTCGGCGCATAAAGTTAATTTTAAATAATGTATGTAAATGATTAGGTAAATATTCAAGGAAAATATATTTTCGTTTCATCACAATTTTTAAATAAACTTACTCTGCTCTAAAGTTGCATGGACATTGCGATAAGGGCGCCTGTGGGGACTCGAGTCTTTTAGTCTTCATTTCGAGACTCAATTTTTCACGAGTCCTGAGTCACGAGTCCAAAATAGTTATACGGTGACAGTAGGAAACTCCATTTAGATCAAAGTGACTCATATACAGTCTTTAATGTGATTAGAATAAGTAATAATGTTGCTAATTCTGTTGTACACAATCTCTAAACCTAAACTAAAATGACAGGGCTAAATATATTCTTATCTCTTTCGCAATGATACCTGCGGAAAAGGATAGGACTATTTTTAAACCTGTCAATTTAGTTTAGTTTAGAGATTGTGTCTTATCTCTTTCGCAATGATACCTGCGGAAAAGGATAGGACTATTTTTAAACCTGTCAATTTAGTTTAGTTTAGAGAATTGTGTACAACACAATCTCTAAACTAAACTAAATTGACAGGTTTAAAAATAGTCCTATCCTTTTCCGCAGGTATCATTGCGAAAGAGATAAGAATATATTTAGCCCTGTCATTTTAGTTTAGGTTTAGAGATTGTGTACAACAGAATTAGCCACAATATCTACTTACTAATTATTTAGGATTCAAATCGACTTAAAGGACTCAAAAGACTCGTAGGACTCATGACTCGGTGAGTCTCGAAATTAAGACTTAAAATACTCGAGTCCTTTACAACACTAGCTGTACTCATCTATCTACCTTAAATGTCTGCATAATATAATATTTAGTTTTTTTTTTTTTCTTATTGTCATTGTATTTAAACGGCATCAATAAAAATTCTAACAAATATAAAACAACTTAGTGCTATTCGTTTGACTGCAGATCACGAGGTCCCGGGTTCGGTTCCCGGGTCGGGCAAAATAATTGTATTGGGTTTTTCAGTGCCAGCCCGGAGCCGAGTTGGTAATTGGCGGTGTTTCACCCCCGTGCCTCGGAGAGCACGTTAAGCAGTCGGTCCCGGTTATTATCACTATCATGTGACAAGAGGACGTTAAAACCCGCCAGCATTGGAGCAGCGTGGCGGGTCTAAGCTCTAAATCTCTCTCTTATATGAGAGAGGAGGCTTGCGCCCAGCAGTGGGACGTTAAAAGGCTGTAGTGCTGGTGATGGTGGCTATTAACTAAAGTAAGAAATTATACTACTAAAAAATGTATAACTTTGTGCTATTAACTAAAGTAAGTGTCCATGTAATACTTGTTGCTGCGGCGACAGATTGTGCGAGTTCCTCTGCAGGTACTGCAGCGTCTGCAGCTGCTGCGGCGTCAGCGGCGCGGGCTCCTCGCGCTTGACGCCGCCCCCCGCGCCCGCCGCGCCCGCACCCGCACCCGCACCGCCCGCACCCGCACCCGCCCCCGCACCGCCCGGGTACGGCGGGGGAGCGGCCTTGGGCGCGCGGGACGACATCTCCGCGGAGATGGGCAAGTTCCACGCCTCCTCGATAGATGGCAGCGGACGCCGTCTGTGGAATTGAGTTCATTCCATTTTCGCTTTTCGCTAACCGCCTCCAATTCCGAAAATTTCGTTTGGACATTGCAGGCTCTATTTATAAGAGCTTCTATATATTATTATGTACTATGTTATAAGATCTATCTCATGTCTATGGCACCTCCGACACTTCATACAATCGAACCTAGTATTAACAAGGACAAAGCTATAAATATGAAGTAAATTGAGCTGGATAACGCTATAAAATGCAGTACACTGTATTAGCACAGTTCTTGCACTTGCACAAAGTAGAAACATTGCGGGCGACGCGACGTTTGCATTGGTAGAGGAAGTGAGTGTTTCTTCTTTACGCCAGAGCATTCTATGCAGTAGTTCTAGTAGCAAAAATTTGCTTGTCTGGATCATGCTATAAACATTTTATTATTATGTACTAACGTAGGTATATAAACTTTGCATACATGAGCGATGTCGTGAAACATCTTTTAACAAAAAAAAAATGGCTTGACCAAAATACACATTAATTTAGCCCATTTCTAACGGAAGAGGGTCAACCAATAAGAAGGGTTGGGATTATCGCATTGATCGCGTCAAAGTTTACTAACAGAGGGGCGACAAATTCTCAATTCAAGTAGGTAGGTAGTAGGTACGTAGGTACTTACATAATATTTTAAGATTTTTCTTCATCGATATAAATGAAAATGAAATGCTCTTCGTTGGTTTGCACATCGCTTGGCAACGGCAGTATCGATTTGGCTATTATTTTTTTAGTTCATAGTACCTACCGAATAGTTCATAGTACCGAATATGGTTTAGTAAAGAAAAATTCGAAAATTTGCCCAAAAAATTAGAAAATTCAGGGAAAACTAAAGTGATTTGTTTTCTATGGGATTTTTGTGAGAAATCAAGACCATAATAGGTAACTCACGGCTCGAACGATGGATGTGATTCTCTGCATGAGTAAGTTGAGGGCCTGCTGAGTGACATAGGCTAGGGTACTTTTTTCCCGACAAAACAACCCCCTGTTTTCCCCACGGGTTCAAAAAGAGCTAATCTATAAAAGATTAAAGAACAATATTATTTCTGAATATTGTTAGACAATTTAAGGTTGGATTAATTTAGAAAAATAAGATCTTTTAGAAATTGTCTGAACCCATTGATATATTATGATTTTGTGGTACCTACCCAAATACCTACTCTTTGTCTTTCTACAACTGTACGTTCGTTTCACATAAATCACGACACAAAAGTATGACAACAATAACAAAGAAATGTATTGATATTTAAAAGTATAATTTATGTGAATATTAATTAGCGTAGGTACGCTAAAGTAACTTTCAATGATGCGACGCCATTACGATGCAAAAGGAAACGAATAATAAAATTAAAAGGATTACTTTTAATTAATAGGTTTTATGGGTATTTAAGTTTTTATAATATTTAAATCTGTACCTTACTTTATGGTGTTCATTTGGTTGTTAAAAAATTAAAAAACTTTATACATTTTTGCACCAAAAGAAAAGAAGTATTTTTAATTTTTTGTCGAGGCAAATTAGTTCCAGATAAATATTTTATACAACCGAATTAATTCCACTAAAAAGTAAAACAAATTTCTCATTTAATAGGAGAGGACTCAGTTATGAATAAAAGTAGGGCAATTTTAATATAACATAAGTAATTTTCATTTTTCACTAACCCCTTAACTTTCAGATTTTACTTTTATTTAAAATTAATGAAAAATGTAGAATTAAATAAACACTTTTTATACACAGAGTAAAAATAAATAATAATTAACATAATTACTTTGCAATCATTTGCGCTTCAGGAAACTGGTTCGTTAGCGTTCACACAAAAGTCGAAGTAGGTAGGTACGATATCAAAGTAGCGGTTTTTAATTGCTCATTTCCATACAAATTGATTGTGCGATGGGAATGTTTTAATTTTAAAATTTTATAAAATAAATGCTCGATTAAAATAGCTCTACTGTTTTCCTAGTAGTGTTTGTAAAAGTGTATATTATATAAATCAGTCTTCTATCTAAATAGATATAAATATATAAAACTAAAAGATGACTGACTGACTGATCTATCAACGCACAAACCACAGGCCGGATCGGACTGAAATTTGGCATGTTGTATGACGTAGCCATCCGCTAGAAAGAATTTTTGAAAATTCAACCCCTAACGGGGTTCAATAGGGGTTGAAAGTTTGCATGAGATTTATATGAATCCACACCGATGAAGTAGCGGGCATGAGCTAATTTAATTATACGAAGATTTTGAAACACCATTGATGATTCACCAGAGATGATTGATCTGTTGTGAATCATTTTTAGTGAAATACGATGAACAAAAAATGAAATTTTCAAAAAACAGCAATGAAATGCTTATAAGTTGATTTCTGGTGCTTCATCGATTCGACATAGTACCAGTAGTACTTATCATGGATAATTATTGTTTTACTACTAGTCTTTTTTTATTCGTCTACACAATATTGCTCCAATATTGTTGTAACATTACTAATCGCTCCAATATTGTTGTATAGGACAATTTTTATTTCCCATCGCAATGTTTTCGTTTCTCTAAAGTCGCCGTACCAAATGAATGACACAAATATTTCGTGTAGTTGTCACACCTATTCATAATTTAATTGCAAGTACAAGTAACAAAGTTGTTTCACGTATAATAATTTCGACTCTAAAGCGTGGAATGCAGAATCACGAGTAACTAACTAACTACGAACTGCAGCTTTCATATTCATTTTAGTACTTGACCGAGTTTGCTGTATCGCTATCCTTACTTATAAAGTTATAACTACGCCTTCTATCTAGTGACCTAGGTACAAACGTATAGGCTAATAAGCGAGAATTTTTCATAGGTATACCTACATCTATCTATCTATAATAATATAAAGTAGCTTGTCCTGACTGACAATCAACGGACAGCCTAAACTACTGAAGCTAGAAACTTGAAATTTTCACAGTAGCTTCCTTTTATGACGTAGGCGCACAGAAAGGATTATTGCGAATTCCACCCCTAAGGGGGTTAAATAGGGGATGAAAGTTTGTATGAAAGTCCGTCATTTTTCAAGTTATATCCATGAAAATTGGTATTTAGGTTTTCGGTTAAAAATAAAGAGTTAAGAGTTTAAGAAATTTTGGAAAAACTACCCCCAAGTGGGTTAAATGGGAGTTGGAAGTTTGTATGAAAGTCCGTCATTTTTAAAGTTATATCAATGAAAATCGGTATTTGTACTGTCGGTTAAAAATAAATAATTACGTGTTTCAAGAATTTTGGAAATTCGACCTCCAAGTGAGATTTATAAGAATTCACGCGGGCGAAGTCGCGAGCATCACCTAGTCTAATATATAAAATTCTCATGTCACAGTGTTGGTAACAAAACTGCTCCGGAACGGCTTAACCGATTCTAATAATTTTTTTTGTGTATATTCGGTAGGTCTGAGAAGAAGACGTAAACTATTTTTCAGTGGTCCACCCCAAAAATTTTTATTTTTATTTTTTGGACAAATTTTTTTTTTTATGATTCGGCATTAATACATATATTCTTTTATCTATTATCTAGGTATATCTATTTTTTAATACCGATATTCATACTTTAAAAACCCGGTAGGTGGCGCTGATGTCGGTATGTCACCGGGCACCGGTGACGTCTGACGGGTCCGCTATATAGTATTATTATAAAAGTTATGACGAGACGCATTTTTTACAAAGGTGATAATGTTATTTGTAAACACAACAAACAGACTTAAATGTGCTTGAATAAAGCAAACTTTAAACACGTTTATCATAGTTAAAGTGTTTGCTAATTGCGATAAGAATGCGTACATATAACAATAATTGTGATGTCACCGCGTGTAGGTACACGGAGACCTACCACACGTTTTTGTGCGTACAGATGACAATCAAGATTAAACAATTGTTACATTGAATTTGCATCGATTTCCTACTAACAGTAGGTATACTTTGTACAATAATGAGTACGTATGTAAAGAGAACAAACAATCGAGACTTTATGAGGGTTTGTTTGAGTTTTTAGACGAAAGATTAATTGATTATGTTCAACTACTGAAAAAGGAAACATTGTAAATTATGGCGACTTGAATACACATTAAATTGAGGCAGCCGCGTGGAAAGATTCTTGTCAACTACCCCTTGAGGATTAAGAGGGCAGACCACCAATGATACAAGTTAGATTAGATTTATACTGTATAGATTAGAGGTAGCGGCTTGGTTCTCGTGGCATGAGGGAAAGTAGCGGGGATAGTTGCAACTCGCGTTCAAAAGCATATTACACGCGTGGACTGTACAAAGACAGCGGTAACCAATGCGGGAGGCAGATTATGACGTGATATCACAGCGAACCAATCGCGGACACTGCTCCCGTCGCGCCCACCTCCGATCCGCGAAACAAATCCATTTAAGTGACTTCTACGCCTTCAAGGCCGTGGCTTTTTTTTAACCAATACTAGCCATGATGAACATGACTAATATTCCTTCTTTCTTTTCTCTTCCAATTAAGTGAACACTTGTGCTAGGAATGGGTACGACAATAGTGTAACGAGGGGCTTGAACCGTCAACCTTGCGATTTTTGATCCGCGCCCGTAGGCCGTTGCGCTGTAAATATAAATACAACGTTAGTTTTACTTTACGCAAAACCTGAAAGTAGTTTGTTCAGAATCAGTAACAAAATCGAATCCAATCATTTTTATATAGTGTTATATTTTTGTCCAAAAATATTTTGAAATCTTACAAGCTTAGACACAATGATTTACCGCGCATCAGCCTGACGGTCGGCACACAGCGGCGGTCATTCAACTCGCGTCGATCGCAATTGTCGCTGCGGCGACGGCTTGCGGTGACCATTTTTTTCGAGGACAACGACGCAACATAACAAGCTTATAACTTCGTTATTTTTCATTATATTTTTTTTAAATTTTGTATAAGTATTCTTAATGTAAAAATATTTGACACGTGTTTCGGTTTTTGCGCAAAGTAAAACTAACGTTGTATAAAAAAAACTCCACTGTACTTACTTGCCGGTGACGGAGGGCATGGGTGCGTGGGCGAGGTGCGCCCGCAGGAAGGCTCGCCGCTGCCGCAGCGGCGCGTTGGCGTGCGTGGCGCGCGGGCCGCCGTTGTTGTAGCACGCGAACGCGTCGCGCGCCATCGAGCAGCTCTCGTACAGGCTGCCGAGGTTGGTCCACGCCGCCGAGTGGCCCTTGTCCAGCTGCACCGCGCAGATGTACGCCTGCAGCGCGTCCATCGGCTGGTTCTGTTGCTGGTACAGTACCCTGCCAGTTCAATATACAATGAGCCTTACAGCCCCCGCACGCTGGGCCACTACTGGCGACGACCAGTGGCCGCCACAAGTCGCGGAAGAGATTTTTCATACATTTTCATGTGACTCGAAAGCGACCACTCGAGCGCTGCGTGCGGCGGTACCACATAAAATATATAATCGTCCATATATCTATCCATCTAACTGCATATCTGTCTATTACTGTTTCAATGCTTAATTGACGCTTGGCAGTTGGCTCAATGATAGCTTTCACCCTGAAGAAAAGAATGCATAAATTATACGCGGATTAAGTCACGATCAACTCCTAATTTGATATTTAAAACGAAAAGAATCAACGTTCACAATTAGAGTAAACTTTTACGAAATGTCTGTGTAAACTACAAGTAGGTATAAATTAAAAATTAAAAAACCCCCGACATTCGCCAACACACAGACACGTCAAACTTATAACACCCCGTCGTTTTTGCGTCGGGGGTTAAAAATAAAACTGAATAAGACATTATTGCAAAGCGATCTCCATGACCGGGCAGGTAGGTATCTCGACTCCCGATCTAAGCAAAAAATTTGCCCTTATTTTTTGCTCCCACTTCACGTTTGAATTTTCTAACAACAGATGTTTGGATGGTGTATTTGGCTTAACAGTATTTTCGCATAGGGATTATATGAAGCTCATAAGCCATAGCGGTTTTTGTGCACAGACCTTCTAGTGTATCCTGCCGTGTTCTTCGAAGACAGAGTAAATAGGCATCTTCTATCTCATCAGCTTATAGGCTATCTTCCATCAAGGTATTATAGTTTTGTAACTAATACAGTGTATAAGGGGACCGCTATCGAGGACTTAGGGTTATTATTATATTACCTAAACACAATCCAATTTTAATAGGTATAACCATTAATTGTCACACACTTGTAGCATTAGTGTTTTACGCGTCAGCTGATTGCATTACATTGCGAACTTTTAAAAAATGCTGGAAATATTTTAAATTTTTCGCGTTTTTTATGGTATCTTGTCAGTACTCAGTAATCATCACTAATAGCCAATAGGTACCCAGTGTTCGTTTCCGATAGTGGTCCCCTGTACAGGGGTATATGTATCGTTGAGGTACGAACCCTATCGAGCACCAAGTGTCAGCGTTGCCCTCGGACTTCTCCACGGAGTTCCTGTACGCGATGAACGCGTCGTGGACCTTGCCCTGCGCCGCGAAGCACCTGCCCAGCAGGTACAGGCCGGCCCCCGACTCGGGCTCCGCCACCACGGCCCGCTGCAGGCACCACACGGCGGCGCGGCCGCGCGCGCCGGCCTCGCCCAGCGACGCGCAGCGGTGGTACAGCCATCCTGCCCGGGAAAACGTTAGTGTAGTGACATACATTAAGGATTGGTCTCCACAAGTCAGAGCGCAGCGGAGACCAATTCATCTAAGGAAGAATTCACGCGTGCCTTTAACACTTAGGTACCTACGTGTTAAAGGAAATTCCTCTTTTTGGCGATTTGTTTCTGTATTTCTGTGTTCACATTTCGAAATAACGCAAAATGCCACTTTCACTGTTATTTTTGTGCACTAAAACAAATAAATTACGTCAAAATCTCGGTGCGTACTGAGCGTGACTTTGGAAATGTGTGCACAACTGTGCATCAATTTGGCACGCGTTTTCTTCCTACAAGGCCTTTCTATCCTTGATAAATATTTCTATGGAGAAAACGTTCGTGACATCCTGCCTAGTTCACACGACGCTGTAACGGTCGCTTTCCTCCAGCGATACCTCTAAATGGCATCTAAATGGTTACATTCTATTAAGACGATTACAAACTTGTAACTAAAATCGCAATTGTAATTTTTATTGGTGTTTTTTTCTTTACCTAGGTACTTACTGTGATTTAAATGTTTTAATACATTTTTGTATTCCGAATATCATAACCTATGAGCTAATAATTTACAAAGATTCCAAAATTATCCTGAAATATTTAATAGAATTATTTACTAGGTAAATAATGACTGAATTAATCTTTAGACCAAATTCCCGCACCAACGGGAAAATTATGTACAGTATCTATCTACCTACTTGATAATCGCTATGGAGACGTAAAATTACATTAATTAATATTAATAAGTAATTCCCGGTAATTCACGAAATTTCAATTAAGTTTTCCTTGTTGGAATCCTATACTACACGTATAAAATGACGTATTTGCATACCTATTATATCAGCTACCTAGTAACAATGATTGGGAAATCCCTTTACTATTTTGGCGGAACAATAGCGGATAGAGTTAGATATATGCGTGTTTCCGCTAAAACAATATACTTATTTAAAAATGTAATGTATTCAATTCTTAAAATGTTTGATGAATAAAATGCAATTATCTATTACTTAATATAAAGAGGCTTGTCCTGACTGACTGACTGATCATCAACGCAAAGCACCACTGAAGCTAGAAACTTGAAATTTTCACAGTAGCTTCCTTTTATGACGTAGGCGCACACTAAGAAAGGATTATTGCAAATTCTACCACTATGGTTAAATAGGGGATGAAAGTTTGTATGAAAGTCCGTCAATTTCAAGTTATGTAGGTATATCCATGAAAATCGATATTTGAACTGTTCGTTAAAAATAAAGAAATACGTGTGTAATGTGTATTTTTGGAAAATCTACCCCCAAGTGGATTAAATGGGGGATGAATGTTTGTATGAGATTTGTATGAATCCACGCGGGAGAAGTTGCGAGCATCAGCTAGTAGTTAAATAAACACAAAGAAACGATAGATAGAATAGAATAGAATTTTTTTTTTATTATTCAAATAAACTTTTACAAGTACTTTTGAATCGTCAATTGAATCTACTATTATGATTATGATATATTATGATAACTTCTAAGTTATTTTAAACGTAGATTATATTGAAATGTCGAAACCCGATAATTTGAAACACGGCCAAGTGGATGTCCGTTTCCGAACATTCTCCTTGCGAAATTATCCGAGACCTGAGAACTAGTTTTCAACCCACTCATTTTCCATTTGCACTAACTTCCATGTTATACATTCTTATAACCCGTTCAACCTGTTCACCCGCACTGATCTTTATGTGGAAGAATCGCAACGAACTAACGTCCCTATAAAATGACAACGGAAACGGAATGAGAAGCTATTGAGGAAATGCTGCCGGTTTCGCAAATGACCATATTTTTATACATCTTATCACTATGTGGGAACAAGAGCTCGGTTTGGTTGTTGTGGTTTTCCAAAGCCTTTGAGATCTTTTGTTTGAAAGTGACACCCGATACAAATGTCGATCTCGAATCTCGATAGATCGAGATGATTTATCTCGATCTTGTTGGCGTGCAAAATCAATATGACAAAATAATTGGATTTAGATTATTTTGTCCATCTTTGACTGCATCATTGTTTACCATCGACTGTCGAGTAACGATTGGTCAATAATAAAGAGGCGGTTAACACTAAAGTTAGTTGAATTGAATTGAATTGTTGAACGCTATATGCTATAGCTATCCTTTATGTATGCTATCGCGTATTGTTCATACTTGAGCTGATTAGACCTGAAACTTGGCACAGAGGTAGCTCGCATCCTGGATACAGACACACCCACTTAGAATAGGTACTTTTCATTTCATCCCGGAGAAGAGTTCAACTGGGAACTACATAAGTCGTAGGCGTCAGCATGCTACACGTCAGCTAGTGAGTTACAAAAGCAGTCTTACCCAGCTGGCGACAGACGTCAGCCTTCAGCATGGACGACAGCTGCGGTTCCTTGAGCAGTCTCTCGTAGGCGTCGCGCGCCGCCTTCCTCAGCCCCCTGGCCTCGAGCAGGTGCGCGGCGTGGAAGCTGAGCTCCAGGCGGGTGAAGGTGGCGTCCTGGTGCGGCGCCAGGCGCGCGCGCCGGAAGTGCACGGCCGCGGCGCCCCAGTGCCGCCGCGCCTTGAACATGAGCGCGAGCCGCAGGTGTGCGTCGGCGGCGCGCGAGAACCCCGGCGACACGTACAGCGCCATCTGCAGCGCCTTCGTCGCCCTAGTGTGGAAGCACCACCGCCCAGTGACGGGGGGTCCGACGTCAGCGACAAAGGCGACAACGCGACATAGAGCCTAGCTCTGGCTCTCCACCAACGAAAAATTGACAACTTTTACCAACATAATATGTTGACACTTGACAGCACAAAAGGATGGCATTTTTAGGGTTCCGTACCCGAAGGGTAAAAAACGGAGCCCTATTAATGTCACTCGGCTGTCTGTCTGTCTGTCTGTCCGTCTGTCCGCCGGTCACAGGTCTCTAGCTCGCAGACGAAATGAGTTACAAACCTGAAATTTTGGTATTTAGTGTAAAACGTTAACCCAAAATCAAATATTGAATTAGAAATTGAATTAAATTATTTTTCAGGGGGGCTCCCATACATTAAAAAGGAGCCGGAAAAAAAAAATTTTTCTTTACCCTAGCTTGTGGGGTATCATTGTTTAGAGCTCATTAAGTAAAGTACAAATATATATTTTTTTAATTTTTATCTCAAAAAATAAGGGAATGGGAGGCCATCAAAGTTGTCAGTTTTAGACCATTTTTGTGACGGGGGCTATCTCAAAAACTAAACTAGTTGGGAATATGATATTTCAGTATATTATGAACTATATGCTCTATTTAAACAACAAATACTGAAAACAACGATTTATTAAATAGTTTATAAGCTGTGACCAAAATAAACGAACATTTTTTGGGTTTTTCTTTCACGGTTTGTTGCGATGTCTAGCTCGGAAATTAAATACATTTTCTTAGACCCAAAATATTATATTGTTCATAATAATTATGTACGGAACCCTGAAAGAGCGAGGCCCGACTCGCACTTGGCTGATTTTTTTCTTTGGTGGAGAGAGGAGACCCAGCTTAATACGACGCGACGCGAAGCTGTGACGCTGATGACGGTAGCTGAGCCTTCAGATGACCTATGTTGTCGTGTAGATAAGTCTTTTTCTATAGAGTCGTATCGCGTCCCGTCATGTCGCATTTGTCGTTAACGGGGCGTCCTACGTCAGCGACAAACGCGACAAACTACATGAAACGACGCGACGCGAAAAGCTGAGCCTTCACATGGCCTAGGTCTACCTACGTTGTCGCGTAGATAAGTCTTTTTCTATAGAGTCGTATCGCGTCGCGTCGCATAGTGTCGCGTCGCCTTTGTCGTTCACCTAGGACAACGGGTGACAAACTATAAAATAATATGGTTACGAGAATCTATAGTTATGGAGTCGAAGATCGTTTTAAAAGATAAATTAAAAATAATAATAGGTAAGTAGGTAGGTAATATGCAAGAAACGTGCGATAGGTAGGTATTAGGGCTACCAATACCGGGATCCCGGTATTGGCTAATACCGGGATCCCGGACTTTTTTCGCCTTTTTTAATACCGGTATTGAAATGTCTAATACCGGGATCCCGGTATTGGTGATAATATTAATTAATAAAGAGTAGTGACTGATTCTCTTTCTGTAGCATATGCTTTTGTAAGTGTAACACTAATTTTTATCCCAGCTAAGTGTCAGATTATTGTTGAAAATTGATGTAAATGTTTAGAAATGATTTAAAGATTATTAATTTCATAATTGGAATTAGGTTAGAGTAAACTAACATTTGATTCATTCAGTGGCGCCGAACCTCCATCTTGAATTATTGGTATAAATATGGGTACTTTAAAGCTAAGAACTCAGTCTCCTACCGAAAATTAACCAACTAGTAGATACTTCTGCATCTAGTCGTGATATTTGATTGCGGATTACGATAGCAATTGTATCCTAATCGAATTTGCTGCTATTTTGGGCTTAGCTGAGTGTAATTACCTTATTAATTTGTTTAAAATATATGAAAATGCATCTCAGTTAAAGTTAAGATTCGATATTAATTGAGTTTGTGCGGGTGATAAACGCAGATATTTAAATAATAGTTTGATTTCATTAAAATATTAATTGCGATTAATCTCAAGTAAAATTATAGAAATACCTGAAGAATAATAAAATATAAGTAATAAATGATAAGTCATTAAAGGAGGCTTAACTGATTGCTGTCAAGACGTTTTTTTAAGTTTCTTGTATGCACATTACGAGGGTCGTTCAATAAGTAGTGAGAATGAAGTGCAAACTCTTTGGAATAAAAAAAGTACATACTGGCTGGTTGGATTAAGATTTACAGGATACTTTAGGTGCAAATGCTCCAACCTTATTCTACAGTTGCACGTTGGTGCGCTGAATTTAAACATGGAAGAACATCCACCAAAGACGACTCTCGCTCCGGTCGCTCAACAATTGTTGTGACCGAAGAAATTAATAAATTTTTTTAAAGAATTGTTCTAGCAGATCGTCGAGTCACAATACGTTTTATAGCCGAAGAAACAAAGATTTAAACTGGTAGTGTACATAACATTTTACGCGAACGCTTAGGGATGAAAAAAGTTACCGCTTCATACCGCGAAAAAAGTTACCGCTCAAGTTCTTTGGAACTGTTACAACAAGATCCTGAAAATTTCTTAGCTCGATTTATAACCATGGATGAAAAATAGATTCACTTTTATGATTCAGCAACAAAATTACATTCTATGACCTGGAAGAGACCATCATCTCCAACCAGTAAAAAAAAGGCGATTCGTTCGTCTGATCGTTGTCGAAAGATCTCTCTTTCGGGGGAAGTAAAGGAGTGGTCATCTATACATACTTATTATAATAAAATCGTAGACTTTCCGTATCTCTACATTAAAGATTTTTGCAAAATAACAAGTGGGGGATGTTAGGGATAAGTAACAGAACGTAAAGAAGCTATTTTTGAAATTTTTGTCTGTTTATCTGTTTGTCTGTACGTTTGTGTGCGCGCATTACGAAATAAAATCAGCCAAGTGCGAGTCGGGCCTCGCTCTTTCAGGGTTCCGTACATAATTATGAACAATATAATATTTTGGGTCTAAGAAATATTTAATTTCCGAGCTAGACATCGCAACAAACCGTGAAAGAAAAACCCAAAAAAATGTTCGTTTATTTTGGTCACAGCTTATAAACTATTTAATAAATCGTTGCTTTCAGTATTTGTTGTTTAAATAGAGCATAATTATAGTACATAATATACTGAAATATCATATTGCCAACTAGTTTAGTTTTTGAGATAGCCCCCGTCACAAAAATGGTCTAAAACTGACAACTTTGATGGCCTCCCATTCCCTTATTTTTTGAGATAAAAATTAAAAAAATATATATTTGTACTCTACTTAATGAGCTCTAAACAATGATACCCCACAAGCTAGGGTAAAGAAAAATTTTTTTTTCCGGCTCCTTTTTCATGTATGGGAGCCCCCCTGAAAAATAATTTAATTCAATTTCTAATTCAATATTTGATTTTGGGTTAACGTTTTACACTAAATACCAAAATTTCAGGTTTGTAACTCATTTCGTCTGCGAGCTAGAGACCTGTGACCGGCGGACAGACGGACAGACAGACAGACAGACAGACAGACAGACAGCCGAGTGACATTAATAGGGCTCCGTTTTTACCCTTCGGGTACGGAACCCTAAAAACTACTGCATGGATTGAAATAAAACTTGGCATGATTTAAGTGCATACTACGGAGTAACATAAAGGATACTTTTATCCCGAAATTCAGCATGGTTCCCTTGGGAGAGGGGATGAAAGTCAAAATGTGTACTTAGCTGTAATTCATTAACGCGTGCTCCGATTTCATTCATTCTTTTTTTGTTAGAAAGGAGATACTTTCAAGATTACTCTGAAATGCTGGGTTGATTTTGATGGGACTTTTTCTGGAGGATGTTTACATTTTGATCTACCTAATCATCCGCCAGTGAACTTTTAACAGTTTTCAGCATGGTATGAGCTCAAAGGAGCTTAGGAAAAACAAAGAGTTCCCGTGGATTTTTTAAAAACCTAAATCCACGCGGACGAAGTCGCGGGCATACTCTAGTTGTTGAATATTTCGACCACGGAGTTACTGTTACTGACTCTTTGTATGCAAAACAAATAAAAAAACGGCGTAACGAATTTCGCGAGAAATGGCGAGGCAAACTAACAAAATTGTTTTCTTCCATCAAGATAATATCCCGGCTCACAGCCCACAAGCCTTCCGTTGCTATGGCTGCAATTCGAGATGCTGGTTTTGAAATTCTTGAGCATCCTCCATATTTACCCGGCCTTGCCCCTGTGATTTCCATCTGTTTCCAAGGTTGAAGGATTATTTGAAAGAACAGAGATTCGAAGATGATGATGATAATCTCAGTTTTTATTGAACGCCCTGTGTAGGTACGAATTACAAGTAGGAAATTTATAACGGACTGAATGAAAAGTCTGCTTTAATTTTGTGCTGTTTCCTTTAAAAAAATGTAGATTTAGTGTTTTTTAAGAAAAAAAATATTAGATCTCAAATATTTTTCCGGTATTGATACCGGTATTGATAAAGTCCGGTATTTGGAAGCCCTAGTAGGTATGTACCTACGTTATTTTTAATTCCTCAAAGGTTATTTTACGTTTATGTAGTTGTCACTTTACGTTTCTTAATTAAGTAGGTAGGTATGTCATTTTAAAGAAGACAAATAGTGTACAGAAATATACCTACCCTCATAAATAAAAAGAGTCATTGTTATACAATTGCATAATTGTTTATGGGACTCTGAAATATAGGTATATTAAAAGAACAAAGTAAAAACAAGACAATAAATCTGCCCTAAAGCGTGAAATATAAACAATGTTAATGGCAGCAAGAAAGTTTTCAATGAGCCATTCGTTTGTTTTGAAATATTGTGACAAGAACAAAAGTAACATCTAGACGCCCCTCAAGGTCGGCAGACGCATTCGAATTTCGAACAGAGGACGCTAGGAGCAACGATCGTGAAACTACCAAAAAGTGCAAAGACCCTCATAAACACGCCGCATTGAACAAATAGAACCGGCTCCGAGAACTTCTCAACCTTTTTTTTTTTTTGTAAATAGGCACATCGCATTGCTTAGAAATGTCTTTGAAGCACGCATCCGACGCGACTTTTTTATAATATATCGACCTATCCACACGAAAATAAACCGGTCCGAATTTTGTAAGACTTCGAAGCACATTGCATTACGTCGCTTCGATTCTCCGATTCAATGGACGTAATAAACCCGGGCTGCACGCACCCGCTGGCTGCACGTATCCGCATGAATTCATGTAACACAGCGAGAAACGAACAATGAATATTAAATTGTCAAGATGTACAAGTATTCGCCATTCACGACATTCGCCATTTTGTGATGGCAGCCATCTTGGATTTGCATAATTCTATTCTACTAGTCAAGCCCTTTCATTTGATACCTTTTGATTTGATAAGAGAGTTGTGAAAAAATATGTAATCCGCCATTTTGTAGTGGCGGCCATCTTGGATCGATTTCCATCAAACATAGCTAACAACACTCTCGACTAATTCACCTTTCAAACAAAAAAAACACACACACACACACACACACACAGACACGTCAAACTTATAACACCCCGTCGTTTTTGCGTCGGGGGTTAAAAACGATTCCGAATGCGTCGGTTCTCGGCGGGTCGAGGAGAGACGGAGGAATGCGGACAACGAGCTCGTGTGCAAGTGGGACAAGTTGGAACCGCCGCGGCCGCACCGCGTCCGTAACATCCGTAAGGTTAGCGAGGAGCGCATCACCGGAGCGTAACGTCACCGATGCGCCCGCGGGGTCGACGACCGTCTGAGGCTCGTTCGTGCAATCGATCGGACGATGCAACGCAACGTCTAGACAGCGATCGCAACCCGAATCGGACGCGTATACCGCCTTTATTTAGATGACCTCCGCTGACATTTGCGAGCCGAAACAAAGGAGCGAGACAGGTGGCGCGGGCGTCCGTCCGGTGTTCAACCACCAACCAACCACCCGATGCCGGACACTAAAATTAAATATCGAACACACACACACTTGAAGTTGCGGCGAGACGAAGAAAGCTTTCGACACACATCGAACACCCAGCATTCGCGTCCATTGTGTTCTAATGAGTGAGCCATCGCGATTGCCCGCTGTCACGCAATATTCAAATCTTACAACAAACCGGTTCCAACACCGCGTTCCGAATTTAACGTGAAGCCCTACAAAAGCTTTCAACTAAATTGCAAGCTTATAATATTTACTCCAAAGTTCCGGCTTATACCTACTTATACATAAACATTGTTTATACACAATAGATTTGGGAAAAATAAGAAAAATGAAAAGAATTTACACTAAATTGATTGAACAATGGCAGCGAAAATAAAATAAGTAACAATGTGGTTTTTATTGCTATCACTAGTAATTAAGTATCACCAACGCTGAAGGACGGTTAGGTCGCACCCACCCACTGTTGAAAGATAACGAAACGTGCAGTTGGCCAAAGATTACATTATTTATTGACTCTGAACATAGTAGGTATTTAATATTACTGTCGATGTTTGAACTTATAATTTACTAGCGGACCCGGCAGACGTCGTCCTGCCTGCTATTAGTGCCACCTATCGGGTCCAATTTTTCTACTTACAAACCTTCCTCTTGAATCACTCTATCTATTAAAAAAACCGCATCAAAATCCGTTGCGTACTTTTAAAGATTTAAGCATACATAGGGACATAGGCACAGAGAAAGCGACTTTGTTTTTTACTATGTAGTGACAACGTTCAGCCATTAGACAACCAACAGAAACATTAGATTAGTTATAATACTGCGTCTATTCTAAATTATTATTATTATTCTGTGGCGATTGAAAATACCTACCCTCCTTAGAAATCTCCTTAAATAGAAACTGAAAGAATGACCTTACGCTACACCTATGCTTTGGTTGATAATTACGAGATTAGATAATTAAGTCGAGAGTGACGAGAAACCCTCGAAACTTTAATATTTGACGAGACATTGGCGAAGTTCATTATACCTATGGCACTTTAACAATCATTACTTATAATAAAAATTGAAAACCATAAACAAACCATAAATCCAAATCAGAATATACCGCAGACAAATGGAACATTCACCACAAAACAAACCGCGCAAAATCCGGCAAACAATTTTAGTAGATCTGTTAAAAAGTTATGGAATGAAATGAATGCAGTTTAAAGTTTTTAATACTTAATTATACCTACTCTGATTTTTAATTCCGTGGAATCCTGACGTTTCTTCATGTTACCAAAGATAAACAGTTCCCACAAAAAGATGATAAATTCAAAACATACATAATACATCTATACTTAATAAATAAAATTGAAGTGTCTGTCTGTAATATCGAAATAACTACCTCATATTAAGCTCATATGGTTATTTGAACGATACTATAACCGAATCACACGTTTTTAAAATTTTTGTCTGTCTGTCTGTCTGTCTGTCTGTCTGTCTGTCTGTCTGTCTGTTTGAACGGGCTAATCTTTGGAACGGCTGAACCGATTTTGACGGGACTTTCACATACAAGTAGAGAATTAACCAGGGAGTAACATAGGCTACTTTTTTAACCGACTTTCAAAAAAGAAGGAGTTGTGTTTTTCTACTTATGTACACCGATATCTCCGAGATTTCTGAACCGATTTGCGTAATTTTTTTTTAATCGATAGAGAAACATTGCGACACTGTCCTACAAAAAATTTGGATTCCAACTCCTCAATCCTGATGCTGTAGGGGATCTGATCCCCAAAACTAATGGGATTAAGGCACTGTCGGTTATTTAAATTGATATTGGGGATACCAATTAAAGACTTTATTGTTGAATGATCTCGAGTAGGTACATGTCCAACTCCTCAACCCTGATGCTGTAAGGAATTGCATTCCGAAATCGTAAGGATCCCACGGAATTTTTCCGTTGTGTGGACGGGTTACTACTTACTACAGATACTTTTGTTCGGGAAAATCAAAGTTCCCACGAGATTTTTACAAACCTAAATACACACGGGCGAAGCCGTGGGCATCATCTATACTAATAAATAAAATTGAAGTGTCTGTCTGTAATATCGAAATAACTACCTCATATTAAGCTCATATGGTTATTTGAACGCTACCATAACCGAATCACACGTTTTTAAAATTTTTGTCTGTCTGTCTGTCTGTCTGTCTGTCTGTCTGTCTGTCTGTCTGTTTGAACGGGCTAATCTTCGGAACGGCTGAACCGATTTTGACGGGACCTTCACATACATGTAGAGAATTAACCAGGGAGTAACATAGGCTACTTTTTTAACCGACTTTCAAAAAAGGAGGAGTTGTGTTTTTCTACCTATGTACACCGATATCTCCGAGATTTCTGAACCGATTTGCGTAAATTTTTTTTTAATCGATAGAGAAACATTGCGACCCTGTTCTGTAAAAAAAATTTGGATTCCAACTCTCCAAAACTGCAGGGGACCTAATCCCCAAAACTAATGGGTTTTAGAAACTTTCGGTTATTTAAATTGATATTGGGGGTACCAATTAAAGACTTTATCGTTGAATGAACTCGAGTAGGTACATATCCAACTCCTCAACCCTGATGCTGTAAGGAATTGTATTCCGAAATCGTGGGGATCCCACGGGATTTTTCCGTTTTGGGGACGGGTTTCTACAGATAAGCTACTTTTTGTTCTGGAAAATCAAAAGTTCCCACGGGATTTTTAAAAACCTAAATCCACACGGGCGAAGCCGTGGGCATCATCTAGTCTAGTCTAGTATATAAATAAAAATCGCATCATGCAGGCATCTGTCATCATATCTACATGATGGAATACAATTGCATCATGTAGATATGACAGATGCCTGACAGATACTTCAGGTACTTTAGTTTGGGGTAAAAACGAACTTCAGGTGGTTCATATAAATAACTAATTATATTTTTAAATGATGACTGTCAGAATTCCACCGAATTAAAAATCAGACTATAAGTGCTGTGTTGACGTCACGTACGGTTACGTGCGTTCTAAATGTTTCTCTAGGTAAATCGCTTAAAATAAATGCCAAATTGATATTTTTACATTTAACGACCCATCAAGGCTAAGAATGAATGGTGAGTAACGCGAAACATTACACATCAACATATGACATCTCTTACTACTCTCGAGAGTCGACCCAAATATTTAATAGAATACGTGATAAAAATGTGTGAGTTACTTTACTAAATGATCGAATATAAATTCATAAATTAATAAATTTTTTCTATACAATATGTACTTTTCCTATACAAATGTGACTACTTATCTATATACTATTTATAATAAAATTGAAGTGTCTGTCTGTAATATCGAAATAACTACCTCATATTAAGCTCATATGGTTATTTGAACGGTACCATAACCGAATCACACGTTTTTAAAATTTTTGTCTGTCTGTCTGTCTGTCTGTCTGTCTGTTTGAACGGGCTAATCTTCGGAACGGCTGAACCAATTTTGACGGGACTTTCACATACAAGTAGAGAATTAACCAGGGAGTAACATAGGCTACTTTTTTAACCGACTTTCAAAAAAGGAGGAGTTGTGTTTTTCTACCTATGTACACCGATATCTCCGAGATTTCTGAACCGATTAGGGTAATTTTTTTTTTAATCGATAGAGAAACATTGCGACACTGTCCTACAAAAAAGTTGGATTCCAACTCCTGAATCCTGATGCTGTAGGGGAACTGATCCCCAAAACTAATGGGATTTAGGAACTGTCGGTTATTTAAATTGATATTGGGGGTACCAATTAAAGACTTTATCGTTGAATGAACTCGAGTATGTACATATTCAACTCCTCAACCCTGATGCTGTAAGGAATTTTTCCGTTTTGGTGACGGGTTACTACAGATAGGCTACTTTTTGATCTGAAAAATCAAAAGTTCCCACGGGATTTTTAGAAACCTAAATCCACACGGGCGAAGCCGTGGGCATCATCTAGTTACTTAATAATAATCAAAACCATGTCATTACCAATAATAAATATCTCAATTTTAGGAAAGGCGATTTAATCCTTCCTGTACTTATTTAAGTATAATTTTAAATCCAATTGCTGACTTAGCCTAACCTATCTAGATCTAAACATTCAGTTTTTTACCCAAACTTGTTGTAAAACCATTTTTTTTTTGTTTTTGTTGATACACATATCATCATTATCACATTAATAGGTTAGCTACACAATATTTTATGCTATCGGAGGCCGCTGGCTTCTGCGATTTGATACATTGGCCAGCGGCCCCACATTGCATATGAAAAACCATTTAGGTACCTACCTACCTAATATCTTATTGTAAGTAATAACAATCCGCGCATTCAAGTAGGATTTTCTTTGCGCGACATCGGGATCAAATCTTGCAAGAAACGTGAATTCGGAACAATATCGAAATAAAGATTTTTACATTTCATTCAAAGGAAACATGAAATCGCAAACAAAGCAGCGGAACGAATGTGCAACAATATGGATGCGAACACGAACATATGGAAAAAATGTAGAGAACGGGCGAGGTACGATTATAATCCGGCTCTCTACCTGCCCGGCCGCGCCGGCCGCCGACCGGGCCCATTATCAATACACCCAGGTAACCAAATTATGTACACAGCAACCCCTACTTGTTTTTATCATGATAAAATTATTATTAACAGCATGTTCCCTTTCAAAATAAACAATACTGCATGAATGGACATCTGGCAGGTAGGTAGGGTAGGAACACCGGTTTCCGGACACGCACCTGTTATCGTCCACCGAGCGGATCACTCTTAAGAAACGCTTTAGAATAGAAACATTATAAGACTTACATAAAAATAATGCATCTCTATGCCAACTTGAATGTCTTATCAAGACACAGAGAAAGAAAAAAGTCTATTTCACTTAAGTTTCTTTGAAAACAAAGCGATCGAATATTGAGTATGCAATTAAGGAATGAAAATGAGCCGTGTGGAGCAAAAAAATTAGTGGCATGCTTCAACTATCATGGGAAGTTATTAATCATTTTACTATAAGATTTAGTTTGATTCTTCTTTGTAGCACTTACTTATGTTTCATAAAATACTGTGAACGTGTTTTTTTACTTTTGATTACATTAGAATACAAATAAAAGGGGTGGACGACAACTAGTTCACTATTTTCTTAAGAAAACCTGTTATCGTCCGGGCGGTCAAACACAGGTTTAGCGTCTTAATTTTAGGTAGTCTTGTTATCAATCGAGGTGTGCACAAAATTGGAATTAAGTTTATTAATTCGAATCCTATACACATACACTAGTTAGTGACTAGTCTTCGTCCACTTTTTTCTCATTGTATATAAAACTATGGGTCTTCAAAATCACGCGTGGACGATATCTAAATTTGCACTGAATAAATATTCTAAGTTTCGACCACCAAGCTATTATTTGAAAATAAATAGATTTAGTAAAAATATAAATAATTAAACTTGTTTGACAAAAGAATTACCTTATATTTTATGTGTTTCTCCTTGGAACTTTGATATATTTATAAGTTAAGATAGTATTGTCGATCATTATAATTTGTGGACGAAATTTAAAATAGAGAATCTGAAGTGCACCGGTTATCCGTCCACCTATATTTTAAACTGTATGAAAAACATATATTTTTTAATATTATGTTATTATTTAGGCGAATTTTGATTATTACTCATATCTATAATTTATTTTTTATTCATCTACAAGTTAGTCCTTGACTGCGATCTCATCTGATGTTAAGTGACAGTCTAAGATGGATGCGGGATAACCTGAAAGAGGTACAGCAGAATCCGTAAATGACTTGGAAGTAAGGCATACTAGACTAGAGACAATTTTGAAATTATTAAATTGAATTTACCAAATTGGTCTGCCGAGAATCAAGTAGAGGACCTTCCACTAATAAGACTTACCCCTGCGCCATGCCAGGGAGGCTGCCAAATTATATGTACCTACTTTTATATAATGTAAGTGCGATGTGGTAAAAGACGATGCAAGATAGATAGGCGCAAAGTTAGTAAAGATATTATGTCATATTGTAGACTCTATAAACCGCGTTAACAAGGCAATAGTTTTTTTATCTGTTTTATTTTAAAACAAGCAGTTGACCGCTATTGCGTATGCGTAGAAAGACCACATCACTTTGTATAAAGTTCTTTATCACCCTGTGAAAGTTCTGTCAAAATAGGTTCAGCTGTTTTGAAAAGTAAGTACATATTACGAATAGACAAAAAACAGAAAACAATTTTTTTATAAACGGTTATGTGGCTTTTTAATAATGTATAAGTAAACATAAGTTCACTAATAAAAACCCATATATTTCGTAAAGACGGACAGGAAGTTAATTTTAATTTGTATAGATATTAAATACATATTAAAGTGGTGTTAATATTACATATTCAATTACTTACTCATTACATGCATACTTTTTCATAGTTAATTTCTCATAGAAATCAGTGGACGGATAACAGGTACAAGGGTGGACGATAACTAGATTTAGTGGACGATAACCGGTGAAATCGGCATTTTGAGCTTTTTGTTAGGATTTAAAAAAAACTAGTTATCTGACTAAAAAAATACTTACGTGCAATGAAAATAGACTATACTAGAAGTATATTTTAACAAGTTTTTGTTTAATTTTTTTTATAGAACATATATTTTCACCCTCTCAAACTCAGTAACTCCACTAAATGGACGATAACCGGTAAGAAAACCCTAGGTGTACGAGAAATAAGCGCAACCTTGTGTAAAATTTTTACACAAGGTTGCGACTAGCTTCGAGAAGAAGGTTCAATCGATGACGAGTTTCATACACGTTAACAAGCTAACTAGAAAGGCGGAAAATAAATAGGGAAGTGAGGAATGCGGCAATTCAGTTTCCACTGTGGGCGATCGGTGTATAGGTGAGGACGGAGGGACGGGCGGACGAGGTGGGAGGGGCAGGGAACGCCATGAGGCAGTTCGGCCTGACCTAGTTCTGAGCACTCGCGGCGGCTCAAGGACGGATCGACCGCTATTTATAGAGTTCTATCGTCGTTCGTCATAGCATCGCACTCATTTTACATAACTGATGTAAGGCGGCGGCGGGGTCGCTAGGTGCGCGCCGCCCCGTGTGCTGCGTGATTACCGCTCGTCCACATTACGAGCACTCGAGACCTTCCCACGGCGACGCTGACGTTGCGAAGGGGAATGAGTGTTAGTTAGCCGCGATAATAACCCATTTCCCTATTGACGCGAGGTACTGCCGCGCGAGATTGACCAGGTCACGGAGAAATTACAGGGGTCAATGTTTTAACCTGTTTGTTTATGTTGACTTTTTAATTGTGTCACAGACGACTTCTTTTCAATAGCAGATGCAAACTTTACGCATATCACTCGTGAGTCGTGACGGAGCGAATCGTGATGCAATCATGCGATGCATTCAACATAGCACTACAATTCACCTGACAACTACATTGCATCACGGCCTTGGTTCCACGGCAACAGAATGCAATTGCATTTGTATACAATGTATCCGTAGGTACCACATTTACATGCCGAAGTAATATTAGACTAGTGTACATTTTAGAACGTGTTTTTGCTCATTATTATAAAAGCTAGGTACTATATATTATATTTTCCCATTGCTTCAGAACACTACATATTCCAGGATTTGTGCTGGTGACTTTTCTATACGATGTAACAATACTTTTTCTGGCACCTACAAGTTGAATACCTTTTATGGCAAGGATGAATAGAATGAATAGTGATCTTCTAGGTAAGCGCGTTTCAACCTGGAGTCTAGACCTCATCAATGCTATCCATCAGGCATGAGTATCGAAAAGCGCAAGCCTATATGCAAAAAAAACACTATAATCTTCATTATTGGTGATTCTGATGTTTTAAACGCAGTCTGAGCCATAAAAAATTATAAAAGAGCAGCATTAAGTGCTGCTCAAGCCAAAAATAGAGCTGTTTCTGCTGCTGAAATTATTATTGGCGCAGTCCAGAGAAGCGGTGGCACGACATCTAATTCTTCCGTTAGAGAGAACATCTAACATCGGTAATCCTCCCTGATGCCTTTGCGCCATTACAGTGAAGAAATTAAACGATGCTGTAACAAGTATAAATTAAAAATTTAAAAACCCCCGACATTCGCCATTTTGTGGCGGCGGCCATCTTGGATTTGCATAATGCTATTCTACTAGTCAAGCCCTTTCATTTGATACCCATATTGAGGGTGGCGTTGTGATAAAATATGTAATCCGTCATTTTGTAGCGGCGGCCATCTTGGACCGATTTTCATCAAACATAGCTAACAACACTCTCGACTAATTCATCTTTCAAACAAAAAAAAAACCGCATTCAAATCGGTTCGCCCGTTTGAGCGCTACAGGGCAACAGACAGACACACACACACACACGCACAGACACGACAAACTTATAACACCCCGTCGTTTTTGCGTCGGGGGTTAAAAAGAAACGATGCTGCAAAGTATGCCAGTAGTTATAATGAATGGTTAAATAAGCTAGGTAAATTTAATCGTGCCAACCAATTGACAGTTGAAACGGCTAACGCGTATTGCACAAATTGATAATGAACGGGCTAGGGCTCGTTTATCGCTGCCGTCATACCAGTTGACCCACTTCCATTCGATTCGATAACTACCACTAATACACTTACTTGCGCTACACTTTTAGCGTTTATGTTTCGTGTATGAGCATCGTCTATTTCAGATGTTGCCAACAGAAGCCAATAGATTTCCTTTATTTCAAACTTGCGCTTCCTGTTTCGATTTACCTACTATTCAAATAATAACTAACGTTATTACTCGTACTAATAACACTTGTAGACTAAACGTTGTTCATTTGCTTAATATTTAATACTTCTATTACATGTATCCATTCTTTTTTGTCAACGCGTCTTAAAACTTTGTTTTGAGCATTCTTAAATTTTTAAGTTTCCCTTTTTAGCTTAGCCTCTTTTTTATTCATTCATGCGGTAACTTTTACAATATCTTCTTTACTTTTATTCATTTTTGTTAACACATTCTTAAATAGTGAATGTGAATTTTGTCAGTAATTGCATGAATTTTTGGAAAAAGAAACATAAATTGCTTTTCCGTGATGTTAATAGCATCCCTAACCAGAAGGTTATTCATCTATTTCTAACGTCAGGGTTACAGTTACTCTGCAAGTATTTTCTTAACCTGTATCCGATGCAATGATTATAATATTCTCTTCATGCCATGTTCATAGAAAAATTGTTCTCGAGTTTTTATCTGCAAATTACATTACAATAAGACTAGATGATACTCTGATTGGGTAAATTAGTCTGATCGACATTTTTTGACAGTTAAGGTTCTAATGAACCTAATGAATGTTATAATGAACCAAATGATGTTATACATGAATGTTATACAATAAATGAAGATATGTATCATCTTTAATAAGAAGCTAATACGATTAATCAAAAGATGCCATGTCATTGAAATCAATGACAAACAAGTAACAATGTGTAAGGAAATATGTATTAGACATAAGCCGGTTATTCCACTTAAAGTCACCGAGCAGTGCAACGGGCCACGTAGAGGCTATAGTTACGGTACTTGAGTTCTATAAGTACGTAACGGTAGATAGACGGTATATGTACTTTGAAACTGCAATGTAATATTATACAATTTCAGTGCAACTTTATTCACATAGTCAAGGGTAAACTGCTTAGATATAGGTAGACTTATTTTATGCTTAAAGGTAATGTAAAGGTTAAAGATAAAAGAATGTATTATTTATATCTTTACATCATATTTAAAAATATCACCAATCACATTAATATACTTGCTGATGTAGCTAGCTAAGTTAACTACGATGTTATCTGAAGTCGACTACGATGTTAAAGATCATTGTTTAAAATATGACTATTAACTAGGTATAACTACGTAGTACTATTATATATTCTGTGGTATAACATAGAGATTCCTTTTAGATTCAGCATCAATAATAAATATAATCTAATACATTGTCACTACAACATAAATAACTACCTCATTAGTTCATTAGCATAAGTTAACCAAGGCTTTCCAATA
Organism: Melanargia galathea; assembly: GCA_920104075.1. Lineage (NCBI taxonomy): Eukaryota > Metazoa > Arthropoda > Insecta > Lepidoptera > Nymphalidae > Melanargia > Melanargia galathea. Next base: position 19,536,550 of record OV049859.1, read on the forward strand.
AGTATATAATTATGTAGTTAAAAAAAGACAAAGCATTACAAATCTGACACGTGATGAATGCGTAGAAAGATATATATGTGTAACTCAAATAGCACACATAAGTAACGCATACAATGTACACGTAGATGCACCGAGGCCGAGTAATGAGGAAGTGAATCGTTCCGCGCTCATCGCAGCTGCATTTTGCACTCCTAGAAATGCACACAACGTGCAACCATAAAAACAGTTTCCGTCTGTGAGATCGTACGCACACATACACGAGCTCACAATCCTGAACAAGTTTCCGAGATGCGGAGGATTATTTATGAGCTGCGTGTAACAGTGAGCAGATAAAAACAAACGTCAGATGTTTTAATGCGCTCATAACTGAAATGAAATAATACGTGCTCTTGAACCATTTCACGTGATAATCAAACAAGCACGTTAGATCAAAACACGCCAAGATAAAAGAAAATATGAAATCGTCGTCATTAAGACGTAGCGTCACATTATACTTATGAGTTTTGAGCGTTCACATGTTCACCAAAGCACGCACGGGATTATGCAAAACGCAATTCCCCTAACGCACAAAAAGCTGAACATTCTGTGCTATTATTACATTACAAACAAAGGAGTGCCCCCTTGAGAAGTACCCTAACAATTCATGGCACACAAGTGTCGTAACAAGTCCAATACTTATTTACATCCCAGCCGAATTAAAAACTCTGCCCCATCCCTAACACTGCAGTTTAGAAGGGTTGAACCCTTTGTGAGAAATTTTGAAGCCATCAACGTCATAGATTTTTGTCAGACAATAAGCAAGGGCGCTAGCACACTGGGAGCCGGAAAACGTGTACTTTGACGTGGCATTGGTATTAGTAGCTGGATATTAGACAGGGTCCAGGGACGGTGGGACGCGGTGAGAGGTTATCGTTCAATGGTGACGTAACATAGTGTCGCAAGCTCAATACTCGGTGAGTCGAAGCGGGGCCCTTCTACTGCTCCCTTTTTGCGGCCACCAGCCGCTTTCTAATGCCCATTGTATATGACGGCTACGATATTAGTGTGCACCGACACATCCGTGAGAACGCCTTCCTTGCACTATCATTAGATATGCATAGAATCTTGATCATGTGGATTCCGTTACATTCCGTGAGCGTTCGTGACTCACTTGTCTTTGTATTAATAAGATGCTGTACGCAGGAATTCAGAGAATACCTGAGCTGACGCATTGTATGCTCATAGTAAGAACCCCGTGGATTTCATAGTTAATTTAACTTAATTACGAGGAAATTATAACGTGTATAGGCTTACTGTATTATAAGTAGGTAGTATGTACAACATTCGTATATTTATACATACATAGTATACCTTCACATGTAATTGATAACCCTAATACTACCACTGACGCAATTGGTCTGTTATCTCAATATGTTATAATGAATAAGAATTGGGTATAAGTTAATTAGCATTTGCGTAGTAATGTTAGCGACAACAGCTGCACATCCGACCGATTTTATTAATATTTACTTAGTTCTTTATGAATTTGTCTCCTGAATAAATAAAAATTGTGATTTCGAATATGGTTGTCGTAAGGTAGATAATACTGAGAGCCTTCTTTAACAAACTGAACTTTAGCCATAGGCGTGAAAGTATTAGAGCTTGGAAATTCTTTGCTATAGGATCCTGCCCTGAATTATAAAAAACATGATATTCCTAACATGGTTGTTGTAAGATACAGAGCTAAGAGTTTTCTTCAGCGAACTGACCTTTAGCCATTAGCGTAAGAGTATCAACACTCGTAAGGGGCAGGTTGGCTATTGCATCTTCGGTTTGGGGGGGAGGTGGGGACTAGTCTAGGGCCGGACGCTGCGCGGCCTAGCAACGCGGCGCTCGTGCCTCGTGACGTCGCCCGCGCTGCCAGGCCCCGATGACGCGGCGTGTGACGTGCCGCTTTTTTCGCGGAAATTCCACCGCGGCCGTCGCTCGCGGACAACTACGACTTCCTTCTCTTGGCGCTCATAAATATCGTGGTGACGTGACCTTACAGCGCTGTTAAGTAACATTTTTATCTACTTCTTAAGCTTTTATGAATGGTTCTCTCGCAGGTCAGTCAGTACCTACCTATCTCAATCTGTCTTCGTCAGCCAATTTTATTTCGGGTGTTTTCCAGGTTCTGATTATGGGCTTCAATTTTTAACCGACTTCCAAAAAGGAGGAGGTTCTTAATTCAGCGCGTATTTTTTGCATGCTGAAACTGCCATGCACTTCCTTGTCAAATATACATATTTAGTTAAGGTGGGAAATTAAGGAGAAGCGCATTAATTTAATTTAGAATATGCCGGCCAGCCAGCTTTAAAAACCAAGGTGACTTAAATATTAATTAGACACGCGTGAGATAAAAGATCGATCTAAAAAGTGGAATTGCTTAAAATAGCGGAGGCGGCTAGACGTTGTTTAGTGATTCCTATATGTGGTTTATCAAGCTATCATTTTCACGCACACAATTAAAATTAGATTACAATAATTAGGCATGATATTCTAAGAATACCATATATAGGTAGCTATGAATATGATATTATCAGCTATTATGCGTAATTCGGTTAATAGGGAGAAGCATGCGTGATGCGCGAATCTTTTTGCGAATACTGTGATGTTTTTTACTACGTAGAATTTAGGACGACATCGAAAGAAATCGAAATTAAATGAAAGCGTTAAAAATATTGATGTATGGTAGCGCAGTTGTGACTTGTGGGTAGGTAAAGGTGTATGAGCTGTTTCCGTGTTATCAACAGAGCGCGCCCGTTTTTCATTGCCTTTGTTGCTAAAAACTAGGCCATGCTGCTTGACACAGTTATTGCTGTTAGTACCCTCTACCCACGCTACGTAGGTGACTGCCCTACACATGTAGGCGGTTTGACGCAACACAAACAAAGACGAAGGGCACTCGATTGCCACACGAGCCTTTCGCAACCTAATACCTACCTAAAGCCTTACGAGTGACTAAGTTTAGAATGTCGTATTATCCGAACACATCTCGTACCTATACTATGATACTAGTAGCGCAGCTGTACCGCAGCTAATTCCGAACAAAGTAAGTTTCCGACAAACGCTCCAGTCGACCGTCGAGTTAAATACGGCCTGGCCGCACTAAACAGTTCAATATTTGATGCAGGAAACGAGTGTTCGAATGCTGAGGGGGTCATTGACAGGGAGGAGACGCTTGCAGCGAGTGCAGCGAGTTCCGGTGCACTACGCAGGTATAAATAGCGAGCCGTTAGTGTCGACGACCGCTCACCACTATTAGAGACCAGTGTTAATCTTCTGACCTTATTTCCGGGCGAAGAACAACTTACACGAATGTATCACATAATAGGAACGGTGGCGTAACGAAAAGCCACCCCCGAGGTGGGGTGCGAGGGTGGCGGGTCGAGACGCATTGCCCTACGCAGGATAAAGGGCGAAAGATGGTCTGGGTAGGGAGGACGCATAGCTAATAACGCGTACTCCCTGAGCCGAGTATTCGATTGAGGTGGAGCGGTGCGCGCGCTGCCCTCCGACACGGGCCCGCACGTGAAGGGCCCGCGTACGTGACGCAGCGCGCGCGGGGCGCTGCGGCGGGGAGGGAGTGCCGCTCCCTGCCGCAGCATCTCGCTTTGCTTAGATCGATGATACCCAAAGTGGTCTATATTGACCCCCAAGGGTCCACGACGACCTACAAGGGGTCCTGTGAGTGAAAAGAATTAGAGGTTTATGAAGATGCAAACGGGGGTCCACGAAAGTGATCTCATATAAGCAGATAGCAACTTTAAATTTGACTTTCCATTGATAATGCAATAACACATACATAGTTGATATGCTGCCTAATTTTTGCAAACAGACCGACGACGATTAGTACCTACTACGGTTTTGTAAACTTTATTTTCGCTTATAACAATCGAAAAGAGAGAATTAGAAATCAGTCAAAACACATTTGAAGTTGATAATGAATTTTCAAAAATGCAATATTAGCTATGCAGGGAGTCCACCCAAAATCGAACAATATGGCAAGTGGTATGCGAGACAAAAAAGTTTGGGGAGCTCTGGCTTATATGCACTCTTTGGCAGGCCGCAGGGTCTGCGACCCGACCCGGAGCGCGACGCACTTGCTAGCTAGTTAGCTACCTAAAGCTCATTTACATAAAAGAGTTACCACAGACCGAAAATAAAACGTTACAATAACACGTGAATCGCCGACGGATTCCGGTCGGGCTCCGCTATTCAGTCACTATGCGCGACTCGACGAGCCGTTCCCACACGCTCACATACCTTTTAAATAACGTTGCTATTGTGACGTAACTCGAACATAACTTCTATGATAATGGGACGACGATTAAGTTTTAATAAATTGGCTAAAATGTTTGATTTTCTTATTATAATTGCCTACCTAAGTAAAACTGTAACATTTAAACTTTAGTACTAAAAGTAACGCTGGTGAAGACATGTTTAACACTCAACAGTACTATGTCCCTTTTAAAAGGTAGGTATGTACAAAGAGTACCGGAGTAGTAAACCTTTGCCAGAAAATTCAGCATATATTTTTTATGATATCCGTCCGCGTCATCCACCCAATGTCACTGGCACAACTAGACGAATGTAATTGTCACTCAAATCACAGGTGGATAAATACATACATACATACACACACCCATAAAACATTACCCTTTTTCTAGTGCTGTCGGGGAAAAAAGAAATGGTCGAACAGCAAGAAAAAAGTAGTGTAAAAGGAGGACTCAAACTCGTTTTGCAAGTCGCAAGGCGAAGGTGTCAAAAAGTGGCCGTTGAAAATAAAAATTAAAAAAAAAAAAAACAATTGCAGAATTGTCGCAAGGTCAGTGGCATTGCATCTGCAAGTTAATTGTACGCCCACACCGAACACGGCACGCGTCGACGGCCGCGCGAATTATAACCGGTCGTCGTAACTCGTAAAGCAGGCCATTTGCGAAAACGCAGCAACACGAAACATCTTTACAGAACTTTGACACGGACAAATGTCCCCTGTCCGGTGGCCGGAGCTACTTGATATGTACATACAAAAGAACAACATTAATTGGAACGTTAATGGAGACGAATCGTCGGTGGTCACGAATATAACGATGCATTTATAAAAACAACAATAATTTATTACGTTTTTCACTACTGGTGTTTACTTAAGTAATTACTCTGCACCGCGAGCTGCTTTCTATTACAATACAATGTTATGACAATAAAGTTTGCATTGTTCAGATGGAAATTACTACAATAGCTCTGAATGGCCGCCGTCATTTTTGCAACAAGAGAAATACTTTTCAAATCTCTTCTTAGATATAGCGCGGCAGGCAGTAATTTGTCACAGTGAGTGTTTGTGAGCTTTTTAGTTCTTCTCTTAACAGAATGGGTGTGGAACCCTCGTAGAATACTTTAAAATAATTCTGATTCTGAATCATTCTGAGAATTAATTAAAATGTATTCATTCGATAGTAATGTGACTAACAAATGTTTGTACTATTGTCTGTGACACGGTCCAAATTGCGCTTATTCACATAGGTCCAATTCCCTGATCTGTGGTTCCAATGCAGAGTTCTGATTTTCAGCTGAGACTCAAAATGGAGAAAATAGAGAAAGTGAAACTTAAAAGGAAATTGCTGTTGATTTAAACCAATTCCTATCAGAGACAGACAAATATAACTTTAGTTAAAGGAACATAGATGACAGTGAGAAATAACGTACTATTAAAGATGTTATCTAACATACTAGATCTAAAATGCGAAGGGCGCGATCGTAAATACGAGTGTACGCGTAGGTAGGTATGATTGTAAAATAATGATGAAGTAGGTACGCAACACTACAAGTCATCATATTTTATCAAGCCGTCAGTCACGAGCACGAAATCTACAAGCGTTGTTGCCATGAGCGATAAACTATGTTGCGATAGTTCGAAATAGCTACTAGATTATAGTTGAGTTGTGTAGTTTTATGTTCTCCAGTTTATGAATTTACAAACATATCAAATATCAACACAAGACCAGCTCATACCTGCTTATAACAACAAAGTAAGTAACGAATAAAGAATAAAAGAAAGTTCATAATATTATTTGGGCCCTTCACTCGATCGAGCCTCGGTTGTGGCATCATTTTTTGAAATAACCAATTTAAGCTTGCATCTGAACTTTCTAAATAGAAACTAGCGACGTAAATACGGCTAAGTAAACACGACGCGAATGCAGGCAGCTGCAAAATTAAAGGTCGCATTCGTTATCGATTTCTAATAGGCTGCGGTTATGCCGTCTAGCCTATTCAATAAGGTAATGTGTGGTTACACAAAAGAAGCTGCTGAGACGCAGCTGATGTGGCGACAGGTGCAGCGGCAGCCGGCAGCCGGCCCACACCTGCCCCGCACGCGCTACCGCAAGCTGCTCTACCTCACCATGTTACAGCACATTTACTAAAGCTAATACCCCCAACGGACTATTACCAGCAGCTGACTACAAGATCCTAACCAGTTAAGAGTTACGCAATACGAAAAACCTGCATAATCCGCGTGAACAAGAAGTGGGTACGTACAAATTACAATTACTAGAATAGAAGAAATACATACATATGTAGTGAACGACACATCGTGAATAGCAATCGCCCGATACATAAAGTGATTCCTTGAAAAATAAAAACATTTACGATTCTAATGGACGCGATTCACTGGAACGGGTATCTATGAATTATTAAATAACGGTTTGAGGTTTCCAAATAAATCTACCTTCCGAATGTTTTACGGGCTATCTTATATAAAAACCTTCAGGTTATTTGTATGTTTACAAATTCACAAATAAAGCGCTTTCAGAGAAAACAGCAGAACTCCAGTTTGACAAAATGGAAAGATCTCGTGGGGTGTGGGGTGCAGGTCTTTTACCGACCGCACTCGCGAGCAGGAGGCAATGGCGTAAACTGCTGAGTATGCGGTGTTCGGTTACACGCAGTGACCCGAACATGGGGTAATATTTTTCTAAATTGGCTCAATCTAGAAAAGTGCTACTCCACAAGATCTTGACCATTTCGTCCTGATACTCTGCTGTTTTCTTTGAAAGCAGTAAAGTTGCGCCAACAGCAACAAACAGCATTTGCAGGTTTGTAAACATACAAATTCTAAGGGACTAGTTATCCCACAAAGGGAATCAATTTAAAAATCAGAGCGACTCCTATGATTCTTATGCTTCCTCCAGTTAGTTTTGCGACAATGAATTAATCATTTTTCTGGTAGGTATTAATAATGTATGACTTAGCTTGTTAAATTCACACAGACCTCGGGAATTGCAAACAGGACTGGTAGGAAGGAATTGTGGATGTAACAAACAAGTTATTCTACTCTCGTGTGCGGTGGGAACATAGGGATACCGTTATTGGGAAGCAACAAAACCGGTTGGATCTAATAAATAATCACGATTTGGTACATTATATTAGGTAGGTTTCGAGACTTTCAACCGATTAGTTCCAATCATATCTAGACTGATGCAAAGATAAAAGTGTTGAATGATGATACTGCTGAAATATAGGTAGGTAGGCACGGATGTTATGTAATGGATAAAAATTTTACGCGTACATTCCGATTTCCGAGGTCAAGTTTACCATTCAACAATACGGTAAAGTTATTTCGAGTTTTGTCATAATCGAGAACTTGTTTCGACATTAACTTTATATGTATAGCTATTCGATCCTTTTACAAAACAGTTCCGAGTAATGAAGCAAAAAAAATCATCACATTCTTTAGATTATGTGGGTGCGTTTAAAAAATTCCCAAGAATTACCTACTTGACAATTCAAGTTTCGTCAAATTAGATATACCACCTAGTTAGCTAAGACGGTTTTCCCGGAGCGCTGAGGTTTGTGATACATTTCATTGTGATCAAGAATCAACAGCTAGCTACCTCATTAAATTTCCAAGCATACCGTCACACTAGCAACTACCGGCATCTACGGTGCGACCAATGACGCGCGGGTAAAATTGCGCGAAACTACCGCCAGTACCTACAATGACTCACTTTCCTGAACGCGTACGTAACAATTATGACACAGTTTATCGTGTAGCCTTTAGTCATACCATCATGTGGTGACTATAATACCCTTTCACCTTGCATGTCTATAACCTTGTCAGTTATACATGAAAAAAAAAATTACAAAAAATGTGCAATAGAATAATGGAATCAACTGAAAACAACAAGAACATTATACAATGTTTAGTGAATTCTGGTTAATTAACCAAATAATGTTTGAGCATTGCTTTGTTCATCAGCGTCTTTTGTAGTGAGTTGGGTGTAGTGTGTGACTGTATACCCACCGGCGTGCGTTGCTTCAACAATAAAGTAGGTAGGGAGGAAGCGGATGCATCAGCGCTGCATGTGTAATGTGGCAGCGTATTGTAGGTTCAGGCAGACAGCGAAAGAGGCGGTCGGCGTTGCGTGCAGCAGCGTTGCGGGTAAACTCCACCGACCTACATTTTATGCGACGGTGAGCCCATTATTTACTAGTAGCGGCCGCACACGCATCGCTCGCCCTCGCAATTTCGCCACCCCTCCGCTCCGCGATCTCCGAACGCGGTTCGAACGCTATCATCATTCTCGATAATGGCTCCCGAAATTAGGGGAAGGTCTGCTCGACTACCTGCGAAAACACTGCAAAAAATACAGCAACCATGCACACAACAAAAATGCGACCTCTCGACGGGTCCAGGTCTCGGGCCGTCGACGTAGGTGTCTACATTTCGGTAACAAAACAAAATAGAAACGAGTCGCGTGCGAACGCGACGTAGGGATACGGGCGGCAGGTCGAGAGAGAGAGGCGGCACTAGGGCCCACGTAAACAAACCGCGGGTCGGGAGCTTCGACCGCACTCACCATTTCGGGGATCCTCGGATCCGGGCTGGCGGATCGGTGTGGCCGCTGCGGCCCACGTAGTGTTGAGCGGGGATGTCGTCGGAATATTCAGCACAAGCACCGGCACTCAGGATGGTTCCAAGCACGCACTCGACGAATCAAAACATCGACCACGACACGTCCCGTCCTACACTACGCTCGCGGCCCGCGCCGATGCAGTTTACGTCACCGCATCCCGCTCCCGACTGGCGACCGAGCGGTGAGCGCGGCCCGAGCGAGCGACGACCTCGCGCTGCAGCGTGCACCCTCCCGCGCCCGCGCCCCGCCCCGCGCCCTCCACAGGGCCCCGCGCGCGGCCCTACCGCCCGCCCCCCGCCCCGCGCGTCCTACGTCCGGTGCGGTGAATCACGACAGATTGTACTAGCGACTAGCGACACCGGTGACCGGACTCCTCACTCCGGAGACGAAGACGACATATCCGACGCAAGGCGACACCCAAATAAATAATAATCTTGTTTTTTTGGTGTACCGAAACTCTCTGGCTTTGTACACAAGAAACACCCCCATCCGGTCGACGAACAGTTTAAATTAAAGTTTTGAATTTGAACAATGTGGCCGATTCTGTTGTCTACATCGATGGTTGTACACAATTCTCTAAACTAAACTAAATTGACAGGTTTAAAAATAGTGCTATCCTTTTCTGCAGGGAGCATTGTGAAAGAGATAGGAATATATTTAGGCCTGTCATTTTAGTTTAGATTTAGAGATTGTGTACAACAGAATTAGCCACAATGTGCCATCATCTGACGAAAACCATCAATTTGATTATAAAATAGGTAACTAGGTAGCTAATCTAAAAAATAATTGAGAGTAGATATACCTATTAGGTACCTACCTAGGTGTCAATTTTTTCTGAGTTTACACGGAGCCTGATCTAAAAAATGTAATGATTCTTCGGAACTTGCAAAAAATTTAACGCACAAAAACTGCTCACTAAATTGCTTATTTCACGGATAGCAAATAGAAGCTAATTTTTAGAAGTTATATACATACCTAGTTACTTACCTAGGTAGATTTGGGTCGGCAAAAAGATGTTCTGTGAATCTGTGTACCTACCTAACCTATGACCGAGCTGTATTCCATAGCCATGTTAGAACATTCCTTTATCCATCCACATGTACCTACCCACCCAGAAGGACAAACAACCAATATAGTAGGTAACTAGGTACTTGGGACCTATGCTAATTGCGAAGATTTCTCTATAATCCCCTCATACATTTGCATTACCTTCATTTTCAGTAGACTAAAGAGGCAGCAGAAGTCTAGAAATGGTAGAATAAAAGCGAAAATATAATAGAAACAATAACTAAAGAACAGCAATAATTTTGCTGTCGAGAATCAAAAAGAAACCAGAAATGCCTGTTTAATGTGTATAAGATTATAGAATATTGTGGCTAATTCTGTTATACACATTTTGGTTAATTCTGTTGTGCACAATCTCTAAACTAAACTAAAATTACAGGTCTAAATTTAATCCTATCTCTTTCACAACGCTCACTTCGGAAAAGGATAGCAGTAGATTTAGACCTGTCAATTTAGTTTAGTTTAGAGATTGTGTACAACAGAATTAGCCACATTCTCTAAACCTAAACTAAAATGACAGGGCTAAATATATTCATATTATCTTTTTCACAACGATACGTGCGGAAAAGGATAGCACTATTTTTAAACCTGTCAATTTAATTTAGTTTAGACTTTAGAGATTGTGTACAACAGAATTAGCCACATTCTCTAAACCTAAACTAAAATGACAGGGCTAAATATATTCATATTATGTATTTCACAACGATAGGTACGTGCGGAAAAGGATAGCACTATTTTTAAACCTGTCAATTTAGTTTAGTTCCTCCTAGAAAATGGTTTCGAAAAATAAATGCAACTGTAAAACTATGATTGTTTTAACTCCCCGAGCATTGAGAGTTTAGATTTAGAGTGAACCTGAACAGAGGACGTGTTATTCCTGGCCAACTATTTTGAGTCGAAGCACGTCGAAGTTTTAAATCCTAGCCAATGAGAAAATTGGTAAGGGCAAAAACATTGTTGTTACAATACAGTGAACGAACTGTAATAGTAATAATAACCTTTATTCGTGACCCGGCCACTGTTATAGGGGTACACCTAGCATGTCAGGGCATGGTAATACAAATATTATAATATTTTTCACTGGAACTTGTACAAGTCGATCATCCTTCATAAGATATTTTATCTACTCTCACATCTTAAAATCCTGATTATGAAATCAAAATGTGTCATTTAATGGCCTACTTTATACACAGTCATCTATAATATTTAAAAAAAATCATTATACACTGTTTTGTTAGGAAATTATTTCATTAAAATAATTTTTTCTCCATTAAAGTACAGCAAGGAAAACGACAAACAATCTTTTGCCAGCAAATCATGGAAAACTTAAGACGGATGTTACCAAGATTTTAGATATGAGTTTAGATAAAGAGTGTATGAAACTCTATAATTAGGTATTAAAACCTCTTGTTCTAGTGTGTCGTCTCGTGTCTATGAAAAAACCGGCCAAGTGCAAGTCGGGCCTCGCTCTTTTAGGGTTCCGTACATAATTATGAACAACATAATATTTTGGGTGTAAGAAATATTTCATTCTCGAGCTAGACAGCGCAACAAACCGTGAAAGAAAAAAAAAAAGAAAAATTTTTCGTTTGTTTTAGTTATATGTAGCTTACAGACTATATGAATTGTTGTTTTCAGTATTTTTTAAGAAAAAAAAAAATATATATATATTCGTATTCTACTCAATGAGTTCTAAACAATGATACCCTACAAGTTAGGGTAAGAAAACAATTTTTTTTCCAACTCCTGTTTTATGTATGGCAGGCGGCAGCCCCCTGAGAAATAATTTAATTCAATTTCTAATTCAATATTTGGTTTTGGGTCAACATTCTACACCAAATACCAAAACAGGTTTGTAACTTATTTCGTCTACGAGCCTAGAGACTAGAGACCTGTGACCGGCGGACAGACAGACAAACAGCAGAGTGACGTTAATAGGGCTCCGTTTTTATCCTTTAGGTACGGAACCCTAAAAACTCACCTGCGGCTCGTTTTCTAAACTCATGCTCATGTTTTAATAACTTCTATTATGCAACCGTTTTATAAACTATTATTGCTATCTCAACAATCATTACTTTTCTCAAAAACTTTTCCATTTCTTCATGTATATCTGGGACTATTTTCGAGTACAATATTATTATTAGGATAAGGTTCATCTATTTTTGTTCAAAATTATTTAGTGTTAAACATTTGTGTGTGTATTTATTTTCGTATTAGGTAACCTTAATTCAGTGGTCTATTCTATACTGGTCTATTTTTGGTTCTATTGTATATATAGTAAAAAGCCGGAATATTTCCGAAATCCAGAGATTGACTACACAGCAGAATAATTATTATTAAACGATACTACAAAATATAAAAATAATTTTATTTTGTACACGAATGTTTAAGTCGAGCGAGCTTCGCGCGTCGGTTTCGTCGTTTCTTTTCATGACCGTCTGATTTCCTAAACCAACATTTTAAAAAATACGCCCCGAATTGAAAACCTTCTTTTTTTGAAAGTCGGTTAATAAGAAGTATCTTCTATCTTCTATCTATACTAATAAATAAAATTGAAGTGTCTGTCTGTAATTTCGAAATAACTACCTCATATTAAGCTCATACGGTTATTTGAACTGTACCATAACCGAATCACACGTTTTTAAAATTTTTGTCTGTCTGTCTGTCTGTCTGTCTGTCTGTTTGAACGGGCTAATCTTTGGAACGGCTGAACCGATTTTGACGGGACTTTCACATACAAGTAGAGAATTAACCAGGGAGTAACATAGGCTACTTTTTTAACCGACTTTCAAAAAAGGAGGAGTTGTGTTTTTCTACCTATGTACACCGATATCTCCGAGATTTCTGAACCGATTTGCGTAATTTTTTTTTTAATCGATAGAGAAACATTGCAACACTGTCCTACAAATAAATTGGATTCCAACTCCTCAATCCTGATGCTGTAGGGGATCTGATCCCCAAAACTAATGGGATTTAGGCACTGTCGGTTATTTAAATTGATATTGGGGATACCAATTAAAGACTTTATTGTTGAATGACCTCGAGTAGGTACATGTCCAACTCCTCAACCCTGATGCTGTAAGGAATTGCATTCCGAAATCGTAAGGATCCCACGGAATTTTTCCGTTTTGTGGACGGGTTACTACTTACTACAGATAGGCTACTTTTTGTTCGGGAAAATCAAAGTTCCCACGAGATTTTTACAAACCTAGGTAAATACACACGGGCGAAGCCGTGGGCATCATCTAGTAATATAATAAAACTGTAACAGATCCAATTCTGTACATTGAAGATATTTTGAAAATTTCTTTTGGAGGGCACTCTATAATCGATACTGAAGCCAAAACTGCATTTTTTTTCATTTTTGTCTGTCTGTCTGTCTGTCTGTCTGTATCTTGGCCGCGCATCACGCGGAAACTACTGAATGGATTCAAATGAAACTTGGTACGATTTGAGTTTATACTCCGAGGTAGGACATAGGATACTTTTTATCCCGAAATTCAGCACGGTTCCCTTGGGAGAGGGGATGAAATTTAAAACGTGTATTTAGCTGTAATTCATTTACGCGTTGTTCGATTTCACTGATTCTTTTTTTGTTAGAAAGGTAATACTTTATATATTGTCCCATAAATATTTCAAGGTCATAGGTTCTTTAGTTTAGAAATGACAGACATTACAACCCTCAGTATTGGGTTCAAATAACTTGGGACCCGGATCTTTGAACGTACGGCTTATTTTAAACTGGTGTGCGTTTAGATTTATGTTTGTCGGTCTGTCTATTTATTCCAGCTAATCTCCGAAATGGCTGGATCGATTTTAACGGAACTTTCAATGGCAGATAGGTGATGTTATAAGGAGTAACTTAGGCTACATTTAATTTAGGTACATAAAATAATTATGGGATCCGATTCGATCCTATATAAAACCTATAAACACGCGAACGAAGTCGCGGGGGTCAGCTAGTTTATTTATAAAGATAAATTGCTGCACTCAGAACATTCTTCGAACATTCCTTAAATCCGCTTTAATGAATAGGTAAATTCCTAAGAGAAATTATACCTCCTCTTCTTCCGTAAATTCATGATCTTGCCACATGCAGGTCTTGTTACCGTTACTAAGTAAACAAGTATAAATTGAAAATTTAAAAAACCCCCGACATTCGCCATTTTGTGGCGGCAGCCATCTTGGATTTGCAATAGTGCTATTCTACTAGTCAAGCCCTTTCATTTGATACCCATATTAAGTGAGTTGTGAAAAAAAATGTAATCCGCCATTTTGTAGCGGCGGCCATCTTGAACCGATTTTCATCAAACGTAGCTAACAACACTCTCGACTAACTCACCTTTCAAACAAAAAAAACCGCATTCAAATCGGTCCACCCGTTTGAGCGCCACAGGGGAACAGACAGACACACACACACACACACACACACACACAGACACGTCAAACTTATAACACCCCGTCGTTTTTGCGTCGGGGGTTAAAAAATAAATAACGTTAAGATTATATTGTTAACGTTACTTTTTGGCGTTAATAATAATTGCTGCGTATTAATTTTCGATGCACAATAATATTAATACAAATTAAAAATATCAATGCGAAACAAATGTAATTGTTTGCGACACTCACTATAAACTTATAATTAATAAGTAGGTCACTAATAATAAATTCACCGGTCAAGGATTTTTAAGCCCATCCCGCACACATTACAAAGATTATCGTTATTATGTTAACGGTAATTGGAAAATAACCTAAAAGAAAGCTTACCACTATTTTATATACAAACCAAAATCACCTTGTAATTTTTTAAATATGGCAATACGGTAGAATAACACTGTTACATTTTATTACAATATCCTATGTTACAATCTAGGAGCTTGATACTTAATCTGAGGTTACAATAATGTCAATTGTCAAACTGACATTTGTTTGTTGTTTGGTATTTTGTTGATTGTTGTTGTAAAAGTGGGTAATGGGTTACATATATTTTTCTTACTGTGAAAAAGTGAATAATATTTGTTGATTTCTTAGAAAAATCAGTAAATTATGGTGAGTATTAACAATCGAACTAGATGCGTCTCAAATTATTGCATACATTTACCAGTTTCATTCAAAATAACTCATTTCTAGGATATGTTGTCAAAAAAACCACGCAAAAGAGTAGCAAATTTTACCGCCCACGAAAAGGCTTTATTATCCAAGTTAATTAAGGAACGGCCAATCATAGAGTCCAAGTTGACCGACGGAAAGTCAGTCTTGAAGAAAAAAGCGGCGTGGAATAAAATAACAGAGGAGTTCAACTGTCATGCTCACGTACACAAGGTATATGTTTAATATTCCTGGATATTCGATACAAATTAATAAAATCAAAGTGATGTTTGACGTCGACAGAACTGCTTTTTTAAAGTAATTAATGTTTTTGTATGGGCTAATCTTCAGAACAACTGACCGCTTTTAACGAGGCTTTCACAGGCAGGTAGAAGGTTATACACAAAGTGAATTAGGGCTACTTTTTATTCTGAAAATATTTTGGGTTCCAATATAAAAATAAAAACTGTTGATATTAGGGAACTATCCCTAATATCAACAGTTTTTATTTTTATATAATAGCTTGATACATTGTCACAACCTAACTGCTGAACTGAACATTTGGCACAAAGGTGTAGCCAGAATCGAATAGAACTAGACTAAGTGGAAATAGACAACTTTATATCCAGAAATGAAAGAGTTCCCAATTCAAAAAAGGTCAGCAGATGAATTCGCTGGCATCAGCTTGTTTACTTATAAAATAACTTTGTTGATATCTTGTAAGAGGTTATGTGAGTAATTAGTTAATGACACTCATTATACATCTACCATTAATGTATTTCCAGCGTGATACTATTACTTTAAAAAGAGCATGGGATAACATGAAGGCAGTAACACGTAAAGCAAGAGCAACAGAACGTAGCATTTTAAACAGAACACGCAATGGTCCTCCAGATTCTCCAAAACCACTTCGACAAGAAATTTTTGTAACAAACATAGACGAGGTAACAAAATGTTTGTTTATCTGTTGCATACAGACATTAATTTATTATAGCTACTGGTTAATATAGTTTTATCCTTTTCACCATGTTCCCTACAGAAAAGGATAGCATTACATTAATTAGACCTTTCAATTTAGTATAGACAGATTGTGTACACCAGATTTGGCAACAATATCTGTGTATTCTTTATTTTCAAGGCAGCTCCTGTTATAACATGCAAGGTGGAGAATTCTTATGACAGCGATAGCAGTATTTTAAATAGCTTAAGATCTCCTGACTCAAACGATTTACCGTTACAAAATCAAGAATATGTAACAGAAGACAAAGGTTAGTACTAAATTATTAATGTTTGCCTAATGATGATTTAAAATTGTGTAAGGCTCTATAAAAAGTAAAA
Organism: Melanargia galathea; assembly: GCA_920104075.1. NCBI lineage: Eukaryota > Metazoa > Arthropoda > Insecta > Lepidoptera > Nymphalidae > Melanargia > Melanargia galathea. The sequence continues at coordinate 19,552,980 of OV049859.1, forward strand.
GAAGAATTTTTTGTAGTATTACTACAATTTTACTATTTAAACTGACACCAATAATAAATTATTATTCCTGTTTAGAATCACAACATAAAACTGTTCTCAAGCAGACCATTTCATCTAGACAACAGAGTACCATGCTAGATACAACACGACAACCAGAACAGACTGAACAGACCTGCAAACCAGTAAACTACACGCAAAGAGAGGCAGTCATGCGCATTAAACATTTAAAAACGAGGAATAATATTGAAATACAAATATTAAAAGCACAGGTAAAGGATTTTATTTATTTCTTTGGATTACTATAACCCGCGGCACGTACATTGAACGCTGAACGCAACGTGGAGGGGATAGCTGCGCATGGGAACTGTCGCGCACGTAATATAATACAATAGCTTACCCCCTTTCCTTCAGCGTTCGATGTACGTGCCGATGTTTCTACTTATGAACAAACATATTTATACTTATGAAATACAATTTTCTAACTTTAATGCACATTGAACTGCAACTAAATGCAATGATTATTAGTAATTAACTGTCATCCATTATGTTTTCCATCTATTAAGATCTTCTTCAATTTTTATTTAATTTATCTTATAAGAATCATACATAATTACAGGTCAAATTAGGAATTTCATTTTTTAAAGTGTTTAGTTTAGTTTGTTACATCTACTTGTTTTATATATTTTTTAAGTTAGAGGCTGCAGAAGCTAATAAAAGGGCTGCAGAAGCCAATGAAAGGGCAGCAGTTATAGAAGAAGAAAGAAGCAAAATTCGGTTAGAAGCAGTTAAACTGGAAATTAGAGAAATGGAGAAAACAATTGGATTAAAATAGTTGTTTATCACTACATAGTATAAAACAAAGTCGCTTTCTCTGTCCCTGTGTACCTATGTATGCTTAAATCTTTAAAACTATGCAACGGATTTTGATGCGGTTTTTTTAAATAGATAGAGTGATTCAAGAGGAAGGTTTGTAAGTAGAAAAATTGGGCCCGGTAGGTGGTGCTAATAGCGGGCAGGACGACGTCTGCCGGGTCCGCTAGTGTTAAATAAAGAAATTGTTACATATTTGTTGTATGTTTATAATTCTGAGAAAATCCTTCAAACAAGGATATTCAAACTGAAAAATCATTAGTATTATAGTTTTTACCTTTTAAAGCATGCAAATAATAACCATTGGCTATATGAGTATAAAAATAAAGTAGATAATGTGGTGTGCAAGCAAGAGTTTCCCTTGGTTACTCAAGGTGGACTAAATAGATAATTCTAATATTCAATCTGTAAACTTAAAATATGCACTGCTCAATCTGAATACTATTAGAGCCATCTAGTGACAACTTTCTAAACTAAACTCAACCATTTTCTTAACCTTTGCTATTATAGGCTTAGAATTTATAATGTAATAATCACAAGTATTAAAAGAATCAACTTGCCAAAAATCACTACATTAAATGAAGTGACTTAATTTTTTAAGCTTTTCAAATATTTGCATGTCTCCAAAGAGCCTATTGTGTGTTACTGGTCTATAAATTGTACTTTACTCAGACTTTCCTTTTGAATTAAAATAAGACAGATTTATGTCCTGACATAAAACAAGAAATATTTTTACATAAAATGTTTTTGTACTTGACAGTTAGGCCTCTGCATACTTTCAACTTTTGTGCCAAGCATGGTTTCGTGAGGTTGTCATGTATGATGTATATAAAGATAATATAAAGAGAATTACATACCAGTCAAAGGCATTGTAGTGGTAGTAGCACAGGCCTAGTCCATACAAGAAAAGTGGATCTTTCCAGTTGTCTTGCTCCAGAGCATAGAATTTTTGGTATGCCGACATTGCTGCAAAAAAACTGAATCTGAAAACTTCATGTTCTGCTACTATGTATTGTGATTTGCAAAAATACACAAAATAAATACATATATAATAAGGAATGTTCTTTTCCTGACTGGTTTTTACATGCTTTATATTAGCTTCACCTGTATGTTTGTAACCGACTCCTTTGGGTGCAATTTTGACCCACTTTAAACGGTTAGATTTCATTCAAACTTTGTAGATTTATCGAGGACCAATGACACTACACTAATTTGATAAGATTATTTATATTTTCGTATGTCTTATTTACACACTAACTAACTGCAGATATTTCTTAATTACATATTAGGTCTGACTTTCATTTTATATATTTCATGAAGCATTCATTCTCACCTTTAGCATAGTCTTCAAGTAATAAATGAAAGTGCCCCAGCTTACAATAAGTCTTAGGGTCAATACATATGTCCCTTCTGGCGCCCGGAGAACATGCCCTCTCCTCTTCCTGTTGAAATATGTTAAATCTTAAGTTTCATGAAATATTTGGCATGGCCATCACCATCATGATACACTCCACTTTAGACTGTATATAAAAATATAATTATATGTTTAACTATACACATTACACATACAAGGAAGAAACAGGTCAGATTGTAATCATCTGACCCCATATTACTTATGAGTATTCTCTCTATAAAAGAAAATTATGTCATCATTTGGCAATCAGTACTGCCGTGTAGGAAGTGGGAAGTGTAGGAAGTGGGACGGATGACATTTTTGTGTACCTACCTTCATGGTATTTTTTTTTATTCTATGCAGTTTTGTATGATCAAAAGCATGTAATTTTATATGCTGTTGTGATAAATGTATGAATGCATTGCAATTTTATGGATCAAGAAAAATGTACCTGTGTGGGTGAAGCTATAAGCTTGTGGTTGGAGTAAAGCTTTTGACTGTTAGTCACATACTGTGGTTTTTACTGTGAATATATTAAAACAAAAGTCAAGAAAGTGATTTGTATCACGGCAAATAAGTCGACCAGTGACCTTCAATGCGCAGAAGTCGAAAATGAGGTATCTCTGTGTGTGAGGGGATCGCGGGGAGGGCGTGGGGATCGTTCGTAAGCACTGATTAGCTCTCGCGGATCCCTCGTAAGCGCTGATTGGCTCTCCAATCGTATTGTGTTCCGCTCACTCGTACCTACGACGCTGCGCGCACTTGAAGGTGGTGACCTTTACGACCTTTTCGACCGGTGGGTCGACTTATGTATAAACATACCTTGACTTGCACCAGCATGCCTTCTAAATATTTGACAGCTTTGAGAACTAGTGCTCGTGTCCTGCTGTGCTCACTGCCTCGAAGCTTCAGGAAGCCAAACTGACGACTGGAACAAATGAAATAGCTGATTATATTTCCACTAACTTTCTATGCATCTTTTCCTTCATTATTGAGGGTCACGACTCCTTTCCATTAATCACATCATGGAATGTTTCAAGAGGTGGGTCTCCAGATCTTTCCACAGGACTCAAGTAAGAATACATGACTCTAAGGTTTAATGATTGTTAACAGTTGTGAGCGATGAAAACTGGGACATGAGTATTTGCACTGCGGCGCCATACAGGTCATCGTAAAGGTCATGCCCTCTCTGCTGACTGCTAAATACAGCTAGGCTAGTCCTTTTAAAGGATCGTCATAAATATGAATGCCAGTTTTAAAGTTAACCCTTTTCAGTTTTCGTAAATAATGTTAGTCTGGCAATCGAAATTATTCAATTTATTAGAATGAATGCAAAGGTTATTAATATCTAAAGCTGAATTAAAAGTTTGTTTGGATCAAAATACCTGTCAAGTTCTGATAAAACTTGTAACTCCTGTGAGGTTAGATGCAACTCTTCTTTTTCATCCATTTTCACCAGAAATCTTCAGATTTCTTTAATTATATGAATTTTCAGGATATTAACTGTTTTCTAAAATTAACGATAAATCGCTTTTAAACCATTTTACATTGTAATTTTTCTTTAAATCCTATTATTTCGAAGGCAAATCGTAATAACCACAGATTTTTTTTTAACTGGTTTTACGCACAGATCACTATTAAACTAGTCTCTAAGAGTTTTACGGCTCTGGGTTCTAACCACAGATTAAAACAGAAGAACCACAGAACAATTTTATACTATAACCTTAATAGAAGGAAGGGAACTTAAACCTACCCGAATTAAGTACTACCTAATTCCACGGACGTTTCGTAATGTTACCAGAGATAAAACAATTCCCACAAAAAAGATAAAAAATTCAAAACTTATGCAAATACAAATCAACTGCCGCATGTATGTAGATATGACAAATGCCTGACAGACACTTCTGACTTCATGGTGATAATGTCATTCGATATCCATTTTTCAATATTTTTTTTCAATGTGCTTCTTTTGTTTTCTATTGCTGTGCACTTTTAGTATGCACTTTCTAGTTTCCACACTTGGTGTTTTCTATTTTAAGGCGAAACGAGTAATATTATTACGCAGCATATGGCTTTTTATGATGACAGGGAATTAAAGTAGTTTGGGGTAAAATCGTACTTCGTAGATGTTAACCCTGCCCCCTGATTGTGTAACTTTAGACGATGAAATGGTATTCATTTGATGGCCTAAGACATCAAAGTAAAATAAACCATACATTAATTGAAATAGAGCTCAATTTCGTGTATCCATTCTTATACGATTAGGTATGTACGTAAGATTCATAACGCTCCATGTTGAAATCAGTTGTACTGAATTTGTGACTTTAAATCGATACATACAAGGTATATTTTACTTTAATGGCCTTAGGCCATCAAATGAATACCATTTCATCGTCAAAAGTTACACAATCAGGGGGCAGTTCTCCATACAAATAACTCATCTGTAAATGACAATGACAGAAGTCAGAATTCCGCGGAATTAGGGTATAGAAAAATATGCAATAACCATAATCAAAAGATCAAAGTGCCACAGATCAATATTATCGTAGGTATATTCAAGACAGTAGAAGCGGTTAACCCATAGAGATAATAATAATAAGTAGAGTTAAGAGTAGGCATACCTACCTTAAAAACGTGCCAAAAATACACTCACACACGCACAATCCTGTAACATAAAATGGCGCGTGTTCATTGTGATGTCTCAAGTTGTGCATGTGTGAGTGTTCATGTATACATTTTAGGGAGGCCATCTTAAGGGAAGTTGCAATAAAATTTCTGCCACGATCTGTTTTATTGTTATGTTTAAAAATGTAGTGTTGTCTCTTACACACTTATGAAAATTTTGATAAGTTTAAGCTATTTTCCGATCCACTATTTTCTATAGGACATTATGCCAAGTCCTCTTCTATAGGTTCATGGGTTAACCATAAAGCTTATAAAGCTACATAGGTATAGATCGACCAGAATCTCATGAAAAATACGGAAATGAAATTCCAAAGTTAGCATTTAGCAACACTACGGCTGCCATGCCATAGCGATAAACAAAGTAACTGATATTTTTTGTGAAATTGACTTTTTGCATTAACAAAAGTTTTATGTTGAGTAGTTTTTTACCACAGTTTAATATTTCAAATAACTTGAACCGTTTACTGAAATTTGAATTGCCCAAACAAAGTAACTGCACACACTAACCCGGAATATAAATGCAAAAACCAAGTAAACAACAAGAACAATACAAAAACAAAGTAGGTAATTGGATGTTGATTACTTTGTTTTTTATTTAAAATGCAGTTGCTTGATTTTTCGTTTCGTGACACTATCCCAGGTAAAACTTGTCTATGTTTGAGATCACCTTTACTTTCTGCAATACCAAATTAAACGCTCTGTCATCTGTCAGTTTTGCTGCGCGCCTGTGTCAAAAGTTTTCAAACGGTTGACGAAAACATAGATCAAACATAGAAACTGGAATTTTCTATGGAACAGATAGAATAACATTTAGAATAACGGCTTTGCGGCTTTCTTCATTGACTCTATAGGAAGAGGACTTGGCATAATGTCCTATAGAAAATAGTGAATCGGAAAATAGCTCAAGCTTATCAAAATTTTCATAAGTGTGTAAGAGACAACACTACATTTTTAAACATAACAATAAAACAGATCGTGGCAGAAATTTTATTGCAACTTCCCTTAATATGGCGGATATCACAATAAAAACAAACAAGGTTATAACCTACAAATCACAATTCTCACTTATTATTCAATAGAACTTTTTCATTAAGCACTTATAATAACATAAATGTCAACTAACAATATGAGTTCCTTCACTTCCTGCGACATCAGAGGCTGCCAATGGAAAAATAGGAAAAAACATCCAAAATTGTCAACTCATCGGTAAGTACTATAAAATTCTTTTGAAACGTGTATATTGCACGGATAATTATCATAAAAGTGATAAATAACCTTTTAATTCATAAATAAAAGTTGTTCCACTATATTTTATATCATTTTCTTGGTATTTATTTAACCTTATTGTTTTGTTATGACAGCTGATCAGCTGATAGTTAATGTTCATAGATTAGTAGAAGATAGGGTTGTACTTATTCATAAAATATATCGACAGGATATGAGTATATTTTAATAGGTTCTTCTTCTTCTTAATCGTGCACTCTTGACAGAGTGGTCGTGGCTGCTAGGATGTTAGGCACATGAGTCGTCATCGGTCTTCTTGGTTTTGGGGCGCACCGCCTCCCGCGCGATGCTTCTCCACTTGTGTCTACTTAAGGCGTTGCGGGAGCATTCCACCACAGTTTTCTGGGTCACAGTTTTTATCAAGTCCGTCCATCGAGTAGGTGAACGTCCTCTAGTACGTTTTCCTTCCACCTGACCCTGTACCACCAAACGCTCAATTGAGCCCTCATTCCTAGAGATGTGGCCGAAGAACTTTAGAATTCGTAGTTGCACAGTCGACGAGAGCCTTTCTTTTATCTTAAGTTCTTTCAGGATGGAATTATTTGTTCGAAAGGCCGTCCAAGGTATTCTTAAAAGGCGCCTCCAGCACCACATCTCCAAGGCATCAATTTTACGTCGGTCTTGTAATCTGAGGGACCAGGTTTCCGCTCCGTAGAGGAATATTGGGAACACGAGGCACCTCATTAGTCGGACCTTAGTTCTTTTGGTGATCCTCCTGTCCCTCCAGATTTTATTTAGTTTCTCCACCGCTGACCTACTAATAGCACATCGCCGTCGGATTTCTAGCTCACAACCTCCGGTATTAGAGATGGTAGAACCAAGATAGATGTAGGTTTGTACCACCTCGCAATTGGCAATGCTTTGGATTTCCGTTCTGTTTTGATTGGCCCGGTCTACTATCATCATCTTGGTCTTATCCCTGTTGATAGTTAATCCGAAATCAAGACTAGTTATCTCGAGACGTGTTAATAAGTCTTCTATATCTTCTTGAGATTGGGCAAGAAGTGTAGTGTCGTCCGCATATCTAAGATTATTCATTTTTCTTCCTCCGACAGATATACCTTTATCCCAGTCTTCCAGAACAATCCGCATTATATATTCGGTGTAAATGTTGAAAAGGAGAGGTGAAAGAATACAGCCCTGTCGAACCCCCGCTTCCGTTTTAAAGTTTGCAGATTCCAGTTCGTCCACACGGACAGCTGCTGTACCGTCCACGTACAACCTTTGTACGAGATATATTAGGTGCAGAGGTACGCCCATTTGCGATAGTATTTGCCAGAGTTTAATCCATTTAACAGTATCAAATGCTTTCCTGAAGTCAACAAAGCATATGTATAGGGGGGTGTTAAATTCTCTAGCTTTCTCTATAATTTGGCGGATCACAAGTATTTGTTCACGTGTACCTTTACCTTTAACGAAACCAGCTTGTTCGGGTGCGATTTGGCGCGACAAATAGGCTTGAAGTCTTGTATTCAAAATGTGGAGCAACACCTTACTCGCGTGCGATATGAGAGAAATCAGTCTATAGTTATTGCATTTTTTTGTTGATCCTTTCTTATGCAAAGGGATGAATAGGGAATGTGACCATTCTGCTGGCCAGCTACCTGTCTCCCAGATTTTGCAACAGATGGTGTGTAAGACATCAACACCTGACTCTCCCATGGCCTTAAATATTTCTATTGGCAACTCATCCACTCCTACGGCCTTATTGTTCTTTAGGTGCCTGATAGCGGCGCGTATTTCATCCCGCATTATTATAGGTTCTCGCTCGTTTAGACAGTGGATGAGACAAATGTCATTTGGTAAAGCGTTGTTATCTGAAAATAGTGACTTACAGTAATCCTTCCAAACAGTTGCAATTTCCTTAATCTCTGTTATTGTTGTACCAACGGAGTTCTCTATGGCCCAGGTTTTTGGTTTAAACTGACGAGTTAGATATCGTATTTTGTTATGGAGATCTCTAGTTTCATATTTCTCGGAGTGCTGTTCAAGTTCTTCGCACAGCTTTGCCAGGGCGTTATTACGGTCGCGTCTACATTCTGCTTGTATTGTAGCGCTGATGTTATTAAGTTCGGAAACCGATGCTCCGCTGGCTTTCATACTTCTGCGGTCTTCCACTAGCTTCCATGTTTGTAATGACATCCAATGTTGCCTCTTTACCTTACAATTTTGCGGTTGTGTGTCAGTGATTACCTCCTTGATATATTTTTTTGCGGATAACCACAAGGAGTTGGAGTTTATCGTGTTCGTAGCTTCCGCCAGCCAAGTATTATGCCTTGGTGCTAGTGCTTTAGTGAAGGAGCTTTTGTCACGTACTTCTATTCTATTTGAATTCTTAGCTGGTCTCGAATTCTGCAACTTCAGCTTCAATTTTCCGATTAGAAATTGGTGATCTGTATGACAATCTGCACCTGGCAATGTATGTACATTCGTAACTGAGCTCCTCCATCTAGACCTTACAAGGATGTAGTCAATTTGGTTTCGGTGCTTACCGTCCGGCGATATCCATGTGTATAAGCGTCTCACATGATGCTTAAAAACAGTATTCATAATGGTCAGATTGTTATTGGCGGCAAACTCTATAATTCGTTCTCCTCTTGGATTTCTTACACCAAGTCCATAATTCCCGACGATATTTCGGAGACCCGAATCAGCAGTGGTGGTACCTACTTTGGAGTTGAAGTCTCCGAGGATGACAAGTAGTTCTCGTTTAGGTATCTTGGTCATACAAGTTTCAAGTTCATTGTAAAACTTTTCTACTTCATCATCGCTGGCAGCACTTGTAGGAGCATAGACTTGAATTACGTTCAGTGGGGTTGGTGAAGCATTCAACTTTATGGATATTATCCTATCACTGACGGTGTTGTATCCTAGGACAGACCGATTCAGCCTTTTTGGAATTGCGATGGCTACTCCAGAGAAACTGCTGTTTTCATTTCCAGAGAAGTAGATGGTATGCTTCTCGGTGTCACGGTGGCCACTGTTTTTCCAGTGTGTTTCGCTGATTCCAGTTATTGATATATTACAGCGAACAATTTCATTTTCCAGAATGTGAAGTTTCCCATCGTCTAGAAGTCCTCTAACGTTCCATGTACCAAAGCCAAGTTGTTTACGTAGGTTGATGCTCCTTCCAGTAGCATATTTTCCATGGAGCGCCTGGTTGCCTGCTACTCCATGGCCGGTAGCCAATTTCCCAACCTGAATCCCGGAAAATTCAGGGCGCCGGTCGCTACGCGGGTTGTAAGGCAAACATTCTCTATTAACAACTTTTATATTCATCTTAACAACTCTCATGGGATAATAGTCGCAGTGGTTTCCCGTTGCCTTCTGCGCCAGATGTTTTTGGAGTAATTTGTACTCCAAGGCTACTGTAGCCTCTTCAGCCGGATGCCCGGCTGGAAGTATGGATATACCGCCATTGGTCGGTCGCCAGAAACCTCGTTTGTTATCCAGCAGGGGGCACCACGAGCAGGTGAGGTTGACGGTTTGGGCCGACTAGATGTTATTGTCGTTCTCCCCCTTACCCCCCTTTTAATAGGTAAAGGTTACCAAAAGGAGAAGATAAACGCAAAAAATGGCTGGATATAATAGGTACTGAAAACATAAATCTAAATAAAAATGTGGTTTATGTTTGCTCTGGGCATTTTAACGGAAATTCATTTAATAGAACAGTGGATGTCTTAAGGTTACGGGATAATGCAATGCCATCAGCACATTTACTAGTCAGAATACGGAAATTAGGTAGACCAGAATCTCATGAAAAATAGGACAATTCAATTTTGTATTAAGCAACACTAAGGTAATTGGATTAACACGTCTTGATACTTTCAATTTTTTACTAAAAGGTCCTAATGTCATTCATCTAAAATATTAATTGTATATACTGTAATTGGGGTTATTGGTGTTATATCTGTTATCATCACAATATCACAACCACAATATTCACAATATATAATATTATAAAGGCAAAAGTTTGTGTGTATGTTTGTTCCTCTTCTGCGCCACAACTACTGAACCGATTTGGCTGAAATTTTGAATGGAGATATATTATGTCCTGACTTAACATAGGCTACTTTTTATTCCGGAAAAGTATTCTTGTGGGACTAAAATAGATATAGACTCCCAAAAACGCGATAGATGGCGCTGACTGTTCTTAGGTAAATCACGCTCACTTATCAAATTATTTCAATAGTTTGCTGTAAAAAACTATGTGTTGCCAATGCACGCAACACATAGGCTACTTTTTATCCTGTAAAAATGCACAGTTTCCACGGGATTTTGAAAAACCCGAAATCTATATCTACAATTATAGGTAGATTACTATAGCAAACTTCCTTGAAAGTAGGTATAAAGGTTGGAAAAGGGAGCGGGAACGGGAACCGAAAATCCATGATTCCCTCGGGATTTGTGAAAAACCGAAAGTCACGCGGGCGAAGCCGCGGGCAGAAGCTAGTATAAAAATTATCGTAGTGGAAACCCCTATCAGTTTAATAATAATTTGTAGGTAGGATTAACTAATTAAAATTTATCGATAAATTTGTTGATAAATTGTATTACACTTTACTCTATGAACACACTTTACTCTATGGAGAACCGCCATTTTAAAGGAAGCATTTGTGCGTGTGTGAGTGTAGGTATGCACGTTAAAAAAGTAGGTATTTCAAGTCCTCTTCCTATAGAGTCAATGGCTTTCTTTCACAACAACTGCCGCATATAGATATGACAAATGCCTGACAGACACTTCATGGTAAGAATGTCATTCGACTTCCATTTTTGAATAAATTTTTCTAATGTACTTCTTTTGTTTTCTATTGCTATAAATGTGCATTTTCTAGTTTCCACTCTTGGTGTTTTCCATTTTAGGGCGAAACAACTAATATTATTACGCGGCTTAGGGCTTTTTATGTTGACAGGGAATGTATTTTGGGGTAAAATCGTACTTCGTAGATGTTAACCCTGTTTTCCATACAAATTAGGTGGTACCTAACTCATCTGTAAACACTGAGAAATTAATAGCAGTGGAGGAGCCGTAACTACTTTAAAAACGTGTCAAAAATACACTCACACACTCTTAGATTAGGTATCATACACGCACAATCCGAAAACATAAAATGGCGCGTGTTCATTGTGATGTCTCAAGTTGTGCGTGTGTGAGTGTTTATTTATACATTTTAGGGAGGCCATCTTTAGTTTTCAGTCTGCCTCAAACTGTTTTATTATTATATCAAAAATGTAATGTTGTCTCTTACATACTTATGAAAATTTTGAGCTTGAGCTATTTTCCGATCCACTATTTTCTGTAGGACATTAGGGCACCTCTATATTATTATTATCTCTATGTCTGTAAATGACAATGACAGCTGTCAGAATTCCACGGAATTAGAAATCAGAGTATAGTCTGTGATTAACTGATTAGCAGTGTTGCCGTTTTAGCCACTTTGTTGCTAGATCTAGCGAATTTTCAACAGTTTTAGCTACAAAATAAATCCATCTAGCCACCAAAATAAATCTAGCAACTTCTAGCTACTTTTTGTATTTTTAGTTTTGTATTTTCTAGCTTCTTTTTAATAGTTGAGCTCTCAGCTCTATATCTATTTATATTGTTAAGTAGGTAGGTATCTGTAGTGATTAAAAAGAAATCTATGGTTAGCAGTTAGCTTCATAGATTGAGTAGGCAAACTGACCTTAAAAGACTGGTATCTAGGGCCGTATAATAAAAACGCTGGCTCCACACGTTGGTCCCAATGGTCGCCCCAATGTTGGTCGATATTGTCGTGAGGCGTTCACATGTTGGCTATAATACTAGAGTTCTGTCGCGTCATAGCCAAAGTGAAGATTGTCCGATACAGAAATCGAAATTGCTGTCAGCGCTTTTACGTACTGTAAACACGTGAGTACATACATATTATTATTATAACTTGTATATATTAATGAAAATTAAAAGAAAAAACCACGTCAAAGAATCTGGTGAATGACGAGACGTCATATAACACGGAAAAAGACTGATGTTGGCACCAACGTATGGACGTTTCGTGAACGTTGGTGCAGTTATTCCTTTTTTGAAAAACCGACACAGAATGGCCAACTCCCAATGTTCGAGCGAGCGTTGGCCAATGCTAATGTCCCGACCCACACGTTGGGCGAACAGTGTTGGGGCCAACGTCTGGAGCCGGAGTATAAAAACATTGAGTAGGCAACACCAGATCCACACCGATGTATTAGTAATCTCAGATAGGGCCGAGGTTTTTAATCACTTTTGATATTAAAATAGGTACCTAGGTAAATTTTAAAAATTATTAAATTAGGTTGATATTTAGCTACTTCTAGCCACTTTTTGAAGGTGATTTTTATTACAAAACTAGCGACTTTTTCATTTGAAGTAGCCACAAACTAGATTGTCCTAACGGCAACACTGCTGATTAGTGGTGCAATTTTCTTTTTCGTAGGTACATTTTTCCGTCTTCATTTTCATTCAGTTTATTTTCCGCCTGAAAAGTGAAAACTGTACCCAAGTGCTCTGTTATCAACATTTTTACTACGCTTCAGTGTTTTAAGTTCTAATGTACATTTTTTGCATTATTTATACCTATACGTTTTAAGTGTACAAAATTAATTGTGGTGGAATTCTGAAGGTATCTTCAATAATGAGCTACAGGGATACTGTAAGTTGTTTTTTTTTTAATTTTAGCCGTTCCAATGGAGCCGATGTTGGATACCTACATAACGCCGTTAATACATTAAGTTTCGTGATACGGAGAAAAATATAAATAGAACTTAGTGGCCTGGACCTATTTTTGAATCTTTAGTTAGTCACGTCAAGGTCAACACTGTGCTTCAGCCTTCATTGAGTTTAAGAGTCGTAGGTATCGTTTTCTGAGACGTAATATAATACCTATGTGGATAGCCGTGCATGCATATTTAAAGCTCTTGCATATTTATGATATTTTTTATTACAACTTTACAATACTTACATATTATAAGTAAACTAGACACTTTAAAAGCTGTATATTTGAAGTACTATTTATTATATTGTACCCAATGAATCATACAAATTGCAAAGTGATGCAATTTCAAATGGAATGTGCCATTCTGAATGTGATTTAGAAGTTCTATTGATTATATATTTCTATATATACTTAGAATAGATATACTTAGAAGCTGATAACTTCATCTGCATAGATTTCAGTTTTTGAAATCCCATGGGAAGTCTTCAAATTTCCAGTATAAAAAGCCTATGTCCGCCTTTAGTATAATATTGTCTTGAATATCAAGATTTTATTTTTTATAAAGAAACTTTAAATATTTCCAGGGATAACCTAAATTATCCCCTGTATATGCTCTACATGCCAGGGAATGTCCCTTTAAAATCGGCTCAACAGTTCCGAAGATTAGTTTGTACAAATACATAGATGCACAGTCTGACAAACATTTTAGAAACATGACGTGTTTGGATACTATTGTTAAAATATTCATAAATATAAGTTATTTTGAAGAGTCGATTTGAAAGCTATTTTGAAAAGCATTTTCATGAATCATGAAAATGAATTGCCCTGCCCGCTTTCATACCGATATTAGCACCACGTACCGGGTCCAATTTTTTTACTTTTTTTAATAGATAGAGTGATTCAAGTGGAAGGTTTGTCCGCTTGAATCACTCTATCTATTAAAAAAAACCGCATCAAAATCGGTTGCGTAGTTTTAAAGATTTAGGCATACATAGGGACAGAGAAAGCGACTTTGTTTTATACTATGTAGTGATGCTTCAAAAGATGCACAAATCTGGCACAGCACACGCTAACTCAAATAATCTCTTAAGGGGTAGTTTTCTGTTTTTGCCACTAGATCTTATTTTCATGCTCATTGTGATATTATTAAAAACCTATGCTTCATCACTACAACTAATGTTTGTTATATTGGCAGTACTCACTCTATCCAAGATGTCATTCGTACAGCGCAGCTAATGAACAGCGTTTAGGATCCCACTTAAGGACATCAATGGTATTTATCAAGAAAATAAAGTTTTGACTCTAAGCGCTGTTATACAAGACAGATGGGCAAAATTTTTTGTTGATTTCTCTATAATATTACCTAATGAAATTGTATAAAAAAATTCCGATATTTATTGTATTATATTGCACTAAATAACATAATTCAATGAATGACATGTTATGTTGCTGCCCTAATCCACTAATTCATTTTGCTTTATTAATATGTTTTTACAAGTTTTGTAATAAATATCGATCAGGTTTTAAATTAGAATATTTTGCCACCAGAATGCATCAGCCACTCTTGTACCAGTGCTTAATTTTGTTTTCTGTGATAAAAAATATTTTAAATGTTATCGAGGATGTTAGCTATTAACATACCAAATTGCATTCAAATCTGTTATAGTTTCAAAGTGATGTGCATACAGATAACAGTCTGACAAAAATTTAAATAAATACTGTTCTGGGCTCAATATTGCTAATAACGCCAACTTTCATCAAAATAAATGTGTAAATTGTCATAATAATATATTTAGTTTGAAATTAAGTTTCCCATGATCTTATTATATTTTAGCACAAAATATAAATACTTGCAGTTATAAGATATTTTATGAATGCAATTTTAAAAGCATTTGTCCATTTAGGCATCAGAATTTTTTGCCTTAAAAATTACTCTTATCGAGATGCTAAAGCAAATATTGAAATGTTTATATTATTATTAAAGGAGTACTAACTACCCGCCTCATCTTTGCAGGGCTAGCATAAAATATGTGTTATGTACGGTAGCACAAAATGTGTGTAAACGACTTAGTATTGCATAGGATATTATATGACAAAATTTGCTGCAAATGAGCTTTACTTTAAGCCCCTGCAAGGAATGTACCTATCTTGTTTCCTGTCACCCTGTATAAATAATGAAGTATGTAGTTACTGATACAGTTGAATGTCTTGATAATGTCAAAACAATACGAACTGTACAAACACATGCAGGCTACTGTTTTGATAACTAACATGCACTGTGAATAATGCCTTGAACATTGAAATACACTTTAAAGAATTGTATATATTAATTGGAAAATTATTTGTTGTATTTTGTTGAAAATTATTTGCAAAAATAAATTGGAAAATAATACACATCGAAGAACACTTTAAACATTAACTGTAGTTTTTTTGGCATTAGTCCAAAGAGCAACCTCAAAAAATTTAAGGGTGTGGTCAAAAAGTTTTGCATTTAAAGTATTTAAAAAATATTTATTCGTCCATAAACATAATATGTGAATTCAATATGTTTCCTTTTATTTTAAACAATCACAATGGGTCAATTTCTGTGTGGGTGTATTTCAACAAAGTGTAATGTGCAGAGTTACGGGTCTTCACCGTCGTCGGTGTTGAGCTCCCTGTCTTCGCTGCGGTCGCGGCCGTACACCGGCATGAGCAGTCTGGGCAGCTTGGGCGTGGGCGCGGGCGTGGGCGTGGGCGCGGGCTTGGGCGTCACGTACGGCTCTACGCCCGATGTGAACGAAGTCTATCCTGGACTTTTTGTTGGAGATGCGTAAGTTGCATTTTATTTTCTTGTCTGTTTAATAACATCCAATCCACATTCGAGCAGTGTGGCAGGTCTAAGCTCTAAATCCTTCTCTCATATGAGAGAGGAGGCCTGTGCCCAGCAGTGGGACGTCAAAAAGCTGTAGTGGTGGTGGTGCTAGTGTTTAACAATACTGTTTATAATGTAGGCTTATAGGGGAAGAGAAGCAGGAAAAGCTGAAGGCTATTTGTTTTAATTTTTATGGCTATAAAACTAATCATTTTGATTGGGTACTTTTACAATACTTACATACCTACCTAAATAACCTTTTGTCATATAAATTCAGTGGGGGAACAATCAACTGGCCCTGTGTTCCTACCCGTACAGGTGGATTTTTTTTTCAAATTTTCATGAGACCAACTTCGCGGTATGCGCTATCAAAAAAAAGTATCATCAAAATTGGACTCCTCTGTAAAAGAGTTTGCGTAGTCAATGGTCATACATAAAATTATATATACAATATTATAAGCGTCGACTTAAGAATCTTTTTTTCGTCGATTAAAATTTCTCAAATTTTTTCAATGTTCTAATCCTAAGTTTAATCCAAGGTCCTAATGTTATTGTCGGGCTACTACATATTTTATACAGCATTGAAATCTCAATATTTCCTTAAGGGTCGCAGCAAAGGACAAGGCGTTCCTGCGTCGGATGGGCATCACCTACGTCCTGAACACCGCGGAGGGCAAGCGGTACACGCAGGTCGACACCGACCACATGTACTACAGAGACTGTCCCGGCCTGCACTACAAAGGCTTCCAGTTGATGGATCTCCCCACCACCGACATATCCAAGTACTTCCACATCGCCGCCAACTTTATTGACGAGGGAATCTCCAGAGGAAGTGAGTTTTATTCAAATTCAAAATTCATTTATTCAAAGTAGGTACACTGTACACTTTTTGAACGTCAATTTGGGAACAGGTTTTAGATTTATTTTAATAATTTTCTGATGCCAGCGCACTTGAACTAGATATCGAAGCGCTTTCTCAGTGTTAAGAGTATCTGTAGAGGATGATTTTTTACTGCAGTTAGGTATTGAGAATTTATTTTAATGATGTCCCACTACTGACATACCTGTTCTAAAAAGATTTTTAAATATAGATACATATCCAACTATCTCTACTAAGAGTATGTTTTGAAGGGGGCACTCAATTTTTTTTTTAATTCTGTCCAGTTCACTACTTCATAAAAATTTATGGAAGTGTCGACTATCCGTTCGCTAAATTCATCGGAAGGATTACGAAAATTTGCAAAACATATAACCTTTAAAGTTCATTAATTTTGTTACATTTAAATACCCAGTAATTAAATGTAACAAAAATTCAATAATTTTGTCGTTAATTGTCGTTGTTGTTAATCGTCCAATAATTTTGTTTGTGATTTGCATCATTCTGTGGTTATTATAAAATCACACTCATTAGCTGGAATTACTGTGATAATTATTACCAACAAGCGGACACCCGCGACTTCGTTCGCGTGGATATTGGTTTTTAAAAATCCCGTGGGAATCATTTTGTTTTCCTAAGCTCCTTTGAGCTCATACCTTGCTAAAAACTGTTAAAAGTTCGCTGGCGGATATTTAGGTAGATCAAAATGTAAACATCCGCCAGTAAAAGTCCCATCAAAATCGATCCAGCCTTTTTGAGATTAGCTGGTAATCTTTAAAGTATTTCCTTTCTAACAAAAAAAGAATGAATGAAATCGGACCACGCGTTAATGAATTACAGCTAAGTACACATTTTAACTATCATCCCCTCTCCCAAGGGAACCATGCTGAATTTCGGGATAAAAAGTATCCTATATGTTACTCCGTAGTATGAACTTAAATCATACCAAGTTTCATTTCAATCCATTCAGTAGTTTTTGCGTGATGCGCGCACAAACATACAAACAAACAGACAAATATTTCTAAAATAGCTTTTTTACGTTCTATTACTTATCCCTAACATCCCCCAGTTATTATTTTGCAAAAATCTTGAATGTACAGATACGGCAAGTCTACGATTTTATTATATGTACTAGATGATGCCCACGGCTTCGCCCGTGTGGATTTAGGTTTTTTAAAATCCCGTGGGAACTTTTGATTTTCCAGAACAAAAAGTAGCTATTATCTGTAGAAACCCGTCCCCAAAACGGAAAAATCCCGTGGGATCCCCACGATTTCGGAATACAATTCATTACAGCATCAGGGTTGAGGAGTTGGATATGTACCTACTCGAGTTCATTCAACGATAAAGTCTTTAATTGGTACCCCCAATATCAATTTAAATAACCGAAAGTTTCTAAAACCCATTAGTTTTGGGGATTAGGTCCCCTACAGCATCAGGATTGAGGAGTTGGAATCCAAATTTTTTATATAACAGGGTCGCAATGTTTCTCTATCGATTAAAAAAAAATTACGCAAATCGGTTCAGAAATCTCGGAGATATCGGTGTACATAGGTAGAAAAACACAACTCCTCCTTTTTTGAAAGTCGGTTAAAAAAGTAGCCTATGTTACTCCCTGGTTAATTCTCTACTTGTATATGAAGGTCCCGTCAAAATCGGTTCAGCCGTTCCGAAGATTAGCCCGTTCAAACAGACAGACAGACAGACAGACAGACAGACAGACAAAAATTTTAAAAACGTGTGATTCGGTTATGGTAGCGTTCAAATAACCATATGAGCTTAATATGAGGTAGTTATTTCGATATTACAGACAGACACTTCAATTTTATTTATTAGTATAGATAAATAGATAGATAGATGAGGGTCGCTGGGACCATATTTTTAAGATAAGATTGTGATGACTTGTATTGGTATTCTAGTATTTAATTGGATTTAATTAAAACCGGATAATCTCTCGAAAACACCGTGACTTACCTACCATTATGTGATTATTGACTAGCGTTGATGATGATGATGATGATGATGATTTTAAATGTTGTAGGTATGCATGTATCTTACATTCTTATGAAAAATCAATGAAAAATGAAGCGTTGTCTTCCCGCCGCGCTCGCAAGTGCGTTTTAAACCTATCACCTATGTACTAACCGGATTATCTAATAACACGTGCCTCGTGTTACATCCATCCTATGTTAACATTACTTATACATATAGAACTTAAGTATATGACTAGATGATGATTAGCGTTCCGGTACGTATGCATATCTCTTCCGAGTTAGCCCGCTTCCATCTTAGACTGCATCATTACTTACCATCAGGTGAGATTGCAGTCAAGGGCTAACCTGTAGTTAAAAAAAAACTGGAGAGGTGTCAAGGGACATAATTTATTATTGTACAAAAAACCTGTATACACTCAACAAAAATAATCGTCGCGACACCACACGATCAATGCGAAATAGGAAGACGAAACGAAAATAACTGGCTTGCTTTCTATAAGAGAGAGAGAGACAGACAGAGAAACACGCGCACGCCGCACGGCTTACAACTATAGCAAAAAGTGTCGTTACAACTTTTTCTATTATTTTTTTCCGTCTAGCGGGTTTTGCAACGCGCGTTAAGGAACTTCGTTCCAAAAAAAAAAGTATGGACGATTTATGTATACATGTGTATAGAACATGTGTATATAACTTGCAGGTCGCGTGCTCGTGCACTGCATGATGGGGGTGTCCCGCTCGGCGACGTGCGCGATCGCGTTCCTCATGATCAAACGCGGGATGAGTCTGACGGAGGCGCTCGCGCTGGTGCGCTCCCGGCGGGACATCCACCCCAACGACGGCTTCGTGCGCCAGCTGCAGGACCTCGACCGGGAGCTGCGCGCGTCGCGGCGCTGACGTCCGACCCCCCTGCCGTCCGTTCACAGACTGTCCCTCGACGTCGGCAGCCCCCGCCTGCGCGTGCGCAGCCTCGACCGAGCTTACACTAGTCGCTATTGAAATACACCACCACTACAGCCTTTTTTACGTCCCACTGCTGGGCACGGGCCTCTTCATTGGAGAGGGATTTAGAGCTTGGACCTGCCACGCTGCTCCAATGCGGGTTGGCGGGTTGGCGGGGCTGAAATGCACCGTGCACGGATATTGTAATTATCACATTGCGACAATCACAATTGTTGATTGGGACCTCAGCACATTGAACGCGGTGCGGGGCGGCAGGGAGACCGCGGCTTTTGAATTTTGTATGCGTTAATAACAGACAATGCACACCGAATGTGGCACGGTTGATGTCAATGAGGGTTTTCTGTATTAAGATCCACGAGGTAGCAGTACTGTAACGTAAGGTCTAATCATCTGTCAAAACAGATGAGTCTTGTAGTTGATTCTTTTTTCATCTTTTATATCATTAAAAGAGGAATATTCTTTCTTAAAATGCCACAGTGTTGTGCAGGGCCCATGTTTGCAAATAACGAGTGCAAAAAATTTGCACCTCTGCATTTGAGCTCTATCATTAGCTCAGCTACTTTTCTTAGTCTGTGATCCATATTTATAATTTATATAGTAAAACAGTGCAAACACGATGCATTTTTGGTAAAAAGTTTCACTGGCATAAAATTCAGTACAATTTGACAGTTGTTTAGAACAGACGCGCCTATGTAGCGACACCTGGTGTTGGACAAATTAGCAAAAACCCTCATTCACACAAAATCCGGCAGCCGCGGTCATAGCCGGTATTACCACAGGTCTATCGCCTGAGCGTATGGATGAGCGACGCTCGCTACGTGTGTCAGGTATCAACGAATTACATACAACTTTACAAGTCCATGCGATGTAAGATCCGCTTCACCGCCAAGTGTGTAATATACAATAATCGCCATAGCGCTGCGCCGCACCGCGTCCGATTTGTCGAGCTCCTTATGCAATCCTCAGCCGAGCCGAAAAGATTGCGATCATAACATTATAGTAACTTGACTGACACTCGACATCGTTATTGGTATTAGGATTATCTAAAATGAAAAATTTTGTAGTCAGTTCATTAACAATTGCTATAGTCTCATAGTGACTATCGCGAAGGTGCTAGGCCGCCTCACGGCTGAAAAATTTATTCACCGCATAGACAAAAGCAAAAAGATAGACGGTAAACAGAATCCGAATAACTGAAACTTGTTTCCTTTTAACTACGGTAATAGTATTTTGCTGCGTAGTTGTATGAGGGTTTGTCGACAAACTAAGGTTGCGAAAGCTCCGTCCGTCCATCTTTTTCCGTGTCTATGGTCCTTAACAATTTCTGGTTCACAAATAAAATGGAGCAATATTATTTTGTGAACTGTTTTGAAAGCGACACACTTGGTTGTAAAGATAACATTGATAGCTCTTCCGTTGTTGTGAGATAAAAGAATTCTATGTATTTTTTTAAACTGTTTGATGAAACATTATAACAGGGTGTCCAGTTTTTAATAATCATCAACTTATATGTTTTGTGTACATGTAGCTAGGACAAAATCTAAAGATTTTTTAAACTGGCGGTGGAGTACCCTCACGGTAAATAGGTACATGTAACATGCCTAAGTGCCTTGCTTGCACGCATTACATATTATACTTTGTACCTGCACAGGTAATATAATCAATTCTATTTTTTTTAAATAAACATCTTCTGTTCCGTAATATGATAAAGAAAATTTTCTCAAAAGCCACCCTGTGTAGTTAAGATGATTATTATATTCTCGTGTGCCATTTTGTTCTTCTATTTAAAATGGAAAAATGTTATTTTTGTAAATTATTATAATATTCTTAAGCTATCCCAATATTTAAGACAGTATGTATATGTACCCTATGCTGGCTGCACACGTCACTTTAAACTCGATAAAAAACGTGCATAAGATTATTTGTTCATGCAGACTTCTCGTGCTTGCAGTTACGTGTGTGACCACCTTTACAGTGAATAATACGACAGTTTGACTATAGTACAACTCTTTAGCCTTAACGTTAAAATAAACTTTGCGAAATATAAAAAATGCATTTCGAATAAGAGAGGCATTGTTGCAAACATAAGCCGGGACCAGATGTGTGTAATGATATGTAACGTAACGCTCAATGCCTCAATTGTTCTACGATCAATGAGCGGACTGAAATCTGTAACGCGGTGTCCTGCGTGAGCGACGAATATTATGCGTACGCTACGTACGCGACGCGATTCGACTCCATAGAAAAGTACAAACTTGTCCACGCTATAACGTAGGCCACATGCAGGTTCAGCTACTGTCTGATGTTTTCGCGTCGCGTCGTATCATGTCGCGTTTGTCGCTGACGTAGGACACCCCGTAAGTTCGATGGTTCTAAGCACACCCATTTGTTGTACCCAATCCTAGCACAAGCTTGGCGCTTAGAGGAAAAAAGGGAATATAAGTTATGTTTAAATGCGAGAACCTTTGTTTTCATGTGACAAAACGCACCCTATAGAATAAGCCAAGCGCTAGTAGGAACATTTATGTGTATTTAGTGCTGTCCGCATGAATATAATTCTCGTTACATTACGTTACAATCGTCTGGACTCAGCCTAATATAAATCTATGTATTAGATCATAACTATATTTTTAGTGAACTTATAAATAAAACCGCATCTCATGACTGCAGTGAGGCACAGCCTTCCCTTCATGTAACATTAAACTATTTTATTGATCAGATAAGAGAATTTATTGTTTCGGTATATATATATACTCTGATTTTTAATTCCGTGGAATTGTGAAGTGTCTTAATGTTACCAAAGATAAAATAGTTCCCACAAAAAAGATGATAAATTCAAAACTTACATATAATTAAAATCAATTACCTCATGTAGATATGACATAATTATGCCTGACATTTGTCAGATGGTACGTCACTTCAGGTACTTTAGTTTGGGGTAAAATTGAACTTCCGGTGGTAACAGTTTTTCATACAAATAACTCATTCTATTTTTAAATGACAACTGTAAGAATTCTACCGAATTAAAAATCAGATTATAGGATAATAGGTAGATGTAAAGTTAATATTCTATATTTTGTAATATAGTCTAGTCTAGTACAACTATAGTTAAAAAGTGTTGATGTGCTGATGATTGTTGTATAAGTAACAACTGTAGTTTCACGAACAAATTTAACATTTCTATGATTGGCATCAGGGTATATTCCTTTTGTTAAAATAGTACTTAACATAGCCCACTTAAATAACTCAAAATAGACTTGTTTTAAACATTTTAACTCAATAAGTACTTTTTTTTTGTAGCAGGAACTAGGAAGTACTTAGTTAAAGCAAAAATATTTTTCATTGATTGGCAATCGTAGATACTTGGGGTATTATTTTATGTTGTTGTTGATGCAAGTTTTTAATGAAGTGTTTACAATCGGTTAGATGCCTGTGTGATTTTGACCATTTTATATGCAACAACAAATACAATTAAAAAAAAAAACTGAATCTGTAAAACGGAATCAGAAGTCTTTTATATAAGTATGCTTAAAAATTATAACGTTATAGGTCAACCACATTTGGTTCTATGTATAAGTAGTACTAAAAATAATTTGGAACCTTGAGTGGGGGGTCAACAGTTTGGGTCAAGAGCCTGTAATAGTTGCTAAGCACAGCGATGGCTGCCAACGCGTGATTTGGCCGCACGGGCGCTGTGTGTCATATCTATTTTGATTCCGCGATTATAATCACTTTCGTTTATTGCAACACACATGTTTAAATTAAGAAATCTGTTTCCTTGGAACACAATCAAATTATGCACTTTTACTATCGCAACCATTATCGGATAATAATGTGATAGTTGATGTGGCTTAGATAGATTCTAGTTAGGCTATTATCTGCTATGCTGTAAAAAGCAAGTGTTACAAGCTCTTGACTTGTCTGAAAACTTGTAAACCTTGTAAGTTGTAAACA
This sequence comes from Melanargia galathea, assembly GCA_920104075.1. NCBI lineage: Eukaryota > Metazoa > Arthropoda > Insecta > Lepidoptera > Nymphalidae > Melanargia > Melanargia galathea. Next base: position 19,576,576 of record OV049859.1, read on the forward strand.
TGGTTATTAATAATAATTATACATCAAGTGAGTGAATTTAGGACTTTGCTTTCAGTTGGCTAATCAATGGAGAGGGGTATCAGCCCCCTGATTGTGTAACTTTAGACGATGAAATGGTATTCATTTGATGGCCTAAGGCATCAAAGTAAAATAAACCATAATTCGATTATAATAGAGCTCAATTTCGTGTATCCATTCTTATACGTTTAGGTATGTACGATACGATCCATAACGCTCCATGTTAAACTCAGTTATACTGAATTTGTGACTTTAAGTCAATACAGTCAAGGTATATTTTACTTTAATGGCCTTAGGCCATCAAATGAATACCATTTCATCGTCTAAAGTTACACAATCAGGGGGCTGTTATTTTTAATGTAACATGCTTATTGACAATATTGTACTGGCAATTGTCACACATACCTAATTATGTACTTTAATAATTTTTTCAAACAGTCTCAATGACTGCCAACTGGAGAACAACACTTTTATCTTGATTTTGTGTACATAATGTGATTTATAAATTAATGTATTTTGTGTTGTTTAGAGCCCTTCCTATAAAAATTAACGCAGATTGTATACATGTCTTATACACCTGTCTATGGCAGTCAAGTGTATAAACAATGCATAAATCTTAGTAAGGGCCCTATGAGTACTGCCAGTATAATATTTGATATGCATATTATTTGTGATGTATAACAATAATATATGCTTAGATAGGATGTCAACAAGACTTTCCATACTGTAATATTTAAACTTAAGAGTGGGACAATATATTTTTGACTTTGAAAAAAATATTTTTATTGTTTTTAATTGAAAGAGAATATACACATAAACATATAACATATAAATTAGATGCATTATAGTTTCAAAACTAGTCTAAAATTGTCAGCAAAAAGCATTTACTGATATCATAATGGTGGAAACACATTTACAACCTAATGCCACACCAGCCTTAGAATTTGTAAATTGTGTTGGGTGCTGTCCAGAAACACTCATCTTATGATCACTATTACTTGATATGACATGTTTCTGATCATATAAAATACTGTCCATTGCATTCAACGTCGTATGGCATATTGCAAATGTGTTTCTAGTTTCTACCAAAAAAAAAACCAAGGCTTTCTTGCAAGACTTAAAAAATACCAAAGGTGAAAAATGTTGTGATATTGAATGGAAGTATTGTATCTCAAACATTATTTATTTATTTTTTAAATATATTTAATTGAAGACAGAGAATATCTATAATAATAGTTGTCATAGCTTTTAGCTTATCAATAGATTGAGCAACAATACTTGCACAGATATCTAGATCGTTCAGAGCAATTGTGGATATTGGTGTACATAAACTTCTAAATTAAATTGACATGCCTAAAAGTGGTGCCATCTTTTTAACATTCATCTGTGAATAAAGACTACTTTTAGGCTTAGCTCAGTACAGTTATTCTGAATTTGTGCACCTCCAAATCTTTACCAAATGCTAAATATCGAAAAACTAATATGTAATTCAAAATGAACCCAGACTCTTATTTTAAAGACGTAATTCAAAACTTTGAATATTTATTTTACAACATTAGTTCTGCTTGGGGCGCTGGCTGTAGACGAATGCTGACTGAATTGGCGAACTCAAACCTTAAATAGAGCCAGTTTAGGTCCATTTCACTCTAAAGTCATTGTGTTTCGATATGTATTATGTAGTATTTAGTAAAAATTTTAAGGTGTGCAAACTGAGACTAACCATAATGGATTTGTAGAGATTTGAGTCATGAGTGCTATAGAGAACATGTTTTGGCTGCAATTCTATTGTATGGAAACATGTCGCAATTGTTTCGAAACACTCTTGAGAGCTCCAATATTTAAAAAATACTCAAACTGGCTTAATCAAAGCCTCAACAAAGTCTAGTTGCTGAGTCAGTATGCAATTTATGAAGTTGTTGATATGTTGCCTTACATATGCCCGGTTTCTGAATCCCCCAGTTATATTCTCAATAGCTATTGATTCAATAAAGTTATGTATAAGATAAACGTCAGTTAACTGTCGCTGGGTTTCTGAATACAGAAGTGACCGTTCAATAGTTAGGGAACCGATAAGTAGTTCCTTATTTGCCGCTAGATGGATCTGTTAAGAAAACCTATTTTAAAATGGATAATATTCATTTAATACGTCATCAAAACTAGTTTTATTTATTATAATATTTTTTTCGTGGGCAAATAAGTGGTTTAGCACTGTTTTAGTTAAAAATTGCGATATTTTGATAAATATTAATGAATGTATGAAGTTGTTCGAACGGTCAACGTCAATGTCGAAGACAAAAGAGTAGGCTCATTGTTTTGTTTGTTGCACGTGGTGTTATTGCTAACTTACCTATAAACTGATTTTTGATATGTTTTATGCCAAAAACTTTGTTTTAAAGTAAAAAATGGATGGTAAACGCAGTAAAAATACCGAAACAGAGAAGATGCTTCTTATTGATGTAGGTACTTAGCTAAGGAATTTGTCCGCATAATTATTGACAACAAAAAGACAGACGGCACTTCTGTAGAGGCTACAAAACAAGCTTGGATGGCGCTGACAAATAAAATATATACCTACCTATGTTTTGTACTTAAAACAATTTTTCTACAATATAATTTATGTTCGTAATAACACGATTTATCCTAAAATATTAAGATGAAACTTCAAACCGCAAACGACAAATAAACTTATGGAACCGATAAACGGCGCACATTGGTCGGTTAAGTTAAACGAAGTTTAACTGGGATTGTGTCGCTCAGAAACGCGCTTTCTTAGGTTATCGAACCAATAGGCCTATTGAACAGATAAACGGCCGATAAAAGTAGCTCAGAAACCGGGCAATAGGAATGCTAGAAATTAACATAATAATGATTTTAATTAAGCTATTTATTAATTATTCTTTTTGTTAATAACTGTGATTAATATATTTTACTGTAGCTGATAATAATCTATTTCAATGAAATTGAGCCATGTTACCATATTAAAGAATATCTTAGATTATAATACCCTAATACAAATTATTAATATTTATTATATTTTAGCATTAGGTTAATTCAACTATAGTTTACTAATGAGAAAATGTATAAGTATGTATTAATTATTATTTATTCAAATAAAGTTATTATATTAAAACCACATCTCTTTTAATGTTCTTTAAAACTCTTCAGCTTCATTACTTAACTCTTAGTACAAGTCAGGGCAAATAAGTCTAGTGTTGACCTTCAATGCACAGAAGTCGAAAATGAGGTATCTCAGGGTGTGAGGGGGCCACGGGGAGGGTGTGGGGAACATTCGTAAGCATTTATTAGCTCCAGGATTATATTATATTATCTTGATAAAGGATAACAGAAAAAACTCTGTGACTGGGCTGGACATAATATGATATCTGATAAAGGCCAATACACCTAAAAGAAGTCCAAGTAATTGAAGTGACGCTGGTGTGACAAACTCAACGCATACATGATGGAGTGTCCCAAAAAGCAATATCCCAGAATAAGTGGAAGGGAATTATTTGCCCATCATTCGGCTATATTAGTTTACAAATACATAAATAAGAATAACAGAATTAAACTATTCATATGATATAGAGCTGGTTTTGAACCTAGAATACCTCTAACAATTTTACTATTGTAGAATTGCTATCTACATACATATTTGCACTTCGGTTTAGTAGTTGCGGTGTTAAAGAGTAACAAACATACACACACACAGACACTAACATCATTATAGCCATTCATATTATATTTTGATCTACATAATATATGAATAAATAAAATTGGATGGTCTGTTTCTTAAAAGACTTAAGCTTAATAAGACTTGTTATCTTGAAATAACTCTATTTCAACAATGCTTTTAAAATTTTGTCAATTTGTACAAGCAATCTTCAGAGCGGCTGAAGCGATTTTGACAGGACTTTCACAGGTTATACTGTAAATAAATAAAAAATTGATATTATGGATAATATAGGTTGAACTATTACTACTTAAACCACTTTGTTATAATCTAAACAGTTATAATGGGGAAATAAAATATCACAACTATAAACAACAAACTAAAGGATTTTATTTAACTTACTAATTCATCTTATATAATTATGCATAGATTTACAAATATGGTCGATTCATTTCGGTTTTTTTAGCTTTCTTGTCTCTCGCCCGCGGGAACCACCTATGTGTTGTCGTCAGTGTAACTGAAGCAAGTTGCTGCCGCGCGATTTCGGGCTTTATATCCTTGAATACTCTTATCACTTCACTGTAATCGTTCATTCTCAATACTGATTTGTCTTCTTTAATCTCTTCTGGCAGAGGTTTGGAAAATTTGTAAGGAAATTCTTCTTCACGGTGGAGTGCGACGATTGTAGAGCCGTCATCAGTTATTACGATTTTGTTATAGCATCGTATTATAACATTTTTTGGATGAACTACTAAAGGGCGTAATAAATGAGTCATGATATTAATTTATATTAAGAAATAATATTTATTACTTAGTACGCATCTAGTTTTTTTAACCTCAAAACACAAAATCAAAGAATATACTACTCTCTAAGAGAGCACAAAATATAAAATGTAAATATGTCAATTGTCAATGTCAAATCATCAAATGTCAATTTTTTTTAAATGACGTTAAGGCCTGGATACTTGGTTTTTTACTAACCTAGCGGTAACTTTGGAAACGCGTCAAATATTGCAACATTGTAAGTCGTATTTTTACCATTATTACCTTCATTGCAGGTTACGTTGCAGGTGTACAATAATAAATACCTAACCTATGGTATATTTTGTGCTCCAAACAAAATGTTGGAGCAAAGAATTTGGCTTGACTTGATAAATACCTAACCTATGAATGCTCCAAACAAAATGTTGGAGCAAGGAATTTGGCCTGGAATAGGTATGGAGTTGCTTTGTCTCATTCTCACCTACTTAAATAGAGTACGTGAGGTATAGAAAAACTAGAAAGGAAAAAATAGCACAGGTGATTGAACTTGTCTTCAATAAAATGTTTTAGGCACAGTCTCCAGTGTCTACATAGAATATATCTTATAACCTTTTTGGTGCACTTGACAGGTACTTGACAGTTGACAGCATTTTCGAAGTCTGTGGTTGACATACTTGACAGTACAGTTGACGTTACAGCTTTTTGCTTTTTTTTAAATGCGAAAATAAAATAAATAAAGTCTAATATTTCCAAATAAATAATCCCAATAAAAGATTCATTTTGACGTGATGGACTTTCCTGCAACTCCATCTAATGCTTCAGATAGCAATGATTATTCAGGTCTACCGCCCTTACAAATAGACACATCGCAAGATAACAAACGGCGTAGGTAAGCAGCTATATTGTAAATAAATACTAACATAAATTAGCGTCTTTCTTCCACGCCATAAAAATTATAATGATAAACATCATCTACGATGCTTGCAGCTCCTCAAGATCAATAAAACGGAGGCGTTTTGATGATGAGCTTGTTGAATACAGCTTAAGTTTGTCGGCTGCTTCTCTCGGTAAAAATGAGAAGCGAATGCGTACACAGTCATACACCAGCCACTTGCCAGAGTTCCCTATGCTGGGAAGTGCGCCAGCGACGCCGGCGCCGCCGGTTCAAGAGCGCAGACGAGCTTCAAGCAAGATTTCTGGAAGTGTCGCTCGCAAGTCGCGACGCAAGGGACAGCTTAGTCAGCTATCAACTAAGGACTTAGGACGATGGAAACCTACTGATGATCTTGCTTTGATTCTGGGTGTACAACAGGTACTATAAGCAAACATTTAACAATAGCTGCATGTTAAAACATATGCATCACATAAACACATCTATTCACAAAAAGCGAGCAGTTTGTGTTATCGACAATCTCACAATACATAGGCAGTTACTTCCTCAACAGCTGCAGATTTCATGGGTGGCAGAAATCACTTAACATCAGAAAATTCACCTGATCATCCATTTTTCATTGTTTTCATGGGATATACAGTATCCTATGTAAGGATGTAAGAATGCAGATGCCAAAGTTTATTTAAATCACCAAAGTAGCTTAAAGCTAAATTAGTAAAACACAAATAAAAACAAATGTCTTCTAATATAATATTATGTCACAACATAGTTCTAACTCTTTTTCAGACTAACGACCTTCGCATTGTTCACCGAGGGATAAAGTTCTCGTGCAGATTCACAGTGGGCGAGCTTCAGTCTCGCTGGTACGCTCTGCTGTACAATGCTGAAGTGTCCCGTGTGGCAATCGCTGCCATGCGCAACCTGCACCCAGACCTCATCGCTGCAGTCCAGCAACAGGCGTTGTATTCTAATGCAGAGGAGGAATTACTAGGAACTTTACCTAGTGTAAGCATTAGTGCATTGTTTAAAGTTAGCCTTAATGAAATTCCATTATGTTGATGTGTATTTTTAACCCCCAACGCAAAAACAATGGGGTGTTATAAGTTTGACGTGTCTGTGTGTGTGTGTGTTTGTCTGTTCCCCTGTGGCGCTAAAACGGGTGGACCGATTTGAATGCGGTTTTTTTTGTTTGAAAGGTGAATTAGTTGAGAGTGTTGTTAGCTATGTTTGAAGAAAATCAGTTGAAGATGGCCGCCGCTACAAAATGGCGAATTACATATTTTTTCACAACTCCCTTAATATGGGTATCAAATGAAAGGGCTTGACTAGTAGAATAGCACTATTGCAAAATATTTCTAAACATAAACTTACCATCCTATAAAGATAAATGGACCATCATCCAGGTTTACTCACCAACGGCCCAAGCAAATAAGAATGAAATAGAACACTTCTACCATCAAATAACTAAGACAATAAATGAATATGGGTCCAAAAACTTAATAATAATGGGAGATTTTAATGCTCAAGTTGGCAGCTGTCTCGAAAGTGAAAGCAACATCATAGGTCCATACACAATAGGCAAAAGAAACAGAAACGGTGATAAGCTAGTAAACCTCTGTCTTGAAAATAACCTAACAATTCTGAACAGTATGTTCAAAAAGAGGAAAAACACAATATGGACATGGATCTCTCCCGACGGTAAATACAAAAACCAAATAGATTTTATTCTCTCAAACGGTCGCAAAGCCTTTCATGATTGTGGCGTAGTATGCAATTTAAACTTCAATACTAACCACCGGATGGTAAGAGCTAAACTTAAAGTAAACCAGCATAGAAACTCAAGAAAACATATTATAAAAACCAATCAATGTCTAAAAGGAGGAATTCTACCAAGAGTTAACACAAATCTAAAAAAGCAACTTAACAACTACAACACTGAAACTGAAGAGCTCGGGCTCCAAGAGAAGTATGATTATTTACAAAACATACTAAATAGAGTACTGGCTGGAAACAGAGTTAAAGTTGAAAAGAAGAGCAAAATGTCAGACCACACTTTAATGTTACAAGAAGAAAGAGGACAACTTATAAAAATTCCTAGTAAAACCAAGGACATCAGGCAGAAAATTGCAAATCTGTCTAAGGAGATAAGAACTCAGCTGAGGAAGGAGCGAATAACTCGCCGACAGAAATTATTTGAGGAAAACATTATCAGAACTGGAGGTATTAAGAAAGCCATACAAAGCTTAGTGGGAAAAAAAGACTGGATCCCAAAGATCAAAAGTAAAACTGGAGCTCTAATTAGCAAAAGACCAGATATCATTAAAGCCGCTACCAATTTTTATAAGGTACTGTATTCAAGACAAGCAAAATCAAACAGCATGATGATTGAGGACAAAACTGAAGTTGCACCAATACTTGAAATAGAGGTAGAGAAGGCAATAAAAACACTAAAACGAGATAAAGCCCCAGGTTCAGACAACATCACAAATGAGTTTCTGATTGGAGTACAAAGTGCTCTCATACCGACACTCACCACAATATTCAATGATGTGCTGACAACTGAAACCGTCCCCACTCAATGGAAAATGTCGACTATAATATTAATACACAAGAAAGGAGATAGAAGCGAAGTGGGAAACTACCGACCCATAAGCCTGATGTCTAATTTGTATAAAATATTTGCTAAAGTCCTTCTGAATCGCATAACCAAAGTCTTGGATGAAAACCAGCCCAGAGAACAAGCAGGATTTAGAAGCAAATACTCAGTAGTTGACCATGTCCACGTTGTCAAGCAGGTGCTGGAAAAATACGGAGAATATGGCCTGCCATTTTACTGTTGCTTTATTGACTTTTACAAGGCCTTCGACTCCTTGGAACATGACAAAATATGGAACGCACTGAACAAGCAAGGAGTAGAAGGAAAATATATACGAATAATAAAGAATATTTATACCGGCAGTACAGCAACAGTGAGATTAGATAGAGAAGGGGAAAAGATAAACATAGAGAGAGGTGTACGCCAGGGAGACCCGTTGTCGCCAAAACTCTTTACAGCAGTGCTAGAAGAAGTATTCAGACAAATTGAGTGGAAGCAACATGGCTTAAAAATCAACGGAGAATATCTTACTAACTTAAGGTTCGCAGACGACATAATTCTCTTTGCTAAATCTCCACAGGAATTGCAAGAAATGCTCTCAGACCTGGACGCTCGTAGCAAGCAGGTTGGCTTGACCATGAACATTCTTAAAACTAAAGCTATGACAAATAGAGAGGAAGAAACAATTACACTAAACAATAACAATATAGAATATGTAAAAGAATATATGTACCTTGGCCAACTAATCACAACAAAGAACATATCGAGCAAAGAAGTAGAGACACGAATAGGGAATGCTTGGAAACAATATTGGTCATTTAGGGAAGTAATGAAGGATCCGAAAATGAGCACTATAGTAAAGGGTAAACTATTTAACTCCTGCATTCTTCCTATATTGACATACGGGTGCCAAACATGGGCGCTCACTAAGGCTCATTTATCCAAACTCAGAACCTGCCAGCGTAGCATGGAAAGAAGCATGTTGGGCAAGCGGAAAATAGATAAAATACCTCATTCCAAAATCAGAAAAGCCACACGAACACAAGAGGTGATACACAAAATAAAGCTCCTTAAATGGCGATGGGCTGGCCACATCATTCGGGGTGAGGATAAGTGGAGCAAAACCATTAGTTTGTGGTACCCCAGGGAAGGAAAGAGGAAGAAAGGTCGACAGACTAAAAGATGGGTAGATGAAATAGCTGCTGTGGGGGGAAAAACATGGACCAGAAGGGCAGCAGATAGAGAAGAATGGAAGAGGTTGGAGGAGGCCTTTGCCAAAAGGCACGCAGATTAGGGGGAAAAATTAGAAATAAATTGTACAATGCATAACAATGTTTAATCTGATAGAGGCTTAATAAATAAATAAATAAATTGCAAATCCAAGATGGCCGCTGCCACAAAATGGCGAATGTGGGGGGTTTTTTAAATTTTAATTTATACTTGTAGTTACTACAATAATAAGAAATTATTGTTTATTTATTCTGATTTCAAGTTTATTAAGGGCCTGTTTCACCACCTTGTAATTTGTTTCGGATAGCTTTCTACAACTTTTGTCCTTGTCACTTGACATAAAGTGAGAAAGTGACAAAACTTACGTTTAGGCTATCCAACACTTATCAGAAGGTGGTGAAACAGGCTGTAAGTGTCTTAAAATTTAAATTTATTGCATAATATTATTGTCTGTTCCACAACCTGTACAGCCCATTCACATACAACTGTTGGGCAAAGGTAGGCTTAGACCCGCCACACTGCTCCAGTGTGGGTTGGCAGGCTTTAACAAAGTATTATCACTATCTTGTGAACCAGGACCAACAGCTTAACATGATCTCTGAGGCACGGCTGTGAAACACTACCAATGATCTGCAGTTGAACATCTTAACCCTAGCTTAGTTATTATATTGACAAAGTTAGTTACTTAGTTATTAAATTTATTCTATTTGAATCCTAAAACATTTATTTCTGTTTATTAAGTTGCTCAAAATAAATAAGTATTCCCAAATTAGAATATTCAAGCAAAACTTACTTCTTTTGCAGAACTCTCACCCAGCACCGGAGAAATTCCAAGAGCTGTTGGAACAGAACCCGCACGTGTTCTACCCCACTAGAACGGCCAAGTCCCTCATGAACCACTGGCAGCTCATGAAGCAGTACCAGCTGCTGCCGGACCAAACTGTGCAGCCTTTGCCTAAAGGTATGCATGTTAATTAAGGATACTTTTAGAATAAATATAATAAGAGTATACCAAATCAAGATTCCTAATTTATAATAAGCAAAATTTCTGACATTTATTGTGATAGTATTTTTCTTGATTTCATCACAGAGGGTCTTTATTTCCTTAGTAAATTGCAGTCCAATTAAAGTTGATATAACTACATTGTAATTGCTGATTGATTGTGCACTCTGCTTGCAAGGCTTGCAGTACAAATGCAGTCCATCTGTCTAGACCATGGTTTATTTTGAGTTTATTTGGCAATTGCAAATTCATACCTAAATAGAATTTCAAATCTGGTTTTATTTCAGGACAAGGTGACAATGTGATGACGTTTTCTGATGCAGAGGAGACAATGAATGACTCGGAGCTGCCTGATTATAAAGAAGATGGTATTGATGTTGAAATGCATCTGGCCGACAGGTATAGTAGATTGTTAATTTAACAATGTTATATGAGCAAAGCAGTGGCCAAGATGTAAGCATATGTACAATCAAATTGAGGGTTAATCAAATCAAAGAACAAACTTAGCCATGCTGAGCATGACTAATAATCTTTTTTTAAGTATGTTTAATTAGGAAACATCACCCATATCGTCAGCAGATAGCATCATCTGTAAGATTGTTGTTTAACCCCCAACGCAAAAACAACGGGGTGTTATAAGTTTGACGTGTCTGCGTGTGTCTGTTCCACCGTTGCGCTCAAACAGGTGAACCGATTTGAATCCGGTTTTTTTTAATGTGAATTACTCGGGAGTGTTCTTAGCTATGTTTGATGAAAATCGGTCCAAGATGGCCATCGCTACAAAATGGCGGATTACATATTTTTTCACAACTCCCTCAATATGGGTATCAAATGAAAGGGCTTGACTAGTAGAATAGCACTGCAAACCCAAGATGGTCGCAACCACAAAATGGCGAATGTCGGGGGTTTTTTAATTTTTAATTTATACTTGTGTAATTTACAATACAGAATAGAGAAGAAGGACATCCGCCTGCTGGAGAACTCGCTGTCCCGTTGGCAAGTGCTGGTGCAGTCGGTGGCGGGCGGCGGCGTGGAGCTCGACAAGAACACGCTGGCCGTGCTGCGCGGCCGCCTCGTGCGCTACCTCATGCGCTCCAGAGAGGTACCTACGAACTGAGTCATAAATCATTTTATCGGACCTCTCGCTCACACTTACAGGCTTTATGGATCTGGAACCTGATGATCTGGTGTTGTGTGTAGCAGTAAAATAGGATATTCAATAACCTTGTTATAAAGAGCAAGAGAGAGGTTTTAAGGAAATGATACAAAATTTTGTTTAGTATTATGTATTGTGTTTTTTCATTCAACTACTTAAGTGTATAAGTCATCGAGCTATCGCGTCGCGCCAGCTTCCAGCGTCCGACTGTGAACGGCAGTCCTTTATAGATAACGACTCCTGGAGCAATCTCACAAAATCCTATGATGCTAATGATTTATGACTCAGTTTGCATGTTTGTAATGTCTCAACTTATATTATGTGGTTGTACTATACCACATACTATAAGTGGTTGTAAATAGCCTCTGCCTCAGTGGTGTAGCGGTTAGTGTGGTAGATTGCGGATCACGAGGGTTTCGATTCCCGGGTAAGACCGAAAAATTATGAAGTATTGGTTTTCCTGTCAAGTCAGTACCAGTCCGGAATTTGAAGTTGGCGGTGTTAGATAAACTCCCCTTGCCTCGGAGAGCACGTAAAGACGTCGGTCCTGCGCCTGATCTCTGTCCGGTCGTGTCGCATTGGCGTCCAATCGGACTATGAGAGTGAAGGAATAGAGAACATAGTGTATGTACACCTGTGCATGCACAGTTTATTACATAGTTTGAAGCTTAAATCTCTATAAAATTATATAAGGTTGGAGTGTTTTTTGGACGCCTGATGAATGGAGTTTGTTCCTGCTATATTTTTTTTTGAATTAGAATTAGAATTTTATTATCCTGTATGAAAATCAGTGAAATATAAATAAATAATTTAGAACACTAATAAAATACATAGTTTTCGATTTGCTGGCTCTTGCCAGCACAATCTGATTTCCAAATCGGTGCCAGTGTTGACTTATAATTATTATATGAGTCACAAATGGGCATGTTTATTAATCATTCTAAATTTTGAAAAAACAAAAGACTAGCCAGACACAAAACGTAGTCTTAACGTAGTCTTAGGGACCTTTCAGACAGACCGGCGCGGAGAGCGTCGGAGAGCATTTTTTTTTTCACACAGACCGGCCGTTCAAATTTGCTCTGCTCTCCGCGCCGGTCTGTGTGAACGGACACGCGGATGCGCTCGGAGCCGAGCGTACGCTCTTGGGCCGGACGGCAGAGCATATTCGGCCTACGGTCGGCTGTGCGAGCATGAAAGAGCACGCGAACGGAGCCGGTCGGATGCTCGAGCGCGAAAGGGCACGGGCATGGAGCAGCCGACCGGCTCGACGAGTAGCCGACCGGCTGCTCTCATATATTTCACACAGAGCGTATTGGGAGCATGCTCGAGCATCCTCTTATCATAAAAGAGTTAACATGTAAAAATAAAGCTTATTTCAATGTCTTAAGATTCTATTTTAAATGCGATTAAAATTTGCTCTGCTCTCCGCGCCGGTCTGTCTGAAAGGTCCCTTATCGGCTAATAGCGATGTTTACCAGGCAATCTTAGGATTAGGAATTAAAATAGGTTGCAGGTGGTATTTATTTTTATGAACATTATTATAAACATTAATATTTATCTATCCTGACTGACTGACTGATCATCAACGCACAGCCTAAACCATTGAAGCTAGAAACTTGAAATTTTCACAGGTAGCTTTATGACGTAGGCGCATACTAAGAAAGGATTATTGCTAATTCCACCCCTAAGGGGGTTGAATAGGGGATGAAAGTTTGTATGAAAGTCCGTCATTTTAAAGTTATATCAATGAAAATCGGTATTTGTATTGTCGGTTAAAAATAAAGAATTATGTGTTTCAGGAATTTTGGTTTCACCCGCAAGTGTCATTTATAAGAATCCAAGCGGACGAAGTCGCTGGCATCAGCTAGTTATTATATAAACATACATTCGAATAATAAAACGATGTGTTAAAAGTTAAAAACAGACTTTGTGGCCAATTCTGTTGTACACAATCTCTAAACCTAAACTAAATTGACAGGTTTAAAAATAGTGCTATCCCCTTCAGCAGGGAGGATTGTGAAAGAGACAGGAATATATTTAGACCTGTCATTTTAGTTTAGATTTAGAGATTGTGTACAACAGAATTAGCCACTTTATTTATTTTAGTGTCAATCTATCTGTTAAAACAGACTTTATTTATTTTAGTGTCAATCTATCTTCCGACCGACAGCGTGGTAATTAATTGGGGCAGTGTCCCGGGGTTTGTGTGTCATTGTCAGCAAAGTGTGTTGTACGCCGGGTAGTCATGGCGATAATAAACTATGTTCACATGTGCAACCGACGAGAAGCACGTCTCAGAGTAGACGCACAAACTTGTGACATTTCAATTGGGAATTAATTATTTTTATTGTAATTTTAAGTTTCTTTTACCATATGTATTGACGATCCCCCTAGTGCAGTAATTTGCGATGTAGCAAGTGGAATGTCCCGGATTCGGTTATCTGCAGGGTCAATATTTATATTATACAATTTACTAGTAGATATTATTTTTAAGTAGTTAACACATTTCCTTACTAGCTAGCACAAATGTAACGCATTTGAGTGCTAAAATGACTTAGATTAAGTTTCTTTTTTGTTTTTATTGTATTATATTTTTGTGTGCAATAACAGTCGGTCAGTCAATCAATGTACTGGCATGCGAATTAGATTCAATTCCAGGTAGAAAACTATTAGGGATACATATTATAATATAATATGTTTAAGAAACTTATGACCCTCTACCATTAAAATCAGAAGGTTCATCTGTCAACCGGTTATCCGTCTAAAAACAGAAAGTAGAACAATTCTGACTCATCCTTCGACAATACTTATCCCTTCTTTAAGACCTAGTGGGCCGGTATTGTGGCAATTAAGTTAATCTGTAGGAAGTAGAATAACTAACTACTGTCTTTGAAGGTAGTGGCCATGTTTTGGACATATGTACCTGTATTTATCAAAACAATCTATATCTACGAGCTTCAGCGTGCTATCTTAACGCCTGTACAATCAAATGAATTATATATCATTTTGATATTACTTGTAGTAATGTTAGACAAATAATAATTCATTTTTTTGACGGTAATCGTTTTGTTAGGCACCTAAAGTTAATTCTACTTAAGTGTCTATTGATGTTTACCTACTTTAGTGAACTACCCTTAATTGAGGGTAAGATAATATACGTCACCAAACCTTTCACTCGAAATTCAAAAATGTATTGAATCAAATTAGGAAATAGGAGCAAATAGAAGAATCAGATTTAGAAATGTACATATTGTGGCTAATTCTATTGTACACAATCTCTAAACCTAAACTAAAATGACAGGTCTAAATCTATTGCTATCCTTTTCTGCAGTGAGCACTGTGAAAGAGATAGGAATAAATTTAGACCTGTCATTTTAGTTTAGGTTTAGAGATTGTGTACAACAGAATTGGCCACATTATGTAGCTAATCGAGTCGAGGTGATATTGCAATGGGTAGGGCATATAGCTCAAAAAAACCCATATACAAATCGGATTCCCTAGATGTTCAAATGGCGACCTAGCAAGAGAAAACGCAGCATTGGATGACCTCCCCACTAGTAGGTGGATGGAGGCACAGGGAAGGGGAAGACAGGGGCGCCCAAGAGGGAATTTTTGGATTTACTCGAGCGCGTCATATTAACATAAGGGAGCCATCTTGCATCCTGCTGAGTACCACATTTAGCATCATCCAGTAAATCCACATTTAGCATCCTCGGCTTGTGATTACACAGCAAAGTGAGATAGGCCTGGCAAAAGGCAACGCAATATTATATACGAATACAATCATAATATTATATCAGTTTCTGACGACCTCCCTGGCGCAGTGGTGAGCACTGTGGTCTTATTAGGGTCCCGGGTTAGATTCCCGGCAGGGGCAATTTGGGATTTAATAATTTCCAAATTGTCTCTGGTCTGGTTTGGTGGGAGGCTTCAGCCGTGCCGCCAAGCGATAGTGTTCCGGTACGATCCCGAGTAGAAACCGATCAGGGGTATGCATACCTCTTCCAAGTTAGCTCGCCTCCATCTTAGACTGCATTTCACTTACCATTAGGTGAGATTGCAGTCAAGGGCTAACTTGTACTTGAATAAATAATAAAAGTTATCAATAAACCCTGAGCAAAACCGGGCCATAAATTCCAGTTTCACGTTTTACTACCGGTCACTCATTGCATGTTGCAAGTGAACGTGCAATGTTAACAAACGGCTGAAATCAATTTCATCGGGGATCAATATTGGAACCGGTCGCCGCGCCGATGTGTGTCACGGGCCCGGGGCTGGGGCCGGCGGCGCGTCAAGGGCGCTTCGCCCTAATCACGTGTCCCCCGCATTCAATGCACTTTTTTAACCGACTTCAAAAAAGGAGGTTCTGTATTCGACTCGTATGTACAAGGGCGTCGCCAGGTAGGGGCAGGGGGGGGCAGCTGCCCCCCCCTAGAGATTTGAAAAAATATAAATATGCTATAGTTTGAAAAGAAAATTCTAATTTTTTTAATATGTTGTTAGGACCACTACCAGTAGTCTCCAGTTTTGCAGTCTCGAAAGACATATCTGCTAACTTTGCAGCACTAGAAAAACCACGAAATTTTTTCACCTTTTGTTTTTTTCTACATACTATAATTGCATACTATAATTTCATCAGCTTGCCCCCCCCTTGGCCAGCGGCTGGCGACGCCCTTGCGTATGTATATGTATGTATGTAGGTATGTATGTATGTATGTATGTATGTAGGTGGGTATGTATGTATGTATCTATGTATGTATGTGTGTATGTATGTATGTCAGAATTCCATCGAATTAAAAATCAGACTATACCTACTTAGGTACGTGATGAAAGTTGTTTGGTAATGAAAATGAAACTCTCTTTAAACACGTATATATTATAGGTACCTAGCTAGCCTGTTGTTCATCGCAGTCGCAATTCAAAAACAAATGGTGGACTGGACTGGATATTGAATACTAGCTTTTGCCCGCTGGTTCGCCCGAGTGTATTTCGGCTTTTCACAAATCCCGAGGGAATCGTAGATTTCCGGTTCCCGTTCCCTCTCCCTTTTCCAACCTTTATGTACTTATTTTTAAAGAAGTTTGCTATAGTAATCTACCTATAGCTGCAGTTGTACATTGCTGTAGCTTTCGATTCTTTAAAAATCCCCGGGAACTGTGGATTTTTACAGCATAAAAAGTCACCTGTGTGTTAAGCCAGGGCATAATCTATCTGTTCAAAACTTCAGCCAAATCGGGTCAGTAGTTGCGGCGTTAAAGAGTGACAAACATACACACAAACTTTCGCCTTTTTAATACTAGATGATACCCGCGACTTCGTACGCGTGGAATGAGATATTTGGTTCCTGTGGGAACTCTTTAATTTTCCGGGATAAAATGTAGCCTATGTGTTAAGTCAGCGCTGAGCGCATAATCTATCTCCATTCTGAACAGCCAAATCGGTTCAGTAGTTGCTGCGTTAATGAGTAACAAACATACATACACACACACAAACTTTCGGCTTTATAGTATGTGATTAATGTGATTGTGTTTACAGTGAAGTCACTGCCATCGAAATATTGACCGCTGCAAAGTTTCTTAGCACAATATTACTGTGTGTTTAAACATGTCGCATGCATAACACGGTCATTGTTTGGTCGCTGAATTCAAAACATGGAGTAGGTACCTACCACACGCTACCTACCTACTGGCCAACGAATGCGAAACCAAGATGGAACTTGGTCAATGTCCGGTGTATTCGCAATCGGTTTCATTGGTTTGTTCTAATAAGTAAGTAATAATATAACATATTGAAATAATCTGGACATTTATAGGTGATGTATAGAACGCCCATTTCTATATAATAGTATATAGAAATGGGCGTTCTATACTGTTTCATTGCAGTATTTTAAAAAACTCGACCGAGTGCGAGTCGGACTCGCGCACGAAGTGTTCCGTACCATTATCTATAATAACCGGCCAAGTGCGTGGCGGGCCACGCGCAGTGTAGGGTTCCGTAGTCACAATCCTCGGAAAACAGGTATAACTCCTTAACCTGTGAACCCTACTTAGCCGTGATAGTTTTCCTTTAAAATTGATTATATACCCTACTGCTGTGAATTTTTTCAAGTTCCTATATACTGCCATTTGGCTGATAGAGGGGGGGGACACTTGACTCTAATAAAAATTTGCACTTTAAAACATTATATTTTACAAACGGATCTAGAAATCGAAAAATGATGTTCCCACACCCACAGTATTTTTAAAAGACCTATTCAACGATACCCCACACTATGGGGTAGACGAGAAAAAAAATATTCATCCCCACTTTACATGTAGGGGAGCTACCCTAAAAAAAATATTTATCAAAATTTTATTTCACCACTTTGTCGGCGTGATTAATATTTATACTCATGCCAAATTACGGATTTCTAGCACTAATAGTCTTTGAGATTAACCGAGGACGGACGGACAGACGGACAGACGGACAGACGGACAGACGGACAGACGGACGGACATGGCGAAACTATAAGGGTTCCTTGTTTACTACGGAACCCTAAAAACGGCAAAAAATAATGTCTATTGTATGGGAGCCCCCCTTAAATATTTGTTTTAATTTAATTATTTATTTTTAAAGTGAATATATAACTAAATATTAAGTATGTGAATATTTCAAGCGTCTACCTGTTGCCGTTATCAATATCGAGCAAAAAGGAGCAAAAAAATCACGTTTGTTGTATGGGAACCCCCTTAAATATTTATTTCATTCTTTTTTTTAGTATTTGTTGTTATAGCGGCAACAGAAATACATCATCTGTGAAAATTCTAACTATCACGGTTCATGAGATACAGCCTGGTGACAAACGGACAGACAGACAAACAGAAAGACGGTCAGCGGTGTCTTAGTAATAGGGTCCCGTTTTTCCCTATGGGTACGGAAACCTAAAAAGCAACAATCTAACTCCGATTAAAGACGATTGCACAATTAATAATTAATTAGAAACAATTTAAAGCGTTAAAAATTTTCTAAAGTCTAATGATGTGTGCGTTTTTTTGATCTAATAATATCATGTTATCTTAAATACTAATCATCTTACAACAAGCGACTTTGAATTTGATTACGCAAATAAATAAGACGAGCGAAGGACGATTAATTTAATATTTAAATAAAAAAAAAAACAATTTTATTCGTTTCAGTAGCAAAAAAAATTGCATTTGTGCGCGATTCGAAGTAAAATTGTCGAAATACACTACCTATAAAAAATTTACGATTCTGATAACGAAACATTGCGTTATCCGCTCGGCCATAAACGTCTTGGGTTTTTCTGCTGAGATACATAAGCGGATGATGTATTGCGAACACAGACTGCGAATAAAAAAGTTTAAAAACAAAAAGTCTTCCTCACTTGTTGCGAGGGTACTACTTACTAATGGCCTACGTACTATTGATAACATTTTTTTGTTTAAATTTATGTATTGATTGATGCGCGTGCCGTTTATATTATTTGTCTGCTCACTTCGTTCGTTTCAACCAATGGACGTCCACTGCTGGACATAGGTCTCTTGCAAGGATCGCCACAGCACACGATCTTGTGCCGCCTGACTCCAGCGGCTGCCAGCGACTCGCTTGAGATCGTCTGTCCAACGAGTGGGGGGTCTACCTGCGCTTCGTTTACTGGTGCGAGGTCGCCATTCAAGCACCTTGGGACCCCAACGTCCATCGGTTCTTCGAGCAATGTGCCCCGCCCATTGCCACTTCAGCTTCGCGACTCGATGAGCTATGTCGGTAACTCTGGTTCTCCTGCGGATCTCCTCATTTCTGATTTGATTCCGCAGGGATACTCCGAGCATAGCTCTCTCCATCGCCCGCTGAGTGACCCTGAGCCTTCTTATGAGGCCCATTGTCAGCGACCATGTCTCAGATCCGTAAGTCATCACTGGCAACACGCACTGTTCGAAGACTTTCGTCTTCAGACACTGAGGGATATTGTCTGCTCACTTATTGCTATTCATATATTCCAAATTTTTTTGCTCCTTCAACAATAAACAACTAGCCGAGTGCGACTCAGAGTAGTGCTCCGAGGGTTCCGCAGTCCGCACCTCGGAAGGAAACGTATAACCCCCTTCACGTAAGTCGACCGGTGACCTTGAAGTGCGCGCAGCGTCGTGCGAGTGAGCGGGACACAATACAATTGGAGAGCCAATCAGCGCTTAATGGATCCGCGAGAACTAATCAGTGCTTACGAACGATCCCCACGCCCTCCCCGCGACCCCCTCACACCCCAGAGATACCTCATTTTCGACTTCTGCGCATTGAAGGTCACTGGTTGACTTATATTACGCGGGTTATACCTAATGGTTAAATCATTATTCCCATT
This sequence comes from Melanargia galathea, assembly GCA_920104075.1. Lineage (NCBI taxonomy): Eukaryota > Metazoa > Arthropoda > Insecta > Lepidoptera > Nymphalidae > Melanargia > Melanargia galathea. The sequence goes on from OV049859.1 coordinate 19,596,259, forward strand.
TGCTTGAGACCATCTGAGTTTGTTTCTAAAGGATTTTTGCCGAATTCTAAAAAAAAAATCAGCCAAGTGCGAGTCGGGCCTCGCTCTTTCAGGGTTCCGTACATAATTATGAACAATATAATATTTTGGGTCTAAGAAATATTTAATTTCCCAGCTAGACATCGCAACAAACCGTGAAAGAAAAACCCAAAAAAATGTTCGTTTATTTTGGTCACAGCTTATAAACTATTTAATAAATCGTTGTTTTCAGTATTTGTTGTTTAAATAGAGCATATAGTACATAATATACTGAAATATCATATTCCCAACTAGTTTAGTTTTTGAGATAGCCCCCGTCACAAAAATGGTCTAAAACTGACAACTTTGATGGCCTCCCATTCCCTTATTTTTTGAGATAAAAATTAAAAAAATATATATTTGTACTCTACTTAATGAGCTCTAAACAATGATACCCCACAAGCTAGGGTAAAGAAAAAATTTTTTTTCCGGCTCCTTTTTCATGTATGGGAAAATAAAAAAATAATTTAATTCCATTTCTAATTCAATATTTGATTTTGGGTTAACGTTTTACACTAAATACCAAAATTTCAGGTTTGTAACTCATTTCGTCTGCGAGCTAGAGACCTGTGACCGGCGGACAGACGGACAGACAGACAGACAGACAGCCAAGTGACATTAATAGGGCTCCGTTTTTTACCCTTCGGGTACGGAACCCTAAAAACTGTGATGAATAAAGACATTGTGGTTATTTCCTTATTTCTGTTGTTCATGTCTAAACGAAACTAAATTGACACGTTTACAAATAGTGCTATTCTTGACCGCATTTGACCGAGTAACCTTACTTTAAAGTTTCGAAACACCAACTAAATTAATGTTCCGTTTTGCTACTATGAGGAGCCTTAAGACGGAACCCTAAAAAACAATCAAGTTTTTAATTTCAACCATTTGTATGTAGGAACCATGTCCTATCAAGGTTCATCTATGTATTTTTTGTAGTCTCAACGCACTAAACGACTGCCTTTGGCTTTGCTTTTTTTTTCGTTTTTATCAATAGAATTTTTTGTGCTAAGTAAGTATATCATGCGATCAGTCTTCCGACTATGAGCAGATGTGTTGTTTTGAACTTTTGATTATAGTTCGTTCGGTAACTTAGTGTCGGTACAGGCGCAGGTGCTCTTAGTATTCTGCTTTTATTTTTAATACTTTTTTTCTGTTTGTAGGTACTTTTTTTTCTATTCTAACAGAATCTCCGAATAGTCTGCCAATCCGCACTTCGCCAGCGTGGTAGACTATGGTTAAAATCCTTCTAATTTTGAGAGAAGACCCGTGTTCATGAGAATATTATATTTTATGTTTATGGTTATATTGTAATAAAAATACGAATATAAAAAAATATGAGTAGGTATAAAACGCCAAAACCCCTTGTGCCTGTACAACCCGCGCGGCATGCTTTGAAGTCACGGCGGTGTCTTTGGTAAAACAGCGCGCGGCGGAGGCGGCTAGACACAAAAGGCGACCGTAAGAAAACGAACAGACTATAATTAGTAATAGTTTTAATTAAATTATAAAAAAACAATATCTTTCTGATTTCTTTCTACAGTAAAAAACGGTTGACAGTTTGTATTTCTCTTTGTTAGTCGATTTGTTGTTAGATTTAAAAAATACTCTAGGAAGTCGGTATTTATCTTCTTCTATACATCTATACATATAATAAAATCGTAGAATTGCCGTATCTGTACATTGAAGATTTTTGCAAAATAATAACTGGGGGATGTTAGGGATAAGTAATAGAACGTAAAAAAGCTATTTTTGAAATTTTTGTCTGTTTGTCTGTTTATCTGTTTGTCTGTATGTTTGTGCGCGCATCACGTAAAAACTACTGAATGGATTGAAATGAAACTCGGCATGATTTAAGTTAATACTATGGAGTAACATATAGGATACTTTTATCCCGAAATTCAGCACGGTTCCCTTGGGAGAGGGGATGAAAGGCAAAATGTGTACTTAGCTGTAATTCGTCAACGGGTGGTCCGATTTCATTCATTCTTTTTTTGTTAGAAAGTAGATACTTTAAAGACTACTACGGCTAATCTCCGAAAGGCTGGACCGATTTTGATGGGACTTTCACTGGCGGATGTTTACATTTTTAGCAAGGTATGAACTCAAAGGAGCTTAGGAAAAACAAAATGATTCTCACGGCATTTTTAAAAACCAATATCGACGCGAACGAAGTCGCGGGTATGGCTTGTATTTAACATAAACTTAAATCTCACGTTTAGTTTGTTCGGCAAACACGTGCTGTTTCTGGTTTAAACGTTATTATATATATAAAGCTACTTGAAGTTACGTATTGATCACCTCTCCTGAACAATTTTGTATGGGACTTTTTCACCATACTTTCCGTGTGTGTAGAATTCAAAAAATTTAGGTCTACAAAATTATAGAGAGAGCTGGACGTGGAAAACTGACTAGAGTACCCTAAGGGATCTCGAAAACTATCAGTCGGAGAGGTATTATCCCCAAACAAAAAATGTTCAACACCTTGGGCAATTAGGTGAACTGGTGAAAAAAATATGGCCACCAAACAAAAAAAATTTTCGTCTCCATACAAAAATTTCTTAATTTTCAAGAGGCTCTCCAGAACAATTTTGTATGGAACTTTTTTCCCCTCACTATTTATGTGCGTAGAACTTATGGGTCTTCCTTCAGGAAAATTATGAAACGTCATGAACGTGGAAAATTTACCAGAGTACCCCAACGGCTCTCAAAAACTATCAATCATAGAGGCATGGTTCTGAAACTGAAAATGTTCAAGACCTTGGGCCCTTTGGTGAGCCAGTAAAAAAAAGATAGGTATTAAACAAAAAAAATTTTCGTGTCCATACAAATTTTGTTTTAAATTTTCAAAAGGCTCTCCAGAACATTTTTGTATAGAACTTTTTCCTCTTACTATTCATATACGTAGAACTTATGGGTCTTCCTTCAGGAAAATTATGAAACTTCATGAATGTGGAAAATTTATCAGGGTACCTCATGGGTCCTCTAAAACTACCAGTCATACAGGCATGGTCCCAAACAAATGTTATTAAGGACCTTGGGCCATTGGGTGAACCGGTAAAAAAAGATGGCCGCCGAACAAAAAAATTTTTTCTCCATACAAATTTTTTGGGTTCTTTTCAAGAGGCTCTCCTGGACATTTTTGTATGAAAATTTTTCCCCCCACTACACGTATACATAAAACTTAAAGGTTTTTTTCACAAAAAATACAAAACGTAGCGAATGTGGAAAAATTACCAGGGTACCTCATGGGTCCTCTAAAACTACCAGTTATACAGGAATGGTCTCAAACAAATGTTGTTAAAGACCTTGGGCAATTTGGTGAACCGGCAAAAAAAAGATGGCCGCCCAACAAAAATTTTTTTTTGAATTTTCAAAAGGCTCTCCTGAACATTTTTGTATGGAACTTTTTTCTCCTCACTATTTATATGCGTAGAACTTATAGGTCTTCCTTCAGGAAAAATATGAAACGTCATGAATGTGGAAAATTTACCAGAGTACCCCAAAGGCTCTCAAAAACTATCAGTCATAGAGACATTGTCCTGAAACTGAAAATGTTCAAAACCTTGGGCCCTTTGGTGAGCCAGTAAAAAAAAGATAGACACCGAACAAAAAAAATTTTCGCGTCCATACAAATTTTTTTTTTAATTTTCAAGAGGCTCTCCAGAACATTTTTGTATAGAACTTTTTTTACCTCACTAAACGCATGCATAGAGCTCATAAATTTCCTTTCAGGAAAAATACGAAACGTTATGAATGTGGAATATTTACCAGAGTACCTCATGGGTCCTCCAAAACTACCAGTCATACAGACATGGTCCCAAACAAATATTATTAAGGACCTTGGGCCATTGGGTGAACCGGTAAAAAAAAGATGGCCGCCGAACAAAAAAAAATTTTCTCCATACAAATTTTTTGGGTTCTTTTCAAGAGGCTCTCCAGAACAATTTTGTATGGAACTTTTTTCCTTTCACTATTTATGTGCGTAGAACTTATGGGTCTTCCTTCAGGAAAATTATTAAACGTCATGAATGTGGAAATTTTACCAGAGTACCCCATGGGTCCTCCAAAACTACCAATTATACAGACATAGTCCCAAACAAATGTTATTAAAGACCTTGGGCCATTGGGTGAACCGGTAAAAAAAAGATGGCCGCCGAACAAAAAAAAAATTTCTCCATACAAATTTTTTGGGTTCTTTTCAAGAGGCTCTCCAGAACAATTTTGTATGGAACTTTTTCCCTTCACTATTTATGTGCGTAGAACTTATGGGTCTTCCTTCAGGAAAATTATGAAACGTCATGAATGTGGAAAATTTACCAGAGTACCTCATGGGTCCTCCAAAACTACCAGTCATACAGACATGGTCCCAAACAAATGTTATTAAAAACCTTGGGCCATTGGGTGAACCGGTTAAAAAAAGATAGCTACTGAACAAACAAAATTCGAGTCCATACAAAATTTCTTTTTAATTTTCAAGTGGCTCTCCAGAACATTTTTGTATAGATCCTTTTTTTCCACTAAACGCATGCATAGAACTGATTAGTGTCCTTTCAGAAAAGATACGAAACGTGATACCAATATTTCTTTCTATCTTTCAAGAGACTCTCCAGAATATTCTGGTATTTGGTATGGCCTCCCATTTCTTTATTTTACGAATATTGAAGAGACTACAAGGCACGCGAGCTGCTTGCAGCTCGCGCACCGAGCGCAACACTAGTTTCTTGTCTATAGCTTGTTCCTATTAGCGCCCGAGGTCTAACTATAGTGACTGGAACTGCGTTAAGTGGTTTTTGACGACAACAGTACCTATCTAGGTCTATCTAACTGCGGCATAACTGTGGAGGTTATTAGACATGCTCTCCTAATTCACGGATGCTCTCTTTACCGTGATAGGTATGTGACAATCGTTTTCTCCGTATTATTCATTGTTTATGAAAAGTTCAGAAACCTACATCACTTTAACAGTACCTAAAGTAATACTTTCTTGTTAAAGAATAGTTTCTTTATTCTTTTACTAACAGTATAATGTGGCCAATTCTGTTGTACACAATTCTCTAAATTAAACTAAAATGACAGGTCTAAATTTATTCCTATCTCTTTCTTAGTGCTCCCTGCGGAAAAGGATAGCAATAGATTTAGACCTGTCATTTTAGTTTAGTTTAGAGATTTGTGTACAACAGAATTAGCCACATTGTCATTCCGCTTATAAAATTCTATAAATGCTAGAGTTTACCGAAATCCAACAAATCATTGATATAGAAATTAATTTCTAGCGTCCGAGAAAGAATTTCGCATTCACAACCACTCATGTTTTTCTGATTTATTACTATATATTACTCAATATTAGAATTCACTGCCGTTTGCTAGATTTCTAATAATAATATTATGAAACCTAGCGCCAATGTCTAGTCTTATTCATTATTCTGTGGTCTAGCGGTAGTATTTTGGCTTCAGTCTGTTTTTATTAACCCCCGACGCAAAAACGACGACGGGGTGTTATAAGTTTGACGTGTCTCTGTTTGTGACGTGTGTGTGTGTGTGTGTGTGTGTGAGTGTGTGTGTGTGAGTGTGTGTGTTCCCTTGTAGCGCTCAAACGGGTGAACCGATTTGAATGCGGTTTTTTTTTTTGTTTGGTGGTGGTGAAAGGTGAATTAGTCGAGAGTGTTGTTAGCTATGTTTGATGAAAATCGGTCCAAGATGGCCGCCGCTACAAAATGTCGGATTACATAATATTTTTTCACAACTCCCCTAATATGGTTATCAAATGAAAGGGCTTGACTAGTAGAATAGAATTATGCAAATCCACTTATTATTATATCTTCACATTTTCCGTACCTATGTGTAATATTCATATCGTTATGAAATTAAGTACCTAGGTATATTATTTTTACATTAATTCGGAATATAATTTAGGCAGCCTACCATAGGTCACAACAAACAAGGTTAACAAATTGATTGCAAAATGCAATTCAGTAACAAGCGTTTTCCGAAGAAAGGCGAATCAAGTTAAATACTCATGCCAAATACAGCATAGGTACCTACCTACTTAGGAATATTGGCGGCATTGCCTGTGATAAGAGTATACTTATTTATACTTACCTATTTTTATATTTATCTCAATGTAGGTATATAAGATAGCATAGTTATTGACTGATTGACAGACAACACAGCCTAGAGTGATGGACCTAGAGATTTTTTTTGAAAGTTTATGCCTAAAAGAAGTGTTAAAGTTTGTGTAAAGAAACATTCTTAACTACATCCACGCGGAGCAAATCGTCGGCATGATCGTTTCTCTTATACTTACATATACAGTCGAGACTTAGGTATATATTATACTAGTGTATCCGGCAGACTTCGTCCTGCCCGGTGACAAACACACGCACCGAAGATAAATTACGTACTGTATGAGAGGTACGGGTGAGAATTTACCGTATCGAGGGGATGACAATTAAATGTTTGACAGTTACGAAACTCATGAACATTTTGTATGGAAAAATGTTTTTTCTTTTATTTTATTTTTTCGTCAATTTTCCAATGTTTTTAATAGTTATTATGCTGTTCGGGACGGAGACAAATACAACAAATCAATAACCATGAAAATCGCTCCAGCCGTTCTCGAGTGTTCGAACTAACACGACTTTGTTTTATATATATAGATTATTATAAGTGCATAATGCATATATTATACATATTATATAATAATTTAATATACCTAATTAGCTGTTAAATAAATAGAATATAATTTTATAGTACGTATAAATCAATTTATTAGCAACCGCATTTCTATCTAATCAGCACGTCTTACCGAATTATATATAACTCAGAATTTATTTTTATCTTGACTTATTGCTTCATATCTCAATTTCCTAATTACCTACAATTGTGCATATGAACCAAAGATATAGTATAAAGTGATATGATATCGTCATTTTTATTTGTGTACTTATATTTTATTGAATAGACAAGAATTTTTACGTATTTTACATTTTTAACCCCCGACGCAAAAACGACGGGGTGTTATAAGTTTGACGTGTCTGTGTGTGTGTGTGTGTGTGTGTGTGTGTGTTTGTGTGTGTGTGTGTGTCTGTCTGTCTGTTCCCCTGTGGCGCTCAAACGGGTGGACCGATTTGAATGCGGTTTTTTTTGTTTGAAAGGAGAATTAGTCGAGAGTGTTGTTAGCTATGTTTGATGAAAATCGATCCAAGATGGCCGCCGCTACAATAGGGTATCAAATGAAAGGGCTTGACTAGTAGAATATCACTAGTGCAAATCCAAGATGGCCGCCGCCACAAAATGGTGAATGTCGGGGGTTTTTTAAATTTTCAATTTATACTTGTGTAAGTAGCCGATTACTCGAATATCGATCGGACCTAATTTATTGGAAACTAATAAATACCCTTGACTTCATAAATCCATTATAACTCAATCAAAATTACCATACCGCAAAGGCGTCCGTTTCAAAAATCAAAATATCGCTAAAATTGTTATCACAGATCATGAAATAATGTCATAACTATTATGAAAATATTATTATGTACCTAGTAGACAATGTTTTTAAGTGTAGGTATTATAAAATCATGTTATTTAATATCTCGTTATTCAAACTTTCCACATACTCGTAGATGCTTGTTTATAAAAGTTAAGATAAATGTAGAACGATATATAAACATTTTGGACTCTTGAGTCTTGACCGTGACCCAAAACGAACGGCAACGTCGTGTACATTTTAAATGCAATATAAATTTAATATTAAGTAGGTTTAATATTAGGTAGTATAATATCCAGATCAAATATAATATCCATCAGTAAAAATATTTTGATCTTGAACATTATAATAATACATAATAAATAATTTACCATTCAGCAAGATTTCATGTTGTGTAACCTCGATATCATCGTTTATTTTATAAAAACATTTGTTTTGTTTAAACTGCAAGATTAAGGCCGGGCTCGCACTGCGAAATTTATTCGCGTGATTTTTTTCGTAGAATCCTGTGACATATGGAAATGTATGAAGCTACACGCACTTGCGATTTAAAATTCGCGAATAAAATATATTAAAATACGAAAAACAAACCGCGCGATTTTTCTCGCAGAATTCTGTGACATAAATGGAAATGTATGAAGCTGGATGCACAACCGATTTAAAATTCGCGAAAAAAATATGTTAAAATACGGAAAATATACCGCGCGAATAAATTTCGCAGTGCGTGACCGGCCTTAATAAAAACGCATTTTGTCAAAAGTCAAAACACAAGGTAATAAATAGTTGGCGAGGTTACCTTGCAATTGCAGGAAATGCAAGTCCAAATATATCAGAATTATCTTCCTAATCTAAAAGTATATTTTACGCCGAAATCGTGCAAAACTTAATTTTAAATTAAAAAACTGCTCGCTTTTTCCTTTTGTGCAACTCACTTAGTTACATCTAAATAGGCACTTAATATAATTATGACTGCAACCCGTTTCTTATATTTTATAGTATCTAATAGTCAGCTGAGTGATAAACAAATGAACAAGTATAAATTAAAAATTTAAAAAACCCCCGACCACACGAGTAGATATTATACAGAGGAAAAGCTACCTAAGAACGTCCAAAATTTATACCTATTCTGATAGGGATGTCACCTGTTGCATGTGAAAAATTATGGGTAAAAATAAAAATATTATATACTAGTATACATAATATAGCAAGATATGTAATAATGATTGGAAAAATATGTTTTTTATATTACATTACTATACTATATATAAGTTATATAGTTACTTAGGTAGGTAGTAGGTACTTACTAAAACTAAGTGTGATAGCACATGCATAGATATCCCTAGTGACAGAACTAGATACTTACTTAATTTAGTAAAATGAATGAATTGAGTACCTAGTTACTTAGGTAGGTAGTAGGTACCTACTAAAAGTCAGTGTAATAGCACATGCGTAGATGTCCCAGTGATAGTATTTAGATACTTACTTTAGTAAAATAAATGAATTAAATACCTAATTACTTAGGTAGGTAGTAGATTATAAAACCGTAGACATTTTTATGAACAGATACCTACTAAAAATAAGTGAAATGAAATATACTTTTATTGTACACCAAGAACTACATACATTAAGTTAAAGACATGAATATTAAAAAAGGTACAAATGGCGGCCTTATCGCTTAGGAGCGATCTCTTCCAGGCAACCATCATGATGAAGAGGATATAATAATCAGTGAGAACGAATTGAGGGTGTACGCAAGTTTAAGAGGAAATAACAGTACATACGAGAATATAATAAATAATAAGTAAATAAAATAAATATATAATAATAAAAATAAATACAAAATATACTACCATTTAATAAATATTATATAATATATACCATAACTACATACTTATTAAATATTGGATATAGATATAAGCCAAATATTAAGGAGTAGAACGTGTAAAATTAAGGAGGCATAAAGTGTTTTTTAAGCATTCGCTTAAATGTTGGAAGGGATTGCGCACGTTTAATATGGAGAGGAAGAGAGTTCCAAAGCCGAGCAGTTTCAATGGAAAAAGACTTTGAATAGAAGGAGGTGCTATGAGAAGGGATTCTAAGCATCAAGTTATTGCCAGAACGGAGAGATATACCAGGATGAGAGTTACAGATGAACTCAAACCGCTCTTTCAGATAAGGAGGAGTAGTTGGATTGAATAGAACAGAGTACAAGAGTGATAGAAGATGGGTATTCCTGCGAAGGCGGATTGGGAGCCACTCGAGCTTCTTGCGAAATTCGGAAACATGGTCATATTTGCGAAGCCCAAATATGAACCGTATGCAAAGATTTTGAATGCGCTCGAGTTTATTAAGTTGCTCCACACTTAAGTCTAAGTAACAAGCATCGGCATAATCAAGAATTGGTAAGAGAAGAGATTGTGCAAGCACAATTTTAGTAGGTATGGGCAAAAAATTGCTCAATCTCCGAAGAGAACCGACGGCCGCAAACATCCTCCTGCTCACTTCACTTATCTGAGGAACCCAAGACAGAAATTTGTCAAATATAACACCTAGATTTTTTACCGTGTCACTATATTGTAATTGTACCCCGTCAAAAACAACACAGGGAAGAGTTGACCAATCAATGCGTGATACTAGTTTTCGGCTGCCTATAATGATAACTTGGGTTTTAGATGGGTTAACGGTCAGTCCGTAGGATTTACTCCACTGTACAATGCCATCTAAGTCCCTGTTGACTAGATCGACAGTCTTGGGAAGATCTTGTATTGTAGACTGAGCATAAACTTGGAGATCATCAGCGTACAGGTGGTAGAGAGAAGATAAATACTGAGTGATTGAACTTATGAAGATTGAAAAAAGAAGAGGAGACAACACGCCACCTTGCGGTACCCCGGCATTTATCGAACACCATTCAGAATAATTTTCGTCGATTCGTATCCGTTGCCGGCGTCCTTGCAAGTAACTATGAAACCAGTCAACGACTCCAGGAGATATGTTAAGCGAAGTTAAAATAGCTAAAAGTAAATCATAATCAACATTGTTGAAAGTATTGCTGAAATCTAATAAGGTCAACACTGTCACATGCTGGTTATCCATTCCCTTACGGATATCATCAGTAATTTTAACTAGTGCAGTAGTCGTACTATGACCAGGACGGAAACCGGATTGAAATGGATTTAAGAGGTTATTTCTGGAAAGGAAAAGTGTCATTTGCTTATGAACTATGCGCTCAAGAACTTTAGACAAGAATGGTAAGAGGGAAATAGGCCGATATTCAGAGAAACTGGATGGATTTGATTTTTTGGGTATGGGGGTTATCTGCGCGTACTTCCAGGAGGAGGGGAAAATACCGGTATGGATTGAATGATTAAAGATTGATGTAATAACAGGAACTAGAAGATCGAGGAGAGGAGTGATCATCTTACGACTAATGCAGTCAGTACCAACAGCATCAGAGTTGACCTCCATAATACTTCTCTTAACATCACTGCAGTCAATTTGACTAAAAATAAAAGCAGGATCGTCAGGGGTGGGTAAAGCTAAAATCTGATTTTTTGTGTTTAATTTTATGGTACTGTCAATAGTACAAGATGAGGAAAAATGTTGATTAAGTGAATTTAAATCTATATTACTTGAATGACTATTTTTTGTTGCTTTCCCTACCCCGAGAGATTTCAGGAACTTCCATACTCTTCCGGAGTCCTCCTCCTCAAGTACAGACTTATGAATATGGCGTCGTTGTTTATCTCTACACAACCTGTTGCATCGATTCCGAAGTTTTTTATATTTATTTCTATTTGCGTCACTGGCGTCAAGTTTGTATTTAGTTTTAGCTATATTTTTCTTGTGTTGTAAGGATTTAATATCCTCAGTAAGCCAAGGTGATAGCACATGCGTAGATATCCCTAGTGACAGTACCTAGAATCTAGATACTTACTTACTTTAGTAAATTGAATGAATTAAATACCTAGTTACTTAGAATGACCCGTTAGCGCGGTTGGCAGTGACCCTGCCTTCCGCTCCAGGGTCGCGGGTTCGATTCCCGCTCCGAGTCTGGGTGTATTTATAATATGTATGTATAATGTATATATACCTTTATATAAAATATATATATGTATTTATATGTAAATATGTCTATCAGTCGGCTATTACCTATAACACAGGCATGAAGTTGCCTACTTTAGGAATAGACGGCCGTGTGCGTATGTGTGAGTATTTATTTATTTAATTATTTATTTAGATAGGTACCTTAGATAGGCCCATCGCGATGGCCCATTGCATAGAGGATCTATAACACATTTTAACTTACAACCCGTTTACTAAAAGATAGGACCTCGCTGACAAGTTGCTTTGACTCGCTCGCTCGCAAGACAATACTAACACAGCATACCTGGGTATGCTGTGTTAGTATTGTCAGTTTTTCACAAACATTTAAGTTTCATACAATACCTAAATATTCTTAATGATGCTTTTTTGCACACCCTACCCATGCGTCGCAGTGGCGTCATCGACGCCAGGTCCAATCTTTTAGTAAACGGGTTGTACCTGGCAATGTTATTACTCAATTCTATTCAGTAGAATCTGCTTTTTGAACCAGTAGTAGAGTCTTGACATAGTATCATAAGTGGCACATACTATCCTACAATAAATAAATTCATGTCATTTCAATTAATTTCATTTCATTAATTTTATTGTATAGATATGTAAAGGTAGGTATACTTACTTCACTTAATCTCTAGGGTACACAAAAAAAGAGATTGGAAAAGTGCGCACGACCCACAGCCCTGTCGTTTGTCTACCAACTGTCCTACCAGCGGAGCGTACGTGAACCGTTGGTGAGAGCTCGTGTGTGCGTGAGCGGCGCTATGTGTGCGTGTACCTACAGCGGGCCGCTTCTAGGTAGCTTTCTCTCTGTATAATATCTACTCGTGTGCCCCGACGTTCGCCATTTTGTGGCGGCGGCCATCTTGGATTTGCATAGTGCTATTCTACTAGACAAGCCCTTTCATTTGATACTCATATTAAGGGAGTTGTGAAAAATTACTAATCCGCCATTTTGTAGTGGCAGCCATCTTGGATCGATTTTCATCAAAGATAGCTAACAAAACTCGACTAATTCACCTTTCAAACAAAAAAAAACCGCATTCAAATCGGTTCACCCATTTGAGCGCTACAGGGGAACAGACAGACACACACAGACACGTCAAACTTATAACACCTCGTCGTTTTTGCGTCGGGGGTTAAAAAGAAAAGAAAGTAAGAAAACTATGTACTTCTCAATAAATTGCCAAAAAAGCAGCTAATTTTTGCAGTTCACAAATTCTTATCTCAGGATCTATTTGTTGAGTTGTTTACTCTGAACAAGGCCAAGCGTATGTTTAATTAAATGAATACACACGCGTGCATGGTACATAATACTTGTACATACAATATCGAATATTGGACAATATCGAGTATTGGACTATATGCTACCAACTTATATTTACAACCTTAAACAAAGAGGTTCTGTGATCGATCTGTATGCATGTATATGTTCGCGATTATATCAAAAACCAATGAACCAATGAATGATTTTGATGAATTTTTCACTATCGTAATTCGTAATCTATACATAGTTAGTTTTTTACATTTCATTGTAAATCAATTCTAAAGCATAATTTATTAACAACAAACCTTGACTAAAAATTAAAAAATATTCGTATGCATATGTACGGAACCTTGAACATTTTTACCTAGAACACCGTCTGTTACGTTTAATTATATAATTTGCGTAAAACAGGCAAACACAATTTTCGACATGGAACGTTCTGCGTTAAAGCGAACAAAATTGAAATAATGCCACATACAAAATTAGCAGAAGTATACTTATAACTGGGTAGATCGCACGCAGCAACTATGTAGTTATTGAGTTACATGTGCTGATAACGTTATCAGCCGCATGGCTACGTCAGCACCATTATCTTGTTTGTTTTAACAAATTATAAACGAGTAAGTAGTTATTTAATGGTACTGTCAACACGAAAACAAAGTTGGTATTTTTAGTATATTTATTTGCCTTTAGTATTTTTTTCATACTTTATAGTTGCTGATAATATCTCGTGTGTGGGATCTGTCTGTATGTACAACTTTATGGCATAAATCCTACGTTTTGTTTACTAGGCTTATTATTGTTAATGCATTCCGCCATTTTTGAACTTCTTAAAATGTGGGTAGATACGCGTAACCTTTTGCTATAGGCAATCTCACATTTTAACTTTAAAATCTAGCCCGCCAACCCGCATCGGAGCAGCTTGGCGGGTCTAAGCTCTAAATCTCTCTCTCCTATGCAGCAGTTGGACGTTAAAAAAGCCGTAGTGGTAGTGGTGGATAGGTAAATCTATGTGTATGGTATCAGAGACAAACCTACAATCAATACACGAAAAGACAAAAATACAAGAAGTAAACTACACAAAGTTATCGAGCTACCTAAGTAGGTACCTATTACATATTAATCTTGTACGAAAGTGTAAACCTGCTTTTATCTTTGCGATAACAGTACAAGAACCGTGGTAATATTTTAATATTTATCAAGCAATTAAAATTTTAACATCTACCTACCTACTTTGAATATCTAATAATACTTTTGTCGATTTATTATAATCATCATTTTGTTTTGTATTTCGTGCTTAGCTAGTTACATGTAGGTCTGTTATTGAAATTGAAACACGTATTTTGGAATAACCTAAAGTACCAAGACGTAAGATAAATTGGCACAGTAAAACCGATAGGTAAGCATTTTGACCGCGAATCATCACTTTACTATACCAATACCCAATTCACCAGAAGACAAAAATTCAATGTCTAGTCAAGTAAGGTTTGACATTTGGACATTTCATTACACTCTTCATCGAGAACAGAAAATGGATTTCCAAAGTTTAAAATCGATCTGGTTCCAATGAAACATTTTTTTATTCAAGATGGGCTTGCACTTTTCTATTTTCGTGGCTTGTGGTGAGAATTGACGAGGTCTAGATTGAAAACGCTTACCTACCTAGAAAATACCTAAAAGTTATACGTGGCAGAAAACATGGACGCCGAGATTGCGCAAAAAAACTTAGCGGTTCGTATAGAAACATTGACGGAAAATATTTCGTGCGAGTAAATGATAATCTCACAAGTTCGTTTACGGCTTCTTACTGTTCAATGGAAGAGCGGTAGTCATCATCATCATCATGATCAACCCATTACCGGCTCACTACAGAGCACGGGTCTCCTCTCAGAGTGAGAAGGGTTTTGGCCATAGTCTACCACGCTGGCCAAGCGGATTGGCAGACTTCACACACCTTTGGGTTATGGAGAACTCTCAGGCATGCAGGTTTCCTCACGATGTTTTCCTTCACCGTTAAAGCAAGTGATATTTAAATACTTAAAACGCACATAACTCCGAAAAGTTAGAGGTGCGTGCCCGGGATCGAACCCTCCGATTAGAAGTCGGTCGTCCTAACCACTAGGCTATCACAGTTGTGCATGCAACACTATGCAGACAAAGCAGTCTGGTCAAGGATGCCAGGATTTTTTCATGGTGAAAGTCACAAAAGCATCTTTTTTGTTACGTCCATCGTAGCAGATGGTAGCAGACTAAAATTGTCTTGATGTTTGTATTTATCGTAGAATCTACAAAATATGTTTCTTGTTATTTAGAGACTTAGTAATTCTTGGCCAAGGTGTAACGTGGCAGTCTTCTGATGTATACCTACAAAAAGCGGTCATTTCGCCAGTGCTCCTAGAATACGACTAATAATTTCGGTAACAGTTTAGGATAATAATTATGAAAACGGAGGTAAAATTTAATGATTTATAGAAAAATGTAGAAGCATGTTAAAGCATCCATTAGTGGCGGAAGATATAATTAGATACATGTAGATACGTTATATATCTACCAAAATCGATTGGTTATAATCATTAGTCACGAATCTACCTTCAGTTCAGATTTCCATTTTCCATTTTGCATGTAGTGCAGTCAAATTTGACTCCAAAAGTGGCTAAAATCGCAAACGAACGGCTAGTTCTGATTTTTTTATATGTTGTTAGGACCACTACCAGTAGTGTAAATCCAATTTTGCAGCTTCGAAAGACCTGTGCTAACTTTGCAGCACTCGAAAAACCGCGAAATTTTCGCACTACTTTTGGTTTTTTCAATATAAGTCCTAAACTGTGGGTTTAAAAAAAAATATTTTCTAAACGTTTTTAAAGAAGATTAAAATTGCTACAATTTAAGACCAAAACTAGCTCTTTAAATTCAATATTTGCTGAGATACAGCTCTCCAAAAATTGACAATTAATTCCGAAAAAGTGAAATTTTAAGATTTGGTCAATTTTAAACCCCGATATCGGGGAAAATACTCATTTTACGGATAAAGTTAATTGAAAAAATGTTGTAGTAAATATAATTAGCTTTAATTTAAACACTAAACGACGTCTGTAGCCCATATAGTTTACTTATAAATCCTAAAAGTTTAAAAAATGGGAAAATTGCAGTTTTCTCTTCAGTTTGTTTTGAATGTAGTTTGAAAGAAAAAACCATGTACACCCACAAGAAATATGTATTAAAACTATTACTAAGTATTTATATTTAGTATTTATAATGTTATTTATTCAAGAAAAAAATTATTTATATTATTGATATTTATTGATTTTTATGAAACATATTAACCTATATTAAAAGGACATTATGAGTTCCGAGCAATATAAGTCGTAAACAACGCATTTTTTTTTAAATATTTTCTATACATTTTTAAAGTAAACTAAAATTGCTACAATTTGACACCAGAATCAGTTCTGTAACTTCAATACTTGCCGAGATACAGCTCTCCTAAAATAGAACTTTTTCCAAAAAAAGTGAAAATTTAAGATTTGGTCAATTTTCGACCGCCATCTTGAGGATAATACTCATTATAAGGGTAAAATTATAGTCAAAATGTTGTAGTAAATCTAATTAGCTTTAACTTAAGGGTAGAACGACGTCTCTAGGCCATATAGTTTACTCACAAACCTTAATGAACAATTATAACCAAAAATAATATCTTTGTAATGCAGGTTAATATGCTTCATAAATATCAATAAAATAAGATAAATATTATATATTTTTTTTTCATAAATAACATTATGAATACTATAATAATAGATTAAATGTACATTTCTTGTGGATGTTCATGGTTTCTCCTTTCAAGGTACTCACAAACCAAACTAAGCAGAGCAAATTTACGAAAATTGTTTTCCCATTTTTTGGACTTTTAAGATTTGTGAGTAAACTATATGTCCTAGAGATGTCGTATTACCCTTAAATTAAAGTTAATTAGATTTACTATAACATTTTTACCTATAATTCTACACATAAAATGAGTATTATCCCCAAGATCGCGGTCGAAAATTGACCAACTCTTAAATTTTCACTTTTTTTGAAAAAAGTTCAATTTTAGGAGAGCTGTATCTCGGCAATTATTGAAGCTACAGAACTGGTTCTGATGTCAAACTGTAGCAATTTTAGTCTACTTTAAAAATGTATAGAAAATATTAAACAAAAATGCGTAGTTTACGACTTATATTGCTCGGAACTCATAATGTCATTTTAATACAGATTAATATGTTTCATAAAAATCAATAAATATCAATAATAATATAAATAATTTTTTTCTTGAATAAATAACATTATAAATACTTAATTTAAATACTTAGTAATAGTTTTAATACATATTTCTTGTGGATGTACATGGTTTTTTCTTTCAAATTACATTCAAAACAAACTAAAGAGAAAACTGCAATTTTCACATTTTTTAAACTTTTAGGATTTGTAAGTAAACTATATGGGCTACAGACGTTGTTTAGTGTTTAAATTAAAGCTAATTATATTTACTACAACATCTTTTCAATTAACTTTACTCGTAAAATGAGTATTTTCCCCGATATCGGGGTTTAAAATTGACCAAATCTTAAAATTTCACTTTTTTGGAATTAATTGTCAATTTTTGGAGAGCTGTATCTTAATAAATATTTAATTTAGTGATCTAGTTTTGGTCTTAAATTGTAGCAATTTTAGTCTACTTTAAAAAAGTATAGAAAATTTTTTTTTTAGAAACGCATAGTTTAGGACTTATATTGAAAAAACCCAAAAAAAGTGCAAAAATTTCGCGGTTTTTCGAGTGCTACAAAATTAGCACAGGTCTTTCGAAGCTGCAAAATTGAATTTAGACTACTGGTAGTGGTCCTAACAACATATTAAAAAATCAGAACTAGCCGTTCGTTTGCGATTTTAATGTCAAATTTGACTGGCGTAATGTTTCAAACTTCAAGATTATTTCGAAAAAAAAAAAAAACTTGAAGTGAACACATTGAATTAAAGTCTGAACAGTTTCAGATACAAAAAAATATTTCAGCTTGTTTTACTCTTCTGTACAAACAGTGTCAGAATTCAAGTGGGTAGATACTGTATTTTGTACACCAGCCTGTATCATTATCAGCATAATTTGCATTGCTCAGTTATATTGTGATTTTATGGGCGTACTAATAGTTGTGGAAGTGATCTTTCCTCGACCTTACGGCGATAAAGGAATGCGTAGCCGATTTGCTCAGATCAAACATTTTGTGTTTTAATTGAGCATTTTAATCAGCAGCTGTGTACACCTACGTGGAAATGAATAATTAGTTCAACATCGAACACGACTACTATGGACGGCGTGTTCGCGAGGTAACGTTCTAAAACTCAATACATAGTAAGTAATCGATTGTGTTCCGTTCAAAACGTTTTATTAGAATATAGTTGGCCGAATACTCAGTCTATAAAAAATACTTACAATACATATTTTTAACCTTTCAGTCCTTTTACTTACATAATATTAAAAGTTACAACGACTAGGGCAACGTTCATTTAGAAAATAACGAACATCGTTTCAGCGAACAGTAGGTATCTCTACTATTATGCCATGTGTCCACTAGGTATTTGCAAAGCCAGCTCTGGCAGGTCATTTGCACTGTGTAGTCTGATATTGAATTCCGCGAGAAATTGCGGAATTTACTTGCCATTGGACACTTTGCGTTAGTTTAAAAAAATCTGAGTGTTATTAACTGATAAATAAAAATTATTATCAAAAATTCTAGGTAGGTATTATACAGCCTTTTAACGACCCATTGTTGGGCAAAGGCCACCACGCTGCTCAGAAGGGGGTTGGAGAGCCTTAACGACTATTGTCACATGATAGTGATAATAACCGCGACCGACTGCTTAACGTACCTACTCTCCGAGGCAAAGGGGTGAAACGCCGCCAACTACCAACTCTGGGCTGGCCCTGAGAATTTCTTTACAGAAAAACCCAATACCTAAACAATTGCCCGACCCGGGACCTCGTAATCTGCAGTCGGATATGATAACCACTAGAGCTCAATGTATAAACCTCACATTTTTACGGCACTTTTCGTCCTTTGCTGCTACTGTCTGCCTTCTGAGTTCTGACCCTTGTAACTTGATCCACTAAACAATTTGTACGTTGCGCCAGTTGAAGCAATTTTTAGCTCATAATCTAGGAGGATCTTAGAAAATATACCGAGAGGTACTAGGATGGTTGAGGCAGAATACTGAAACGAATTTTAATATTTATGAGCGTTCCAATCGCTTGACTTTAGATTTTTGCTCATATCGCGGCAAACTTACATTCGTGCTATCCCTTCTTCAGTAAGTCAGTGTGTACAGTGTATTTGTTCTTCTCACAATTTTGTTAAAATCAATTTCGTTGAAGCCCTCTATAGGCCTGTAATAATCCGATGTGTGTCTTGAAATGTTGCCATGTTACATGAAAATGAGGTATCTTGGGGTGTGAGGGGGTCGCGGGGAGGGCGTGGGGATCGTTCGTAAGCACTGATTAGCTCTCGCGGATCCCTCGTAAGCGCTGATTGGCTCTCCAATCGTATTGTGTCCCGCTCACTCGTACGACGCTGCGCGCACTTGAAGGTCACCGGTCGACTTACGTGCCGGGAGTTATACATATTTCGTCCCTGGGCTCAAGAAGTCAAGAGTCATCAGATTCGGCCGTGTGCCTATTGCCTTAACATACCTATTATATTGTCATTTGTCACATGTTATAGCCTAGGTATCTATGTAGTACAACAGTCCTCAATGTCCTTCGTTTTATATCAATTACAGTAATTTTCTCGGTAATCGTTCGATACAGAATATTTAAATAGTCTGTATTGAAATAGTTTGTCCTTGCATTTTAGCAATAATTATTAACAGTAGAATGAATTACACGGACGTCGTTGAAAATATTTATTTTGTATTTGAGTGTAACAAGAGTTGCTTGTCATAGTGTTAACGTTCTGATATTGTTTCCTTTGAACATTTAGATGATATTTTTTAATTTATTTAAGGATAAGTCAATAAAAGTAAGGTTAATAAAATATTATCTTGTCATAAAAGATTGTTTTATCCTAAGTAGTATTTCTTTTAGGTTAGCTTACTTAAGTCTATTATTTTTAGGGATCCATTTAGTGGCGGATTATCATTTAGGCAAACTAGACACATGCCTAGGGGCGCGAAATTATAAAGGGGCGCCAGAGGAAGGAACACCTAAAGGCTTAAGGAATACAGAACTTGAAACAATTTACCCAAACATTGACATATTGCTCGTGAGGTTGCCTAGAGCGCTGTTGTCATCTAATCCGCCACTGGATGATGGATCCATTAGGCTTATCCGCAGATCTTAATACAATCGGATACGAGCCGATTATGAACACATTTTTTTTATTAGGCTTATCCGCAGATCTTAATAAAATCGGATACGAGCCGATTATAAACATATTTTTTTTTCATAGATCGCAGTGGGCCGTAGTACCTACCGTATAAAATCGGATACGAGCCTATTATAAACACAATTTTTTGTTTCATAGATCGCAGTAGGCCGGAGTACCGTATAAAATCGGATACGAGCCGATTATAAACACAATTATTTGTTTCATAGATCCCAGTGGGCCGGAGTACCGTATAAAATCGGATACGAGCCGATTATGAATACAATTTTTTTTCATAGATCGCAGTGGGCCGGAGTACCGTATAAAATCGGATACGAGCCGATTATGAACACAATTTTTTTTTCATAGATCGCGGTCGGTCGCAGCACCAGGGACCACACGATCGACGTGGACCTGAGCCTCGAGGGCCCGGCGGCGAAGGTGTCGCGCAAGCAGGCGACGATCCGCCTCAGGAACAGCGGCGACTTCTTCATGTCCTCGGAGGGCAAGCGGCCGATTTTCGTTGACGGGCGGCCGGTGCTTCAAGGGAACAAAGTTAAACTCAACCACAATAGTGTTATTGAGGTGATTATTAACCCCCGACGCAAAAACGACGGGGTGTTATAAGTTTGACGTGTCTGTGTGTGTCTGTCTGTCACCGTAGCGCGTAAACGGGTGGACCGATTTGAATGCGGTTTTTTTTTGTTTGCAAGGTGAATTAGTCGGGAGTGTTTTTAGCTGTTTGATGAAAATCGGTCCAAGATGGCCGCCGCCACAAAATGGCGGATTAAATATTTTTTCATAACTTCCTCAATATGGGTATTAAATGAAAGGGCTTGACTAGTAGAATAGCACTATGCAAATCCAAGATGGTCTTTCACCACAAAAATGTGGGGTTTTTAGGGTTCCGTACCCAAAGGGTAAAAACGGAGCCCTATTAATGTCACTCGGCTGTCTGTCTGTCCGTCTGTCCGCCGGTCACAGGTCTCTAGCTCGCAGACGAAATGAGTTACAAACCTGAAATTTTGGTATTTGGTGTAAAACGTTGACCCAAAATCAAATATTGAATTAAAAATTGAATTAAATTATTTTTCAGGGGGGCTCCCATACATGAGAAAGGAGCCGGAAAAATTTTTTTTTTTCTTTCCCTAGCTTGTGGGGTATCATTGTTTAGAGCTCATTGAGTAGAGTACGAATATATATTTTTTTAATTTTTTGCTTAAAAAGTAAGGAAATGGGGGGTCATCAAAATTGTAAATTTTAGACCATTTTTGTGACGGGGGCTATCTAAAAAACTAAACTAGTTAGGAATATGATATTTCGGTATATTATGTACTATATGCTCTATTTGTACAACAAATACTGAAAACAACGATTCATAAAATAGTTTATAAGCTGTGACCAAAACAAACGAACTTATTTTGCGTTTTTCTTTCACGGTTTCTTGCGATGTCTAACTCGGAAATTAAATATTTCTTAGACCCAAAATATTATATTGTTCATAATTATGTACGGAACCCTGAAAGAGCGAGGCCCGACTCGCACTTGGCTGATTTTTAAATTTTTAATTTATACTTGATTTAAACTTCTCTCTAGCAAAAAGTCGTTTTGTTTTGTAAAAGGGGCGGAAATCTCCTACCCGATGTCCTAGGGGAGACATGGGTTAGATTCCACTAAAACCTGCCGATGACCAGGGCCGCCCATAGGGTCATAGGATCTTCTGAGTAAGCACTGGTGGCCTTCATTGCTCGAAGCCCTTTTTTAATATGAATTGCGGGCAAACGAGTAAGCGGGTCACCTAATATGAAGTGATTACCGCCGCCCACGAACATTTGCAGCACCAGAGGGACCACTAATGCGTTGCCGGCCTTTAAGGAATTTGTTGATCTCGTCCCCATATCAAAGTTGCGGAGGAAATGATCCCCCTACTTCAATAATAGGGTCAAGGTGTCTTTTGAAGACCTGGAAATGCTGGTAATTTTTTTTTTCGATATTTTTTTTTGGGTTGGATGTTTGTATTAGGTAGGTACGTACTATATTGTGGTAATCCTGGTTTATGTATAACCCAAGACAGCCTAGTAGGCAATATTTAAACAATAGGTATTTTTAGCATTTAAAAAGTTAGTGTTATTGTTTCTCCACAATTTCTTTAATTCTTTAGTAGCAGTTATTTTGCAAAAAAAAGAAGTTTAATTAATTAACATGAATGAATAAAATTAATGAGGTATTATAATTGTATTATTACGTACTGTATTGCGTATGTAAAATACGGAATAAACATTACCCCACGTCACTGCTTGCATATGTAATTATTTTTATATGTGGCGTCTTTGCCCGATAGAAATTAAATAGAACATGTTCTTCACAAGACTGGAAATATAGTGAGCGGTTACCTACTCAGTGCACTGTAGTAGTAGCGTTTGCCGCGGTTCCAGTCGCGATCTATTTATAACGTTTAAAGGAGCGATTTTTCATTTTTTAATTTTTTTAAATTGACTGATCTTATGTTACATAATAAATGAACTTGTGACTAGAAAAAGCGTGTTCTGAACAAGTGTGGATTTTCTAAAAAAAAAAACAATCACCTTACGTAAAGTAACAAACACAAAACTTGTGAATAAGCTATTCGACACTTATCAGGTGGTGAAACAGGCGTAGGTATTATATTTAGAGCTGTCAACATCGTTTAGATATTTTGATTATGGATAGGAGATAAAAACTAAGAGAAGTTCTTCAATAGCCGACTGTAGATAGGTAGTTTCTTTACCTAAACGTTCAGTACACAATTTTACTTTAACTGGTAAATATCTGCGACTGTGAATTATCTATCCTATAGTTTGTTATTTGGCGGTTTTGCGGTACAGCAAGGTGTCAATTAAGCTAATGTGATTTTCTCTCCTTGTGCGCAGATAGCGGGACTTCGCTTCGTGTTCCTGATCAACCAAGAGCTGATCAGCGCCATCCGCCAAGAAGCTGTCAAAGTTACCATACCTGTATAATAAACGACATAATAAAGGGTGATAGTGAAAACTCTGCGCATTTTTATTGAGAACACATTTATTTGGTCAATTTTTAAACAATTTTCAAAACTAGGTATCACTCGAAAACAATAATTCCCATTAAAATGAATCCCTCGCATACTGCACTTACAAATAACAATGTAGGTATCTCTCAATATAATTAAGAGCGAATGTGGTTAATAATAATTACGTCTATCACGAAACACTATCACGTGCGTTACTGGCATAATAAAAATATGCTTAAAAATAAACGACAAAACGAAACTATATTGAAATATTTTAATTAAACTATTATCCATAACCCTTTATTAAATAGTGTTTTAACCACATTAAAATATTTATACAATAACAATATCCAACAAGTGCGAAAAACTCAACAATCCACTCAATAGTGCATAACAAACATACAAAGAAATCAAAGAGAAATCATAATCAGTAACAAGTAAGCAAATCTTATCATCAGTGTTAAATGTTTCAAAGTTCAGCCTCAAAATACTATCTCGTATTTTTATCCGATAGTGTAACTGAACAATAAACATTTTTTTAGAATAGCAAGATAATCGTCTTTGTACATTTCATAATAAAATTTAATCTTCTAAGATTACGTGTATTAAATATACCCACCTTATGGAATAGTGATATTTATAAAAACTATAATAAAATTAAACAGTCCTATTCATTCAACATACAAAAAAGTAAATATTACTTACAAACTAACAATTATGTTTATAGAAGGCAACACTTGCACATAAAAGCACATTTTTGGTATATATTTATTTAACACCCTGTATACGATATAAAAATATAATTTATTTTATAAACATGTTTGAGGCACAGAAACGCCATTTCTGAAAAAAGGCGAGTGCTTTTTTGAGATCAAAACACTTTTTGTTAGGTTTTAGGTCTTTCTACTTTGGTTAGGGCTGGACTTAACGTGATTTTTCCTTGTATTGGTATTATAATATATCATAATATTTTAAAAGGACAGTTTTATATTAGTTTATATACCTACGAGCAATAGTAAGTATAATTTAATGAGTTTACTTACTGTTAATATCGTGTGGGTAATAGGTTAGTTCAATACTAATATTCAGGCATAAAATTGATTCCTAAAATTGTTAAGGCGAATCTTCACACCTAGTCCATACAATACAATTTTAATGTTCATTGAATTCAATTACTGGCTTTATTCGATATTCAATCAGTGGTTTTTTTAGGTATACAAGAATCCATTTCTGCTTTAAATAATATAAATTCAAAGGAATTTTTAATAGAATGACGGTATATTTCGATATATTCTCCAATCGTTAAATTTTCTTGTGTAAAATTTTAAATAATAAAATCGAATATTATGGCTTAGATACATATACTCATCATAAGTTCCATTTCAATTTGAAAAATTACCGTTAGAGATCTTCAATTCTTGATAATAAGCTACCTAGTATACGTAATATGTAATAAATAATAATTTATAAGCAGATTTTTTGTAGATCATAAAAACTTTGTAGTCTATGTAAAAAGAGGCACTTGGTGTAATCTGTTTTATTAGGTATTGAATGATTCCTTTGCATTTAATCATCGCATTTTTACAAAATAGCATTTTCCTAACTGGGTTTTTCTTAGTTTACCAGAATTTTCTTATAAATTCTAAATGGAATGATCACCCATCAGAACAACTTGTAATTTTTTGTGATTTTCAAGCAAAATTATTTAAAAGTAAACTTCCACATTTAGATAACATATTGAAATACATATAGTGGTACATTGTTAAAGACGACATAATTATATGTGAGTATTGGCTTTTCATTACATTTTTATGCAAAGGGTCGGGGCATACTTGCGCAGAGTCGAAGCGCATCGAAGCGAATCGAAAAAAATTCACGGCACATTGGCAGTTGGCACCTTGACCTATCTCTACAAAACAAGCCATAAATATCTATCCAAAAAAAGACGACCAAATGCGCACGCATTCGAATGAATGGATGGACGAATGAAAATTAATGAAACTAGCGCAGATTGGTCCGCGCAAATTCGTTCGAACTCGAGCGCATGGGCACGAACTCAAGTGAATCCACGAAAATCGAAGCGTAAATCGGGTCCTTTACGCACGAAGAGGCGCGCGGATTCGATCAATTTGTGAAGATTTTAACGCTTCGATTCGCTACGACGCGACGCTGTGTTAGTATGCCCCGACCCTTATGTCTGTTATGCTGCGGCTAGTACTAAGTAGTAGTAGTTGTAGTAGGTAGTCATATGAACATTAAAAATCATACCAATTGATTCCACATAAAGACCAAAAGAATATTTAAGCCTACATACAAGTATACATATCAATGAACAAATATTAAAATATGATGCCTATGTTTTTTGTACTTTAAAAAATTAAATTTTTCGTTAGGTATATTTTGCAGTGCTTAATATTAGGTGAGCAATCACGATCATCACACATGGCGATGTCAAAATAACATTAATAAGTATATTTACTTATGTATAATTTTTTTATATTATTATTTAAACTAAATATTTATATATCAATGACATATCTGCCCTAGCCCATTTTATAAAATCATGACAGCAAATTCAAGTTCACTCAAATTATTAATAATTTTATCTAGGCTTAACATAAGAATTTTTATACAGATTCAATTTATTTACACAATCCAAATATCTTAGTAAAATATTTACTTTATTTTACCAAAATATATTTATATAAGAATATATAATACTCAATATGGCTGTCGGAGCATGGTAATAAAAATTCTACATGATTATACTTACTTAATAAAATAAAATTACAAACAAAAATTAAATAAAATAAAATATTAATAAACTTTAAAATGGAATGATAGGATAAAATAACAATAGTAAAATTGTTATAGATAAGTTAACAAAAATACAGATCTTATTTAATTACTTTATGTTAATAATAAATGGACATTTATGAATTAAAAATATTTCTTTGATTTCTTTTCATCACACTTTGTATTGATTTTGGTTTAGTTATTATCTAATATATATAAAAAACTTAATATTTTTACTAATTGTGAACTTAACAGGGTAACTATAAACAAAATCTATGGGCTGATTTGGTTTTATATGAAATAATATCTAATGATAATAATAGGACATCAGATTAGCCCTAATTGTAGACTTGAAGCAATGCACATTGAGACCATTTTGTGGTGGGATGTACAGATAGGAACAATCTAACAATAGTTTAGTATATTTGTAAGTCCATTTACCAAGGAACTGATATATAAACCTTTACAAAAAAAATTAATTATGTTTCAATCTGATAGTGTATTTTAAATTTCCTTTTGTTTCTGACTTTGGTTGAGATATAACAAAGTTTGCATTATATACTGACTTATACTTACGGAATTTTTCTAATAGAACGTAACTGTTTTTTCTATGACAATACACAGCTTTTGCTTTATTTTGAAGTGCCATTCTATCAATGAAATTATTTTTCTCAAGAAAAACCCAAGGTTGCCATTTGCGACCTGTTAAATCTGGGTTATACGTTTCTTTTCTATGAATAGTTTTGCTACTAGCATAATGTGCGCCGTTTTCGGTTTTTTTAATTATAACTTTAGGGATTGAAATTTTTCCTTTTTTGATATTATTTTTATGCTTTTTAAAATTAATTTCATCAATACTTTTTAGAACATCTTCAAATTTTGGCTTTTGTTTTTTAGAAATATCATGGTTAATATTTTTAACTGTACAGATGTTTGCAGTTGCCTTTGCTATCTTTAATTGTTTCAATGTATGAAGACGATGTTGGGGTAATGGCAGTTTTACTTTGAGATCATAAAATGTTTCCTTCAAGGGTGGAATGTATTTTTGAGCTGCTTTTGTTATCAATGTTCGAGAAGAACTAAAATTAGAACTGTAACTCCGATATTCCCTATTCTCAGTCATCTTATAACTTAATTTATTAAGTGAATCAGTTCTGATTTTATTAATTTGGGAAACTCTGGAACCATTACAGTTGGTTATTTTTAATAAGATACTAGAATTTTTCTCCTCTGAAGTCGTAGAAGACACTTCGGGTGAACTAGAATAGGAATAACTTGAATTATCTTTTGGAACATTTGATGTTAAGTAATCAATACTTGATTCACATGAGTGAATAGTGCATTTATCTTCTTGTTCTTGTTCTGTAGAAAACTCATCAAACTTGAAGTCATTATCATGGCTGAAATTTGGATAAATGTTTTGATTACACTGTGAGTGAAGGGATAAATTTTCACACTTTTTATTTTCTTTATTGTCAACTACTTTGTCAGCGCAAATGCCAGTTTCCAAAACATTAGTGCAATTAATGGGTTCATTAGATTCCAAGTAAATGTCGTTGACAGCATCAAGACATTCTTCCAGATTTTGAGATTCAATGTGGTACAGAGTTTTATTCACATTCATTTGCGGTGTCCTGTATAAAGTTTCAATCAATTGGCTGTTATCATTGCATATGGTGCGACCATATATACTTTTGATTTTATCTATATGATCACCACCATAGAATACTGTCGATTCTTCATCAACACTTTCCAAATCTAAAGAGTTAACTCTATTTGGCGACGCATGGACATCAATAGTGATATTTTCTGCAACATCTTCACTGAACACAGTTTCTATACAAGCGACGTCATCTACCCAAGAATCTTCCATAGACTTTTCCTCGATGTTTTGTAACATATTTGAATATTCACAAACTTGATTTGGCTCATCTATACATGAAACAGTATCTAAATTAAGATTCATTTCACAATCTGTTGAATCTATACTTGTCAGAAAGTCTTCAGTACTTTCAGTATAGCATACCTTATCTGAATCATCATTTTCTTCTGTTAAAATTAAATCATTGTCTATAACAATATAAACATTATCTTCATTATAAAATGTAGATATGGAATTTCGTCTGTTAGTTTGAATCATATTGCAAGTGTCTTCAGTAATTGTATGAAACTCTAAAAAGCTTTGATTTTCTTTTGTAGATTTGTTTCGCTTGCAAGGTCTCACAAAATTAACATCATTATCCTTATATACTTCTAAAGCAGATTCTGATAAAGATCTTTTAGAAATCTTTCGCGGTTTAATAACAGCGCTATTATCAATTCTAGCAGGGGATAATTTTAAATCTTCATTTTTAAAACTTTCATATTCTTCGTTTAAAGTACCATTTTCTTTTTTAGTAACATGATTTTCGTCATGTTTCGATAGCAAAACTTCATTTGAAATATGTATGACTTTTGACAAACGTGGCTCTTTAACATCGCAAAATTCATAATTTGCTTCATTGTTCTTTGAATGAAATGCATCTATGTTATAATTTTCAGACAAAACCAGTGCTTCGTTGTGATTAACAAGAGGAGCATCTTGTTCAGTAATATTCTTACCATAGTTATCTTCATGTTCAACATTGTTTTTAATTGATTTGCAAATTCCTTCAGTAAACATTAAAAGTTTCTGAATCCAAGGAGAAAAGAGTTCTTTTTGGCAAATTGTAGGTCCCATTTTAGTCATAAAGTCTTGGTCATGTTGTTTTTCGTATACATTTAAATATTTTCGACCTTCCGAAGATTGCAAACTTTTATTTTCAATATTCAAGATTTTGTTCTCATCTTTGATTTCAGAAGTATTATCTATTATGTCTGGGTTATTTACTTCCAATTCAACAACACGGCCGAGATCATTATCATTTAGCTCTATTAATTTTTTACTTTCTTGTTTTTCAATAATAGAATTTTCCGGAATTGTTTCATTATTTATACCCAAATGAACATAATTAGGAGAATTATTATTAGATAAACATTCCGATTCAGCTTTATCCACATATGTTTTAAAATCCTTCAGTGTACTATTGTCAGTATCTATTACTCGTTCACATTCCAAACCTAAATTGGATGGGGTTTCTCCAATTATTTTATTATTTGTAGTTAAATAAGACTCTTTCATTGAATTTTTGTAAGATTTATCAGATATAAACTCAGATTCAGCTATATCCATGTATGCTTCATAATCCTTCACTATATTATTTTCTGTTTCACACCTACATTCTGCAGTTGTAAGAGGGAGGTTATCAGGATAAGTTCCATTTTTGGAAGATAAACAAGATTCTTCAAAGGCGTTAGTTTTTTCGTAATCGGCCTGTGAATGACTTTCTATGTCTGTTTCAGAAATTACTATATTTTTAATAAGTAAATTGGTTTCTCCAACTGTATTAGCATGTATACAAGATTTATAAGATACACATTCAGATGCTATATTTGATTCACAACTGCTCTCTAGGTACCTGTCTACTTGTACGTCTTGTTTACATTCTGCAACTTTCACATTAGGATTTTCGGGAACTGATTTGTTTACAGATAAACAAGATTCCTCACCTGTATTAGCTTGTAAATCAGCCTTATGAAATAAACCCATATTTGTATCATAATCGTCCATTTGTTCCATTGCAGTGGATGATGTCTTTATTGGTTTTTTAGAGTCTTCATGTTCAAGAACAGATGAAACACTTTCTGTGTCATTCTTACGATTACATCTTTCATTTTGAATATTAAGATTTTGTTTCAATTCACTAGATAAACAATCATCATCAGATATATATAACTTTTTTGAAGAATCGTTCTGGGTAGATTGGTTTTTAGTCTCTTCTGACAATATTTCTGTAGGCATAGGATTTAATGGTGTCCCACAATTATTTAAAACATTTTCGTCAGATAAACAGTCAAATCCAGATATAACCATTTCCATTTTATTATCTTGCTGAATTAATTCTTCAGGTGTCTTCAATACAGTTCGTGGGTTGCATTCTGCTATTTCAATAGCTAAATCTGGGAGATTTGTTTCATTTTTATCACACGCACTTTCTTCTAATAAATTACTTGACATAATAATATCTGACATATTTTCAAATATTTTATCAGAATTATGCTGAGGCACAACTGCTACTGATTCTTTATCATCTGCCTTTAGTTCTCTAGTAACTGGCTGGTACATGTCGATAAAATTGCCTTCAGCCCTTGTTATCCCAATATCAGATTTTTCTAAATTTAAAACAATGATTTCATCATTAGTTTCACTAGCAATAGATATATTTGATACAATTTCTATAGTCTCATCTTCATTTTTTCTGAGGGAATTATTTGAGACTGTTAAATCTTCACAAATGTAATTTTTAACAGTATTGTCTGAGGTGCTACTTTTAGTGTTCAGTTGATCAATATTTTTGTTAGATAAGTCTTTTAGAACTTCTTCTATAGTCCGATTTTCTGTAATAGCATTATCATCATTACACGTTTTCGTAAAAGATGCAATCTCAGAAACTTGATTGGTAGCTATTTCATTTTGTATATCCATTCCACATTTGGCATCATTATTTCTCTCTCTATTTGTATCGAGTTTTACTGGACTGGACATATGAATTTCTTTTTCACTGTCATCAACATTTTCAGGTTCAATTTCAATATTTATTTTATATTTTGATTGTAATAATAAATCTTCTGGATATTTTTTTAATAAATTTTCTTCGTTTAACTTCTGGGACATACTATTGTTATCTTGATTGTTATGCCCAGGCATTTCTATAACTTTTGTATTCTCAATACTTGTTAGGTTTTCATTTATGGGTATTTTCGGTTCAACAGTTTCCAATTTGCTCATTACTAGAATATTATGATCTTCATTTTCTAAATTAACTTTGGGTGACTTAATTGGCACTATCGTCAGATTATCACATTTATTTTCATCTATTTCTTTGCTTGTGTTTTGCCTATAATTTTTATATTCTTCAGTTATTTTAAATTGTAGACGTTTACTTTGAAAATCTTCGACGAGCTCGGTAGAAGGCGTGATATTTGGTTTTGCAGATGTATTCTGTAATTTATTACTCCCAGAAATAAAAGATATATCATCACTCTTATTTAAACTTTCTTCAACAAATCCATCAAGAGATGGTGGTAAATTTTGATTAATGTTTCTATCAATTGCGTTTAAATATTTTACTGCCGTTTCTTCTTCAGATATTCTGTTTAAACTAAAATCAATTGCAGTTTCAGATGACAAGTTGTGTCTTTCCATATTTTCTTGATATTTCAAAGAAGAACATGGCTGCTTCTTTGATTCTTTTTTAAAGCTATAATTTGTTTCACTAACTATTTTAATAGATTCATTATCTTGTAATTTCATAGTATCAGGATTTTTTATTATTACACTATCTATTCTTTGTAGAGCTACTGTAGATTTGGTAGATTTTATAGGATCTTGTTTCAGTATGTTATGTGAGTTATTAAGCTCAGATTTTCTACCTTTTCTATATCTACTTAATTTGGAAACTTCTTTATCTGCCACAGACCCTATAGTCAATTGAGGAGATAGATTTTGCTGTTGACAATCATTTGTCTCAACTGGCAAACAATGGTGTGTTTGCTCTATATCCACAAGTGGAAAAGTTTGTAATCCTAACGCAACATTGGACTCCATTTGGTTCGCTTTAATGAATTGTTGATTTATTTCAGTAAAATTAAGCTCAATATCATTGTCAAGCTGTGGTAATGAAGCTAAACATAAACCAGCATTTCTTTCTAGATCTTGAACACTATAGTTACTAGGTTTTGAACTGTTAGGTGAACTATTGGATGAATATTGATCACTTATCATTTTACAACTTGCAACTTTAACTGCATCATTCACCATGTATTGTGATTTGTTATTATCACCTCTATTCAAATTAGGTGACTCGGCCATAATTGGATTAACAACTTTTTCAATCATTCTCTCGCCTAGTATATTTTGTGCTGGTGCAGCAACTCCTACATTTAACATTTCTGGACTACATGGCTTTATTTCAAAATTACATCCCACTTCTTTATGAATAACTGACTGACTTATTTTTGCTTCCACATCTAAAGGTGATACTGGACGAGACATCTTTGTTGTTATTTCTTTATCAATCTGACTTTTTAAAAGGGAATTATACTCTATTGGTCTATTATAATTACTGACATGCGGTGTTTCTAAGAGTTTTTCATATTGGTTCAGTATTTCAATGCTATTATAACCTTTAATATTTTCAGGTAACTTAGATATTTTTTGAACATGGTCATATTTACCAAGTTCTTCATTAGGTACATTAACTAATCCAAGTACATAGAGTTGTTCCTGATTATTGATAACTTCACTTTGAGAAGAATTTTTTTTTATATGATTCTGACCTGCAGCTTCTTTGTTGCCCTCGCTAACTTCATCATCACCTTCATTCCACATTTGTAAGAATTGTCTTACATTAATATTTTTTTTATTTGAAGAAATAGTTTTATTTTTGGAAATTTGTACAGGACCAACAGGATGAAATGTGTTTCGGACCATGTCATAGTTATTATAATTGTGTCTTCTATAAATGTCATGTGGCATTGGCATATTACCAAAGTCTAAACTTCTTGCGCTTGCTGTTGATGATTGACTTACATATCCACAATCTTCTTGAGATGTTCCAAAAGTGTGTGCAGTATCATTACTTGTATTAGAGTCAGAAGGAGATATGGCTACAGAGTTTGGTGAAAACTGAAGGGGCAGCCTTTGCAGGGAGTGATTTACATTGACTGATTGATCAAAAATTCTGTAGTTAGGGTTATAGTCATAAGGTTTATGGGGAGTATTATCTTTTCTGTAAATTGAGTGTTGGGGCATTGGAGGAATGTTTAATGTAGAGTGGGTAGGTAATATAATATCACCCCTCATAGCTTGAGAATGATTCATATCACTGTAATATAGATTTTCTGGTACAGAGTAATTTTTATTTCGTGACTCAAGATTAAGATAAACTTTATTATTGTTTTCAAATTGTATTTTACTAGCATTCATAGGCTTTGAAGAGGCATCTGAATATATCTTATTCTGCATGCAGTTCCCTGGTATAGGCCCGTAAGGAGGTGGCACAACTTGATTATGAAATGCATTAAAATTAGATTGCTGACTGTGGGATCTGTGATATCCATCAACAAAAGGCTCATGTATCCTCCGATCAATATATTTAAATGGTACTGGAGGATATATAGGATACGGATGTCCATGTATTGTTTTTTGCAAGTCATACTTATGAGGTGGGAGTGTGGAAGGTGGGTGGAATGTACTAGGATAATTACTAATATAATCATACCTTGCTTGTTGGTGCTTATCTTTTGCTGTAGGATACGGTTTGAAGCGAATGTTAGCATCCTGATATAAGCGTTCCGAATAAACTTGAGCACTTTCTTCATGCAGGGGCCGGTGTGGACGAATCATTGTCACTGGTCTAGGACCAGCACAACTGGGGAACTCTTGGTACTGGTAGAACTCTGGAGCACCATAGGGCCTCAGAGGCCGGACATTGACACCTGCCGGCCACCCGTAGGGCGGAGGCATGTTTCTAGTATAAGGATTCACATTAGACATTGGAATATCACTATTCCTGCCACTTTTGTGTTCACTATTCACAGAATTTACATTATAAGGCACATCAGAGTACTTAGCCTCCTGAGGCATGTTAAGTTTAGTATTTTTCAAGTTGGACTCATCACTACTTTTCAGAGAACTGTATGTAGGTGGTACCATTATCCGCTGCATATTTTCTTGGAATGTTTGTCTCGGCGATATGTTTCTGGTTGGTTGATAGTCACTTATTTTACTAGCATAGTCAGGTGGACGGCGATACAGGTTTTCCGGAGGTGGCCATGCTTCACTTGGCATTTTTTTTAAATACATAGTATCATCGGGATTAGGCGGCAGCACGCGGTCGGGGCCTATGACGGCGCACGGGCGCGCGGCCGTCGCGTCCACTTTGCCCGACGAGTTTGACCCCACATCGTATGATTTATTTCTGCTCGGATGTACCGTTGGGCTGTTAAGGGCAAATTTAGTGCTGCCATCACTGACGCCTGCACTCACGGATGAGCTTGTGCCTATTTCCTTATGATCCATGGCCACCTGATTTAGGGGGCGTTCGGGACTGACTCTTTAACATTGTTCAACTTTTCAGCGGTTTGCATAATCAATAAATTTATAGGCATAGGAAACACCATCGTCCATCCTGAAATATAAACAAAATAATAAACATCTTCTAGTTCTATGACAACTGTCAAAACACTGCCACATATACCCTAGCCATAATATGTTAATAAAATTGGAGCGACATTTATTTCCAACTGCAATACAGCTATGGCGTAATAAACTTACCTGCAAGGTTTCCTAAATTCTCCAAAACATCAATATTATTTCCTTGGAGACACCGATTTATTACGTTCCTACGCCGTTGACTTTGTAAAATTAAACAATGTTGCTTGCATCAAAAATAGGAAGCAAGAAAGGACCTATTTACAGTTTTTATTTATATTGCAATATTTATTATTTAGCTAATTCTATTATTAACACTCAAGAGTTAAAAATACTTGTTAAAAATGTACAAAAATTAATTTTATTGAATTTCAAATTGAGTTTCAGAAATAAAATAATCTATTCAATCGACGTGGGTAACTTTAAAAACGCGTCAAATATTATGAGTGAACGTCGAACGACGAGCAATGACGGGTTTCACAGGTTAATGATTAAGTAATTAGCAAAATGTTAAAATTATAAATATTAATGGTAATGATATCATTTCCAAAGGTATGTACAATTAACACTATCTCAATTAAAATGCATCAGTATCTGCAAGCCTCTGACCACTCTGACCCTGCACCCTGAAACATTGGTTGAGTTTTCTGTGGCGAAACCATAAATTCAACTGTCAAACGATATGTCAAATCCAAGTTCAACAGTCAACTGTCAAAATATGACAGATCCTCACTCAAAATTAAAAAGCTAATCAGAAAAATAAAAAATAAATACTGATTTGATCTAAAGTTCTGAATGAAATTTAAATTTTAAATTGTTTTGCCAGCATTATTATCAAACTAGAATTATGAAATACATTTCAATATCTCTGATCTTATCTTTAATTTTTGCCGGTTACGTGATCAATACTATATGGACTTTAGCTGAAATTTTTATTCCACCGGAATGTAGTCGTGGCGAACGATGTTTTACTAATTATTTGGCTTCAAATCCAGTGCAGCATCTCGTGCTTTATACTTCAGTTAAGGAGCATCCTTATGAAAATGGAATGTATGAAGGATCAACTGTAAATAAAGTGCATACTTCTCTTAAATTTGACTACAGAAATACGGCAACCATGTGAGTGCTACTTTTTTTTAAATTACTACTAATATTTAACCCTTTGACGACCAAGGGACGTATTTGTCCCCAAAACTAATTTCACTCCTACAAAAAAAGGAACCATAGATTAATATTTTAATTAATAATATATTTTTAAGGGTACTTTTAATAATTTGATCATCGAATTTGATTCCTGTGTGTCAGCTTTCATAGTAAATTTAGTACCACTATTAGCAGTTCATTATGTTGCAAGTTCATCATTTTTAAAAAATCGTAACTATAATTAAACTTGTTTATCTAGTTATTATTTTGTGAAAATTTTATTGTCTGGTAAGTAAATAATTATTTTATATTTGTACCAAATGATTATATAACTTATTTATTTTGTTAGCTCATAAAAATAAAAAGGGACACTGGCGTCCCTATGGGCGATAACGGTAATAATCTATCAGAAAACGTCCACTATTTGATCTAATATTTTTATCGCATCTACATACATTTTGTATATTATTTTGGCAGATTATGGTGCGCAAGGGATATAGAAGTTTTAAACTTAGCGAAAATTAGGTCCATCAAATCTTGTTGGCTGATAATAGTGATGATAAAGATGCGTTACTACTTGACAAAGACAATGCAAAGTTTTTGTCGCAGGATGATGATGAAGGGTTCCAAAATGTTAAGATTGAGGATTCATCGATTTCGGAACCTTCTACTTACATCACAAACAGCTAAACTTTCTAAGTCGACACCTTCAAGATCAACAGCTGCAAGTTGCATAATACAAACTCATCGGCCTCGACCAACAGTTTTCATGTTTTTCATAATGTGGAGTACGATTTTGGAAAAGTACAAATCTGTAAAGGACGTGCTTCACTGATACCTTTAGATATTTTTTATTCCGTAGGTAATTTCGAAGTTTTGCGTCAAATTGTAGTATCAGAGACAGATATGCTCAACAAAACGGCTGAGAATTTATGATCGGAAACGACGAAATGAATTTTTTTTCGTTTTATTTTTTTCTTATTAATAATTTGGTTAAATAGGTTATCATATTTTGCCGTCAATTAGTCTATTGGTCTATCTAGCGTGCTAGCTATAGCATGGATTTCATCAGTAACTTGTCTGTGAGATAATGAGCTATACCGTTGACTGTAACTACTGCAGCAAAAAGGTCTCAGAAACGGTCAACAACTCTTTCATATATCAGGGAAACATCCAATACTAGAAAAAGATGTGTAAATTGTGCTAAAAATAAAATAAAAAATCGCACGAACAAACATGTGACATTCATTTGTGTAACACAACTCAAAGAAATTGCTTCGCTGATTATCATAATTAATATATACCTATGTTGTAGTAAATTAAGATTTATAACAATAAATACATTGTTTTCTCATAAAATGCCAAAAAATGCCATAAATAGTAAAGCGAACCAATAAAAATAAGATAATTTCTGAATCATAGTTTTGGGTAAAAAGTTACCTTTGTCGCCCATAGGGACACATGTGTCCCAAAGAATTCCAAAAAAACTAATATAATTTTTTTATTTTTTACTTTTTAATATGTTTACTAGACCGTAAATAATCCATAATTTATAACTAAAAACTTAAAATCACTTCTGGAAACCTTATGGTCCTGAAAGGGATAATTGCGGAAGGGTGGTCGTTCAATCACGCCTCAACGGAGCTAGGGATCAATATGATTTTTTTGTATGGGTATAGTTGAGGCCCTGGAGAGAAGTAGGCCACTTTGTCCTGGAGAGACAAAACTTTTAATTCTGACCGCTGAACAGAAAGATTTTAAGCAATAGGCATGTTTGCTATGGTTGATTTTACCCATTATTTTATACTAGCAGTCCGCCCCGGCTTCGCTCGTGGTACATACTACATATATAGCCTATAGCACTCAAGGATCACGTACATATCCAATTACAGTGAAAGAATTTTTGAAATCGTTCCACTAGTTCCTGAGATTAGCGCGTTCAAACAAACAAACTCTTCTGCTTTATTATATTAGTATAGATAAAGCAAAACTAACTAGCATCAAAATTTATTTTAAAGTGAGTCTTAAATTAATCTTTATTAATGTTCTATGAGGTCTTGGACATAAACATAAACAGTAGTTTACAGGTCAAACAAACAGAATAATAGGATATTTTTCGAATGTA
Source organism: Melanargia galathea (assembly GCA_920104075.1). Taxonomy (NCBI): domain Eukaryota; kingdom Metazoa; phylum Arthropoda; class Insecta; order Lepidoptera; family Nymphalidae; genus Melanargia; species Melanargia galathea. The sequence goes on from OV049859.1 coordinate 19,633,943, forward strand.
TTCCAATTTATAATCACTAAATTTATCATGCACTAGATGATGCCCACGGCTTCGCCCGTGTGGATTTAGGTTTTTAAAAATCCCGTGGGAACTTTTGATTTTTTCAGAACAAAAAGTAGCTTATCTGTAGAAACCCGTCCCCAAAACGGAAAAATCCCGTGGGATACCCACGATTTCGGAATACAATTCCTTACAGCATCAGGGTTGAGGAGTTGGATATGTACTTACTCGAGTTCATTCAACGATAAAGTCTTTAATTGCTACCCGCAATATCAATTTAAATAACCGAAAGTTTCTAAAACCCATTAGTTTTGGGGATTAGGTCCCCTGCAGCATCAGGATTGAGGAGTTGGAATCCAAATTTTTTATAGAACAGGGTCGCAATGTTTTTCTATCGATTAAAAAAAAAATTACGCAAATCAGTCCAGAAATCTCGGAGATATTGGTGTACATAGGTAGAAAAATACAACTCCTCCTTTTTTGAAAGTCGGTTAAAAAAGTAGCCTATGTTACTCCCTGGTTAATTCTCTACTTGTATGTGAAGGTCCCGTCAAAATCGGTTCAGCCGTTCCGAAGATTAGCCCGTTCAAACAGACAGACAGACAGACAGACAGACAAAAATTTTAAAAACGTGTGATTCGGTTATGGTAGCGTTCAAATAACCATATGAGCTTAATATGAGGTAGTTATTTCGATATTACAGACAGACACTTCAATTTTATCTATACTAATAAATAAAATTGAAGTGTCTGTCTGTCACCGTCCTACAAAAAATTTGGATTCCAACTCCTCAATCCTGATGCTGTAGGGGATCTGATCCCCAACACTAATGGGATTTAGGCACTGTCGGTTATTTAAATTGATATTGGGGATATTAAAGACTTTATTGTTGAACTAGATGATGCCCACGGCTTCGCCCGTGTGGATTTAGGTTTTTAAAAATCCCGTGGGAACTTTTGATTTACCAGAACAAAAAGTAGCGTATCTGTAGTAACCCGTCCCCAAAACGGAAAAATTCCGTGGGATCCCTACGATTTCGGAATGCAATTCCTTACAGCATCAGGGTTGAGGAGTTGGACATGTACCTACTCGAGGTCATTCAACAATAAAGTCTTTAATTGGTATCCCCAATATCAATTTAAATAACCGACAGTGCCTAAATCCCATTAGTTTTGGGGATCAGATCCCCTACAGCATCAGGATTGAGGAGTTGGAATCCAAATTTTTTGTAGGACAGTGTCGCAATGTTTCTCTATCGATTAAAAAAAGAATTACGCAAATCGGTTCAGAAATCTCGGAGATATCGGTTGGTCTAGGATCCCACCTTAGAAATTTCTACCCTCATCTGTTATTTAAACGAATTATATGTCAAATGAAAGATTATTTTATTCTTAATCGAACCGTATTTGGTTGCCTGGTCAAAAGTGGTGCTAAATCATGGTTGCCTGGATTTTAAGATATAAAATGTTCGGTGCGAGTGTTGAAAGTGACAGAAAAGTGTTGCGCGCGCAATTTCATTTGACAGACAAAGATGCAGTGAGGCAGGCGTGCACTCGGCAGGTGCTTAGTCTATACATAGATTAAAACCATAGACTTTCTGTGCCTGTCCATTAAAGATATTTACAAAAAAATAAGTGAGTGACGTAAGGGATAAGTAATAAAACGTAAAAAAGCTGTTTTTGAAAATTTTGTCTGTTTGTCTGTATGTTTGTGCATGTATTACGCAAAAACTACTGAATGGATTGAAATGAAACTTGGCATGATTTAAGTTCATACTACATAATAGCATATAGGATACCTTTTATCCCGAAATTCAGCAGAGTTCCCTTGTGAGAGAGGATGAAAGTCAAAATACACATTTTGACTTTCATCCCCTCTTCCAAGGGAACTGTGCTGAATTTCGGGATAAGAAGTATCCTATATGCTATTATGTAGTATGAACTTAAATCATGCCAAGTTTCATTTCAATTCATTCAGTAGTTTTTGCGTAATACATGCACAAACATACAGACAAACAGACAAAATTTTCAAAAACAGCTTTTTTACGTTTTATTACGTATCCCTTACGTCACTCACTTATTTTTTTGTAAATATCTTTAATGGACAGGCACAGAAAGTCTATGGTTTTAATCTATGTATAGACTAAGCACCTGCCGAGTGCACGCCTGCCTCACTGCATCTTTGTCTGTCAAATGAAATTGCGCGCGCAACACTTTTCTGTCACTTTCAACACTCGCACCGAACATTTTATATCTTAAAATCCAGGCAACCATGATTTAGCACCACTTTTGACCAGGCAACCAAATACGGTTCGATTAAGAATAAAATAATCTTTCATTTGACATATAATTCGTTTAAATAACAGATGAGGGTAGAAATTTCTAAGGTGGGATCTCCTACTAGGTGTACATAGGTAGAAAAACACAACTCCTCCTTTTCTGAAAGTCGGTTAAAAAAGTAGCCTATGTTACTCCCTGGTTAATTCTCTACTTGTATGTGAAAGTCCCGTCAAAATCGGTTCAGCCGTTCCGAAGATTAGCCCGTTCAAACAGACAGACAGACAGACAGACAGACAGACAGACAGACAGACAGACAAAAATTTTAAAAACGTGTGATTCGGTTATAGTACCGTTCAAATAACTATATGAACTTAATATGAGGTAGTTATTTCGATATTACAGACAGACACTTCAATTTTATTTATTAGTATAGATGACCTCGAGTAGGTACATGTCCAACTCCTCAACCCTGATGCTGTAAGGAATTGCATTCCGAAATCGTAAGGATCCCACAGAATTTTTCCGTTTTGTGGACGGGTTAGGTACTACTTACTACAGATAGGCTACTTTTGTTCTGGAAAATCCAAGTTCCCACGAGATTTTTACAAACCACACGGGCGAAGCCGTGGGCATCATCTAGTTTATTAGTATAGATGCTGAACCTCACTTTTGCAATTAAAATTAAAATATAATTTTTGTTAATTTTCTACATATTACATTCTCTCCGTGCAAATGGTAAAATAATTAACCGCGTCAAAAAGTATTCTAACTTAAAATCAATTATTCCCTAAATGTTGCAAGTGAAGCAACGGGTAATAACTATAGCTAGTAATTAATATATGAGGAGCTGGCGAACATAACAGTATAATTACACCTCTGGTCAAAATACCTTTTCTTTAAATCCGGTAGTTTGTAACTTGTTGAACAAAAATCTCAACTTATTACTGTAGCTCAATAGTGAGCCTCAATAGCGCAACGGTCGTTTGGCGCGGATCGGGGACCGTATAGGGTCGACGGTTCAAACCCCACCCGTTACACTATTGTCACACCCACTCCTAGCACAAGTTTTCACTTAATTGGAAAGCAAAGAGGAATATTAGTCATGTTCATCATGGCTAATATTCTTTTTTTAAAAAAAAAAAAAAAAAAAATAGATAACAGTCTAAAACTGCATCAAAATTGCATCCAAAGTTTGTTGGCTTCAAACAAGTCTTAACAGCTTTGAATATTGTTTTTGCTTCTCCTGTAAATTTTTTTTTATGTAATTATGCCAATTAAATACCAAATGCAATTAACAAAAACTTTATTGCATTTGGTTTGTTCTTTATTAATTCTATTGTTACAGGACTGTGACGTTAAAAATACCTCGCAAGACACGTAATAATGGAACTTTATATATGCATGCTGTCCTGCTGGATGAACGAAGGCTCTATGATGACTTTATTGATATATTTCGCTCAGAGTCTGTGCACACTTTGTCATTAATTACGCACACTGAGCCGCAGGCGGCAACATTTAATCTCTTACAGTCAGATGTAAGTATCTTTGATACATACAATACTAGCAAACCTGGCAGACGTCATCCTGCCCAGTAACATAACGACATCAACATCACCTACCGAGACCCGGTGGGTTACCTGTACCTACCCGGTAATTGTGTTTTCGAACCGTATAGGAACCCATTGATAAAAATGAAAAAATGTGATAAATGAAGAACTGCTTGACCGATTTTGTGCAAACTTCACATAAACCATCTACTAAATAGTCCGAACAAAGCCTAAACATTTGGTTTGGATAGGTGAGCCCATTCTTGAGTTATAAAATTTGATTGATATTTATACATGTACATTATTTATTATTTTCTCTGTCAATATTGAGCTGGCATGGGGATGTCTAACATAGAGGATTTATGATGAGAAGATTTATCTCATTTTATATTGATTTATTTATTGTTTTCCAACTTTAACATTTATAAAATAGGTATTTTTATGCAAATTTTTCAAGTTTGCAGTTTTGAATGCAGAATACCTACCCTCATGTAAATGTTAGAAATTGAAAGATTATTTATTGCTCTACATGCTATGCCCATGTACCTACCAAACTTTCTAAAATGATCTAAAAATATGCCACATACTATGTACATACATTAAAATGTAACATTTTTGACACTTCTGTTTAATTTTACAGAGTAATGAAAAAAAGACAAAGATCAAACATGTGAAGCCCTATGCACATATAGCCACAGTAGCACCATTGTCTATTCTAACAGACAATTTGAACTTGCCTGTGCACAAAATACCTGGAGAATTGTACCCTTATATGAGGTAAATTATTCTAAATATTATCATCAGAAAATATAGTTTTTTTAAACACCATGGGGGAACTTAGGTGTTATAGAAAAACTGTTTCCGTTGATCTATGCTTTATATATAATCCTACTTTGATTTAAGATATCTCTCAAAGACATAAAAGTATTTACAATTAGTTATTAACAATCGATTTTTACTCTGAAAGGAAGAAAATTCAGTCTTCAGTATCAAACATTGACCAGTGGCCAGTGGTGATATTCTCTAACTTAGTTACCAACAGTAAATGATTGCCAACCAATTAGTTATAACTTATTGGTTGGCTATACTTTATATAAAACCAAATAGTTATAAATTGCTGTTTTAATGTGTGAAAAAAAAATCACTGTTTATATTTCACACAGTAAAGCAGCAATGTATATGCAACTTATTTGGTGGTAACAGTTCATACATTGAACATTGACTAGGGATAGGAATATGTGGATCTCATTCGAGAAGGTATAAGTACATTCTGTAGCCACAAAAATCCAAATCATTAATGGAGATCAAAATGAAAGGACTGATGAAGTGTTTCTCTTGATTGCTGTTTATAAATATTAATAATAATTAATTTATAAATGTTATGAAGGAACTTCAAGAATTAGAAATTTTCCCTTTTGTTTCACGTGAAACAATATTTTGAGTGATTTACTGTTGACTTTGTATTTGTTGATAACAAAGTAAATGATTGTCTATTGCAGGATAAGAGATGAAAAATTCCTTCCTATAATCCAACATAATGTGCTGAAATCTAGAATATCTCATTTACAACTACTGAATAGCAGTACGTCTGAAGTGAACGTGACAGTCGGCGTGGCCCCTGCGTCATACGGTTCCCTACGGTTAGCCATACACGTGCGGCTGGCTTTGGAGCAGTTTCACGTCTTGGGATTCAGTGACAAGGATGTTGACGATGTCAAAGGAATATTTGCTGATACAAATTTATACTTGCTCTCAGCGACCGTTTTAATTGCTAGTTGTCATGTAAGTGAATACCATTATTATCAGTTTGAAAGGTTTATTTTCATGTAATAAGCATAATATTTTAATCAATTTTTCAATTTATGTAAGTACAAGCGGACACCCGCGACTTCGTTCGCGTGGATATTGGTTTTTAAAAATCCCGTGAGAATCATTTTATTTTTCCTAAGATCCTTTGAGCTCATACCTTGCTAAAAACTGTTAAAAGTTCACTGGCGGATGTTAAGGTAGATCAAAATATAAACATCCGGCAGTGAAAGTCCCATCAAAATCGATCCAGCCTTTCAGAGATTAGCCTTTAATCTACAAAGTATCTCCTTTCTAACAAAAAAAGAATGAATGAAATCGGACCACGCGTTAATGAATTACAGCTAAGTACACATTTTAACTTTCATCCCCTCTCCCAAGAGAACCGTGCTGAATTTCGGGATAAAAAGTATCCTATATGTTACTCCGTAGTATGAACTTAAATCATGCCAAGTTTCATTTCAATCCATTCAGTAGTTTTTGCGTGATGCGCGCACAAACATACAGACAAACAGATAAACAGATAAACAGACAAACAGACAAAAATTTCAAAAATAGGTTTTTTACGTTCTATTACTTATCCCTAACATCCCCCAGTTATTATTTTGCAAAAATCTTTAATGTACAGATACGGCAAGTCTACGATTTTATTATATGTATAGATTTATGTAATATGTACTAATGCTTGAAAACTATTGTTTGATAAACTAAATCAAAAGTGATTGATTGAGATTCATTTAGAAGTTCCATCTTTCATCTCCAAAGTGCTTAATCGTTTATGATAGAATGTTCCTCCTTACTGACTTTCGGCCTCGGCGGCCAATCCCAACAGAGACCAGCCAACCATGAACTATATATTTTAGTGCACATGTGTGTGCGCAAGCACAGATGCACTGTTAAATTCCCTGACTCACGCAAACACAGGTGCAATTCCCTGACTCTCATAGTACGATCGGTCAAATTTGCGGTTTGTCTTTAATCCAATTTGATTAACAAGTGTAAATTGAAAATTTAAAAAACCCCCGACATTCGCCATTTAGTGGCGGCGGCCATCTTGAATTTGCAATAGTGCTATTCTACTAGTCAAGCCCTTTCATTTGATACCCATATCAAGGGAGTTGTGAAAAAATATATCATCCGCCATTTTGTAGCGGCGGCCATCTTGGACCGATTTTCATCAAACATAGCTAAGAACACTCTCGACTAATTCACCTTTCAAACAAAAAAAACCGCATTCAAATCGGTCCACCCGTTTGAGCGCCACAGGGGAACAGACAGACACACACACACACACACACACACACACACACACACACACACACACACACACACACACACAGACACGTCAAACTTATAACACCCCGTCGTTTTTGCGTCGGGGGTTAAAAAAAAACAAAATTACTTTTGTATGGTCAACGTTTCGGTGTCTATGGCTGCAAAAATTTTTTTTTTTGCAGTTGCTCTTTGACTTCCTGGCATTCAAGAACGACGTATCGTTTTGGCGCCGCAAGAAGTCGCTAGCGGGACTGTCGGCTAGGACGGTGTTCTGGCGCGCATTCTCTCAGATGGTCATCTTCTTTTATCTTCTGGATGAGCAGACATCATTATTGGTGCTAGTACCAGCCGGTATTAGTGCTATCATAGAGGTATGACATTTTCCTCTTATGTGAACCATGGGGTCGTGTCGCGTCGCGTCGCGTTTGTCGTTCACCTAGATAACGGGTAAAGTTAAAGTTGGGTGTAAGTGTTAGATAAGCAGAATTTAAAAACGGAAGTGTTCGACAGCTGTGGAAGGTGACGAAGGTGCTCCACCTGCGCGTGTCGATGCCGGGCTGGCGCGTGTGGCGCGCGCGCGTGTGGCGCGAGCGCGACTGCGACGCGGGCGAGCAGAGCACCGCGCGGGCGGACGCCGAGGCCATGCACTACCTGTCCATGCTGCTGTACCCGCTGTGCGTCGCCGGCGCGGTCTACTCGCTGCTCTACGTCGCGCACAAGAGGTAAGTCGACACTGAGACAGACTCACAGACAGACAGACAGACAGACATTGGTGTACTTCGCATCAGATGACCAGAGGTGCCCTAAATATAACGTAGCACTGCATCATATCTAAGACTAGTATAATTTCCGAATAGATTGTTGTTTTGAACTTGTCTAACTAATGAACTAACTAAACAGGCCACTACCGTAATACTTAATTCAAATCGGCCAAGCCAGAAGCGAGAAAATCGCGGTCATAACCTAAAAACCCTAAACACGTACATATTATGGGTTGACTAAAAAGATGATCAGTATAGAGTATAGGTAGTAATGCTGAGTAAGTCGACGTATATTGCGAATAAAAGTGGACCCAATACACTTCCCTGTGGCGACCCCTGTGGCGTGCTCATTGATAAAATATTGCTTCTTGTTATTAATTATTCAATAATAACTTATTTAAATAATAAACAAGAAGTAATGTGGCTAATTCTGTTGTACACAATCTCTAAACCTAAACTAAATTGACAGGTTTAAAAATAGTGCTATCCCTTTCCGCAGGGAGCATTGTGAAAGAGATAGGAATATATTTAGACCTGTCATTTTAGTTTAGATTTAGAGATTGTGTACAACAGAATCGCCCACTATATCTTATCAATAAGCACACCACATGGAAGAGTATTGGGTCCACTTTTATTTGACACTAGCTGACCCCCGCGACTTCGTTCGCGTGTTTATAGGTTTTATATAGAATCGGATCGGATCCCATAATTCTTTTATGTACCTAAACTAAATGTAGCCTGTTACTCCTTATAACATTGAAAGTTCCATTAAAATCGATCCAGCCATTTCGGAGATTAGCTGGAACAAATAGACAGAACGACAAACATAAATTTAAACGCACGCCAGTTTAAAATAAGCCGTACGTACAAAGATCCGGGTCCCAAGTTATTGGAACCCAATAAATGCCTGTCATTTCTAAACTAAAAAACCTATGACCTTGAAATATTTATGGGACAATACTTAAAGTACTACCTTTCTAATAAAAAAAGAATGAGTGAAATCGAACAACGCGTTAATGAATTACAGCTAAATACACGTTTTAACTTTCATCCCCTCTCCCAAGGGAACCGTGCTGAATTTCGGGATAAAAAGTATGCTATGTCCTACCTCGGAGTATAAACTCAAATCGTACCAAGTTTCATTTGAATCCATTCAGTAGTTTCGGCGTGATGCGCGGCCAAGATACAGACAGACAGACAGACAGACAAAAATGAAAAAAATTGCAGTTTTGGCTTCAGTATCGATTATAGAGTGCCCTCCAATAAAAATTTTCAAAATATCTTCAATGTACAGAATTGGATCCGTTACAGTTTTATTATATTATAGAAGATATACATCCGTACTCTATTATAAATTTTGGAGACTTATAAGGCGCTACTGTGGTACGAAAGAAACACCGCAAGATGAGCAACCGTTGTGTGTCCCGCCAGCTGGTATTCGTGGGCGCTGAACAGCGTCGTGAACGGCGTGTATGCGTTCGGCTTCCTGTTCATGCTGCCGCAGCTGTTCGTGAACTACCGCCTGCGCTCCGTGGCCGCGCTGCCCTGGCGCGCCTTCATGTACAAGGCGTTCAACACGTTCATCGACGACGTGTTCGCCTTCATCATCACCATGCCCACCGCGCACCGCGTCGCCTGCTTCCGAGACGATCTGGTGTTCCTCGTCTACCTGTACCAGAGATGGTGAGTTCATATGTCGACTGATTACCATCAGTAGGGTTAGTAGGTACGAGTTTACACATCTCGACGATGTTGATAGATTTCGAATATCGAACACTATCACGTCAGAGTAAAATGGCCTGCAATCTCTAGTTTAAGGCTCGAGGTCGTCTGTCTATGTCATACATTTATAACCAGTGCCCCAAGCGGAAACTATGAAAAATAAAAATCGGTAGTTCTGAATTTTCGCCAGAATATGGTTTGCCATTCTACTGTTGCTTTATTGACTTTTACAAGGCCTTCGACTCCCTGGAACATGACAAAATAGGGAACGCACTGAACAAGCAAGGAGTAGAAGGAAATTAATTATATACGAATAATAAAGAATATTTATACCGGCAGTACAGCAACTTGTAAAATTAGAAAGAGAAGGGGAAAAGATAAACATAGAGAGAGGTGTTCGCCAGGGAGATCCGTTGTCGCTAAAACTTTTTACAGCAATGCTAGAAGTATTCAGATAAATTGAGTGGAAGCAACAAAGCTTAAAAATCAACGGAGAATATCTTACTAACATCTCCTAATCACCCCTCTACGTTTGTATGTAGAAATAACTGGCTATGGGCAGCCTTATATCGACTACTCACTCTCATCTTTAGTAACGCGAGTCGTTCGTTTTCTAGATGCATATAGACTGTAAATCTTAATTCTTTTTTCTCAGGCTGTACCCCGTAGACAAGTCTCGTATGGACACAGCTGCTAGTATGGACGAGAGCCCCGAAGAGCTGGAACCAATCAAGAAAAAAGAAGAGTAAACAAAAACCCTCACGGTTTAAAATTTTTGAAAAATTGTTGAGAGTATTGTGACTAGGCTATGGTGCTAAGTAGGTTGCTGCGAACGGTTCTGATCTCTGATTCTCTATAATAAATCGTACATCTTATGACATCAAAGACTCCTCATACCTAACATTGCATATGGTGCTATTAAAGCTAAATACATAATACTATTGTACACAAATCGTTGACTAAACTATTATATTATTATATAAGAGGGCCTGTTGCACCAACTTCTGATAAGTGTCTGATAGCCTAAATGAAAGTTTTGTCACTTTCTCACTTTATGTCAAGTGACAAAGACAATAGTTGTGAATAAGCTATCCGACACTTATCAGAAGGTGGTGAAACAGGCACTTAAAGGTCTGAAGTTAGCGCTTTCCTATTTCGAAGACAACATTATGTAAATGTTTGAGAATTGTCAACTCAGAAGTTTTGTGCTAGGGTTCATGAGCTGTCAAGTATGATGTCATAAATTGTTAAATGTCAGAGAATAAAGTGTGATTCACATCTAACATAGTGCATCGGAGCGCAATTGACAATGCATGTGCCACATAAATATATTCCGCGGAATGTTGCTCGCAGAACGCGAGGATTCCAACATTGATATGGCACATGCAAATATGAATTTTAAAAATCAAATTGTACATTTCAAACATCTTCTGAATGCCTGACGAGTTCTTTTAAGCTACTGCTATTCTGTTCTATTTAGCCCGCTTACGCGGATTTTATTCTTAAAACATGTCCATTAGTGCTCGGCTCGCCATGCGTGAACGCGGCATTAGATGTGAATTGCACTTAAGGGCCTTGTTGCTTTTCCTATAATAATATGTTTAGGTTTAGGTATCCGTCCACAATGTGGCTAATTCTGTTGTACACAATCTCTAAACCTAAACTAAAATGACAGGTCTAAATTTATTGCTATCTCTTTCACAGTGCTCATTGCGGAAAAGGATAGCAATAGATTTCGACCTGTCATTTTAGTTTAGGTTTAGAGATTGTGTACAACAGAATTAGCCACAATACCTACCGTATTTAAACTTTGGTTATTACACGTAAATATGTTGACTTTTTTACGGATGAAATAAGAATGGAAACGCATTTAAACAAATGAATATTTTTAAAATACTGAATACGAGATGAGTGTCAATATGTATTCTTAAAAAAAATTGAAATAATGTTCCTTTTGCAGAAGCAAAAATTTTTTTATAATAACACTTGTCTATGACCACAATCATCAAGTGATTGCAAAACACCGATAGAATTGTTTATCGATAAACTATTTATGATTAAACTAATTTATTTGTGTTCTATAAGTAGTTGTTTTTATTTAGATTATTTATGAAAGATAAATAATATGTTCTTATACATGACATTTGTTGACCTAGAAAATTGTTTGCTTAGTTCCAAGCCACGTGAGGACTTTATACGGTATTAAGGCTTTTGCTTTTAAAAACCCAAAGCTATTTTATTAATAGGTACTTCCGAAAATGGTTGTCTTGTTGATTTATATTATACTACTTTAAGTTAATAACAACGACTTTAGGGGGAAGAAAAATTATCAGTTGAATTGAATGCACTTTAGGTAGGTACACAATTTGTTGAATCTTTTTAATGTGGTTTATTTATATAATTTTGCTGTTTTTTTTTTTTTTGTTAATATGTGAATGTATTCATAACATTCCAGTTATCAAAATTAGATATAGCATCATAATGTATTTTTTTTAACTTCATCAAAATACATACATATTATGTACTAAGTTACCTACCTATGTACCTATGTTTGAGAGTTAGAGAGCTGGACTTGAAATCGAATTTAGTCATACAATATAAGTTCGATGTCTTCTTGCGCTGTGGTAGTACTCGCCTTATTAGAAGAGGTTACGGGATCGATTCCTGATTGGTACGATGCTATTTAGACGCTAAATAGATTAGTCTATTTCTGTCATATCTCTTTAATGTGATTCTCTTCCACATTGAATTATCGTGAAATGCTTTTTGACATTGTATTGTGGAATAGAGATCCAGGTTGACACGCTATAACGGCTAAGGTAACTTTTTGTTTGTTTAAAATTGTTCATTTTGTTTGCTGAAATCTCATGTCTCACTGTATTTACGAGTATTTTAACGAATTATTTGATTTTAAATTGTTGTAATATTAAGATTATTTAAATTGAATATTTAATGAATTAGTAATATGCATTCCTGAAGACAGGGTTGTGCTCAATGTTAAATAAATATGTTTACATTTTTAATTATCTTATTTTATTCAAAGTATCGATGTAATAGTAAGTATTATCTGCACCCCACTCTATAGTGTTAAGTTGTAATAAGGATCTATAAGTTATAACATAGGTAGTGTTAAAATAATTGCTCATTGATGATAATGCAACTTCATTTGTGAATAACAGATTGTAACATAAATAGAATCTTTATTTAGTTTAGGGCATAATTATTTATCGTTTTCTTTTCCCACATTACGTCGAAATCGGTTTAGCCGTCATATTCCGCCGCCAATCAGCAGTAGGTAGTCTAAAGTCGAAAAGTCGAATCTGAACACTTAGGAACAAGCGATAATTTGTTGTATTTATTATCATATTAAATAATTTGGCCTTAATCACCACGCGGCGATACACTTCAGTACACGTAGTACGAGTTTGCATATCTCGATAACGTTCATAGTTTGCAAACATCAAAATACAATAATGTCAGAGTTAAATGGACCTAAAGGCAATACCTCAATACAAGTACGGTGGACAATGGTGGTGGATAATGAAGCAATGTGACTATCGCCATTTTTGCGCTGATTGCTAAGAGAAGTGAGAGTGATGATACTCGGAACTATACTGTGAAAAATGTAATTGTATTGGGAAACGTCAAATTTATTCGTAGTTCCCGGTACGTTCGATGGGGTGCATTGAATTAGCACACAGCGTATCTACTTGTACCTAATAATAGAGATCAGTGATACAGGATTCAGACCGATTTTATTCCGCATGCGCTTGGGGCGCCTGGTTGTAAATGTATGGATAAACTTGAACATCAGATCAATCCAGTTAAGATATGAACATGTTACGATATAGTGTTTCGATAGTCGAAATCCATCGACGTTATCGAGATGTATAAACTCGTACTAACCCTACAGATTAATATTATATAGTCGAGTCTCATGTCGTTGATAATACTTTATCTACTTATTACGGAAGAGGGCGCTCCGGAGTGCAGTTGTGTCAGACCAATGATTTGTGATTGAATAATAACCGGTTTATATTATTTTGTCCTTCCTAACGCGTACTTCTGTATTATAAACAAACATTTGGCGGTATTTAGTGATCAAATATTAAATGTATTTATTAAATGTACTCGTCCAAGCTGCCGCGGTTACAGCCGCTGTGGTGTTTTACTTGATATTTACAAGAAAGCCGGCGAAAAGGAAAGGGTATTATCGAGAACCGGGTGAGTTTACTTTCTTTTTATAACTTATAAGGTAAGGTACCTACCTACCTTATCGGTTAAGTATTGACTGAAGCGCCGCTTAGTATTTGAAGGTTCCTTTAGAGTCAAGTGACCTTTTTTCGAATTTCGTAGTAGTGACGAAATTCAAAACACCTCAATGAAAGTTAATGATTAGCTCAAATATGATGGTTCTCGCTTTTCGGAATAACCTTATCATCTTTTTGAATTTAGATATCCTACCTAAGTAGAGAGAGTAGAGAGGAATTTGATAAATAATTAATATAATGTACAATTTTATTAGGTTTCTAATATCATAATTAATAATTACATACAATGTAGGTAGGTATGTTTATCTATCCTAATCAGCCTAGCTATCAGATTAAAAGAAGATAATGTATATGTCTAGGGTTTAGTACCTACCTATCTACCTACTTATTTATGTAAGGTACATTTTACAAAAGATGTGGGGTAGTTATAGATTAGAACTTTCAACCTTTTGAGTAAATAAAATCCATCGCGGCTCCATAATGTAGGTACCTACCTAATAAAATCCATTAATTTTTTCAAATGAAAATTAGAAATAAGGAAATGGAACAAGATTTCGTAGAAACCATCTTTATACCTACGTTATATACCTACTTAATATAGTTTGCAATCTGTTTCTAAACTTACTTAGGAGAGGTAGGTATATAGGTATGTTAGTTACATGGTTCTTGGTGGGTTTTTTTACAGGATGGAACTATCGTCTGAAGTTAATCCTGGCTCGGTTCGCTGTGAAGCGATGGCAGTCACAACTACCCTCACGACAGATGAGCGAGGCTCCTCTGAGGGACCGGATGCTGTGTTGGGACGATATCACACTACGTGCTACATCTTCAGATGGATCCTCGGTCTTGTTGAGGATACGCAAGTTGTGCGGTCGGAGAAACATTGCCGAAGTTGTCATATATCTTCAGTCACAAGATGGCACGAAATATAAATTACCACGTAAGTTTCCTAGTATTTTTATAGCGTGCCACTAATGGTTCGCACGTATTAATGGAATATAATGGAGTTATAATGGATTCAGTGACCATTACTATAAAAGTACCTAAACTGATTTTCGTAATATCTCTCATTTGGTTGATATTTTTTTTATTTAGTCAAATATATCATAAGTAGTACCTACCTACCAGTATTATTTTGGTGCGCTTTAACTGACCAACAAAGGATACGTAAATGACTATTATTATTGATGGAAGACTCATTTGCACACACGATATAAGTATCTATTCATGGCAACAAGATTTTTATACTAGTTGTCCTCCTGACTGAATTTCGACCACGGCGGCCAAACTCGTTGCAGACGGAGACTAGACAACTACGCACGAGATATTATAGTGCACAAGTGTGTGCGAAAATTTAGACTCTGAAGTGCACTATCAATTCCACTCTCATAGTTCGATGGGACGTATTGTTCACTGTCAAGCAACTGGCCATTATGGCAAAATTGGTCATCATAGAAAACTCTGATTTTAATCAAAACTTCCACTAGTAGGACGTATACTTAACCGTGGTAGCACACGAGTAGTAAATCTACAGAGGGGAAGCTTCCACAAGCGGTCCGCTGTAGGTATACTCACACAAACACACTCACCAACGGTTCACGGACGCACGCTCGTTCAACTAACCGGTACAGTTGGTGACAAACATGCGCATATGTGTGAGTGTACCTACAGCGGGCCGCTTGTAGAAGCTTCCCCTCTGTAGGTACTCTGTGGTGGTAAACATTAAAATTAACTATGTATCTATACTTACTTATATCTACTAATAAGTTAATATGAAAACGTCATGCATTCCTAATTAAATAATTAATAATTAATATTTTCACAGGGCATCCAGAAACAGCTGTCGCTGAGTGGGTCGATGCGCCAGATGGATGGAGCGCGGGGGGACTGAAGATACAAATACTGGAGCCGCAGGCGAACTTGCGGGTCACGTACAACGGACTCCTGACGCGAGTTGACGATAACGTCACGCAGCACGTTAACTTGAATCTGATGTAAGTTTACTAAATTGTCGCCATTGTTAATCTTACTTCAGCACATAAGCATCACCTAATATCCCACTCCCAAGGCAAGTGCCTCATCTCTTCCTCATCTTCTTCCTGTAAAATCTTCCACACATCGTGGTCTTGTGCCGTCTATTGAGAGGTCTGCCAATACTGCGCTTTCCGGTGCAAGGTCGCCCTTCCAGTACTTTGGGACCCCAGCGTCTATCGGTTCTTCGAACTACATGCCCCGCCCATGTCATTTCAATTTCGCAACTCGTCGAGCTACGGCGGTGTCTCTGGTTCTTCTATATCAGATTCCAGCACCTTGGGACTCTGGAATATAATATATCAGTCCATTTCTTAAAGAAGAGGGTTATTGGCGGGCTTCACGTAGATATCCCAGAATTTTCGTGCTTATCACTCATGCTATTTTCTCACGATGTGCTTCTTTCACCGAAAAGTGTGAGTTAATTTGGAAATGTCAATTTATAGCGAACATGTTTCTTACAAAAGACCAGACCAGAATTCGGATCTGTAAAAACGATTCATTTGTTGTAAAGCCCAGTTAACACAGCTGTTATAACGGAGGGGTAACAAATCCCGAAAATGTGGTGCGAGAACTCACACGTCCCCTGTATATTATTAACGCCATACTTGACCTAACAACTGGGCACTATTTATGACATTTTCTGGTCATAAATCCAATGTTGCGTTTTAGATGGGCGTCCGCAACAAACGCCGTGCGGCACCCGGAGCACTGGAGCGCGCAGCTGGCGGCCGAGACATTGGCCTTGGAGCCTTGGCGAGACGGCAGCTGGCCGCAAATGCTGTCAGTATTTGTCTTTAAATTTTTGACGTGATAACATGTTATAAATCGATGAACGCTGGCTAGACGCACGAAAGCATGACTCATTGTCACGTACCGCGAGCAAGCGAGAGCGTGGAACAAGCGATACAGTAGGCTCGATCGGCTTAAGTGTTCGGCTTGTGACGATGATGACTTCTTTTAGTTTTCTTATGACGTTATCACGTAAAATTATCGTCCGTAAACCAACTTTACAGACAGCCAATTTTTTGAAGTTAAACATCTTTAGGCGCGCTGAGAACATTATTTTGTGGGTATTGAAATTATTGAAAGAGACTGAGCCGTCACGCTTGGGTATGTAACGCTTGTTCGGGTAAAGTCGGCTCGAGTCGACTGAGGAAACGAAAGAGATATTATTAATCAACGCATCACTGCTATACCTACTCGCTTTAATTTATGAATATCGAACAAAAAGGGTTTCACTTCTGTTGTGTACACACACACAATTTTTTTTAATCCTGTGGGTTTCCCGGTATAAAAAATAGCATATACCTATTATGTATATGTCACTGTCTAGGGCCTCAATAATATACTAATATACTATAATATACCCATGCCTCTATCCTCCAAAAATCACGTCGATCCTGTATAATTGAGGTATGATCGAAGGATAAACAATCCCTACCCCACTATTGATATGCCCTTGAGAGTGGTGGTGAGTGGTAACCATAGAAAAATCTTTTTTTCTTTTGGCTTTGAACAAGTGTTAAAAGCGGATTTTTTTCGACGACATTTTGTAGAAATAAATGCGACGAAGGCGCCGGTAGCTGGATGCAGTGGGGAGCGCTCCAAGGTCGCTTCCAATCGTTCGATGTGTACGGTGCCGTGGACAGGAGCGAGTACCTCCGTCTGCGCGGAGTCAAGGAGCGCAGTTGGTCCGCCGGCGGCGCGACTGTGAGGAGATGGGTCACGGTGGCGGCCGCGGCGGCCGACGGCACCGCGGTGCTGATCCGCGCCTTGTCCTACTATGACAGCTTCACTCAGTGTGTATAATTTTTTTGAAATTCAATTCAATTCAATTAGTTTACAGGTTATATTCTCCTGTCAACAACTTCAGTAATAATCTCCCGACCGACAACCCACGGCGGCCAATCTCAACCGAAACGGAGACTAGCCAAGTACGCAGGAGATATTATAGAGCACAAGTGTGTTGTTCAACTGTGTCTCTATGCTCTCACTCTCATAGTCCGATGGGACGCCAATGCGACACGACTGGAGAGAGATCAGGCGCAAGACCGACGGCTTTACGCGCTCCGTTAGCTCCGCTTTGCTTTAGGCACGGGGTGTATCTAACACCTCCGTGTATCTAGCTTCGGGGCTCGGGTTAGCACTGATAATTTCTTGACAAGAAAACTAGGAATTTTAGGTCCGACTCGGGAATCGAACCCAGGACCTCGTGGTCCACAGTCGACCACGCCAACCGCTAGGTCACCGAACTTTAGTATTGGAATGTGAATGATCATCAGTAGGTTCTATATAATAGGGTATTTGACAACATTGAAAATATACTATTGATTGTGGTCATCTTATCAGATAATAGCCTAAAAAAGACATATTTCACTCAATCAAACTAAACTATGTAATTTTACGCGATATTTTGCACGAAATAAAACATAATAATTTTTGAAATTTTATCAGGAACGTGAACGCTCTGAGATTGTTTGTGACGTCACTCGATTGCACGTAACTTGGTTGTTATAATTGAAGTTTATCAAGTCAACCGAAACTAAACTTTATACTTGAAAGAATAAGATTGATATTAAAATGAGTAGGTATAACAATTTACAACATTACGATACAGCAGTCGCCTTGCGTGGCGTCTCTGTCGCACGCACCGAGTTCCGAAAAGGAGCGAGCGAGAGAAGTGACTTGCATAGCGATTTGTGACGTCACGCGTATCATGTGATCAGAAATGTCGTTTTTGGCGTGGTTTTCAAAACTTAAACTTTATCATTGATTTAATTCTTAATACTGTAGATATTGCGAAAAATAACAATATAGTGTGTTTTAATAAGTAATAAAGAATAATTTAAAAAAAATTCCAAAAATTAGTCAAATACCCTATTACCACCGTAACTTCTGCCGACTTCGTTTTCTGACATGTCCAGTGCGGGCACTCGTATTTTCAGTAAGTAAGTAGGTTAGATATCTACCTTTACTGAAGTTATTAATTAACTTCAGTCTCTGTACTTATATTTTGCAGATGCATTTCAGGTAACGTGAGGTTCCCCAATTTTATGGTGAGAAGCATAACCTCAACAGATTTGGTCCTGTCGGATTTTTGCGAAGGTACCACCGAAATACCAAATACTTACACCATAAATGTGACCAGTAAGTGTTGTTTTTTGCAATTAAATAGGTTGTCGGAATTTTGTAATTTCCACCAAGGTTAGATTGCCAATAAACATTATTATATTCGAAATCATCACATAATAAAAATGTCTGTACCGTGTACACGTAGGTATATTTTATTTTGTTGCTGTCAACTGAATCCCAAATAAACAATTATTTATTTATTTACTACCTGATGCCCACGACTTCGTCGTAAAAATCCCTTGGAAACTATGATTTTCTGGGATAAAAAGGACTAGTCTATCTCTGTACCAAGTTTCATCAAAATCGGTTCAGCTGTTTAGGCGTGAAAGCGTAACAGACAGACAGAGTTACTTTCGCATTTATAATGTAAGATTATTATCATAAAAAAGTCCCTCGGCGGCGGCTAAAATACTCCTATAACCTGGTTATGCGAGGTTTAGGACCTGTTTTACCACCTTTTGCTAAATGTTGGATAGCCTAAACGTAAGTTTTGTCACTTTCTTACTTTATGTCAAGTGACAAAGACAAAAGTTGTGAATAAGCTATCCAACACTTATCAGAAGGTGGTGAAACAGGCTTTAAAAGTGCAATAATATAGTGTTGAATGACTGCAATCTTCTTCTTCAGGTTCTTATCCCTCGCTATGTGAGGTCGGCACATATAAATGACTAGCGGTCCGCCCCGGCTTCGCCCGTGGTACATATACTATACTATTAATATAGCCTATAGCACTCAAGGATCACTTACATATCCAACGGTGAAAGAATTTTTGAAATCGGTCCAGTAGTTCCTGAGATTAGCGCGTTCAAACAAACAAACTCTTCCGCTTTATTATATTAGTATAGATTTAATACTGCAATATAATAGTTAATAACATTACAGCATCAAACGGCCGTACTTTGAAGGTGATACTTCGCATCGGCAAGGCGGGCTGGCGAGTGTTCAGCGGCGTTCCGCATCAGCAGGAACAGATGTATCGGACTTTTGCCGTCGAAATTAACGGAGAGCACGGAACTGGGATCCTTGAACTTGGATACGACAGATTAGGTAGATAAAGCATTCTACAGTGCCACCAACTTAACTGTTCAGTTCACAGTTCGCTAGTAGAGACTAGAGTACTAGTTTGATATTGCTATTCAAGAAATTCTTCCAGGAAACAAGTATAAATTGAAAATTTAAAAAACCCCCGACATTCGCATTTTGTGGCGGCGGCCATCTTGGATTTGCATAGTGCTTTTCTACTAGTCAAGCCCTTTCATTTGATACCCATATTAAGGGAGTTGTGACGAAATATATAATCCGCCATTATATAGCGGCGGACATCTTGAATCGATTTTCACCAAACATAGCTAACAACACTCGACTAATTCACCTTTCAAACAAAAAAAACCGCATTCAAATTGGTCCACCCGTTTGAGCGCCACAGGGGAACAGACAGACACACACACAACACACACACACAGACACGTCAAACTTATAACACCCCGTCGTTTTTGCGTCGGGGGTTAAAAATGGAATTAACATTCTTTCAACATAGCGAAGAAGCACGAGAGCACTCACACTAGATACTAACTGACAGTGGAATGACGTTCTTAAAATTGCAGCTGAAGCGGCAGTAGTTCCAATTTTGTCCACCTGAACAGATAAGTTGGTGGCACTGTACTCACGACACTGCGACAGGGCCGATTTAGGGTGTAAAGTGGGGAGGATCCTATTGCCTTTTGAACATAGCGTGTAGGGTCATTCTAGGTCGGATCCTAGATCGCCTCCTAAATCGGCCGCGCACGCACTGAGCGGCAGACCCAATGTGTAGGGTAGGGACTAGGGACCACCCTAGATTGCTCCAATCTAGCTGCCTTCTAAATCGGCTCTGCAGCAGTGTCGTGGGTAGAAGCCTTTATAAAGGATAAATAAAGTAATTGAATGGCACATGAATATTCGGCTGGCAAAACAAAGGCTAACTAACATTTTACGCTATTTTAATCCTGCACAGGAACCTTTTGTTTCCCCGGTTTGAAACTCCGGATACAAGCTTTCTCTGCTAAAAATGTTAAAGTCGTTAGGTATTATTCTATTATTCCGATTATTCTATTCGTCCCTCAGCTCCCACCCTTCTGTACGCCTACTGATATCCAAAATATGCTATACGCGTATTGCGGCTATATTCAGTGGCGAATAAATCACTGGTGTCTACTCTACCTAGTTGAAGCTTAAAAAAGTAACAAACAAACTCATCTAGTGATTTATAATATTAGTAAGAAATAGGTTAATAACGTCATCAAATTTAATAATGATTGTAGACACCACATCTGCGACACCAACTAATATCGCCCCGCTGCCCGTATTGCAGTGGCTCAGTGAACCAACTGGGGAGGTAGAGTATTGCTTGCCGTTTGACGCGCCTGTCGCTGCCTGCACTGACTACGTCGGGGGAAAAGGTGCTTCACTTGCTCTTCTGGCTTCTGTACAACACAAGGAGGTAGACATAACACACACACACATACACACCTATACACGCAATTTGTACTCTGAATCTTTTATTACTTTGTAATTTATGTGGCCATAATATTCATTTCTAAATTAACTGTACAGTGTACATTATTTTGAACGTTGTTGATTACTACTAATAAATAAATAAATAATGCTAATTTCCTAACTACCCCACCTCAGAGAGTCAGAGACACATTAAATTATATATACTACTTATATCTACTAATAATAATAAACTCGGGGGCAGATCAACAAACTCCTCAAAAGCCGGCAACGCATCAGTGGTTCCTCTGGTACTGCAAATGTTCATGGGCGGTCGCGGCGGTAATCATTTAACATCAGGTGACCCGCTTGCTCGTTTGCCCGCAATTAATATTTAAAAAAAACTTTCTTTAAACAACCAATACCTACTGGAAACAGAGATTCAACTTTGTACACTTTGACCAAATAAACGAAAATTTCTTTAGATGGTCATATTAGGTACAAAACCCTAATAGAGCGAGACCCGACTCGCACTTGGCCAATTATTTAGTTACATATTTCGTGCGAAATATAAATTAATATTATACTTAATTAATTTAAGGGTTACTGCGTCCCACCCGGATTTTGTGTGACTAGCAAAGCTCTGAGCAAACAACTGGAAAAAAATGCCAAACTGATAAACGCCATTTCCGAAATTGAGAATGCCAACGAGGATTATAAAGAGAATGTATTTAAGGAAAAGTGTGAAAAGTGAGTGCTCTGCTAAAGGTTATCAAGTAGATATATAAAAAAAGAAAATCGTTGGTTTAGTAACAATACAAATTAATTTGACTATTTTCAGAGCAGTTAACTTGTTTGTAACAACCGAAATTGTTGAAGAAGTTGAAGACAAAATATTAGAGCATTTGAAAGAGCTACGAAAGAAAGCAACGAATAAAAAATATGGCTCTCAATTACGATTTGCTGTACGATCTTCAGGTATGGTAACTATCAACCATAATCATAATTTATACTGTTTAACAAAGTGATCAAACCAAAAACCTTTATTATTTAGAAATTAATTATTTAAAGCTCCCCGCGCAGCGAGGTGTCTTGACTTTTCACGTCATTTAAAAAAAATATCGTCGTATTTCAACCAATTTACACAAAACACCAAATTATACACCTTCCTCATAAATAACTCTGTCTATTGGTGAAAACTTCATGAAAATCCGTTCCGTAGTTTTTGAGTTTATAGAATAGAATAGAAAAGTTTTTATTCAAATAAACTTTTTTAATAAAGTACTTTTGAATCGTCAATTGAATACCACTGGTTCCAGAACCAGCAAGAAACTCGGCGGTTGCTCTTTTTAAAAATAACAATAGTTATAACAATAATTTATGAACATGATTGAATAGCCGTTTCGCGCATTGCTGGAACAATTTAAATCCATGTTTTTTATCATTTATAATATAAGTAATCTTCAATTGTATAATATGCTTTTTTTATGAGCATACTTTTAATAGAGTTCTTAAACTTGTGTAAAGGCAAGTCTAAGATTGCTTGTGGAATTTTATTATAGAACATTCCCACAAACAACTTTCGGACCTTCTTGAGGCGTAGTTGAGGAATCACGAGCCTATTTCTATTTCTTAATTCTTATCGTGAACAGAGACTTTGTTTTATAATATGAAGTGATTTATATTATAATTATTATTAATATACTTAGTCGTAAAGTTGTCAATGTTTACTATATGTATAGCGGTCGGGGAAGACAGCGAGGCGCTGTCGGCGGCCGGCCAGAACGCGACGGTGCTGGGGTGTGCGAGCGACGAAGACGTCACGCGCGCCGTGCGCACGTGCTGGGCCTCCATGTTCGCCTTCACCAGCGCCTACTACCGCAGGTGGGTGTTGTACAAAAATTAAGGTGCACTTTTAACATTTTTTTATCTTATTAGATAAGTAGGTGTTATAGAGATGTTGTGCAGTTCCAACTCCTGTAATTTTTGTAGAGTCCAGAGTGTTTTATTTCAATCGCAATGGTTAAGGTTTTTAGGTGTGCCTATTTATTATTTACTAGTGGACCCGGCAGACTTCATCCTGCCCGGAATGTTTTTACTTTTATTTTATGTTTTCGTCAATTTTGCAATGTTTTTAATAGTTATTATGCTATTCGGGATAGTCCCAAATATAACAAATCAAAAACCATGAAAATCAGTCCAGCCGTTGTCGAGTTATAAGTGTTCGAACTAACACGACTTTGCTTTATATATATAGATTTTTTCGTTGTATTGTACAGACAGAACGGTCAGCCGTGCATGTGCGGCGGCGGGGTGGTGGTGCAGGCGCTGGTGGCGCCGCGCGCGGCCGGCGTCATGTTCACGCGACACCCGCGCCACGGAGACCCGACCAGGATCCTCGTCACCGCCAACTATGGCTTGGGAGAGGTCAGTAGACTCTGTTCAAAATCATTTACTAAAAATTGCTACACTACTGTGCACTTTCACTAACCTAGCCAACACGTGGCACGAATGGAACATCGAATTAATTACTTTCCCTACCTATATGACCTCCGACCTCCCCTTAGTCATTCCAGCGCCACCAAAACGCCACATAATAGGCAATCAATCATCACAATCAACCCTATAAATTGGAACAGATATAAATCAACTCTCACCCAACACCCAATAGAACCTCAACTCCCTTTTTACACTTCACTGAACAAACCGTCATGGCAACGACAATGGTAACCTGCAACTTTGCAGGCCTCGACCAGCCGAATTGCTGGTTAAACAAAATATAAGCTCCACCAAAAGTTCTTTTCTAAAAATCTAAGAAAATTATTCACTACCACCATCAACTGGTTACAGACAAAAACCACTGGAGACTTTATGACTTTAGTTACTTAACGTTAACGC
Organism: Melanargia galathea; assembly: GCA_920104075.1. Lineage (NCBI taxonomy): Eukaryota > Metazoa > Arthropoda > Insecta > Lepidoptera > Nymphalidae > Melanargia > Melanargia galathea. The sequence continues at coordinate 19,658,140 of OV049859.1, forward strand.
ATGCGATATTTTAACGTTCTCAACGCTATTTAAAATCACGACTTAAAATAAAACGGTAATTATTATTTTATTCCACAAGAAAATCCATTATAATTGGCCAGTTCTAGTTAAACTTACAACTTCCCTCTAATAGAAGCTAACACTGCACTTTTTGAACGCCAATTTAAGAAGTATATATGAAAGTGAGGTAATGGTAATAATTACTAGGAAAACTTAAAACTAAAACTGGTTCAGTGTACGTATTGTACATGCAGAACGGTTAACCGTGTGCGGTGGTGCAGGCGCAAATTCAACAGTTCCAAAAACTGACTAGTTCAATACTAATTTCAAGTTTTAAAACACCTCAACACTTATCGTTTCCACCATAGCTTTTCATCTATTCGAAGGCCTCTTGTTCACACACGTTTTTTTGCACGGTACGGCGAAACGTGTAACCTTGTTAACGACACGGCAAGACCACGGCTCCATACATACGACCATAAAACGTAAAACGTGATTTTTCAGGGCGTGTGAACAAGTGGCCTAAAGCAGAAGTCTCCGCATTAATATTCACCAAACATTCTCTGAAGTCAGGGTACATATTGCTCAGTACAGCTGATGTTGATGAAGTTAACGAACTTTTTATATCCTACTTCACAGAGCGTAGTCTCCGGATCTGTGGAGCCGGATACCATCATTGTAAAGCGCGGATCAGACGACAAACTGTCCATCGACAAGATCGATCTAGGCTCCAAAACGCATCGAGTCACCACGAGCGGAGACGGCGTTAGTTCGGAAAGTGTTCCAGACTCCGAACGGACCAAAGCTTGTTTATCGGAAGCAGAAGTTTTGAGACTTGCACGAATAGCTGTGTCGCAAGAGACACTTTGGGGCGCAGGAAGAGACATCGAGTGGGCTATTCGTGATGTAAGTATGCTTTAATTAGGCTAATTTAGCACTATCGTTAGCTCATAATTTTTAGAATAGAATAGAATAGAAAAGTTTTTTATTCAAATAAACTTTTACAAGTACTTTTGAATCGTCAATTGAATCTACCACAGGTTCGGAATGCAGTTCCAGCCGAGAAGAACCTGCAAGAAACTCGGCGGTTGCTCTTTTTTTTTTAAAAACATTAACTTTTTACTTCTTTATTCAATATAAAAGCAAGAATATAATTAGGTACCCGAGTAAATCTACTGTAACAATCTGCATTCTAATTGAGAGGGAGTCAGAAATAAGTAAATTGAAATGTTATGACTTTGTAATATGTATGACTAGTGTAATTTTTAAGTGCCGATTGAACTCGGGCATACACCCATTCAAGGCCTCGCTATCTTCAAGGCCGCAAGACTGATACTTATATAAAAACGGTCCTATTGCTGAAGTCTAATTGCAGAGCCTGAATGTAATGAACCCCAAAGCAGAATTTGAAACTTGTATTCTCACAGGACGATATATTCCTGCTGCAAGCGCGGCCGATAACATCCCTGGAGCGATGGACGGAAGAGGAGCTCTTGCACGAACTCGACTCCCCCGTCATGTCGGACGACGAGCTCGTCACGTTCGCGAACACCGGAGAGGTGCTGCCCAAGCCCGTCACTCCGCTGAGCTACGACGTGGTGTGCCGTCCGCTGGAGAGGGGCATCGCGGCCTTGATGGTAGACAACGGCGACGGTCACGACAAGAACGTCATCATCACCCACAACCGATGCGCTATTGCACTGTACAACGTGAGTCACAATTTTTCCGATTAATCGCGGGGGTAGTTCGAAAATCCCGTGTTGGATTTAGATTACCTACATGATTTCGTCGATTTGTTTAATCTAAATATACAAAAAAAGGAAAAGTTGACTGACTGACTGACTGATCTATCACTCAGTTCTTACCACTGAACGGATCATGCATACAGATAGCATTTGTAACGTAGGCATCCGCTAAGAAATAACTTTCGAAAATTAAATCCCTGAGGGGGTTAAACAGGGGATGGAAATTATAAGGGGATAACGGATCGGGCATACAGATAGCTTTTGTAACGTAGGCATCCGCTAAGAAATAACTTTTGAAAATTAAATCCCTGAGGGGGTTAAACAGGGGATGGAAATTATAAGGGGATAGATTCATGAAAATTAGTGTTTGGGGTTTCGATAGGCCTCTTACAGCGGGAAAACATAATCTCATAGGAAATTAGATATTGTACGCGGACGAAATAATTATTTGTATAAAAATCGATTTGCGCCTGAGTGTCTAAATACTTATGTATTGCGACCCTAAAACTGCTCATGCTAGTTTTCATATTTGAGCGATTTAAAGCATTTCAAAAAATATCGTGAGTTCTTCCTTGAAATTCGAAATATTGCCCCTTACCTGCCAAAAAAGTTATTCCTTGATGAACTTAATTAAGATTCATATAATTTTATATTTTTATATTGGTGTCCACAGTCGTTGTATCGTCAGCTCACCGAGCTAGACATTAACGTCCGCATGCTGGAAATGTCCGTCCACGGACACAAAGTGGCCGACGACGAAATACTCCGAACAGCGTTACACAGAAGGCAAGCCCGTTTTACGGACAAGTTGGTTGCCCTACTGGATGTTATAAAGGTATGGATGAAGAAGGCACAAAATATTAGGTATACTTGGAAGTTTATAATAGTCCACATTGAAACAAAATGATACGATGAGAAGAAAATTAATTCGCTTTCTCCAACTCTATGTTGTTTTAATGTTCACATATTCATAGAACTCCTAGCGGAGCACAAATTGTAGTTCACAGGAAATTTTTCCATAATCTAAAATCATACTATTCTTTTCTGCAAGAAATATTGTGAAAGGAATAGCACTACTTAAGTCCTGTCAATCAAGTTTTGTGTAGTATTGTGGTAAAATACACAAAACTTAAGTGACAAAGCGCAATTTACAGAACACGATCATATCAAAATGGGCGATGAACGATACAATCAAGCGTGTGAATAAGTTGAACCTGAACGCCGATACACAGAACCCATTGGAGTTGTTCAACAAGATAGCTGCGGCAGAGAAGGATATGATGAAGTATACCAAAAACCATGGCATTACCAGCACCGCTAGCACCTTCACGCAGTTTATAGCTATGAGCGTATTACTAGAAAATAGATCAGGTATGTTATAGTTCGTTCAATCCACGAACACGCGTCTCACTGTGTGCAAGTGTACAATTTACTACTGCTACTACTGCTAGAGTGTGAATTGTCGTTACACACGCATACGAAGATAAATTAGATGGAGATAACTCCTCGCAACCAGTGGTTTACGAAAATGAATCATCGTGGATTGTACTATCTACATATGTATAATGGTATTAGTTGAAATGGTCATCCTGTTTAGAAATATTCCATCCTAGGTACTATTGATAATGAAAGAGGTTTTGAAGATTCATGGTAGATGCAGATTGGAGATCGAGTAGGTAATTGATTAGCTTCGTTCATCCCGATTTTTAAAGTATTCCGAAATGGCCTATGTATATCCAGCAGAACACACGAAGGCTTGACGGATGGGTAACAAGTTTTTCGGGGTACTCATAAAAATCTGCTCATCGTTTCTAGTAGCCTTGGTAAACGATTACAAAAAGCGTTTTTGATAACTTTTCAGTTAGACAATTCATCCGTTTCCTAGTTTTATTTAAGGATGCAGCTGAGACATGAATTAACCTTGGAATAATCCGTAGATTTCTCACCTGAGGCGTGTTACGATATCGGCAAGTTGTTGAGCTCAGGGGAGGTGTTGTCCGCGGAGGTGCCGCACGCGCTCGACAGACTTGCGAGCAAGTTGGAAGACTCCGGCAAGCTGGAGGATTTCCGCGGTCAGGATCCTAGCACAGCGATGGCATGGCTCGAAAATAATTTGCCACACGTGTACAAAGATGTTTGCATGTTCTTGGACCAGCACGGACACAGAGCTATTATGGAAGTGAGTATTATCAATTGAATGTTTGTGACAAAGCCTCTCCAATCTCCATGTTACGCAGATCAGTAAAACAAGATCTATTGGTAGTATAAGTAACAGAGTGAGACGTTGCTGAAACAGCTCGAATAAATTTTTGGTTTAGACTTTGATTATGTATTCCAAATATTCTAAATTCGATCCTATTAAATTCAGGAGCCCAATTGGAGTAGGAATTTACCTGTTGTATTTAAGTAGTAAAAGATATAGGGAAAGTGAGGCATAACAATATTTTCTGAATATTGTTGTAGTTCGATCTGGCAACGAAGCCGTGGACATTGGTACCGGAAGAGCTGATGAAAGTGTTGATGCACATAAAGCCAACAAAACAGGAACACCAAGTCAAAACTAGTGATGATATCATTGCTTCTCTAAAGACTCCTAAAAAGTCGAGCACAAGGTAGGTAACATTAGGTTTATCAGTTTGGTGGTGAATAAAGATTTTGAGATTAGTTAATTTACCTAAGAAATTATGTACCGAATCGTGTTTATTCTAAGCTTATATACTAAAATGTACAAGAAAAAGAATTAACAGTAGAGCAGGGGTAGCCTAAATTAATCACGTATTGGTATCTTAACAAGGTGATGAATATAAAACATTAATTGATTTGACTTTATTAAAATTAAATAACAAAAATCACGTCGTGTACGTACCACAGAATTATCCCCTTTGAAAAAAAAAATCGAAATTTAAAAACAGGACAATTCCATAAATCGGGTTAAATGTTATATTTCAGGAAAGTCCTCCGGTGGGTGCTGCCTCTGTGCCAGCGCGCGGTACGCCACCGTGAGGCCACCAAGGCGCACTTGATCCTGGCGGTGCACAAGCTGCGGCTCGCTGCCCTGCGGCTCGGCCGCGCGCTCGTCAAAACCTGGCACTTGCCGCATCCAGACCTGGTGTTCTACTTCAGACTCCACGAACTCAGGGATTACATTAAGACACGTGATCCAGCTTTGTTAAAAAAGTAAGATTGCTGTCCGAGAACATCATCATCATCATCATCATCATCATGATCAACCCATTACCGGCTCACTACAGAGCACGGGTCTCCTCTCAGAGTGAGAAGGGTTTTTGGCCATAGTCTACCACGCTGGCCAAGCGGATTGGCAGACTTCACACACCTTTGAGAACGTTATGGAGAACTCTCAGGCGTGCAGGTTTCCTCACGATATTTTCCTTCACCGTTAAAGCAAGTGATATTTAAATACTTAAAACGCACATAACTCCGAAAAGTTAGAGGTGCGTGCCCGGGATCGAACCCACGACCTCCGATTAGAAGTCGGTTGTCCTAGCCACTAGGCTATCACAGCTTGTCCGAGAACACAAAACAAAATTTAAAAAAAAACCTGTCTCACTCAAGGTACTTGTGCGAGTAAAACGGAGCTAATACACAGGCTTATATTATGTTTTGCAAACCTCTGTAGTTTAACATAACTGTTAAAACTGTAGGTAGGGCACGTAATTCGATGAGGTTGGAATCTCAAGGTGTTAGAATGGCGACCTCGCACCGGAAAACGCAGTGTCGGCAGACCCCCTCCCCCCTCTACATGTACGACACCAAATGTAGCTTTAGAAGACACCCCATCAGGTAGATTAACGATCTCAAGCGAGTCGTTGAGACAGAGTCGTTGAGAGTCGTTGAAATGTTTTTACTGCTATCATTAGCTGTAATTATATTAATTTTAATCTTATCCTATTTGTATTGCATCCAGTGTTTTGTTCCACAAATTGCAGAGCTTGCCAACGTCAACAGTACTATCCGGCGTGGTGTAAGCTGAAGTTCGCAGAGGTCATCAAAGGCTGGCCCCAACCCCTCACGACAGAGAAGCCACAAATCACTGCGGGGGATGTGAGGTTGGAGGCGACATCCGTGTGCGGTGGAGAGGTCATCGCAAGAGCTTGCGTTGTTAAGGATCTGTCCGAGGTAATTTAGCAGTAATATGTTTACTATGTGAGCTATGTTTACTCTCACATGAGAAACTGGCTCGGATCTTTTCTACGATCTCGCGTGGGGACATAGAACGATGACGATCATCCAACAGAGGCTTAATTCAGGAAGATTTTTTCAGATTCAGATTTTTACATCAATAAGTTGCGCTGAACGATAATCCCCAGTGGGTACAGAAGTTAGGGTATTGGATGAGTCATCCAACTTGAAATACTTGTACTATGGACAGTTTGTTCTAATGTATACAACATATTTGCTTCTAAAGCAGATATTTGATTTTGCATCTATCTGTAGTTCGACCCGAAAAATAAACACTCTGCTTTAGAGGTGTCATTTTCATTGCGACACTAACGGCCTGTTACACCACCTTCTAATAAGTGGCGGATAGCCTAAACGTAAGTTTTTTCACTTTCTTACTTTATGTCGAGCGACAAAGACAAAAGTTGTAGATAGCTATCAAATACTTATCAGAAAGTGGTGAAACAGGCACTAAAGGTCGCGCACTAAAGGTGCGACATTAGACGGTTCATTTTTCGAGATTTTTGCTTTCATTTTCGAGGTTTCATCGGTGAATCATCGAAAATGAACCGTCTAAACACCGACCGTTCATCGTTCACAGACACTTTGCCATAGTAAATATCGTATCGTGCACCGTTCACCGCAAAAATGAACGATGAACGGGGCACCGTCTAATTTGGCCTTAATGGCCTATCTGATAAGTGTCAGATAGCCTAAACATAAGTTTTGTCACTTTCTTATTTTGTCATGTGACAAAGACAAGTTGTAGATAGCTATCCGATACTTATCAGACGGTGGTGAAAGCCCCTAAGCATAGTCATGTCATGCCTAGGGACAAGTCTTGAACAAGTAAGTATACTCTGTTATGCCCATGTAGAGGATTATATAGTTCTTAGGGCTTCAGCAACATGGTGAGGTTTTTAGTCAACCTTTAAGTAATTAGGTATTAATTTTTTAATTCGTCCACTTTTATTACAGATAAGCCATTTGCAGCAGGGAGATGTACTCATAACTCACTCGACGGACATCGGCTGGTCGCCCTACTTCCCGCTGCTGTCCGGCATTGTCACGGAACTGGGAGGACTGATCTCACACGGTACGCCCTTGTTACGATTAGTTAGCCTGATAATATCTGCCAGAGGAGTGCAGTTACGATTAGTTAGTGAGCCTGCTAATGTCTGCAGAGGACTGTTACGATTAGTTAGTGAGCCTGCTAATGTCTGCAGAGGACTGTTACGATTAGTTAGTGAGCCTGCTAATGTCTGCAGAGGACTGTTACGATTAGTTAGTGAGCTTGCTAATGTCTGCAGAGGACTGTTACGATTAGTTAGTGAGCCTGCTAATGTCTGCAGAGGACTGTTACGATTAGTTAGTGAGCCTGCTAATGTCTGCAGAGGACTGTTACGATTAGTTAGTGAGCCTGCTAATGTCTGCAGAGGACTGTTACGATTAGTTAGTGAGCCTGCTAATGTCTGCCAGAAGACTGTTACGATTAGTTAGTGAGCCTGCTAATGTCTGCCAGATGACTGTTACGATTAGTGAGTGCGCGCTGACAAAATAAATAATACCTGCCCCAGAGGACTGTTAGTATTAGTTAGCGTGTCTGATAATACCTGCCAGAGGACTGTTATGATTAGTTAGTGTGCTCTGACAAATAGAGGACTGTTACGATTACTTAGTGTGCCTGATCTGCCAGAGGACAATTATGTTTAGTTAGTGTGCGCTCACAGATAGTACCTGCCAGAGGACTGTTAATATGTGGTATCCTCAAAGGCGTGTTGTCAAGGTGGTTACGTTTAACAGGAGCAGTGATAGCCCGCGAGTACGGCTTGCCGTGCGTCGTGGGCGCCACGCACGCCACGAACATGTTCACGACGGGGGACACGGTGCGCCTGTCCGGCGTCCGCGGCGTCGTCGAGACTGTCCAGGTATCGGAGGAGCGAACTGATGCCAGTTAATCCGTTCTATCGAAGTCCTACCCAGCCAGTATTCATTGGTTCCAGTATCTACACACATTGCGTTCAGCAAGTGTCGGTCAATGTGTACACGCTGTTTGCAAATTGCGTTAGGCCTAGGCCGCACTGCGAAATTTATTCGCGAGAATTTTTTCGCTAAATTCTGTGACATATGGGAATGTATGGAGCTGCACGCGAGAAAAATATATTAAAACTAGATGATGCCCACGGCTTCGCCCGTGTGGATTTAGGTTTTTATAAATCCCGTGGGAACTTTTGATTTTCCAGAACAAAAAGTAGCCTATCTGTAGTAACCCGTCCCCAAAACGGAAAAATTCCGTGGGATCCCTACGATTTCGGAATGCAATTCCTTACAGCATCAGGGTTGAGGAGTTGGACATGTACCTACTCGAGGTCATTCAACAATAAAGTCTTTAATTGGTATCCCCAATATCAATTTAAATAACCGACAGTGCCTAAATCCCATTAGTTTTGGGGATCAGATCCCCTACAGCATCAGGATTGAGGAGTTGGAATCCAAATTTTTTGTAGGACAGTGTCGCAATGTTTTTCTATCGATTAAAAAAAAATTTACGCAAATCGGTTCAGAAATCTCGGAGATATCGGTGTACATAGGTAGAAAAACACAACTCCTCCTTTTTTGAAAGTCGGTTAAAAAAGTAGCCTATGTTACTCCCTGGTTAATTCTCTACTTGTATGTGAAAGTCCCGTCAAAATCGGTTCAGCCGTTCCAAAGATTAGCCCGTTCAAACAGACAGACAGACAGACAGACAGACAGACAGACAGACAGACAGACAGACAGACAAAAATTTTAAAAACGTGTGATTCGGTTATAGTATCGTTCAAATAACCATATGAGCTTAATATGAGGTAATTATTTCGATATTACAGACAGACACTTCAATTTTATTTATTAGTATAGATGCGGAATATAAACCGCGCGAATAATTTTCGCAGTGCGGCCCCGCTCTTAAGATTCTGCGAGTTTACATCTACAGAAAGTCGGCAAACTGCGCTGAATACGAGCGCGTTGGGCCAATGTGTACCTACTTACTAGACTTTTTATGAAGGAAGACGCTGAGCAGCAAAGAATTAAATTTATTTACCTAATTTATTTATTAAATATGCTGTAATTTTAAGAGATTTCTAGTATTAATATTTTATAATGAAATAAATAATTGATAGATATAAAAATAAAACATTTATTTACTTTCCAAACAAAACAAAAAAATGCCATCCAAAACAATAAATTAAAAAAACGTTCAAACTCAAACAAATTAAAATCGAATTACGCTTAGTGCATATTTGTCACTATCGTTTTAATTAAGTAAAATCTTTGCATAATTATTACTAATTATTACGTAGGATCTGTTAGGAATCGTCTGTTTCAAAGCAATTGTTGTCTCATAAGGAATTTAATGCATTTCTGCCACAATCATCAAACACTCGATACAAAAAATCCTGGCACCGCTAATTTTGATTGTGCCTTGATAATCCGACTCTGCACTTGCTAGATAAATCTAAAATAATTTCAAGACGCAAACATATTCGCGGCGCGTGATTCCTCATTAAAATGATAACTAGATCTTACAAACTGTCTTTGAGACCTTCAAATCACAACCAACGATATGAATTTCAATCCAATCTCAACACAGCTGTTGAACGCAAAAATTTCAAAATTTCAACGAAGCCATAATACAAAGCGCAAGCCAAAAGGCTAGCCGTCATCCTGCGACAGGACGAGTAGTTCGTAGCAATTGAAGGCGAACGGTCGGCCGAATATGACGACGTGGCAGCGGTACGTGGGCGCGTGAACGGCGCCCACGAGGTGCGAGCCCCGGTAGTGAACGCGACCCACGTGCACGCCGGGCGCGACCCGCACAGCTCGCGCGCCCATCTCGCGCGCACCGCCCACGGTGCCCGCGCCCACAGTGCTCGCGCCCACGGTGCCCGCGCCGGCCAGCCCGGCCGCGCGACACGCCACCCATGATACTTCCGCGTTGCACATCACCTGACAATCGAAAATGATTTCTGTTGAAGCTTAGGACAGTGCCACAAGGATCTTTTGGCACACGAATGACATTAGCAGGAAGAGGGGGATTTGTAGCATAACTTAGTAGGATTCTCTGGTATGGTAACCCTTATACCTGCAAGATTATGGAGGTATTAGTGCCGATTTTGTCCACGTGGCAAATGATCCTTGTCGCACTATATCTTGAACATAAGAGTTAGGCGCAGGCCACATTGGCTCATATTCCTAGACTATGATAGCTTGCAAGTTCACATCGTTGGCTTCGCTTAACTCTGTCGTTTGCGGTGTGAAGCGTAGGCGTAGCGTAGTATGAAAAGACGCGGTAGCGGCACGGGGTTCGTTTCGCTTCGCTTCGCTCTCAATGTTGCCTGCGCTTTAATATTCACCTGCCGACTGTTTCATATCGGTATCTTCTCAGCAGATTCCGCTTTCCGAATAAGTGGATGAATCTTAACGACCAATAAAGGAGATCCACCTATACATGAAAGTAATTGACTATTTACCTGATACTTCGTATAGTGGTGCACTCCGCCGTCGCTGTACACTATGCAGCAGTGCTTTGATGGATGCAGGGCTGCGGGTAGAACGTTGCATCTGTACAACAAAAGCGTCATTTTTAAATAGTGGAACGAGCCCAACGGAGACGATCGGATAAAAGGGAATATTTAAAGTCCACGTTTCGCATTCGGTCACTATCTCACTAGGACACCAGTAATGGCGTCACTGTTGCGTCCAACATGAAATGTAAGGTAATTACCGATCATCATCATCATCATGATCAACCCATTACCGGCTCACTACAGAGCACGGGTCTCCTCTCAGAGTGAGAAGGATTTTGGCCATAGTCTACCACGCTGGCCAAGCGGATTGGCAGACTTCACACACCTTTGAGAACGTTATGGAGAACTCTCAGGCATGCAGGTTTCCTCACGATGTTTTCCTTCACCGTTAAAGCAAGTGATATTTAAATACTTTAAACGCACATAACTCCGAAAAGATAGAGGTGCGGGATCGAACCCACGACCTCCGATTAGAAGTCGGTCGTCCTAACCACTAGACTATCACAGCTTTCCGATAAGAGAGTGCAAACAAGCATATAAGTCTTCAGACCCGCTACCAACGAAATGTATACTGTATGTATACTGCTGTAATGGAGGGTAGGTACCTCGCCTGTGTCAGCTTAGTTGCGCAACCAATTGGTGACGGACGCTAGGATCACTCGCTGGTGACGCAACCATGGTATGTTATCGATTCTCAATTAACTGTAATTCTCAAATAACTTGCGCATCGTATAAGCATGCGTTTGCGTTCTTTTTTTGCGTTCGCGATTTCAGCCTCCTCCTTTTATCCTCTTTAGTGGAAAAAAAAAAATATTATGGACGATGGAATGTACCTGTGCGTAGTTCTGGCGAGCCAAGTGACCTCGCCCTCGTAGACGCCGGCGGCCACGGCGCCGCTGGGCACCGCGCCGCACGCGCTCACCACCCACACCGGCCCCGGCTGGCCCCACGACGCCGCCGGTATCCAATCTACATGGAAATTAAACCTCTACAGATGTCTACGTGGAAATTCAAAAACCTCTACTGATGTCTACGTGGAAATTAAAAAACCTCTACAGATGCCTACGTGGAAATTAATAACCTCTACAGGTGCCTACGTAGAAATTAATAACCTCTGCAGGTGTCTACCTACGTGGAAATTAATAACCTCTACAGGTGCCTACGTAGAAATTAATAACCTCTGCAGGTGTCTACCTACGTGGAAATTAAAAACCTCTACAGATGCCTACGTAGAAATGAAATCTCTACAGATTTCTTCGGAGCACGCTCGACTACTTTGGGCAGATCATAGAGAAAATACGAGCTTCGTTGGGAAACTTGTGAACGCGATTTTATGAAGTCCAGATTGAAACGCTCTTGCCTAGAAAATGCCTAGTCTTGCCTCAAGTTATAAGTATGAAACACGGACGCAGAAGGGTTATGCAAATTTGCGGAAAACGGAGAAATCATAAGTACATTATTGTACAATTTCATAAAAAAAACTAATTATTCTTTACCTGATATAAGCGACCTGTGCTTCTGTTCCCAACACACCCTCAAATGAGTATTGTACTTGTTCCAATCGTCTAAATACTCTTCCACTTTCTTTTTGAAATACTTCCATCGCCTATGTTTTACGTGAGAAAGTTATAATTTAAGTAAGTTAATTGATTTACCTATAGCTAATGATTTATTAGGACAGATTTTAGTTATTTTTAACTACTGATGGGTAAAATTACGATAACATAGAAAGTTTTGAAATTAATAATTTTATACGAAAAATACTTTACTCACAATTCACATGTTGGCATTTGAGCATTGGTTCCTTGTGGTATAGAATCAGTTTCCTTTATCTGCAGGGATAATTTTGATATTAAGAAAATTAAAGGCTTGTTTCACCATCTTCTGACGTGTTAGATAGCCTAAACGAAGTTTTGTCACTTTCTCACTTTATGTCAAGTGACAAAGACAAAACTTGTGAATAAGTTATCCGACACTTATCAGAGGGTGGTGAAACAGGCCCTAAGAGTTTTAATATCAAATAATTACTCTTTTTAACGGGTACTTACGACAACGGTCAACCATCGTGTCCATCGATTGAACATGTCAATGATCTCCAACATTTCGTTCTGACACTCCAGATAAATCTCCGTTTTAACCGTAGCCCGAGTTGGTGACACTATCTGGATAGTTATAAAAGATGAATCAAAAAGGCAAAATATTTTGTCCGTATCCGGGATGTGTTACCTTGACTGTACCTACCAAATTTCATCAAAATCGGTTAAACTGTTGGGCCGTGAAAAGCTAACAGACAGACAGACACACTTTCGCATTTCTAATATTATACAGAAGAGATAGAGAATAGGGAAAGAAAATGAACGATGAACAGCAATATCCATGAAATCATCAACGATGAGCCCAAATAGGTATTTTGATTTTAGACTGGATGCTGCATCGAAAATGAAACCGATACTCTTCCGATAATGATACCAACTATTTAATTCCGGTTAAAATTTAATAATTTAAACATTGGGAGTCTATTTACCTTCTTATCTCTATATCTCAAGGCCAAGCGAAGCGTCAATTGGCGACTGAAATTATTATACTGTCTCCACTGAAGAGCTTCAGTGGCAACTCTTCTTTGGAAAGTCGTCCAAGATTCCAGTTCTAATAAAATTACATTTTTACACTGGTCAGTTAAAGCAGATTTTGGAAAAATATTTCAAATACCTAATACGTATTTCGGGTTTACTTTACCTGGTGCATTATTCCCACACTTAATGGTCACTGCTCGATTAATATTCTCCTGTATCCAAGCCCGCCACGCTTGGACGTTCCACATCAAACTTACCATCATTGCATGCCAGTCTGCCATTTGATCTGTTGTCACGATCGGTGCCCCTGCCATCGTAAAATCGTTGCATATTTTGTACTGTCAACCAATACTCAACAAATACTCTTGGGATCAAAAAATCGTACTAGGGTCGGGTTCTTTTAGAAGTAGGTAGGATTTATAACACTTTTTTCAATGGACTTACAAAATTGATGAAATTTGTTTTATTTTATCCTTAAAGTGACCTAATGATTCTGAACTTCTCATCAAACCCATAAAAATTGAAAAACCACCAGGTTTCTGTTGTCAGCTAACTCAGTAGACACAAAACACTGAAGTCTTGCGAAAATAGAAATATTTGCCATAGGTTTTTGCATCTTGTATCCAATCCAATCTGATCCATATCCTGATCATATCTGATCAGGGTTATCCAATCCAATCTGATCCATATTAAATAATCCAATTTGATGTAAAACAAATTTCGCCAATCTTATAAATCGTTAAAAATTTGTTTGAAAATAACTACTTAAGTAGTTTGTTCCCGTCATGTTCTACCATCGATGCATTTATGAAAAACCCACCATGGTGCATGATTTCTTCCCTCCTAGATATAATTTCAAGAAGTAAATATACATATAAAAGGTATATAATTACGAGTAGTATATCCACGCTTCACTGCAGCCATTCTTCTAGGCAATGTCACCGAGTCTATAGGTCTGCTATATGTTGACGGTTCCGTTGGTCTTTCAATTTGAGTGTTCACTTTAGCATACATTGCAGTTGGTGCTTGCCAAAATGCCTTAGCAGTATGAAGAGAATCCGAGTTTACACTAGGAGGAGTATAAAACGATTCAGGCGATGAGGTATCAGTTTCATGCATTTGTTCTTCTGGTATAGTCGACGGCTCGCGTCTTTCCATGGTATTTATATTTTCGGAAGAAGTGAGAGCATTCTTCACCGAATCCGAGAACATTGGAAGCGAACTCAAAGTGCTGGGAGAAAGCGGTGACCTTACTTCTTCGCAGTCTGAAGAAGATTGTAGTCTCTTTGGACTTGTGGCATAAGGATAGCGATGATGGTATTCACTAGAATACAATAGGTACGAAGGTGTCGTGCTTCCTTTGCAGCCCTCAGTTGGGCTTTTCGCTGGACATGGCTGGCTCCCTTGGCTTGAAATTTTACTCGGTTTAGACGGACAAGGCTTCAGAGCGATGTCGACACTCGGGGCATGGGCTCGGGAGCAACTGGGACTGACGAGTATTTGCTGGCCGGGCCCCGCGAGGTCGGCGAGAGCTTGTGCAGACACGTGCCGGGAGCAAGTGCAGCACGGCCGGGCCACGCGGCGTAAGATTTCGTCACACCACAGCTCACATTGCACGAATACGTTTTTCATGCACTTGCAAACTTGGATTACTCCTAAAAACAATAGATATAAATGTGTATCAACGTTGTATGATAATTCGTAACATTGAAATGAGTCAGGAAAATTTTATTACGTGGTTGTAGGAAGTGTACGGCGAGATACAACGTAGCATCTTCGATAACATCTGTAAATGAAGTAAAATGAAAAGGATTATTGACTTATAGAGACTGACCTATTTGATAGTACAAGTACGCTAAGATAGCTATAAACGACGTGATAATGAAGCGATTTGACTACCTACCGCCATTTTAGCGCTGATAAAAAAATGGAATTGAAAGTTCTCGAAACGTACTTAATATGTGAATTGTGATAAATTGTCCACTGTACTTATATGTTATACTAGCGGTCCGCCTCGGTTTCGCCCGTGGTACATATATATATACCACGGGCCTATAGCCTATAGCACTCAAGGATCACGTACATATCCAACGGTGAAAGAATTTTCGAAACCGGTCCAGTAGTTCCTGAGATTAGCGCGTTCAAACAAACAAACTCTTCCGCTTTATTATATTAGTATAGATTATTATAACCTCTGTTAAGAGGTCAGTGCTTATTGAGATGACTACGATTAATGAGACTGTGTACGTTAAAACATGTATTAAAGTTTAAACTCGATGATTATTACCATCCATAAGCGTCAGATATTTGTCGGGCGTACAAGAATACATTAAATTCCGAAGTTTAATTTGTATTTTCCTTGCTACCACCGGATCGGCACTCAGCACACCTAATTGATCCGCGTTCTTTGTACGTAATCTGAAATGTAACAAAATTACAAATAAGAAATTTAGAAAATTCTGAACGTTTTTTATGTACCTTAACCTTTAGCTTACATGTCAGCACCGTCTAAATAGGTTTTCCGTAGCGTACCATGACGTAATAAGACATTTAGTCCACGCTCATCCATGTGTTGTATTAATATTTTTAAAGCTTCTGTTTTTATACCTGCAAAGAGTGAATTTATATCATACCTATCCAATAGCATTATATTATTTGAAAAAAAAAAAAATTAATGTAGGTATATTTTAATGTATAATCAATAGCTTACCTTGTAACACAATATAAGATACTAAAAGCCTCGTCGATTCACTTATGACTCCTGAAACAAATAGATAGGTATTTAAAGCTGGAACATTTTTTACTGAAAGATGATCAATTTATAGTTTATACAATCATCTTAAGAATTCTTAAGTGAATAAAGAATAATGATTTTCAATAGGTTAATACCTACCACTCATAACAGATTGGCTATATCCTCTCGGAGCAACGATAGCCATGAGGTTCTTGAACTTGCTTTCAGTTGCTGATTGCAACGAAGAATTTGGTTGTCCTATCTCATCTTGAAACGAAGTCAGCTGGCGAAGACTAAAATGATAAATGAGCATTAAATAGAAAAAATAGAAATATAGAAGAAATTCTAGTACCTAATTACGAGAGAGAAACCTTTTGTTTAGCAGCAAGTTCTGTCACGATCAATCTGATAATCGATTGGTATGAATTAGATGAAATATCATAAGATGGTCATTTGGATAGTATCTTCGTCAGTAGTTATGCTTGGCATTGCTAGGCATCGCAGATGAAGAAACGAGCTCAACAGGACTGGACGACAACACCTCCACCCACGGCTGTGAGTCACAGCGATCAGGTCATGACAATTGAATTTCCCAACTCAAACTCGAGGTTCCAAGCCATGATGGCAGGCCTGCGCCGAAATGTTTGGCTTAAAGAACTTAACACGTCACAAAGTGTTCTTCCCCGCGCCCATACTCGGGCAAGCTCTAAAGTCTAACTCGAGTCTCGCACCTCCCACACTCAGCTCTCCCGAACGTGTGTTACGACAAATATTAAACTTACTATGCAGCGGAATCCTTATAGGATTTTGGTATGTCTCCTTCAATGATGAGAGTGTCGCCTGCGGCTTCCATTTCATTGAGTAACGCAACATATGCTTCAATTTTCTCATCTAGAATAAAATGGAACCAATATAATACTATAGCAGCGACATATGCTTATTTTTCTATTCTATTCTGTTCTACGACGACCCTCATCTTCGTCGTCGTCTCAACCGATAGACGTCCACTGCTGGACATAGGTCTCTTGCATGCATCGCCACAGAACACGATCTTGCGCCGCTTGTTTCCAACGGCTGCCAGCGACTCGCTTGAGATCGTCTGTTCATCTACTGGGGGGTCGTTGCACGCTTCATTTGCTGGTGCGAGGTCGCCACTCAAGCACCTTGGGACCCCAACGTACATCGTTTCTTCGAGCAATGTGCCTGGCTCATTACCACTTCAACTTCGCAGCCCGATGACTTGACAGTTAACATTATAATACCGCCTTTAATAAATCATAGGTTCCAACCTGCTTTCGTCACGTAAGCCGACAAATAATCTGCTGCGTCTTTGATGTGATCTATAGTGGAAGGGAAAAATAAGTTAGGATAGTAACTAAATTAAAATGAAAATCCATTTATTTACTTACATTAAGTTTATCTGTTTAGATAAACTTGGCATTTTTAAGTTTATATTATTAAAAATTGCGGGATTCGAACCAACAAGCTGTCTGGGAGTCATTTATCTATGTTCAAAGGCCCGTATTTTAATGGAGATTTTTGAGAACACATTTGGTAAACTTACCATCTAAGTATTTAGTGTGTTTACTTGAAGGTTCTCATACACAGTGGTGACGCGATTTCATATATGTACCTACCTATGTATTTAAAATTTGTCCAGAAAACTTAAATATAAATCAAACTTAACTTTCATGGCTGCAGTCAGTTTCCGAGCCATCGACCGGCACCTTATCATGTCCTCCAACTTCTTCGTCAGGCTGTAAGCCACTTGAGAGCACGGCTCCGCTACTGCCAGCGAGTTCGTCTTCTTTAGTCTGTTTCAATAGACATTTACCATTATAATGATCTATGCAGATATGGCAGTCGAAACACATCCACTGATGGATCTCTCGGACTGGGAGTATCGCCACACAAAACGATCATAGTTCCTCAAAAAACATTATTCAGTCAATTGGTATACTCAGTATTCTAGTTATTTAGTAATATGGAAACTTAAAAAATGTATACTTACCTAAACTAATAATAAATAAGTTATTTATATGGTTAGAAATTCATAAAACCGCCAGCTAGGTAGTTGATTAAACGTATTAGGCCAGCAGCCGCCTCCTATTTTTTTAATAACAGGCTAAATCTTCATGAGTGGGTTCGGTTCGACGAGATGCTCTAGTTTTTCCTCTGTGGATATTCTCGATAGAGGTAGCTACTATAGTGCGCAGGTATAAACCATTCCGATTCGGTGGGGTGGAAAAACGTACCTACTACTAAATTTGTAGGACTATGTGGTCATTTCATTAAATTACATTGTTTGGTAATGGTTTGCCGATTGGAGTATGCACCAAAAAATTAATTTTTGCGCATAAAATGTTATTATTTTTGTTTACCGTTGAGCTGCAAAGAAATATGTCTCCGCAGCGCCGTCCACTTCTATCAGTATCTCGTTGCCGCGCTTTTGCATTTCAGATATCAGAGCGACCCGCACCAGCTCCTTATAGTCTACAAATATAATGTAAATTTATTTTTTATTTTTATTTTATTTATTTATTGAACATGATAATCTGTAATGCTGGGGCATTCAAATCGGTCCACCCGTTTGAGCGCTACAGAGGAACAGACAGACACACACAGACACGTCAAACTTATAACACCCCGTCGTTTTTGCGTCGGGGGTTAAAAACAAAATGTTTATATTCTAATTAATCTAATCTAAATGTAGATACATATAGGTATAAACTGCCTCGTTGGTCTAATGACTTGCTTATTGCTGCGGATCATGAGGTCCCGGGTTCGTGTTCCGGGTTCGGCCAAAGATTAGGATTTTTCTGTCAAGAAATTCTCAGTAGCAGCTCGGGGTTGGGATATCAGCGGTGCTTGTGTTCGAAGAGCAAAGCCGTAGGTCCTGTGCCCGATCTCTCTTCGGTCCTGTTGGATTAATGTCCTTTCGGTCTATGAGTGAGGGAATAGAGGGTCCATTTCTTGCGTAGGCCTGTCATACCTACCGTTGAGATAGACCGTCTTAGACAAAATTAAGCGCTGAGATTTTATATTATTTTTATAGATCCTTATCACGTAAGAAATTGCTCGAAATGCAAGAATATTTTGGTTATGACACTGTTGTATAGGTATATAATATACATATATATAAACAATTGATTTTTAATGAAATTGACAGGTTTAGAAACACTGCTATGCTATTCCGCAGGGAGCATTGTGAAAGAGATAGGAATCGATTTAGAACTGACATTTTAGTCAAGTTTAGAAATTGTGTAAAACTTAATTAATCCCAATGACTTACTTTTGGATACAAAATATTCCGAGAGAATCCTTGAAGACTCGATTATAACATCTGCAAATTAAAAAGAGTTAATTAGTTGGTATAGATAATCTAGATAAAGCCCGCAATTTCGTCTTTAGAGTAGAAGAATTTAAAAAACCTATTTATAATCTCAAAACAAATCAACTGTTTATTCACCTTGCATTGTATCAATCATTTGAGGAGGGGTGACTGTGGCAACCAGCGCACTAAGTTTCCTTTCGAACTTCTTGTGAAGGCGCGCCGTATCACCAGATTCCTTAACGCTCTTGTCTACTTTCATGGGGGGTGTCATTGAAAGCCTGCGATACAACTTTAAGTTAGATAAACGCAGAATTAGATGGTTCATCTAAAGTGAATAATTTTTAATGAAAGATGAGATCATATGAGTTTCGTAGACTTACAACTTTAAGTTAGATAAGCGCGGAATCAGATGGCTCATCTAAAGTGAATCATTTGTAATGAAAGATGAGATCATAATATGAATTTCGTAGACGTACAACGGTCAACGATTAAGTTAGGTAAGTGCAGAAATAGATAGCTCATCTAAAGTGAATCATTTGTAATGAAAGATGAGATCATAATATGAATTTCGTAGACGTACAACGATTAAGTTAGGTAAGCGCAGAATTAGATAGCTCATCTAAAGTGAATCATTTGTAATGAAAGATGAGATCATAATATGAATTTCGTAGACGTACAATGATTAAGTTAGGTAAGCGCAGAATAATTAGATAGCTCATCTAAAGTGAATCATTTGTAATGAAAGATGAGATCATATTATGAATTTCATAGACGTACAACGATTAAGTTAGATAAGCGCGGAATTAGATAGCTCATCTAAAGTGAATCATTTGTAATGAAAGATGAGATCATATTATGAATTTCATAGACGTACAACTTTAAGTTAGATAAGCGCGGAATTCCATGGTTCATCTAAAGTGAATCATTTTTAGTGAAAGATGAGATCATATGAATTTCATAGACGTACAACTTTAAGTTAGATAAACGCGGAATTAGATGGTTCATCTAAAGTGACTCATTTTTAATGAAAGATGAGATCATAATATGAATTTTATAGACGTACAACTTTAAGTTAGATAAACGCGGAATTAGATGGCTCATCTAAAGTGACTCATTTTTAATGAAAGATAAGATTGTATGATTTTTTTAGACGGGGTAATCCACTGTTACTAATGTAATCCAATGGAATCCAGTAATTAAAAATGAAAGCATAAAATATTAAAACGTTACCATTCAGAGGCCATCGTATGAGTCAATTCCGTGTGTGGTTGCTTGTAAAATATTTCGCCGCCACGCGAACGCAGTTGCTTATGCAGAATCTGCATCGCTTGTTCGCGCTCAGGATCGAAATCTAATGATGCAATTGAATAGTTCTATTGAAATGTCACTTACAGCTAACTTCACTCACAATTGAATCTGATAGTGTTGGTAACAACAAAGGTGTGAGTGAAATTAGCAGGAAGCGTAAAACCGCAACTGTTGGCATTTGAATTCTGGCTTATTATACCTAGGTATTAATACAATATTGTAATAATTAATTTAACAATATTCTAATCAAAAACAAAAAAATAACAAAATACCTGATCCTTGACCACCTGAAAAAGAAAAGTAAAATTATAATGAACGTTAGGTAATATTTTACTGTATTTTACATAATTACGAAGTTGAAACAGTGTTATCTACCGGCACGTCGAAGTCGTCTCTCTTCTTCTTCTCGAGTTCGTCTTCTTCTTTCCGCTTCTTCTTCTTCTGATGTTTTCTTCCTGCCTCCGGCAGCGGGTCTCTCTTGTGCAGATGCAGCCAAGCGTGGCTCACTGACAATAGTACTAGCAGCTCCACTGGCATTAGTACCAGCGGCCCCACTGGCACTAGTACCGGCGGCCCCACTGGCACTGATACCAGTGGCCCCACTGGCGGTGGTACCAGCGGCCCCACTGGCACTGGCACCAGCGGCTCCACTGACACTGGTACGTGCAGCTTCTTTGGTACCAAGTCCACTATCTTTTTTTGCCTCTGATGCGGTACTGTAAAGCATATTAAAACTAAATTCGTGGCATTTTAAAGGGTATAAGTGTCACAAGTTGAGCAGTTTTTTACAACTTATGTAACTAAGTTGTAGATAGGTACCTACTAAGTATCTACAGGCAATATGTCATAAGACAGATTAGTGGCAAATTAGTGGTAAATAATAATTGGAACAATAAAATTTTTAAACTATTAATATTTAAACGATTACCCTGCGTCCGCTGCGATATTTTTTCCACCTGGACCTCCAAGAGAACTTGCGAATAACGCCGCAAGGGATTTTTCATCTAAACCGGCTAAATTAATATAAAGTTTATTTAATTATTTCAAAGTAGGTACAAGTAGACAAAACTTCAAAGTAGGTAGATGTTTAAGATATAAATTAATTTCAAAGCTTCGTTTCAGTAGGTATACCTATGCTTATTTACAATCAAAAATTTTAGTTCCACTTCAATTTTTATTCAAATTATTCACAGGGAATATATTGAAAAATATTCACTGTGTTCAAAAACATATTTAAAATACACGAATTACTTAGTTATGCGGTTCATCATCAGTTTCCTGACATTAATTTTATGAAATACCTACAGATGAAATTAATCAAAAATTATTTGTGTCATTTGCATCAATGAAGCACGATGAATAAAATATCTTAATTTCATTGTATATCATTAAAAATGAAACACTCCAGATGAACCATCCATTCGTCCAAAAGTTACAGTTGATTATGATATCTTACACTTACATTCCTTTGTTGCCACTCCAGCGAGATAAGCCGACGTTAAATTGGAGACAGCTGTAAGCAGTGAGGTGTAATAAATACTACATCATTGGCTGTAAGTAGGTAATATTAGTACAGAATATATAATAGTACTACGTAATATTAGGCCTACTCTTTCCACAAATTAATTTTATTATTTGCAGTCCGCACTAAATATGCAAAGTAAACACTGCTCGGGCAGATTCAACGTAGCGCCAACGCACCGGTATGGCGCCGAAGCGTGGCGATGGCGATGGCGTCTTTTAATGATAACAACTTACATTCAGCTTTATTGACTTTGAGATATGGTTGAAAACAAAACAAAACTCGAACTGCTGCACGGTCTACCTAATAGTATCGAATTTGCACATTAAATACTTATTACATTCAATGATCATCACAAAATCTTTATTTTTGTTTTGAATAGTAATTTATAAGTTTTGATTTTCATTGTTGTGTACCTGAAAAGTGTGGTTTTGCCATTTCGGGAACTCCAGATATTGGTATACTATTGATGCGTTCATTGACTTTGTCTAATAATGTAGGTGAAGGATGCTGTCCCCCAAAATGTGGGGCCGATTCTAGCCTAATAAAAACGATCAAAAATCTGAATAAAGAGCAAGTTTGATTATAAATTAAAATGTTTGAAATAAATGTAATATTAGATTAAGGGCCTGTTTCACCTTCTGATAAGTATTGGATAGCTATCTACAACTTTTGTCTTTGTCACTTGACATAAGTAAGAATGTGACAAAACTTACGTTTAAGGCTATCCGACACTTACCTATCAGAAGGTGGTGAAACAGGCCGTAAATATTAAAATCTTGTATGAAAATTAAAGTATTTACATTTGTGCTGCCTGTGCGTGAGATTTTGAGAACTTTCCGACTGTCAAAAAGTCCTTATCTTTTTCCTTGGCCATTCCATCGTGTAAGACTTGCATGGCCGCTCCTAGAATTTATATATTTAAGCTAAATTAATCATTACCTATGATAAAGCTTTACTTGATTCATAAACTTGCCTCTTCCTTTTATTATATCAGTTAAATGAGCCGCTCCTTCATTTACAGGATCTACAACAAAGAAAAACAAATTATGGTTGAGTTGGTATAAGTATTAATTAATATTAGGATGGAATTAGACGATTCATTGTTACTTTCATTTTAGGCGCTGCATTTATGAAGCATCTAAGGGACCTTTCAGATAGACCGACGCGGAGAGCAGAGCAAAGGAGAATGATCAACCCTGACCCAAGCATTTACACAAAATGTAATTTACTAAAAATTATCTTACGAATATATGACAATTTGAAAATTAATAATTATTAATGCTAAAGCTGCTTTTAAAAAAATGCAATAAAAAAGGAATTCAACCGTCTCTTCCTGTTTCTCTGGCACGTCTGGTGGCCATTTGCATTACTTTCTACGCATACATGCCCAAACAAAAAGTTTTGTTGTTAAAAAAAATCATGTCACTTGCAATAAAACAGATATTAATTATATTAATACATTATTCTATTTATTTGTTGTAAATCGTACAATATGATTAAAGTAAATAAGCAATAATTAATAATATTATTTTGTTGTAATATTGTTTTAACTTCGTTGCGTTTTGTGCAATGGAATATACTTTGATTATCTACCTACTCCTAGATATAGTGACGCGGCTCAACAGCGTCGATAAAAATATCTGCCAACTGTTGGCGCATAAAGCGCTCTCCGCTCCGCAGTGTCGATTGAAACCTCAAGAGATACGGACGTACGGCTTATTTTTTGCATTCGTTTATTTTGATGAAAATGACTATTTGCGCGATAAAAATCTGCAGAAATTACAGAGGACGTTTACGAGCAACGAACAAAATCTCCTACCATCAGTAAGGAACTCAAAATTAATAGTAATTTACAAAAACAAAACTAATACATTGATACATTTTTTCACAAAACCAACGCGTCGTTTTTTGGTGTTGTCAGGTTTGGATTGCGAATTTTCCCGTATGGTTCAATAGTAATAAATAAAGTTGTCTTTATAAAAGCTGATCAAGATTTATATACTATCCATGTATGTGGACGTATGTTTCAAAAACGGAAACTAGTATGGACTTATGGGAATATGGACGCCATTTTGATTTTTTTTGTTAATGGATCGAATTCTCTCAAAATCGATATATGAGGTTCCCTGTGATCATAAAAAAGAAAACTGATGTCAAAATAGCAAAAAAAGGACGCCATTTTGATTTTTTTTGTTAATGGATCGAATTCTCTCAAAATCGATATATGGGGTTCCCTGTGATCATAAAAAAGAAAACTGATGTCAAAATAGCAAAAAATGGACGCCATTTTGATTTTTTTTGTTAATGGATCGAATTCTCTCAAAATCGATATATGAGGTTCCCTGTGATCATAAAAAAGAAAACTGATGTCAAAATAGCAAAAAATGGACGCCATTTTGATTTTTTTTGTTAATGCACCGAATTCTCTCAAAATCGATATATGGGGTTCCCTGTGATCATAAAAAAGAAAACTGATGTCAAAATAGCAAAAAATGGACGCCATTTTGATTTTTTTTATTAATGGATCGAATTCTCTCAAAATCGATATATGGGGTTCCCTGTGATCATAAAAAAGAAAACTGATGTCAAAATAGCAAAAAATGGACGCCATTTTGATTTTTTTTATTAATGGATCGAATTCTCTCAAAATCGATATATGGGGTTCCCTGTGATCATAAAAAAGAAAACTGATGTCAAAATAGCAAAAAATGGACGCCATTTTGATTTTTTTTATTAATGGATCGAATTCTCTCAAAATCGATATATGGGGTTCCCTGTGATCATAAAAAAGAAAACTGATGTCAAAATAGCAAAAAATGGACGCCATTTTGATTTTTTTTGTTAATGCACCAAATTCTCTCAAAATCGATATATGGGGTTCCCTGTGATCATAAAAAAGAGAACTGATGTCAAAATAGCAAAAAATGGACGCCATTTTGATTTTTTTTATTAATGGATCGAATTCTCTCAAAATCGATATATGGGGTTCCCTGTGATCATAAAAAAGAAAACTGATGTCAAAATAGCAAAAAATGGACGCCATTTTGATTTTTTTTATTAATGGATCGAATTCTCTCAAAATCGATATATGGGGTTCCCTGTGATCATAAAAAAGAAAACTGATGTCAAAATAGCAAAAAATGGACGCCATTTTGATTTTTTTTTGTTAATGCACCGAATTCTCTCAAAATCGATATCTAGAATTCCTATGTGTTTCCAATGCATGCCTCACAGCAAACTATTGCAATAATGTGTTGTGAGCGTGATTTACCTAAGAACAGTCAGCGCCCTCTATGGCGTTTTTGGAACTTTATATCTATTTTAATCCCACCGGAATACGTTTATGGGATACAAAGTAGCTTATGTGTCAAGTCAGGGCATAATCTGTCTTCATTCAAAATTTCAGCCAAATCGCTCCTTTTTTCAATCTTCGACGTCCTTGATTCGACGTCCTTGATTATTTGCAATATAAGTCTTTTTCACGGAAATGTTCAGAGCATATCACCGTAGCTTTGGATGGTTTCCAGAATTCTTCTCCACGGCTTTTTCTTATTACGTCCACCCATCGACTTCTAATTATAGGATCAATAGGTATCCTGAAAAAGGAAAAAAAAAATGAGATCCCAGATATCGACTTTGAAAGAATTCGTATAGTAACAAATAATTTCGAAAAGGCGTCCATTTTTCACATATTGACATCAGTTTCCATTTTTATGATCACAAAGAACTTCAGGTATCGATTTTGAGAGAATTCGGTACATTAACAAAAAAATCAAAATGGCGTCCATTTTTTGCTATTTTGACATCAGTTCTCTTTTTTATGATCACAGGGAACCCCATATATCGATTTTGAGAGAATTCGTTGTATTAACAAAAACAATCAAAATGGCGTCCATTTTTTGCTATTTTGACATCAGTTTTCTTTTTTATGATCACAGGGAACCCCATATATCGATTTTGAGAGAATTCGGTGCATTAAGAAAAAAAAAACAAAATGGCGTCCATTTTTTGCTATTTTGACATCAGTTCTCTTTTTTATGATCACAGGGAACCCCATATATCGATTTTGAGAGAATTTGGTGCATTAACAAAAAAAATCAAAATGGCGTCCATTTTTTGCTATTTTGACATCAGTTTTCTTTTTTATGATCACAGGGAACCCCATATATCGATTTTGAGAGAATTCGGTGCATTAACAAAAAAAATCAAAATGGCGTCCATTTTTTGCTATTTTGACATCAGTTTTCTTTTTTATGATCACAGGGAACCCCATATATCGATTTTGAGAGAATTCGGTGCATTAACAAAAAAAATCAAAATGGCGTCCATTTTTTGCTATTTTGACATCAGTTTTCTTTTTTATGATCACAGGGAACCCCATATATCGATTTTGAGAGAATTCGGTGCATTAACAAAAAAAATCAAAATGGCGTCCATTTTTTGCTATTTTGACATCAGTTTTCTTTTTTATGATCACAGGGAACCCCATATATCGATTTTGAGAGAATTCGGTGCATTAACAAAAAAAAATCAAAATGGCGTCCATTTTTCGCTATTTTGACATCAGTTTTCTTTTTTATGATCACAGGGAACCCCATATATCGATTTTGAGAGAATTCGATCCATTAACAAAAAAAATCAAAATGGCGTCCATTTTTTGCTATTTTGACATCAGTTTTCTTTTTTATGATCACAGGGAACCCCATATATCGATTTTGAGAGAATTCGGTGCATTAACAAAAAAAATCAAAATGGCGTCCATTTTTTGCTATTTTGACATCAGTTTTCTTTTTTATGATCACAGGGAACCCCATATATCGATTTTGAGAGAATTTGGTGCATTAACAAAAAAAATCAAAATGGCGTCCATTTTTTGCTATTTTGACATCAGTTTTCTTTTTTATGATCACAGGGAACCCCATATATCGATTTTGAGAGAATTCGGTGCATTAACAAAAAAAATCAAAATGGCGTCCATTTTTTGCTATTTTGACATCAGTTTTCTTTTTTATGATCACAGGGAACCCCATATATCGATTTTGAGAGAATTTGGTGCATTAACAAAAAAAATCAAAATGGCGTCCATTTTTTGCTATTTTGACATCAGTTTTCTTTTTTATGATCACAGGGAACCCCATATATCGATTTTGAGAGAATTCGGTGCATTAACAAAAAAAATCAAAATGGCGTCCATTTTTCGCTATTTTGACATCAGTTTTCTTTTTTATGATCACAGGGAACCCCATATATCGATTTTGAGAGAATTCGATCCATTAACAAAAAAAATCAAAATGGCGTCCATTTTTTGCTATTTTGACATCAGTTTTCTTTTTTATGATCACAGGGAACCCATATATCGATTTTGAGAGAATTCGGTGCATTAACAAAAAAAATCAAAATGGCGTCCATTTTTTGCTATTTTGACATCAGTTTTCTTTTTTATGATCACAGGGAACCCCATATATCGATTTTGAGAGAATTCGGTGCATTAACAAAAAAAATCAAAATGGCGTCCATTTTTCGCTATTTTGACATCAGTTTTCTTTTTTATGATCACAGGGAACCCCATATATCGATTTTGAGAGAATTCGATCCATTAACAAAAAAAATCAAAATGGCGTCCATTTTTTTGCTATTTTGACATCAGTTTTCTTTTTTATGATCACAGGGAACCCATATATCGATTTTGAGAGAATTCGGTGCATTAACAAAAAAAATCAAAATGGCGTCCATTTTTTGCTATTTTGACATCAGTTTTCTTTTTTATGATCACAGGGAACCCCATATATCGATTTTGAGAGAATTCGGTGCATTAACAAAAAAAATCAAAATGGCGTCCATTTTTTGCTATTTTGACATCAGTTTTCTTTTTTATGATCACAGGGAACCCCATATATCGATTTTGAGAGAATTCGGTGCATTAACAAAAAAATCAAAATGGCGTCCATTTTTTGCTATTTTGACATCAGTTTTCTTTTTTATGATCACAGGGAACCCCATATATCGATTTTGAGAGAATTCGGTGCATTAACAAAAAAAATCAAAATGGCGTCCATTTTTCGCTATTTTGACATCAGTTTTCTTTTTTATGATCACAGGGAACCCCATATATCGATTTTGAGAGAATTCGATCCATTAACAAAAAAAATCAAAATGGCGTCCATTTTTTGCTATTTTGACATCAGTTTTCTTTTTTATGATCACAGGGAACCCCATATATCGATTTTGAGAGAATTCGGTGCATTAACAAAAAAAATCAAAATGGCGTCCATTTTTTGCTATTTTGACATCAGTTTTCTTTTTTATGATCACAGGGAACCCCTTATATCGATTTTGAGAGAATTCGATCCATTAACAAAAAAAATCGAAATGGCGTCCATATTCCCATAAGTCCATACTTAGAGTTTCCGTTTTTGAAACATACATCCACATACATGGATAGTATATAAACCTTGATCAGCTTTTATAAAGACGGAATTTGTTTAAAACCGAAATTCACGCGGGCGAAGCCGCGGGCAGATGCTAGTGTTTAAATAAACTGTAAAAAAAACTCATAAGTATGTAAAATAATTAAATTTAAAACAAATTACAGATAATATGCAGCTCAAAATCAAAATATATTATTCCACTACTTGATGGGAAATATTCAAGAACTGGTATCACTCAGCGCACGCCCACATGAATCAGCGCGCTTGTTAAACACGCGTACCTACATACACGTGTGTGCGTAATACGCACACAGCGCTTTCAAAGTTGGCCCGTTATTTTTGTTGCGACTGCAGCGCTTCACTCTATCTAGAGAGTCATTAATCGAAGGGAATATATAACTACAACCTTCTTGATTTTGTGTAACGAAACTTATTATATTTCAAGATGCCAATGTGACATTGTTACTGTTTTAGTTATGTGTGACGCTAGTGACGTCTAGTCTGTTTACATTTTGAATGTTTATTGTAGCGCAGCGGAGACCAATATTAATTCTATGGTTTATTGTTTTTCCTTACCAACGACTTTTGCTATATTATACGGATTCGATCTCGCCTACTCGCCGACTTTACGCTTTTCTACGGATTCTGATTTTTGTTCGTGATTTGGATAACATTGTTGAGGTGCATTAAATGTCAGTTGAATGTAAACATGATGCCTTTGATATGATGCTAAGACATGATGTGTCTTCGTTAGATTCTACATTGCAAACTACTCTCAACATGGAGATCGTTGTAACAGGTATGTTAAGTATAGTGCGCGCTAAACAAATAGTTCAAATCGGCAGGAACGATACACGGCTTTCCTTACTAGTTTAACAATCATAAACTACACATAACCTAGAATCATTTTCAAACTTAAACTAAGATTTATTCAAAAACGGCAGCTCCTAGAGGTATTAAAATGGTGTGTTTGGTTATCAGGAATAAATCTGCAATAAATGCTGCATACAACACGCTTGTAAACGACTGGGTTACACGCCCATAGAATTTTGGGCATTCTCCTTTTAATCGCATTTAAAATAGAATCTTAAGACATTGAATTAAACTTTATTTTTACATTTTATCTCTTTTATGATAAGAGGATGCTCGAGGATGCTTCGCAGCCGCTCGGCTGCTCGTCGAGCCGGTCGGCTGCTCCATGCTCGTGCTCTTTCGCGTTCGCGTGCTCTTTCATGCTCGCGCAGCCGACCGTAGGCCGAATTGCTCTGAGTACAATCCGGCCCAAGACTCAAGAGCGTACGCTCGGCTCCGAACGCATCCGCGTGTCCGTTCACACAGACCGGCGCGGAGAGCAGAGCAAAGAACGGCCGGTCTGTGTGAAAAAAAAATGCTCTCCGACGCTCTGCGCGCCGGTCTATCTGAACGGTCCCTAAATGTTTTATTAACTTCTTTCATTATTTATTTTGTGATAACTGTTCATTATCGTTTTTCACTTCCAATGAATCGTCTAATTGCACCCTTAACTCTTAAGAGCCCTCTCCATGGGAGCGACAAATCGTTGGTGAGTGGAGTCTAAAACAGTGATTTCTGCATTTAGAGAGCGAGACCTCTTCAGTATAGAAGAGTACTAAAAATATATACATAAATAAATAATAAATTAATTAAATAAGTAAATAAATTTTGCTTGAGATAATATCATGATTTTTAGTGAAAAACGGCAAAGTAAAAATATGCAAATCAAGGTTTGGAATTTCGCCTATTTTAGCAAATATTTGGCAATTTTTTACATGAACTAAAGACATTTGTAATTATTATGAAGTAACCTATGATATAATATATATGTATATATATATGATATAACCAAAATAAATATAATTTTACTTATATTTTTATTTTATGGCATAGGTAATGGAGATATAAATTGATATCTGGCTTAACTTTAGACCTATTGCGACAAATATTAGAATAATAGGCGTAATACGTTTGTATGGAAAAGCGCGTGAAGAGAGCGGCCTTAAGTTGTATGCACGAACAGTCATTCAAAATGTACCTTTAAGTAAATCCTGTAGCTTTTTCTCAGGTATTACAGCATTAAGTTTTCCAACCAATTCCTGTTTTGCTTTTACATCTTGTGATGGTTTCATTCCAACAGGTGCTTGCATTATTCTGAAATATGTATTATTAAAATAAACTTGAAAAATGAATTTTTAAGATAATAATTACTTATGTAGGTATAGCAGATTCATCAGTATATGTATAGAACTTTTTAATTATTATTTATAAAAGTTAATCACAGAGTTATTTTAAATTGTGTAGAATGTGATAACAAAATACTAACTCTTTTCCACCTTCAGTGTAAGTTATTTTATATATACCCTCTTGGCCTAAAATTTCATCCCCTTTACGTGCCATTAAATCCGCTAACACACTTCGTTTTTCTGCATTACCTGTAGAAAGTTGGAGGGTAGATTAATTTATTTGTAGTAAGTATCTAATATTTAATTGTAAGTATAAATCTGAAAAATAATGTGTCTGAAAAATCTTACTTTCTGGGAACGGCGCTGCAAGAAATTTGGCAGATTCATCCACAACAGCTATAAAACGTAATAAGTTTATTTGAATATTAGCGCTATTTACAATTTTCATATGTATTTCATTTTTACGTACCTATCTCATATTATTACTTAAATACGTGCTCGTTAAATAATATAATATATTACCTGCAATTTGCTTTGCATGCTCAGAAGCTACAGGTTTCTTTTCAGTAAGACCGGTAAGTTTTCCTCTTACAGATTCGTAAGTCCCTTTATCCACCTTTTCAGTAGTTAAGCTATCTGCGTTTTCAATCCTATAGTTATATTATAAATGAAATGTTCGATCAGCACTATTGTATTATCTTAAAATTATTTTTAGCGAGCTAGGATCTGTACTGGATCCATACGAGAGGGTAAAGATCATCTTGGAATCTTAGAACAGTTGGCCTGATAAAGCAAGATGCAAAAGTAAAATTAACAGACAGTGGAAATCTAAGATAAACACATTTTAAAGACTACGACATAAAAATAGAATTTACCGTCTAGCGCCATCCAAGTAACTTTGCTGATACCCTTGTATCACAGCAAGAGGTGCATCGCCTTCTTCCTTCATTATGTTTACTAAATGCTGTAAAGCTTCGCCTAAAATATATTGAAGTTTTGCATGACTTCATGCTTATCTATGTAAATACTCATAACATTAACGAAAGTTCCAAGTGACTGTTGTTATTTACCTTTCTCGTATCCAATTTTGCCTAAGTGTTTAGATGCATCATCCATCGTTACTAAAATTAAATTAGAATTTAGAATTTATTTTTTTACCTTTTTTTAAAACATATATCTTGTAAAATTACTTCTTAGATTAGTATATTAGGATTACCTTCCAAATCACCAGTCAATGTCGGAGATAATCTGGAGGGCACTCCGCGGTGCATTTCTGATAAAATTTCATACTGGAGATTCTCAGCCTTAGGATCGGATTCCAGCTGACCAGAATATTTTAATCTGATAAATTAAAATATGAATTTAAAAGTAGAAGAAGTATATAT
This sequence comes from Melanargia galathea, assembly GCA_920104075.1. Classification (NCBI taxonomy): domain Eukaryota; kingdom Metazoa; phylum Arthropoda; class Insecta; order Lepidoptera; family Nymphalidae; genus Melanargia; species Melanargia galathea. The sequence goes on from OV049859.1 coordinate 19,690,117, forward strand.
AGTACATACCGATCAAACGAGACCAACGAAACTGGTTCGCTGATTTTATGTGGACGACTACGTATGTAACATATTCGCTGAAAGCCGAAGTTTTATGTCCAAAGCCGAATCATTTTATTCGCCTTCGTTAGACTGAATTGTAAGCACCATATAATATATCTATACTAATATAATAAAGCGGAAGAGTTTGTTTGTTTGAACGCGCTAATCTCAGGAACTACTGGACCGATTTCAAAAATTCTTTCACCGTTGGATATGTACGTGATCCTTGAGTGCTATAGGCTATATATGTACCACGGGCGAAGCCGGAGCGGACCGCTAGTAGTATATAAGTAATCCTTACACTTCACCGGCATCTGCGTAAGTTTGACCGTATGCTTTGTACTTGAAAAGTGGTCTATTGCCCAATGAAGTTAAAACCGCTGCTAATAAATGCAGTGGATATCGTTTACCACCAATGCCACCTGTAAAATTGACCAAGAAACATTTGCTTTAGGAACAAAATATAAATTTTTTGACATAGACAGACAACAACTTACTTCTTAAAGCGAATGGTTGCGATAAGTATCTTGATACATCCTGAATTAATGCTGAAATGTCAAATGTAAATAATGAAGTCAATGTTCATGAAACTAATTCAGTTTAATTTAAAATATCAAAGCAAAATAACAAAATAATAAAATAAATAAATAAACAAAATAGCAAATAGCAAAAGTATTATAACAGAATTTAATCTAAGCATTTCATCCAAACCTTTCATAGATAGTAGCAATGTAGGTGGCGTCTCATTTTGTATATCCCGAGTTAAATTACACTTTGCGTCATCTGCGATATCTTTAATAGGCGCAAAAGGCACAAGAAGAGGAGCCGCTTCAATCCTAAAAGTTACCATGTAAAATAAATACTGTATTATAAGCACTAGTAACTAGAGGTAATTTCATTTATTATTTGCATACTCAGCTGCACCGGTTCCGTAATTCATGTTAAAATTGTCTCTTTTGCATAGTTCACTATTCGGTTTACGCTTCATCATCTTTAGTAGAGTTTGTACAGATTTATCTTTAAAAAAAAAATTTAATAGACACTAATTACTTAAACATTTGTGACTGCTATACCGAATGGTTTGTTATTAAAGGAAAGAAAAAGTTTTTACCTCTGTCTCTCACAAATGCAGATAAGTAATTTGAGCATCTATTAATAACCTCTGAAAATAATGAGTACATATATATTAAAGAAATGGTCAAACGAGCCTATTTTTAATTGAACTAGCAATATTAGCTAACCATCCATGTCTTTCACAAGCGATTTAGGTGTAACAGGGTCGCCAGCTAGATGTAATGCATTGACAAAAATATGAGAAGTGTCCGGATCTGGTCTCACTCCACTAAAACCCGGCGCCGATTTTAATCTGTGATTAAAACGATATTATTTTATTTTCCCTTTGCTAATGTAGGGGCCACATCTACGGGATATACCATTGGGCATATTGCCATTGGGTTGGGTGGCGGTAAATTTTGCTAGATCAAAGAGGTTCAATGGCAGATTTATCGCATTAAAGCGGCCACACCTACGGTTATCGCTATATTCAATGGCATATCCCGTACATGTGGCCGCTAATAAAGAAATTTTATTCTTATTTTATTCTTCTCCTGTAAAAAAGTAAAAAAGTCTCCTAAAATTTATTAAATTTTTAATTGGAATTTTAGTTGTTTATTTGGAGCTGTTTTCTCCTCTACTCTTAAATTTTGATGTAAATCAAAATCATCGTCTGAATCGTCTTGTTAACTTCTTGCGTCTTTTGTTCTTATTGTTTGTTTTTAACAAAGATACTTTTAACTCTGTAGCTTACACATAAGCAGTAGCAAATTTTGAAGCAATCGGAGAAAACTGTGGTGTGAATGGTTCCGCCCCGCGTTTTTCTAGTTCCTTTATCAGTAGATCAAATGCCGGACCACGTTCAACTACAAATAATGTACAGTTTATGACTTGTGTTTTAAAATGAAAAACTGATGATAGGTAGTGTAGGCGCTTGAAGAAACAAAATATGCTTACTCTCGTCAATCGCAGATTGAGATAAATACTTCGAACTCATATCTACGGTATCTGTAAAATTATTAATATTATGGTAAATTCCTAAATCCTCAATATGAATACTTACTCTAAAAACGAGTACAATAGATATACTTCTGTTAATAGAAAGTAGATATTGCAAAGAAAATAATGAGCCTGATAATATTATTAATCTCATCAATATTATTTATCTTACCTGCCATTTCTGCTTTTAATTCAGCGGGAGTTTGCGTTTCAATCAATTGTGTAAGTTTAGAATGGATTTCTTGTGATAAATTCGGGTCGTCATGATCACTTTCCAAACCTTTAGCTTTTTCTAATCTATAAAATAGAAATGTGTCATGCCATTGAATCTAGGCTTAGCTGTTTATATTAGTACCAAGGTCTTATATTATTTGACTAATATTTTTAATCCAATCTTACTGTGTTGCTGCACTAGTGTATGTTTTGTTTATTTTTTCTTTTATAAACAACTTTTCATTGCCTTTAGAACGCATTGCCTTTACTAGCAATTTGAAAGCCGGTCCTTTATCTTCTGCAATTAGTAGATAGATGCAGGGTAAAATACACATAAAGGTTCATCTATTGTGTTTTGGTTTGTAAAGACAACTTAGGCATAGTACTTACTATTAAACTCTGCATGCTGTGCTAGATAATTTGAGCAGATGTTAATCACCTCTGAAACAAAAATAAAAATGGCAGAATTTGTTAAACATTATATGGCAAATTATACCTTAGATTACCTTGGCGGCAGTATAAAGTGTATATGGAATGAATAATTTTAACAATTAAATTAAATAATGAATAACAATTAAACGCTGAGTTTAAATAATACAACAATTCATTCATAGCTGTTCTTCATCAATGTGACTTAGAAATTGAAAAAGTAATGAACAACATAATCCAAATAAATTCGTAAAAATTACCTTCCATAAAAGGAGCAATATGACTTGGTGTATCGGATTTTGCTGTGGCATCTAAATCTTTTTTGATCTGGTTTGCTAATGTTGCATTATACTCTGTCGCATCAAAATCTGGCGCTTGTTTTAGTCTAGAAAGATGATTAAATAAAATAGTTCACTTAAGCGGTAGGTTACACTTTTTAATTTTTTAGGTTATTGATAGGTGTTATTAGGTTTATTAACATTATTGAAAACTTACTCATCGGCTGCCTCGGCATAAGTTTGATTAAATTTCCCATGAGAAAGAAACTGCTCGTCGCCCTTTTTATACATAGAGTCAGTCAAAATCATAAAAGCTTCTAACATTTCACCTGCCAGTTTAATAAAAAAGAATACAAATATGAGATAAATGGGTAACGAAATGAAAAAATCGTCAATTAAAAATACAAAACAAACAAATTTTTTTATAATAATCTAAAAAAATATACTGATATCTTATGTGCATTGTACATGCTTTAAAAAAGTAAAAAAATAAGTAAGTAAAGTACTTAGGTAGGAAATTTAAAAACATACCACTAAATTTTAAATACGCCGATTTAGCTGCAAAGAATAATAATTGTATAACGAAGTTAGTATTTATAGATTTAAAAAAAACTTGTTAGCAATTTTTTCTATGCTTTAAAAGCGTAACAATAACACATCATACGCACGTCCTTTTAGTAGACCACCCTGAAAAAGTAGCATCTTTATAATTTCCATGACAGTCTACATCACACACACCGATTAAACATTAATGATGGGGAGATAACCAAACTAAAAGACCGCACACTGAAACGTATCTTAATAACGCTTTTAAAACGCTAAGTGATAAGCTAAATGCAAAATTAATATAAACGTTCTTAATGCCGCACTTACTGCCGCACTCAGAGACATTCATTAAATAAGTCAAATTTGGTGTTTATTGAATGTTGAACCGGGTGTGTGAATACTTCCATATTATGTCACTTGATATGACATTCAGGATAGGGGAGCCAGAAGCAAAATATAATGAAGGAACAATGTAAAATGGATATGAACCAAAAGAATACCAAAAGTTTAAAACCATCCTTCATTGTCCACTTCAATACAAATGAACACGATAAAGATATGTCTTGAAATAATGATGGAAATTGAAGAATGATTTTAATTTTAGCCAAGAAATAAAGCGTACCTACCTACATATAAAAATAACAATGTGTATTAAGTACTACTAAGCAAATATTATAAATAGCATAAGTAACAATATTATAATTTTTACTGTAATATTAAAAAGCAGCTTTTATTTTTAGAGATCGGTGCAAAATGATATTCTATTTATTGGTATCTAATATTATAGTCTAATGAAGTTAAGGCAAAATTTTCAAAACTGCATTTTCATATCTAATTTAAAATGTTCAACAAGTATTTAATCGTTACCTTTAGCGTGTTCATTTGTATTTAAAAATTAAAATTTAATAAATTAAAAGTCCTTTAACTATTTTACAATTTTTTTAGCTTCTTTAATCTAAATAGTTATCGAATGTTCAATAAGTTCATTTCAATTTAGTTAACATAATTCGGTAAATATCAAGTAGGCGCCGTCGGTTCTGGTTTTGTTTTAATTTCTGCTAGAACTGTTTCGAAATCTTTGCTCGACGATGATTTCTCAGCGTTGGTTTCATCCTATTTAAGTAGTTTTAATAACAATATTAAATAACTGTTCTGAGAGCTTAAAGCCCAAATTAGACGGTGTCCCGTTCATCGTTCATTTTTGCGATAAACGATGCACGATACGATATTTGCTATGGCAAAGTGCCTGTGAACGATGAACGGTCGGTGTTTAGACGGTTCATTTTCGATGACTCATCGATGAAGGCTCGAAAATGAAAGCAAAATCCCAAAACATGGACCGTCTAATTTAGGCTTAACGGTTCATTTTCGGATGAAGCCTCGAAAATGAAAGGCAAAAATCCCAAAAAATGAATCGTCTAATTTGGGCTTTAGGCAAACAAAGTATCTAATGGCTTATGAATATTTTAAACTCACGTCGCCCATCATGTTAAGGAAGTCGTCAGTAAAGCCGCTGTCACCTCTCTCATCCGCTCCTATAATATCTGCAACAATCATTTTGTACCTCAGAAGCATATATGGACCGAAGTACCTACCTACCTATTTTTCAAGAAAAATCTTTAGTTAATGACCTTGATTTGATTCGCTGCATCGATCTGCCGGGCTATTTTCTAACTCAGTTACCAACAGTAAATGAAATGAAATCACTGAAGATGATAAATTGATGATTCCATCTAAATATTGTATACAATATTTCACACAGTAAAGCAGCAATGTACCTATATCGAGCTGTTGATAACTAAGTTAGAGAATAGACCCCCAGGTTAGTCAAAAGTGTAAATATTGTTTACCGTTTGGAAGATATAATGATAATATGCGGGTATAAAATGAAACGACGAAACTGACGCGCAACAGTCATTTGACTTCAATACGTATAAGTAGGTACGTGTACAAAATTATTTTATACTTTGTAGTGGCGCGAGCGTTTGAAGTCGTACTACTCCTAACACAAGCTTTTACACTTTGTTTGCGGGGATAGTGGATTGTCAATTCATATGGCTAATATATTCTTTAAAAAACTAAACTAAACTAAAGTCTATATCAAAGTGCTAAAGCGTTAAACATTTCTCGACGCTCTCAACTCACCTAATCTTTACGTAAGGTGGTCTCTGAAGGTCTTGGTGTGTCGGCGGGTGTAGCGGCGGGAGTAGTCGCAGGAGTGCCGGCGGGGGTGCCGGCGGGCGTGCCGGCGGGGGTCGACATAGTACCCGTCGACGCACCCCCTTCTACTTCGGACTTTTTCTCATCAGCGATGCCTCGTTCAACTTCTTCTTGGAAGAATACCATAGAAAAACATACTACCTTCAATCTCGAACAAACGGGCGCTAATGTTGAAAGAGAGGCGAAGTCAAAGTAGTAGTACCACAAATTCAGCAAATAAGGCTGGGCAATCACGATCAAGCCATTTGGCGTAACTCTGATTAGCTGAAGTCAAATGGATGGGAATTTCGATCACTCACGGGTCACGGCTTCACTACAAAATTCAAATTCTTCGAACTGAATGAACACAAAGTGATGTGAATTCGTATATTTAGGAGCCCTGCGTTGCGTGGCGTGATGGTATGCGCGGCGCATGGACTTCGCACGCACGAAACAAATAGTATGGCGTCAAACGGCTTCAGGCAATTGATTATAGTGGGCATGGTAAATCCGTGAGATGTTTTCGCGTCAAAGTTTGACTTGAAGACATTTACGATCGGATTTTGACAGTTATCATGCCATCGCGATGGACTGAACGTGAATGCCCAGGTTATGACTGATTGCTATGATCGCAATTTGATGTAATTTCAATTTGTGAGTAATTGTTCCAATTAATTTAAAATTAATAAACATCATTATAATATGTATATCTCAGCCAATATAAATGCTAAGCAAGTTTGGAACAATTGACACAATTTCAAACGTTTCTTACCTTGTGAAATCCCGGAGAAATTGCTGCCAATTGTTCCCTTTTATTAGACTTTAACTTAGCTTACCGTCATCCTCATCGAAATCCATCATCAGCATCCGGTCGTCGCTCTCTGCGAGGATATCGTCTATCCAAACTGCTACCTGAAACAAAAAACTACAATTGAGTACCTACTTCCTTTAGGATTCTGTGTCTGTTTCACCACCTTCTGATAAGTGTCGGATAGTCTAAGTTTTGTCACTTTAAACAGTGCAGGGTTTTAATCGTTTGCCACGAATTAAGTAGATACGGAACCGCCCTATCTTTAAATATAGGTAGAGTAGATAGCCATCTAGTTAGGCTCTTTTTATTTTCAGTCTGATCCTCACTTTTCATCGGTTGAGGTTGCTGTGACGACTGACGACAATTTATCAAGGAATACCTTAGCAAAATACTTACTTTGTCGGACATTTCCATCATAAACTTCGCTTTGGGATGCGTGCAGCGCCGCGATGGCGGCCTCATGTTCATATATCCACAAATATCGTCCAGGATGATGTTGGACAAACGTAGCATTCTAAACAAAGTATTCATGTAAAATGTTTGTACCCGTCTAGGTTTAACGACTAACAGTTATCATACCAAAATCAGCAATGAAAGAAAAACCTTATTTGGGTAGATACTTAGGTTATGATACCAATAAACGATTTAAAACCACTAATGTCGAATTAATGGCTTAAAAATAGTGGCTAGGTTAGGTAGGTAGGTAAAGCTTATGACACTAATAATTTCAAGCTGCTAATTTCGTAAGAAGAAGAACGGCTTAAAGAAGGCTAGGTACCTACATAGATCGGTATAATATGTACCCGTCAGCTAAAGTGTATGCTCCAGGTGTTGACAGGCGCTGTTGGACGCCTCTGGCGAACGCCACTGTGGCGTTACGCGCCCAGGCGAATCTTTTATCACCATACACTGCCAACATGTCTTTTTTTATTTGGTTCACTCCACGTGTGCTGAAAAGTATGTATTTAATTTCAGGTGAAAACCAGGAAAAATAGGTAATTTTACCAGTTGTATAAGTATAATGAGTTACAAAATATAGTTGACTTACGTGGCAACCTTTCTCTTCGTCTTCCGAAGATTAACAAAATATTCATACGCTTGATCAGGTTTGAAAGGTTCGTCTGCGTCTAACATGGAACGCAATCGAGCAATCTACAACATTATGCAAAGTCAATAAAATCCGTGACTTGGCAGAGGCGATCCGTAGGTGAACCAGAGCTATCGATAGCTCATCGAAATGCAAAACTGAAGTAGCAATGGTGGAGCACATAGCTCGAAGAACCCACAGAAGTTGGTCCCCAAGTCGCTCGATTGGAGGTCCCGCACCAGCAAACGCAGCTTTGGAAGACCTTCTACTTGAGGACGGACGATCTCAAGAAAGTCGCTTGTAGCATCTATATTACAAGCGACACAAGATCGTGTTCTGAGATGATCCTTGCGTTGATTGCAAGAGATTTATGTCCATCACATGAACGTCTAATGACGATGTGGTGCCTTTCCAAGGATGTGAAATTGGATCCTTTCATTTTCATAGCTTAGCTGATCTGAGATCAGGTGTGAAAGACATCAAACTGAAATGAATTTTGAAATAAAGTGGGTAATAATATGGTACATAATATAACATATCCCTCTCTAACCTCTGCACTGTTACGCAATATGGCCGCGGCAGCTGAGCGGCCAAGGGTTTCTGTTCAGTGAAGCGGAGCGGAGTAGAGCTGAGCTAATTGAAGTGGAGACGTGTTTTGAATTCCAGTTAGATCATTGATTGTAAATACTGATGACCTGATAAAATTATCACGTCATCTCTCCATGATCTGATTGGTCGGAAGATTTGGACCACGCACGCCTCCTCTCCACTCCGCTTCAGAGAACACCCTGGTCTCATCGCCTCCTCGCACACCCCTGTTGAAAAAACAGCCTCATCCGTGTCCCAGGACATACCCCGTGATATAGTGGTAACTAGGGCCACTGGTGTTGGATACAGTGGTGGATTAGATGTTGACAGAGCTCTAGAGTAGGCAGCAACTCATCGACGCCCCTCTGATTGGCTGAACTAACGGCTACTTCTGATTTTTAATATGTCGTTAACACCATTAAAAGTAGTGTAAGTATACTTAACCAAGTATGCAGCTTCGAAAGACCTGTGCTACCTCTGCGGCCTGCTTACTTAATTTTGGCGCCCCTAGTCACGTGCCTAGTTTGCCTAAAGGATAATTCGCCACTGGTTGGATGTGCTAACCGTTTCCGCTGGTAGACAGTGCGCTCGCTCTCGCCATAGATAAATAATAGTTCGTCGCGGAGGCTTGGCCATGCGCTCCAAGCGGTCAGTGAGCACCGCGCCGTGGCGTCGCAGGCACCGTGCGTGCGCCCGCGCGGCGCGGTCGCTCATCTTCACGTCCGTGGCCTTCGGACCTCTGCACACCACAAGCATCGTCAGAAAAGTGCCGGTAGGTGTTCAATAATGGGCTGTTTACACGGGTGACTTCGTGCGGCTAGTCACTAGTCGCATCGCTTGTTAAAATCGAATCGACACATCATTTACACGGTCGGTAAAAATCGCAGCCAACTTGTTCATTTTGCAAGCAAACGATCGCCTGCGACTGAGCATTTACACGGTCGATTTTAGTCATTCAGGCGAATTGCCATTTAGACAATCGATTTTCGCCGTGCGGCGAAACTCGTGCGGCTTTAGTCGCCCATATAAACAGTCCATAATGGAAAAATCGCGCCAATTTCAAAACTTTACTCAATTTTTTTTCTACAAATCGTAATTTGGCATTCTCCAATACAATTTATCACAGTTCATATTAGTTCCGGGAACTTTCACTCTCGCTACTGTTAGCAATCAGTGCCAAAATAGCGATAGTGAAAATTGCTTCTTATAACGTCGTCTACATCCAGTCCAGCATACTATTAATATATATGTACATTTTTAGATCAATAGGGTAGAATAAATTCCTACTGTTGTATATTGTGTACAATTATTGTATTATTTGGTCTGTGGTCATAGTTAGTCTGCGATTATGTCTATTGTATGTATGTTTATAGTCTATGGTCTTTGCTTGTAAAAATTAAGGAAGTTTCTTTGTTTAAATAATTATGTGAGATAATTAAATAAAGTTAATATGAAAGTCTACAAAGTGTTTATGTGATCCACGGAACTCTCTCCCTCTGATACAAAAGTAAACCAAATATTAAGACCTACATCTAGTCTTAATCTATGTACCTATACAAAAATTCACCGTGTATAAATTCTTCTGTACCTACGTGTGTTGGTCACCTAACTCCTCCTAAACGGCTGCACCAATTTGGATGAAATTTTGGGTGGATGGTTTGAAAACACAATTGGACCCGGTAGGCGGTGTTGATGTCGGTATGTCGGGCAGGACGACGACGTCTGCCGGGTCCGCTAGTTCTAATATAATAATGAAATACCTAGGCTTTGCGGGTTTGGGCGCTTTCCGCACATATTTGTTCGGCGTGGATTTGTATCGGAGCCGCAGATCGCGGCCCGCTATGATGGTGTCGGCGACGGACGGCGGCGCGGGCTCCGTCGCGTACGGCGGGTACGGGGGAAACCCGCCGGGTCGCCCAGGGGTTGCTACTTTATGAACAATTATTTATAGATATCCATGTATTTTGTTTTTTTAGATTTTTAATTCATTATTTACATACGTTTTTAGCTGTGATAGCTAGTGGTTAGGACGACCGACTTCTAATCGGAGGTCGTGGGTTCGATCCCGGGCACGCACCTCTAACTTTTCGGAGTTATAACGTTTTAAGTATTTAAATATCACTTGCTTAAACGGTGAAGGAAAACATCGTGAGGAAACCTGCATGCCTGAGAGTTCTCCATAACGTTCTCAAAGGTGTGTGAAGTCTGCCAATCCGCTTGGCCAGCGTGGTAGACTATGGCCAAAACCCTTCTCACTCTGAGAGGAGACCCGTGCTCTGTAGTGAGCCGGTAATGGGTTGATCATGATAATGATGATGATGATTTACATACGTTTTTACCCAAAAACCAAAATACCATTATTAAGTATCATAAGTAGATTACAACATGAAAAATTACCGACTTTCATACAAACAAACATTCATGGCCCCTGTTTAATCCCTTTGAAGGAATTTCCAAACATCGTGAAACATGATTATTTTGTTTTTTCTTCATTTTTAACCGAAGGTTCAAATCAATATTTTGGATAACCATAAATAATACTTACCTTCGGTATCTAGTTAGGTAACTAAGTGAGTACCTATCTAATTAACTTGAAACATGACGGGCAGATTTAGACGAAAAAGCCGCGCCGCCATTTTGGAGCGCTTTCATATCGTAAGTCACACTTAAAAATCTAAAGGCCAAATTAGACGGTGCCCCGTTCATCGTTCATTTTTGCGGTGAACGATGCAAGATATTTACTATGGCAAATTGCCTGTGAACGATGAACGGTCGGTGTTTAGACGGTTCATTTTCGATGATTCACCGATGAAGCCTCGAAAATGAAAGCAAAAATCTCGAAAAATAAACCGTCTAATTTGGCCTTAACGCTCCCAATTGACTGAAAGCCGTTGTTGACGTCATCTTTCTGTCTAAGTGATCTAACCAATGGCGTAAGTTTTAAACAGCCCGCCAAAAATAAAATTTAGCGTAGGCAATAGGCATGTAGCATATATGTAAGTATGTAGGTAAGTACATTTTCACGACCTAATCACAGCACCGATATTAATGACATTTGAAATAGAAATAGAGACAAGAATACGGAGACAAAAATAGGATACTTTTTATCCCGAGATATCAAAGATTTATGATAATTTTACCTTCCTCCGGTTCAGACGCAGGCGCCTCGCTCGGAGCATAGTTTGTGTTCCCGGCAACACCGCCTGTATCAGCCATTGTTGTGATTGTTTGTTAGACGTGTGCCTATTGCTTCAAAACAGTCCTAGGTTTATCTAGAATTATTAAAACTTAGACATTGCGGGTTCTTGTTTCCTTTCAATTTATATTGCACCTTAAAATTGACATTAAGAATAAAAGAGAGTCTACAACAAAGAATATTTGAATTATGTAGTTTTTTCAATGACGTCATAGCGTCAAAAGAAGAAAACCAGCCAGAAAGTTTAAGAATCTCTCTATCAAACAAGACTAATGATGGGAGATCCGGCATAAGAAAAACACACCCTCATATGTTATTTAATGCTGATAGAGATTATATGCTAGATAATTCATAGATTGATTGATATATTGCACATAGGTTGCGTGGCTAAATTTGGTGCCTACTTATGATGTTAAACACAAAAAAATTTAATCAAATTTTTCGATCAACTTCCCTCATCTGTTATTTAATCGAATTATATGTCAAATGAAAGATTATTCTGCCGTCATAAGGAAAAAGGGCACAACTAACATTTTTTCCGAAATTGAGTTATATACATATTCGGAATCAGAAAAAAAAGGCCAATCTGCCAATATTTTTTGTACATTTTTAGGAACAATATAAACAAAAATACCGTAAGCTTAAAAGGCACAACTGAGCCATTTTTTATGTTTGTGTACGTAAAAAGGTCACATCTGACTTGCATTAAATATTAAAGGCATAACTACCACAGATGTGCTCTTTGGTTTGAAGTTTACCAACTAGACCTACACATTTAATTCAAAAGAAAAGTCATAACTAACAGTTATGCCTTTACTACCAAAAATCTTTGACTAGAGGTGAAGTGAGGAGGTCGAGGTACGAAGCGAATCCCGCCAGTTGTGCCTGACGTGTCTTGGCGAGTCCAAGATGGCGATGGTAAGATTAATTAGTTTTTGTTACATTTGCATGCTTTTTTCAGTTTCTTTTTTCGGTTTCTTTTTTCAATAAAAATAAACTTGGTTCTTTTTTCAGCAATATGGAATCACGAAGCGCAAGATTAGTTAGTGCTGCTTTACGCAACTATAATTCTGTAGGCGAATGGTCTCCCGCGCCGTCAACAAGACGTGGCGTTCAACACTCGGTGCAAGCATCAAGCTCGGAGCATGTTGTAGTGCCGCACTCTGTGTTAGATACAGGGTATACAATGAACACAAAATTACTGTGCTATAATCCGCTAACAGTGACAATTTTGTAGGCACAACACTACACAAATTTACCACAAATTTAACTCGACGATCGTTTCGCTTCGACACCGGAGCATCTTCAGGAGATGTCGACTTTACAACGGACAATTGCAAAGACGACTTTGCAATCGTCCGTTTACACATTTGTGGTGAATTTGTGTGGTGTTGTACCTACAAATTTGTCACTGTTAGCGGATTATAGCAAAGTAATTTTGTGTTCATTGTACATCATGGAATTCTGCAAAGTAACGCCTGCTTTTATTCAACATTTAGATACAGGGTCCGATTTTGATTCTGATGACTCAGTTTTGGATAATAATTACGGATTACCAAAAGTACGGGAAAAAAGCAGCGATAGTGATGGTTCTGACTCAGAAGACCCAACATGTTCGCAGCCAGTTTCAAGAAGAACAATTTTAGAATAATCGGAAGAATCAGATAAAGAAACAAACCATGTTCAACTGACTAAGAAAGGAACTATTAGAAAGCGCAAAATTTATAACGTTAGCATAAAAGAACGAAAGAGGTTGAAGACGGAGGAAATGATTTTTATTTAAAAAAACCAAATAAGTTCCTTGATGACTGATAATTATAGTTAATTTATGTTAACTTGTTAAGTTACAGTTAATAAATGTAATTTTTTTTAAGTTTTGAGATGATAATTTTTGTTACCTTTTCAAAACAAAAGTTTTATTTAAATGCCCTAATTGTTTTTTTAACTGTTTTTTGTATAATTATTAAAATGAAAATTAACACATTTTAATGAATATGCCTTTTCATTGTATAATTTCATAATTTTTCACAAAAAGTTAGAATGAAAAGCCACAATTGGTTAGTTATGCCCTGTATTCGTAATATTAATAACTTTAATTTATTTTTTATGCTACGTTGAAAGAGAAAATGTTGATTATTTAATAAATGCAAATAAAATAAAAAAAATCTATTTCAATAATCGTATAGGAATCGTGAAAATGAATTTATTTTAATTCATCTTTTTTCGAAATATAATATTAGAATCGATATTTTCCGCCAAAAACCAATAAAAACTTTAAACTTGATTTTCTCCAAATTTATAAAATGTTAGATGTGCCTTTTTTCATTATGACGGCAGTATTTTATTCCCAATCGAACCGTATTAGGTTGCCTGATCAAAAATGGTGCTAAATCCATGGTTGCCTGGATTTAATATATAAAATTTTCTGCACGAGCTTTGAAAGTGTTGTTATAAAAGTGTTGTTGAAAATTTAAAGTAGGTACCTAAATCAAAGTCGCAACCAACCAACTGGAAAGGTAAGTAAATTATTAATAAATGATACCCAGGTATAAAGTTGTGGTAATATTTTAATATTAGATTAATAAACATTATATAAGAGTAAATATTTAGGTTACCTACATAGCTTGAACCTCCTGACTCAGCGCAACGTGCCGCGGCTCCTAAACAGTACCATCGTGCATCGGAGCGAACCATCGATGTAGCGAACGGACGTATTGAGTTCAATTTGTATTAAGTCACCAATTTTGTAATTATTTTAATTAAATTCTACAACATAAGAAGTTTCATCATTTCATGACCAGCTTCGGGACAGTCGCCCTTATATAAATCTTAAGATATGGATTTTTTATTTATCCTTAAAAATATTGCCACGCAAAATAAAAATTATATGTAGGTAGCTGGGTAGTTGGACCAATAGATGAACGAATAAGCGGAATTCAACTTGTTATAATTTTTCCCAACTGCCATATGAACTGAATTCTTAATGTTTTACTTTACATACATCATTAGGTGGATAGGTAATTTATTAATTAGTAATTTTTATTTTTCTCTTAATCAGTAATTAGTATTTCCATTATAAATGTTATACAATAATGGGTAGGTACATCAAGCTTTCAGAGTTAGAAATTACATTTAAATATGATACGGTAATTCTGTAGAGTTCACAATCGATTGATGTACAAGTATAAATTAAAAATTGAAAAAACCCCCTATATTCGCCATTTTGAGGCGGCGGCCATCTTGGATTTGCATAGTGCTATTTTACTAGTCAAGCCCTTTCATTTGATACCCATATTAAGGGAGTTGTGAAAAAATATTTAATCCGCCATTTTGTAGCGGCGGCCATCTTGGATCGATTTTCATCAAACATAGCTAACAATACTATCGACTAATTCACCTTTCAAACAAAAAACCGCATTCAAATCGGTTCACCCGTTTGAGCGCTACAGGGGAACAGACAGACACACACACACATACACACACACCCAGACACGTCAAACTTATAACATCCCGTCGTTTATGCGTCGGGGGTTAAAAATAGAAATTTTAGTTATTTACATTAATAAAACTATCAAACACTAGAAAATGCCCGCGGCTTCGCCCGCGTGAATTTCGGTTTTAAACAAATCCCGAGAGAATCGTGAATTTCCGGTTCCCGTTCCCGCTCCCTTTTCCAACCTTTATGCATACTATCAAGGAAGTTCGCTATAGCAATCTACCTATAGCTGTAGCTATGGATTTCGGGTTTTTCAAAATCCCGTGGGAACTGTGCATTTTTCCAGGATAAAAAGTAACCTAGGTTTTAAGTCAGGGCATAATCTATCTCCATTTAAAATTTCAGCCAAATTGGTTCAGTAGTTGCGACGTGATTGAGTAACAAACATCCACACTTTCACATCACTACATAGTATAAAACAAAGTCGCTTTCTCTGTCCCTATATCCCTATGTCCCTATGTATGCTTAAATCTTTAAAACTACACAACGGATTTTGATGCGGTTTTTTAATAGATAGAGTGATTCAAGAGGAAGGTTTATAAGTAGAAAAATTGGACCCGGTAGGTGGCGCTAATAGCGGGCAGGACGACGTCTGCCGGGTCCGCTAGTTTATAATATTAGTAGGATTTTAGAGACAATAGTCAATTAAGTACTTTTATATCAAGTTTTTGTAGATGAACCTGCTACTGCATCACTACTAGGACACAGCAGAACCTGCGGAGGACGTAACGTTTGATGTTTCTTTCTCCTATTTTTATGGTGTACCTACAGGCCTCCACAACAATTCGGATACAAACCCCCACAGCAATTAGAAATATGTCTATAAATATAATAAATAACAAATTTAAAATATACTTAAAAAACTTTAAATATTTCTATTTCAATATTATTTTATTAGCATTTACTTAGTACGTAGCAAATACAATCGATAAATACTCCTGCTGAAAGATTTGCTATGATAATTTCCATAGGCGTTTCCGAAGCAGCAAAAGAAAATATATTATCCACTCTATAAACAAAGGCGTGAATAAGATTTAACTTAATTTTATTAAGCTACCAAAAGACTACTAAAATCTGACATAAGTATATATTTTCAAAGTATTGTACGCCGTTTAAATCCCAACCGCTAACCTGACGTCAGCTTGGCGGGGCACTTTATTTTTCACAAGCGGATGGATACCCGCGACTTAGTTCGCGTGGATATTTCTTTTTCAAAATCCCGTGAGAATCATTTTGTTCAATCAGAAGACCTGTACATCAGCAGACTTTCGAGTTATTACATTTTTTGTGCGCACATACCCTCAAAAACGCACACTGCACACGCACGCACACGCACTGGTAGCTTGTACCCTTGTGTATAGAATTGAATAGAATATTGTGTGTATAGAACACTTCTTATCCCGTAAAAACAGTCCCCACATGGATTCATAAAAATAACTAAGTCGCCAACATCGGCTAGTTATGTATAAAACACTCAATCCGATTCTGATCTAGGTGCATTTATAACATCCATCCCATCATAAGCATCCTCTACATAGTTATCAGGCCTGTTTTGCGATATATTTTGGTCGGTGTGAGGTACTAAATACCGATTCGGACTCTGCATGGCAATCTGAGGATTAACCAAAATTTCGAATTCTTTTTTAGCAATTTCTTTTTCATTATAAGGGATGTAGCAAACTTCATGAGACAGTTGCACTTTTCCCGGTATGAGATGTCCGTCTTGAACGGCGCGTCCGACGTAAAGTGTCTCGTGTGTGTCTTCGGCGTAGCCACCCTCCACTGAACCCACTGGAATCCTGTTGCCATACGTTGACACCCAGATGCTGTTGTAGCCACAAAGAAACTGAAAACATTCAAGAGGGCTCTCTATCGTTTTAAACGGTAAGAAGCTCAGATTATTATTTGGACGACAACATATGCCCAAGTACAGATGTGGCAGCTAAAGTACCAAAGTCCCACAGCGTTTGCTGATGAACACCGAACGTTCGCTCCGCTTCGCTGTTGCGTCCACATAGACTGAACGACCGAAAGCGAACGATCTTTTGAATAAAAATTGAGTAAATTAGGTACTGACGAACTAGGTACTGATTTACTACTGTACTGATTTTTCTAGGTACAATTCACAGCACCATGGTGCTGTGAATTGTGCTGTATACATTATATTGGTTTATTGGTATTGTATATATATAATTATATATATATCACAGTTCAGACGGACAATCAGATCTCAATATTTATCACTAAGTATACTTAATAGCTGTTTGATTGATATTGTCATCATATTTACACAATATTATAAAATTCAATTAGGTATACCTACTTGAAAGTATAATAAACGATTTGCTCCCGTTTCTAAATGATAAATATAATTTATGTAGATTTCAGAGCATTTTAGTTTCGAGAACTAATCATTCAAAAAAATGCAACAATCTTTTGTGCATATATTATATACTTATTCACATTTAATAAATGTTTTTGTTATTTATTAGGTACCTAGTACCTACTCTTAATTTTGTTGTCTCGCGAGGTGTGAAAAGTAGAGTATTAACGCGGGGCAATGCTGTATTAATCTTGGACGGCCCTTTATCCCGGCCTCCGTGACTTACTTAATACATTGCATTACCCCCATGTTGAATAATAATCTACTAATTATTATTACAATGATCCATCAGACTTCTTCATATTTTACAGTAGACTCGTCAGTTAAGTCCTCGGTTACATGAATAATTAATTCTTGTTCATTTATATTGTCAATCGTAACGTCCTGATAAAAATATTAATATTAATATTTTAAACTAAAAATATTTCATTAAATCGATTGAAAAGTTATTCTTAAATAAAATCGATTATTATTTCAAATCGAATCGGTAACGTGTGACGGCGTCACTAATTTCGAAACTTGAAATGTCAAAAAGAAAATAAAGGAATGAACAAAGTATAGTGAAAGTACAGTCCGATGTAAACTTTATGTCCTGCGGAAGTTAGCCGCAAGTGAATTTCGCGCTGGTACAGTCAGTTAAAGAATGATTTGGCTACTTTAGAATATTTCTTTTTTCTGAAAGTTGTCATTATAAACATAGGAAGTTCTGTTATATTACCTACCTACTAGATTTCGTTTTAGAAAATTCATTTAAAGGCTGAATCGCATGTATCGTCATTGGTCAGTTTGAACACATGATTCGTTATATTATTTTATAATAGTGTTACCTGGGACCAAAGTTATATTTTGTTCCTCGAGGGCCTTATTTTGAATCCTGAGCGAAGGGAGAAATCCAATATATGTCGCCCGAGAACCAAAATATTTTCGCCCCTCGAAAAAAAATCTATGAGTAACTACCTACCTACTTGAAACTCGTACACATTAATTATATTGTAAGCTCAAATAAAACGTGTGTATAGATATTTTTATATTGAAAGTTTAAATAACACACACAAAGTTTAAATCAAAACACGACTTTACCAATTAATAACAACAAAAAACTTAACGTAACAATAACAAAATAATTAACAGCAAATTAAGGGAACGACTGTACTTTGACAGGAACGCGCGCGTGTATGGCAGTATACGGACGTAACTCGCACTGAAAGGCAATACGTTCATGACGAGTGCGGGTGGAAGACGGGCGGCGGGGAGACGCGCGGAGTAACGCCCCGCCTCCGCATTCCTCCCGCGTCCCGCTGATACCTAAAATTGTACTTTGCGCATGGACTCGCACGAAGTCCGCGGGGACATAAAATTTGCATCGGACTGTACATAAGAATAACGTGTCATACATAATAAAGTTCTATTGAATTTTAATATTAGAACTATGATTTTGTTTTAGTTGTTATTGTCTTGTCAAAAGAAAAATAAAAGTCGGTAATAGTTTACAAAATGTTTTAATTTTATGTGCTCTTGATAATGGCTTCTTATTATTCAATATTGTATCATATAATGATTTTATTATTCTCTAAAGTAATAATCATCTAGAGTGCTGATAAGTACTTACCTCAAAATTATTTTTTTCATGCATATCACCACCCCATGAAATAAACCCTAAACCTTGAGATGGTACAAATTTGCCAGGGGTTAATGACCCTCGATGCGGAGCCCTAATTATATACAGAATCTCGTTTTCATATCCACCAATCAAAGCCTCGTCAGGAAGTTGATCGTCTGCCTCCCAATACATATCACTTCCTTTCACTTTCTTTAGAACTGGTTTTTCTAGTTTTGGTGGTACTGTAAAAAGCAAGAATGCAATATTGTTAGTAATCTTATCATAATTACTAATTAGCCTAACCTGGCTTCTTGTTCATATGCCGTGAAAAATCACGTTTTACGTTTTATACGCCACGAGCGCGCCGGACAGCGCACCGTGCGTGTTGTGTTCCATAGAACACTGCAAGTTGCAACCGTCAAACGTAAAATGTGATTTTTCACGGCGTGTGAACAAGAGGTCTTAGTCACAATTAGTGGTAGCGGTTGTGGTAACAGCTGGGTAGGGAGTGCGAAGCAACCCCAGCAGAGATTTTTCCGCAAAAAAATTAAACAAAAACTTCTTAGAATATACTCCTAGTATAGTCTATTTTCATTGCATGTTAATATTTTTTTATTCAGATAACTAGTTTTTTTTAATCCTAATAAAAATCTGAAAATGTAGATTTCACCGGTTATCGTCCACTAAATCTAGTTATCGTCCACCTTTGTACCTGTTATCCGTCCACTGATTTATAATATGAGAAATTTACTTTGTCCAATCCTTTATTTTCTTTTTGACATTTCAAGAAATTTCGAAATTAGTGACGCCCTCACACGTTACCCCGTTTGTATAATGGTCCCATAGATTTTTTAGGAAAAAATCTTTTGGGACTATTTTGCAAACATCCTCAGCTGTCTATTAAAAAAAGAATCACTCAAATCGGTTCAGTAATCTCGGAGAAATACATGGAAAAAATACCTCTGAACGGGTTGGAGGACGTTATACGCTAGAGCGCCGCGTGAAACGAAATTAGCAACTTTAAAGTTCAATAACTTTTTCAGTTTTTGAGATAATTTACCTAATAATTCTTTCAGATTTTTGTTTTATTTTACTTAAATTTTTATAATAAATAAAAAAAAATATTGGAAACTTGTCCATTGAATATAATAATAATAAGCATTCCTTAAAAGTGATCCGCTCGGTGGACGATAACAGGTGGGTGTCCGAGGACCGGTGTTCCTATCCTACCATAGATGCTGGAATGGTAATAGCATGATGGAAAGTATTTGCAGACCTCCACTTGGTGGACTGACTCCATCAGATGACTCGCAAGGATCTGCTGGATACAACAGCACAAGACTGTGGGGTTTAAAAATCACTACAAGACACCTACGTTTATTGGTTGGCGATACTTATGAGTTACTAGCGGTCCGCCACGGCTTCGCCCGTGGTACATAATATATAGCCTATAGCACTCAGGGATCACGTAAATATCCAACGGTGAAAGAATTTTTGAAATCGGTCCAGTAGTTCCTGAGATTAGCGCGTTCAAACAAACAAACTCTTCCGCTTTATTATATTAGTATAGATGACAAACTTACACATTCTGTCTCCAAAATGCTCTTAAGAAGAGACCAGTGCAGTTTTAGTACTCAATGCAAAACATGCTAAAGAAATTGTATTGGACCTGTGAACCACATATTGATGCATTTAATATCATGTATTGTGAGTCACATGTGGATCAAAATCTCACAGGATGGCAAGGTTTTATTTGTCTATATTTACCTAAAGGTACATGTTATTAGTGCAAGAAACTGACTCACAATATAGTTCCCATAGCAGATACCCTCTATTGGAATAGACCGAAAATGAAACGAATTCAATTTCTTGATCCGGTATTTTCTTAGATATGAGAGGAACTCCATCACTGGTGTAACCAAATTGTAACCGAGCACTGTGCCAAGAAATCCAGAACTTGGTAAATTCATCTGTGGACAAAATATTAGGTACTTCTTTACAACTACCAGTGCGTTCTCCTTCTTTCTCTATCCAACACTGATTTTCTCCCATCACAATCTGCGACAAATGAAAAATGTATAAGTAAAATACTGCTGAAAGTAAAAGCTGTGTGCTTTTGCTTATGAGAGAGTTATGAGCTGTGAGAGAGTTGCTCACTTGTCCGTAACAATTCCAGTGAAAAAATAAGCAGGCTGATTTCGATTAGGTATATCGACGGTCCCTATTCCCCTAATTACAAAAGACAAAATTTTCAGGAGAGCGCTTCAAAGTTTCAAACACGTGTATTTCATGTTTTACTTAATGCTACGTCATGAAAGGTGTGAAGTTTTAATATGTGAAATATTTAATGAAAAATAAAAAATAAGTGATAAAAATAACGTTTAATGTATTATTTGTCACTTATGTTTTTATACGTAGGATCAATCCCTATTGCGAATAGCCTAGGTGGTACTTACTGACTTTGAAGTGGTAGTATTAAAATCAAGCAGAGTCGTAATTGCCATTTATGAAATTGTACGTGGGGTGCATGCTATAAAAAATGTTGTAAGTGTTTTAGTGGTGGATACAACTTTCCTAAAAGAACGTGAGTTGGGAAATATCTCTTATACAAAATTACAAAACAGCCTGTGTAACTTTATTATACCTCTGTTACAGATATAGGTCTGTTATAGGGACTTCCACACGTCACGGTCTTGTGCCACCTATATCCATCGGTTCTTTGCGACTCTTCTGATGTTGTCGGTCCACCTAAAGTGCATTGTTTGTAGACTCCCCACGGTCTGTCAACAAAGCACTTTCCGGCGCGAGGTTGCTACTGCACCAGCCTGGGACCCCAACGTCTATCTGTTCTACAAACTATGTGCCCCGCACATTGCCAGTTCAGTTTCGCAACCCGTTGAGCTATGTGGGTGACTCTGGTTCTTCTACGGAGCACCATAATTCTGATTTGATCGCGTAGAGAAACTCCAAACATAGCTCTCCCTATTTCTATTGCCCTCTGAGTGACTTGAGCTTTTTTTGAGGCTTATAGTTAGCGACCATGTTTCGGAGCCGTATGTTATCACTGGCAACACGCATGCACTTTTTGAAGACTTTGGTCTTCAGGGCTTCAGGCGCTGAGATATTTTGGACGAGAAGACATCGCGAAGCTTTCCGAACGCCCATCCAAGTTTGATTTTGACGGTTGAACTTTTTCACGAAATTGGACCTACCTAACTGGACTGTGTATTCTAAGTCTCTGCAATAGTTTTCTTTTTTTCTTTCTTTCAATACAATACGACACCAGCCCACGAGGAACCCTGCTCAGATCGTTGAGCATTACAATAAGGTCTTCCAGAGTCACTGCCATAAGGACTATATCAGTAGGTGAATGATGTACTCCCCGTAACATTGAAATTGTAATGAGATTAATTTTTTAGGTATACAACTAACTTATAAAGTGAGAAATAAAAATTTTACAAAAAAAAATTAATAAAATAAATAAATACATATATAAGATACTGCGAAATTAGTTTAATTGGTATAGAAACTGAAAATCTAAATATTTATGTATCTGAAATACACTTAAACTCTCTCCTAGGCCGGGACGAGCTCAATAAAGCGAGAGTAAGTGCCAGTTGCGTGAGAAACGTTCGGGGTTACGATTGATTGTCCAACGTTGAATTAAGTACTGATATTACCACTACAGCTGCTGTTCTACATCGGAAATTTTAGTAAATTTTGTAGTTATGGGAAATGTCGTGTCATGGATTTAAAATTTAATTTACCAACTTAGATTGTTTTTAGTAAACTAAATGATAAAATAGGGTGGCCTGAAGGTCACGATAACAAAACATGCAAATCACGGATCTACCACTTAGGGGAATGTACTTACGTAGGGACCGTCGATACATAATTCTACTAAATGTTGCAAATAACCGTGAACTTACCGAGTAATGGCATGTTTCGTCAGGTCTTTTAGCCAGTCCCACTGCTGCATATCTTTCACCTCTAACAGAGAATGCTACAGCGCCGCTTGTTATTTTATAAAATATATTCTGATGGTGAGGCCAAGTGATAAATTCTGAAACATTAGTCGTAATTTTTGTTTAATTAACTAACAAAATAGTACTGCCGACCTATCAGAGGAAAAACTGGAAAATAGTAGGTATAAATAATAAACTGACTACTCACTAATGAGATCACCCATTGTCAACAATTTCACTCAGTTAAAAATTATTTTGAAGCACAGCGTATTTATTTTAGCACGTAGCCATAGTGTTTATTAATGTCCTTTAAGTCATCAGTTTATTTGCTGAAATCTTCACAGTCATTTCAGGTACCCATACAAATAGTTGTCATAGGTAGTCTTGTGTAGTTCGCGAACGAAGGAACTCTATTGTACCCACAATAATCAATAATTCACTCATAGAGTAGAGTAATATATACTTAGAAATATAGAGCCCTCTGACGTGATTTTATTGTCCCCCAAACTTCTAACGCGAGCGTAACGCCATCTATTAGACGTTCGAAGACAACTAGCTATACCTACCTATCTACCTATAGGTACCCTACCTATACAAACCTATATAGTTAAATATACCTATACCACACGAGTAGTAAATCTACAGAGGGGAAGCTTCCACAAGCGGCCCGCTGTAGGTATACTCACACAAACACACTCACCAACGGTTCACGGACGCACGCTCGTTCCACTAACCGGTACAGTTGGTGACAAACGTGCGCATATGTGTGAGTGTACCTACAGCGGGCCGCTTGTAGAAGCTTCCCCTCTGTAGGTACTCTGTGCCTATACCATGCTCATACATGTTGTTGGGGATTTCGAAACCCCGAAGCGAAAACGATGGTTCGTCAAGTTTAAACGATAGCTTCCTATTCCGGGCAAACCGTCACCACCAAAATATAGGCAATAGCTTAAACTACCACCTACCTCTCGACAATGCCGGTTCTCCCGTCGCTCGTTACGTTCGATGGTTGCCTTGCTTGATACCCGGGGTTGATGTACACAATGATGACGATGCACTGTGCACTAGGCAGCTGCCAATAATTAGTGTCCGAGAATGATGAGCCCGTCGAATGCACTGGGCGTCGCGTGACTTCGGCCGCGTACGTCGACGAACTAGCGGCGCGAGGGGCGCGCCGCGGCGAATTCGAGAGGCGCGGATAGCAGTTCTTACTACTACCCACAAATTGACGATGAAATTTGCCCAAATTGAGGAAGCCATCGCGACTTTTACCGAATATTTACGAACACCGCCCACCGTTAAAATGTAATTTTAACCAGGCTCAAAAAATAAAATTGTACGAAAAATAAACTAAAAATTGAATTTACGAACTAGATACAAGAAAAAACTAATTAAATAGACTTAAAACGAACTTAAAACGATGAGATTAAATTATTATTTTAATAGAATTAATCAGAAATAGGTAATGGAGATAACCTATGAACTGGGCCCTATTTAATAAACGTTACAATCCTACAAATTTGTAAAAAAGCTACATAATTGTTAAATTGTAGGACAATTACTGTTTAATAAAAGTTACAAATATGTAAGAAAGTTACAATTAAATAACTCACAATTTGTCATACTTGTAGAGGCTGTTTAATAAAAGTTTACATATGTAAAAAACGCCTGTAGAGTTTTATGACAATATTGTAATTTACAAATATGTAGTGGTAAATTACAATATTATAATTTACAAATACCTATGTAGTGGTAGCTTACTATTGGCGTAAATAAAATTGACGAATAATTTTCTAACCACAAATCCAGAAACACGTTTTATGCAGTTATGTACCGTTCCTTTACTAATACCGTGTGCATCTGCTACTACATGGTATTGTGAGCCACAGCCTATCCAGTGTAATGCACACTTTTGTTCAGTGGGCGTAAGGGCTGCATTGTGGCTGCATTTCTGACCGTATCGTGTCAAGATAACGTCCTATTCTATTTATCAAATATTCAACGGTAGTCTTGCTTACCCGAAATTTTTCATTGAAAGAAAAGTCGGTTACATTAATACTAAAATTTAATCTTTTACGAAAAACTCTGCGGGGCCGTTGCTGTACAATCCAATATTCATCATCACTACTTTCACTGCTCGATGTTAGAACCATTTTTTATTAATATAATAAACATATAATATAATATAATATAATATAATATAATATAATATAATATAATATAATATAATATAATATAATATAATATAATATAATATAATATAATATAATATAATATAATATAATATAATATAATATAATATAATATACATATAATAAAATCGTAGAATTGCCGTAACTGTACATTGAAGATTTTTGCAAAATAATAACTGGGGGATGTTAGGGATAAGTAATAGAACGTAAAAAAGGTATTTTTGAAATTTTTGTCTGTTTATCTGTTTGTCTGTTTGTCTGTTTATCTGTTTGTCTGTATGTTTGTGCGCGCATCACGTAAAACTACTGAATAGATTGAAATGAAACTCGGCATGATTTAAGTTCATACTATGGAGTAACATATAGGATACTTTTTATCCCGAAATTGAGCACGGTTCCCTTGGGAGAGGGGATGAAATGCAAAATGTGTACATAGCTGTAATTCGTTAACGGGTGGTCCGATTTCATTCATTCTTTTTTTGTTAGAAAGTAGATACTTTAAAGACTACTGGCTAATCTCTGAAAGGCTGGACCGATTTTGGTGGGACTTTCACTGGCGGATGTTTACATTTTGATGTACCTAAACATCCGCCAGTGAACTTTTTACAGTTTTTAGCAAGGTATAAGCTCAAAGGAGCTTAGGAAAAAGAAAATGATTCACACGGGATTATTAAAATCAATATCCACGCGAACGAAGTCGCGGGTATCCGCTCGTTCAAATTAAAATTCAAAACGTTTCATAAATTTTTACAAATTGTAAGATATTTCGACACAGGGTGAGACTGCCTGTCAGAATTGTGTTACAATTTACAAAATATGTAAACTTGTAATTACAATTATGTGTTCAATAAAGCACTTTTTCCTACAAATATGTAAATATTCACCTGTCAAGTGAAAATGTTTATTAAACAGAAATCTACAAAATTGTAGATAAATTTTACAAATTTGTAAATTTTCCACCATGACAAATTTGTAAAGCATATTTTTTATTAAACAGAAACTTGTAGAATTGTAGCCTGTTACCTGTAATTGTATTTTACAATTTGTAACGTTTATTAAATAGGCCCCTGGTCGTTTTAGAAGGCCGTGTTGGGTTTTGAGAGTTACCAAACGAATGACACCATCTTTGGAAGGATTTACTTCGGAGACCCGACCTAATTTCCATTGTAAGGGAGGTAAATTAGGATCGTTGATGAGAACTAATGCACCGATTTTAATGTTCTCAATCGACTTTGTCCATTTATTACGTTGCTGTAACGTGTGCAGATATTCATTGTGCCATCGCTTCCAAAAGCTTTGGACCAAGTTTTGAAGCAACTGCCAGCGTGACAAACGTTTTAAATTTCGTTCCGTGAGATCGGGGTCTAGGAAAGAATTTAGGGGCTCACCGATTAAAAAGTGACCCGGTGTCAATGCTTCCAAATCGTTGGGGTCAGAGGAGAGCGGGCACAACGGGCGCGAATTTAAAGTACACTCAACTTGCGTTAGAACGGTGACCATTTCCTCAAACGTGAGGATAGAATTGCCAACGATACGAACAAGGTGAGATTTTATTGATTTAACGGCAGCTTCGGCCATGCCAGTAAAGTGTGGTGCAGCAGGTGGATTGAAATGCCAAGTAATTTTATACTTGAGTAATGCATGAGCGATGAAACTATCCTGTTCCTTCAATAAATTGAACAAGGCTTTCAATTCAGCGCTAGCACCGACAAAATTTCGGCCATTATCACTAAAAATATCTGAACAAATTCCACGCCTACTGATGAAACGACGGAGGGAAGCTAAATACGCGTCCGTTGACAAGCTAGAAACGAGTTCGATATGTAAAGCTCGCGTAGTAAGGCACGAGAATACGCAAATATACGATTTATCAATTTTTGGTTTACGATTAGCACCAGACTTAGTTAAGACTGGTCCTGCGTAGTCTACGGCGACTTTCACGAAAGGTCTGATTTGTTGTATGCGAGCTGAAGGCAAATCAGCCATTTTAGGTTCCAGAAAATTTGCACGATGACGATAACATTTTACACAGCGAAAAATTATCTTTTTGACAACCCGTTTCGCGGAAAGAATCCAATAATCTCTTGCAACCGAGGCCAAAGTGGCTTGTAAGCCCGAATGTAAGTTAAGTTCATGAGTATAGCGAACAAGTAGGTTAGTGAAGTTGCTTTCCGGAGGGAGTAATATGGGATGCCTTTGTCGATAACTAAAATTCGAATTGGATAGTCGACCGCCCACTCTGATGAGACCCTGGTTGTCAATAAATGGGTTCAATCGTTGGAGCCGAGTAGATACGGTCGTTCCCGACTCTAATTTGTGAAAATCTGAATTAAACCAGCATCGTTGAACTATGCCGACAAGACGCAATGTCGTGCTTTGCAATTCCGAAACGGACAGAGGACCCGTTGATTTTTTTGTCGTAGCTCTGCAATTATGGGCAAAGCGAAGACAATATGACATGACTTTAGTCAATTTGTGGAAAGACGAAAATTTATTAAGAAACGAAGGTTCTTCAATGCTTTCGATGGGCAACGCTGCTACTTTTGCAGCAGTACGACGTTCTGGAATATTAGAACTATCGAGATCGACAGAACTAACCGGCCATTGATCTTCCTGAAGTGACAACCATGGTGGACCGGACCACCACAATTTGTGATCTTCGATTTGCGATGGAGATAATCCACGCGACGCGCAGTCGGCTGGATTATCAGACGAACGAACATGTCTCCACTTATCTGGAGGGATGACATTAAGAATTTCGACGACTCGATTGGCAACGTAAGTTGACCAGTTATGTGGAGCAGCCCGTAACCAACATAGAACGATGCTTGAATCCGTCCAAGCTATCTCCCGGGCAATCGTTACTTGGGACCCAATCGATTTATGAATAAAAGCGAACAACGATGCCAACAAATTAGCAGCGCAGAGCTCCAGTCTTGGTAAGGATAATCTTTTCAACGGAGCTACACGAGACTTCCCTACTAGAATTTGGGTAATAACGTTTTGATCAGGCTGTACAGCTCGAAGATAGACGACAGCTGCGTAAGCAGCTTCTGAGCTGTCACAAAATCCATGGAGCTCCACACAGCAATCGGTCGAAGATGAAACGAAACGAGGAATTTGAATGGTGGACAACTTCGGAAATTCCGACACTATGCGGAGCCACTTCTTTTTAATGTTGTCTGGAACCTCTGCATCCCAGTCAACGCCGGCTAACCAAAGTTCTTGAATAAGAATTTTGGCAGCAACGATAACTGGACTAAGAAACCCGACAGGATCGAAAATACGTGCAATTTCCGACAAAATTCCACGTTTTGTCACCTGGTTGTGCAGAGGTTCCACTCGATAGAAGAACACATCTTTGAGTGGCTGCCAGGCCAGACCTAGGACTTTAACCGAACTATCTTCATCCAGGGAAACTATTGATGACTCCATGTCCTTCACTTCGTCTGGAAGGCACTGCAAAAACGTCGAACTATTAGAGCACCATTTTCGAAGTTCGAATCCACCTCTTTTTAAAAGGTTGAGAAGTTGATTTTGGATGCGGATTGCGGATTCCGTCGAATCAGAACCGCTTAAAACATCATCTATATAAGTAGAACGACGAATAACTTCAGCAGCTTCCGGATACTTGGATTCATGATCCAAAGCTAACTGCTGAAGAACACGAATAGCTAAAAACGGTGACGACGAAAGACCGTAAGTAACCGTCCTCAATCGAAAGACTTGAGGCTCTTCAGACTGGTGAGTCCGCCATAGTATAAGCTGATAGTTCTGATGTCCTTCATCGACGAGAATTTGTCTATACATTTGACGGATATCGGCTGTGAACGCGATCTTATGTAGGCGAAAGCTACAAAGCAATTCTCCGATGTCCTTTTGTAATTTCGGACCTATCAGTTGAGTATCATTTAACGATCCTTGGCTAGTCGCGGCCGACGCATCAAAAACTACCCTCAATTTCGTGGTTGAGCTAGACGGCCGGAGGACTCCGTGGTGAGGGATAAAGTAGTGAGGGTCTTGAATATTCCCTGATACAAGTTCCATATGGCCTGATTTTAGATAATCTGCCATAAAATCGAAATACAAATTACGAAATTGAGCATCTCGAGCAAAACGACGCTCCATTGAAAGTAGTCGTTTGAGCGCTAACGAACGCGACTCACCGAGTGAAGGATTAGCCTCTCGAAATGGAAGTGAGACAACGAACCTACCAGACGATAACCGTTTGTGTGACTGAACGAATATTTCCTCACACCGTTGATCATCTGACGATAACACTGGTTGGTCTGGAATCGATTCTATTTCCCAGAATTTACGAATAAGATTGTCAAGACAATTCTCTTGACTGAAAACAACGAATGACGAAAGAGTTTTAGTCGAATTAGGATCACGAACGAATTTGAGGTCAACTTTTCCGATGAGAAGCCAACCCAGCGAACTAGAAATGGCCATTGGAGTTCCAATAGGCCCACGAATAGTTTCACCTACAAAAATATCATCATAGATATCTCCTCCGAGTAGAATATCTACAGGTGAAGGTAAATTGAAATCTGGATCTGCCAGATGCAAATGTTTAATGTGAGACCACGATTTGGTCTCTATGAAGTTCGAAGGTTTTGTTGAAGTAATGTTTTTCAAAATCAACGCGTGGAGATTTAACTCTGATCCTGAACCAATGTGTGATTTAATCGCTGTAGTTACGAATCCTTTTGAACAGGTGGTTATATCACCGATACCTTGAATAGGCGTACCTAACTTGCGACGAGTTAAACCAAGACGAGTGACTAAATCTTCTGTAACAAAGGAGGCTTCAGAACCTGGGTCGACGAGAGCTCGAGCACGAACAAATTTACCTAAAGAATCACGAATTAAAACGATAGCTGTCGAAAGCAAGACCGTGTTTTGATTTGAAGTAGCATCTGTCGAATATAATGAGACCACATTCGTTGACTCACTCGAAGTTTGGTCTGATTTTGATTGCACTTCAGATGATTCCTTCGAATTATTAGCGAAATGTAACATGGTGCAATGATGAGACGCATCACAAACTGAGCAACGAATTTTCGCGCATGTTTCCGTAAGTTCATGCATTGGTTTTAGACATTTCAGACAGATCCTGTTTGCTTTCGCAAATAAGAACCGCTCATAAGGGTTTTTCTTCTTGAACGAATTACAGGAGGATAAAAAATGCGAACCGCGGTTACATAGCACACAAGCATTATTTGACTTAGCACGATTCGAATCCGATTTTGATACACTTGAGTTACTAGTATCCGGAGATGTAACAAACGACGAAGTAGCACGGGTTCTATCTATCGGTCTATCTCTTTGTCTCGGGGAGCGCGACGAATCAGAACGTAATGTTGAGCGTGAACTTTCCCAAGCAATAATTTCACGATTTAAAAATTCTTGGAGTTCACAGAATCTTGGAATTTGATTGGTTGCAATCGATTTATCGAACTCAAGGCGCGTATCTGGATCTAACTTTCGATATAGCATGTGGTATAAGACGAAATCCCACTCCTCTATCGGAAAACCCATTGCATCTAACGCGCCGGTATTTTCTAGAAATCCACTAAGAATGGTGCGTAGCCCTGAAGCGGACGGCGAACTTAAATTTGGTAGTTTATACAAAGCATCCATATGTTGCATGGCAATTAAGCGTTCATTTTTATAGTTATATTCTAGAATACCCCAAGCTTTCCTATAATTACTACCGGTAATTGACATACCTTTCAACAATTTGCTTGCATCACCACGAACGTAAGATAACAAATATTGAAATTTGGCTACGTCTGAAAGGTCATTATTATTGTCGATTAATGATATAAACAAATCGCTGAACGAATTCCATTGTTTGTAATCACCTGAAAATATAGGTACTGATAGCGGGGGTAATTTCACAGGCTTCTTTTCCGAATTTAAATTTTGTTTAACTTCCGATTTCGAAGTCGGTTCATCTAAACCGAATTTTATACTCATTATTTCTCTTATTAAATCGTTAAAAACCGCACGAATATTGCTATGCTCTGGACTCAAAACTTTTTTACTTTCAAGTTCCAAAGTTTCAATGGATGATTGAATTTGTTCAAATTGGTCCTGTATACGAGAAAGTCCGATACACGAGGCCATAAATTTACGATAAGAATTTGTATCCGAATTTACTTCCATTCCTAGATCGATTATTGTATTTAATTCTCGTTCGAGACAACTTCTCTTATGCATTAAACTCACGTACTCTGTTGATTCTGTCATGATGAAAACGAATAAAAACAATAAATCTTAAATAGAAATGAAATAAAATTTTAAAGGAAATTTTTTTTTTTTTTTTTTTATGAACTTGGCTCTTCCACTGCCGTGTGCCTAATCTACAATTTACTAAGCTGAAACACGACCAGAAACGAAAATAATAAAAACGAAAAATATTTTTAGAACGAATGTCGTAAGTCGTGTCGTAGTCGTGAGGTATAAATGCTAAAAAAGCCGCTCGTTGTTCCTCAACTCAACCTACCCGACAATTTTAAAAGTTGAAAATGTTTGAATTTCTTATTATTGAAATCACCATTAATTATTTATTTGAATACTACATACGAATATTATACGAATAATGTTGCAACATAAAAAACGACGAAAACTTTATGTTGAACATTTGACGAATTAAACTACGAAATCCGAATAATGCCTGCAAGCTAATCGTAATCGATCTACGAAAACTCTCACACTGTATTTATCGAAATCGAAGTGAATTACTAATTATTATTAGTAGAAACTATTGCGAAATAAACTACGAACAATAATTAATTGGTTATTTCAACGAAGTTATTCAACACTTTAAAAAACTATGAAGTTACTCGGTAGGTAGGTAGTTACTTGTTGCGAATATGAATTACGAATTATTTTCGAACAAATGAACAAATTACGATATAATATACACGGTACTAGTTTCACTGACAGCTTATTAACGAAATAAAAGACAAAGTCGAATGATATACTTATATTTTACGAACGAAATACAACGAATAATGAACAAGATGACGTCATTCGAACATCGTCTATAACGATTTTTTAAAGTCGAAAATTACGAATTAGGTATCTAGCGAAGGGTTTACGTAACTAACGGGAATTAGGAAGTTAAATATCCAGCGAGAAGGACCATAAAATGTTGGGGATTTCGAAACCCCGAAGCGAAAACGATGGTTCGTCAAGTTTAAACGATAGCTTCCTATTCCGGGCAAACCGTCACCACCAAAATATAGGCAATAGCTTAAACTACCACCTACCTCTCGACAATGCCGGTTCTCCCGTCGCTCGTTACGTTCGATGGTTGCCTTGCTTGATACCCGGGGTTGATGTACACAATGATGACGATGCACTGTGCACTAGGCAGCTGCCAATAATTAGTGTCCGAGAATGATGAGCCCGTCGAATGCACTGGGCGTCGCGTGACTTCGGCCGCGTACGTCGACGAACTAGCGGCGCGAGGGGCGCGCCGCGGCGAATTCGAGAGGCGCGGATAGCAGTTCTTACTACTACCCACAAATTGACGATGAAATTTGCCCAAATTGAGGAAGCCATCGCGACTTTTACCGAATATTTACGAACACATGTACATACTATATCATGCATTAGATAGGTATGCCAAAACCATAATATGGATTGACGTTACAGTGTTTTATTTATAGTGTTTTTACTGAGTATATCAGTAAATCTGAAACACTCAAAAGTCATTCCATTTGGTTTTGATATACCTACTCTAGCGGCACGCTATGATGGCCGGTTTGACGTTTGTCCGCTCATGAAGTTCCGTATTAATTGATAACGACTTTGAAGGAAATAATTGTATTACTTTATTGACGATAGTGATGTGCAGAGATTCATAAATTTTATCGAATGTAGTTTTAGGTTTAGGACTCAAAATTTATTTATTAAATTGATTTCTTAAATGTATACAAGTGTAGAAAAATCAGTTTGCACCATTTAAGGGGTGAATGTACTTGTGAATATGAACAATTTTCACTATGTGGACAAACCTCTGAAATCGCAAAAAAATATCAATAAATTTTTAAAAATGGAATCTAATACGATCGTCACATAGGATCGCTGGCTAGCACAACTACTACCTCCGGCAAACTCGCGTCAATGCTCAATGCAAAACAAAGCAGTTTCGAATTGACGTTGCTTCGAAAAGTATAAACTGTCAGTGCAATGCGATTGTGATATAGTTTTGACCTGGCTTTGGATTTCAAATATTGATACTGCATTACTGTTGACCCTTGCTCGTTAATTTGGACTCTGTTCAAGCCCTTTGTTGTGGATTTCGTCGATATGACCGAACGTACGCAGAGAACTGTTCTAAATAGTCAGACACGTGAGTTCGTAATACGCCTTCGTAACTATTTCGATCGTGAAGCTCAAAATGGAGGGCCAATTTTACCTATAACGTCAGTGGTTGAACGCGTAGCTGATGCGCTTAATATTGGACAACGAACTGTTAGACGGATAACTAAAAAAAAATATGGCGAGACTGGCACAGAAGAAAATAAACTTCACACACCAAAAAAGAGAAAACGAGCAAAACCAGTCGTAGGCATCGATAGCTTTGATGCCGATGCTATCCGAAGACATGTTTACGGCTACTATTTACAGAAGGAGTATCCAACAAGAAAAAAGTTGGTGCATTCACTGAAGGAAGCTGGATTATTCTTCGGTGGGGAAAGTTCTTTAACGAAGATTTTGAAGACCATTGGATTTCGATACAAAAAATGTAACAAACGCAAAATATTGATAGAAAGATTTGATATAGCGATGGCAAGGTATACTTTTTTACGGCAAGTGAAAGAAATCAAAAATTGGCAAAATGTTGTGTTCTTGGATGAAACATGGCTTAATGCTAACCATACTGTAGGCCGTTCTTGGAACGATGACACAGCAGCATCTACTTCCAAAGTTCCTGTAGGAAAAGGATCGCGACTTATAATTTGTCACGCCGGAACCATCAACGGGTTTGTCGAAGGTTCTCTCATGGCTTTTGCGTCAAAAACCACTGGAGACTATCATGAAGACATGAATGGAGAAAAGTTTACTGAATGGTTTACCTCAATGTTGTGTAGCCTCCCTGAACCATCTATTATAATTATGGACAACGCCCCATACCACTCGATGCAAATTGACAAGCCACCTGCCCAATCCCAAAAGAAAGCTGATATCGTCGCATGGCTTCGTAAAAATGGCGTAGATGCAAACATGAATATGTTAAAAGCGGAATTAGTACGTCTTTTAAAAGAAAACAAACCAACCAAGATCCGATACGTCATTGACGAAATAGCATTAGAACATGGGCACAGAGTTATACGGTTACCGCCTTACCATTGTGAGTATAATGCGATTGAGTTGGTGTGGGCTCAAATTAAGGGATATGCTGCAAGACACAATACAGAACCCCCATTTACCACAAAAAAAATGCTAAAATTATTAGAAGAAGCTTGTGAACATGTGACTAAAGGAGACTGGGAAAAGGTTGTGAATAGAACTGTTAAATTAATAAGGGAAGATTATGAAAGAGATGTGAAAATAGATAATATTATAGAAAACGAACATATAATTATTAATGTATGTGATGATAGCAGTGACGACAGTGAAAATAGTAGTATGGACGAATCTGATTAATTATGGCCTTTTGTGGCACCTTTTTTGGTATCTTTTGTATTCATATGTTTCTTGTGTGCATATAAAGTATGTATATTCATTTTCGTTCAAATATTCAGTTCGTTCAAATAAATTAAATAAACATATACATTTTTGTTTTATTAAACCTATTTAATCAGGTACAAAAACAAAACTTAATTGTTTTTTGTTCGAGAATAAATTGACATTCCACATCACTATTGTAATGTGTCAAACCGGCCATCATAGCGTGCCGCTAGTGTAGGTACTTAATAATGCACGTCCACTGAAATAATAAAACAAAATTGATTATGATTCACTTTTTATTTTTATATTTATTAAAATATAAGTACTTAAGTATTTGTACACAAATTTTGGTTTCATCGTCCCCATCGTAAGAAATTTTACCACTTAAAATATTAATCTTTTTATTTGAATTAAAATTACGTTTACGTGACAATAGATAGCAAAAATAGCCATAGAAAATATATTTCAATAAAAATATAATCTTATACATCAGATTTACCCTATCGAGTCTTATTCGTCTTCAGAATAAAAACAAGCTATAATTTAAAAATTAAAAAAACCCGACTGCCATGCTAAAAAACGAACTAAAAAATTAATAAACTACCACCGTACCACTTACAGTGTAGTTGTTATTTATTTTGTTTTTCATGATTTGTCACTCCAAATTGATTTAAAACATATAGATTGTATACATTTTCGTACTCGCCTTTTAAAGCCCTTTATTTTGATACCCCACTCGAGGGTCTTGAAGAAAAAAATTTTTTTCAGCCCGCACATTAAAATGCATAACATTTGCCATTTTGATTTTTTATGAATTTTATGTACCCAGTAACATTTGCGCCGTCAAGACAAATCTAATGACGTATAATTTGTCAAAATAGGTTGAGCCGTTAAGTAGTTACGAACTGACATAGGAAACGGTCATTTTCTACGATTTATCACTCCAAATTGTTTCCAAATATATAAATTTATACATTTTCGTATTTGCCTTTTGAATCCCTTTATTTTGATACCCCACTCGAGGGTCTTGAAGAAAAAATTTTTTTTCAGCTCGCACATTAAAGCGCATAAAGTCCGCCATTTTGATTTTTTTTTAATTTAGGTACCCTATAACACTCGCGTCATTGAGACAAATGTAATGACGTATCATTTATCAAAATCCGTTGAGCCGTTGATTAGTTACAAGCGGACATAGGAATGGACATACATACACACAGGTGAAACACATATACCCAGTCGGGTAAATAAAAAAACAGTAATCAAAATCTTCATTACGCGCGGGCCGGTGGCCAGTACACACTTTTCTGAGCCACGGTCTGCCACCCACCCACGCTTCCTCAGCACACTGCGTGTATGGTCGAGTTATCTCCGAAAAGCGGGACTGACCCTGTCCGGCACGGGACATTTAATTTTGATTTAAAAATCGGGACGTCAACAGGTTACACAAGAACAGCTAACTCCTCAACATCCATTTAAAGCAACTCGTGTAGTCATCTAATAATTCTCGGCCGCTCTAATGGCCGCCGAGAATCGCCTGGCCGCCCAGTGCGCGTGTAAGTTAAAGTCTAGAGAGTGACATATTAATTACGTCACGCTGCAAATCCGCGGGTAAAAGCTATATAAATGCAAAAGTGTCTGCCTGTTACCTTTTCGCGGCTCAATCACTCAACTGATATTGACCAAATTTGGCACTGGCAACTTGTACCCAATTACCCATAGGACACTTTTTATCCCAGGAAAACAGTACCCACGGGATTCATAAAAATAACTAACTCCGCGGACGAAGTGACCGACATCGGCTACTTATCCATAAAACACTTAATCCGATTCTGAGCTTCATTATTCCAGCCTATTATATAGCCTCTCCAACAGGCCAGATTTGCGATATTTGGTTCATATAAGTTATGGTCCGATTTGGACTATGCAAGGTTTGAGGATTAACACTCTCACACACTCAATCCGATTCTGAGCTAGGTGAAATGCCATCATCGTTCCAAGTATCCTCTATACCAGAATTAGGATACTCTACATCGTGTCGTAAATACCGATTACCCTGCATCGCTATCTGAGGATTAACCAAAATTTCGAAATCCCTTTTACCAATGTCAGCTTCATTGTAAGGGATGTAGCAAGCTCTATGTGATGGTAGCACTTTTCCCGGTATGAGATGCCCGTCTTCAACGGCGCGTCCGACGTAAAATGTTTCGTGTGTGACTTCATAGCCACCCTCCACTGAACCTACTGGAATCTTGTTGCTGTGTGTTGACACCCAAATGCAATTGTAGCCACAAAGAACCTGAAAACATTTAAAAGGGCTATCTGTAGTTTAAACGTTAAACAACTCGGTATAAGCTCAGATTATTTGAACTACTGCACAAGGCCGTGTACAGATCTAGCACCGGAAGTATTTGTGTGTTTACCGACGAACACCGACCGTTCTCTCCACTTCGCTGTTGGGTCCACATACCCTGAATAGCTGAAAGCGAACGATCTTTTGAATAAAATCAGCTAAGTGCGAATTTGGTCTTAGACTTCGGTGCATAAACCAACTAAAAATGTTCGTTTGTTTTGGTCACAGCTTACTAAATAATAAGAAAAATAGATATTTGTACTCTAGTCAATGTGTTCTAAAAAATGACATCCCACATGCCAGGGTAAATAATTTACTGTTTTTACTTTATGATAGACAATTCACAGTACCATGTACTATGATGATATTTAGCACAATTCAGATGGACAATCAGATATCAATATTTACCAATATAATAGCTATTATTGATGTTGTCATGTTAATTACACAATATTATATAACAATTATTGCGATTATTACTTACCTCAAATTTATTTTTTTCAAACACCTCACCACCATATGCAATGAATCCTAAACTTTGAGATGGTACAAATTTGCCAGGGAGTAATGTCTTTTGATACGGAGCCCTAATTATATACAGAATTTCTTTTTCAAATCCCCCAATCAAAGCCCCATCAGGAAGTTGATCCTCTGCCTCCACCCAATGCATCTCACCTCCTCTCACTTTCTTTAGAAGTGGTTTTTCTATTTTTGGTGGTACTGTAAAAAGCAAAAATGCAATACTAATAATCTTATCATAATTACTAACTATTAGTGGTAGCAGTTATGGTAACAACTGGGAAGGGAATGTGAAACAACTCTGACAGAGTTTCCACTGCCAACTTCAACCTTTGAGATATGGTCGCTAATTATTATCATGGGCCTCGTAAGAAGAGTCACTTAGCAGGTGATGGAGAGAGTTATGCTTTAAGTTTTTCTATGCATCAATTTAACTCAAATCAGAGGAGATCTGTTGAAAAACCACTGCCACTGTCACCACAGAGTCACTGGCCGCTCAACAGGTTGTGAAGTTGAAGGCAATGGTCAGAGCACATAATTCGAAGTACCAATAGATGTCGGGGTGCTGGAATAGTGATAGTGTAATGGAAAGTGTTGGCAGACTGCCACTTGGTAGACATCAGATGACTTGCAAGGAGCTGCTGGATACAACAGCGCAAGACTGTGGGGTTAAAAATCTCTACAAGACACTTATGTTTATTGGTTGACAATACCAACGACAACCTTTTAATACATTCCCTGTGTCAAAAATGCTCTCAAGAAGAGACCAGAGCAGTCGTTATTCAATGCAAAACACACACACATGCTAAAGAAGTTGTATAGGTCTATAATTGACTATGTTATTAGTGCAAGTAACTGACTTACAATATAGTTTCCATTGCAGATTCCCTCGGTCGGAATGGACCGAAAATGAAACACATTCTATTTTATTATCAGGTATTTTCTTAGATATGAGTGGAACTCCATCACTGGTGTAACCAAACTGTAACCGATCACTATGCCAAGAAATCCAGAACTTGGTAAATGCATCTCTGGACAAAATATTAGGTACTTTTTTATGTTTATATCTGTATCTTCCTTGGTCCAACCAACACTCATTTTGTTCAATGACAATCTGCAACAAATGCAATTACTCTTTACTAATAATCTGTGTGGAATATTAAAAACAATTTTGCTGGGATAAAAAGTAGCCCACACACTAGCCGATAGTGCAAGTGCAGATGAGTAGATATTCCTGCTGAGAGGAAGCTTTTTAACAACGTCCAAAATTTATACCTATTCTCATAGGGTTGTCACCTGTTGCATGTGAACTTAAGAGCGCTCTTCATGGGAGCGACAATTCGTTGATGGGGGAGTCTCTAAAACAGTGATTTCTGCATTTAGAGAGCAATACATCTTCAGTAAAAAAGAGTACTAAAAATAAATACATAAATAAATTAATTAAATAAATAAATTTTTCTTGAGATATCATGATTTTTAGTGAAAAACGGCAAAGTAAAAAGATCCAAATCTAGGTTTGGATTTACACCAATTTTAGCAAATATTTGGCAATTTTTTACATAAACTAAAGATATTTGAAATTACTATGAAGGAGCGTATGATATGACTTGGTCGTTTTTCAATTTTCTAGTTTCTTATATGGTTTATTTACGTACGAAGTTGCCTCAAAATTTGCCCTTAAATAATGAGTTTTCAAGCGTCATAACTTTCAAAATAAATAAAATTTTACTAATTTTTTTATTTTGCAGCATAGATTATGGAGATATAAATTGATATCTGGCTTAATTTTAGATCTATTGCGACAAATATTAGAATAATAGGCGTAATACGTTTGTATGGGGAAGCGCGTAAGCAGGGCAACCTTAAACATACTGTTAACTGTTCAATGGTTAGGAATTTTCGTCTAAACACAACACTTAAGTCTAATTTTTTATACAATTCACATTATTTTACACAATCTCTTACTATCGCTAAACACTTTATTTCTCAGTGTTAATTTGATATGCCCGACCCACACTTGTCATTTGCCTTCCAACTGAGCCCCAGCGGAGCATCCGTGAACCGTTGGCGAGAGCATCATGTGTGCGTGAGCTGCGCTGTGTGACCTACAGCGCGCCGCTTGTATGAAGCTTCCTGCTTCTGTAGGGATATCTAATCATGTGGCAAGTGTGTGTTTTTTCTAATGAGTCGTTCACTTGTCAGCAAGCAATTCCAGTGAATTTTTTTTTAATGGCAACTTACGAGTAATAAGCATTAGAATGGAACAAATAGATTTACAATATTTTTGCACATCAGCAGTTAAATTGCGTAATGTTACATATAATTTTATTAGTTAGAAAAGATCTTATAAATTATCATATCCACAATTGAGTTGTTGGATTAAAGAAACATTGCAAAAAAGAGGTATCAGTATTCAGTATATTCAGTGCTCACAG
The DNA here is from genome assembly GCA_920104075.1 of Melanargia galathea. NCBI lineage: Eukaryota > Metazoa > Arthropoda > Insecta > Lepidoptera > Nymphalidae > Melanargia > Melanargia galathea. The sequence continues at coordinate 19,730,191 of OV049859.1, forward strand.
AACACACCATATAGAGGTCAGATGTGAATACTGATGTGATTAGAAGTTCTACCCCACCTAATACAATGCAACAGCCAACAGGTTGATATCCATCATACTTACATCCTAATTTTACTAAAAGTTGCACAAAATCATGAACTTACCGAGTAAAAAGAATCTTGGTGTGGATTCCTAGCTAGTGTCACTGCTGCCTGTCCTCCACCTTTAACAGAGAATGCTACAGCGCCACTTGTTATTTCATAAAATATACGCCGTTGGTTAGCCGAATTGGTGAATTCTGAAACATGTCATAATTTTTACTTAAATCTAAAACAAAATAGGTAGGTACTACCGACCTATCAGTGGAAAATAGTACCTACTGACTACTCAGTTACTCACCAATTAGATCACCCATTGTAAAGTTCACTCAACTAAGTTATTTAGAAGCACAGCGTATTATATTAGCACGTTAGCCACTTAAGTGTTTATTTGGCTTCCTCCTTCAGCTGTATCTGCTTATCTCAAATTTGCTGAAATCAGCACAGCCATTTTAGAGAAGTATTATAAAACTGTTAATTAATAATTACCTATGTATGTTTTAGCCCTCATACGCATTAGCGCGGCTAGCCTCTTCATAGAATTTTGTCGCGGTTTAGTGCGTACAAAATAAGCGGTTGCATATAAAAATATAAAAGCGGCTAGCCGCGCGGTCAGCCGCGTACGCGGTTGACCACTAATGCGTATGAGGGCTTAGAGTCTGTTTTTGATAGACTATCCTTAACTTACCCGACAGATAGCGATCTTTGGAAATTAGCGTTCGGAAGTGGTGAAACAGGCCCATAATGTGGTTTTTGTTTTCACCATATTGTGACATCTACCACACATCGCCAGTCGCCAGTCGCCACCGCATCGCAGCGATCGCACGCATCCAGACTCCACGTGCTCGCTCAGGCTCAGTGCTGTGTCTACGTGGTTTTCTTCCTTCACTACTCTCGTAGAGTATTCTTTGCTTCACTTTTCACACTTCACAGAAGACAGAACACTGAACAGCAGCACGGAGAAATGATAAATATTAATTGGCAATCAATTTGCTTCATACCTAGGTATATTGATTATTAACTTAAAATTAAAAAACGTAAGTTTAATAAATATAAACTAAAAAGAAAAACGGCACGTTTGTATCAAGTCAACTGAAACATAGATCACATTGACTCTATAGGAAGAGTCAAGAGGACTTGGCATAATGTCCTATAGAAAATAGTGGATCGGAAAATAGCTCAAGCTTATCAAAATTTTTATAAGTGTGTAAGAGACAACACTACATTTTTAAACATAACAATAAAACAGATCGTGGCAGACTCGTGACTTAAGATGGCCTCCCTAAAATGTATACATGAACACTCACACACGCACAACTTGAGACATCACAATGAACACGCGCCATTTTATGTTACAGGATTGTGCGTGTGTGAGTGTATTTTTGGCACGTTTTTAAGGTAGGTATGCCAACTCTACTTATTATTATTATTATTATTACCTCTATGATAGATCATCGGCGATGAGCACAGACCATGAAAAATAAGTAAAAAAGTTAGACAATTCGAATTAGCTGTCAAATCGTATCAAATTATTCACTCATCGTCTATTAAATACATAGAGATAATAATAATAAATAGAGCTGGCATAATGTCCTATAGAAATTAGTGGATCGGAAAATAGCTCAAGCTTATCAAAATTTTCATAAGTGTGAAACAGACAACAATACATTTTTGACATAATAATAAAACAGTTTGCGGCAGACTCGTGACTTAAGATGGCCTCCCTAAAATGTATACATGAACACTCACGCCCGTTTTCACTAAACCTAGGAGACGCCTAAATCGGATGCTTAGATATTTAGGACATGCCTAGGGGAAAAAAACGTTTCACCAACCCTTAGGTGATGCCTAACGACGTTAGGCGCCAACTAAAGTTACGACACCGATTATGCGGTGCGTAATGCTAGGCAACCCAGTGAGGTGTAATAAATAAAGAGTAGAAGCGTCCTACAAACTGTTTTCAGAAAAACGTAACCACTTTTGAGTTTCAAAGACGTAGCTTTGAAACTGACAAATACGCCAAGTAAACTTTCAGTAAACTATATTTGTCTCGTTTCTTCTGCCCTCAAACTAATTACGTTAGAAAAGGACAAGACATTGCAATTAGACAAACGATTAGAGTTACCAGTATCAGGAATAATTTCCCACAAAAGAACGATTTCCCCCAAAAAATTATTTGAGTTTATGAGATTTAATAATTATATTAAATTTAATAAAATTTTCAATATAAACCATATAGAACTAAATAAGGATTATTATTAATAGGAAAAAAATATTTAAATGTGTGAACGTAAATAACTTTATTTAAATCTTTCATCGACTTCTAATCGGAGGTCGTGGATTCGATCCCGGGGCACGCCTCTAACTTTTCGGAGTTATGTGCGTTTTAAGTATTTAAATAAATATCACTTGCTTTAACGGTGAAGGAAAACATCGTGAGGAAACCGGCATGCCTGAGAGTTCTCCATAACGTTCTCAAAGGTGTGTGAAGTCTGCCAATCCGCTTGGCCAGCGTGGTAGACTATGGCCAAAACCCTTCTCACTCTGAGAGGAGACCCGTGCTCTGTAGTGAGCCGGTAATGGGTTGATCATGATGAAATCTTTCATCTATCTATACTATACTACTATACTTACTATACTTACTAATAAATAAAATTGAAGTGTCTGTCTGTAATTTCGAAATAACTACCTCATATTAAGCTCATATGGTTATTTGAACGGTACCATAACCGAATCATACGTTTTTAAAATTTTTGTCTGTCTGTCTGTCTGTTTGAACGGGCTAATCTTCGGAACGGCTGAACCGATTTTGACGGGACTTTCACATACAAGTAGAGAATTAACCAGGGAGTAACATAGGCTACTTTTTTAACCGACTTTCAGAAAAGGAGGAGTTGTGTTTTTCTACCTATGTACACCGATATCTCCGAGATTTCTGAACCGATTTGCGTATTTTTTTTTTTAATCGATAGAAAACCATTGCGACACTGTTCTAAAAAAAATTTGGATTCCAACTCTTCAATCCTGATGCTGTAGAGGGCCTGATCCCAAAACTAATGGGGTTTAGGAACTGTCGGTTATTTAAATTGATATTGGTGATACCAATTAAAGACTTTATCGTTGAATGAACTCGAGTAGGTATATATACAACTCCTCAACCCGGATGCTGTAAGGAATTGCATTCCGAAATCGTAGGGATCCCACGGAATTTTTCCGTTTTGGGGACGGGTTACTGCAGATAGGCTACTTTTTGTTCTGGAAAATCAAAAGTTCCCACGGGATTTTTAAAAACCTAAATCCACACAGGTGAAGCCATGGGCATTATCTAGTTAATAATAAAACTGTAACAGGTCCAATTCTGAAATTTTGAAGATATTTTGAAATTTATTGAACCAATCAAAAATATTAGTTACATATGGGTACGTTTATGTTAGTAAATTCATACATAAGAATGATCACTAGGTATGTATATGTATACTAATCTTTCTAAAAGTTTGTAAATTACGATAGTGAAAAAATTATCAAAATCGGTTCATTGGTTTTTGAAATAATCGCGAACATACGGGTCGAATATATAACCTTCTTTTTTGAACTCGCTTAGTAAGAAATCATTATACCTACTTCTAACTATTTTATAAAGACTCAGTATGATCACATAAATTACTGATTTACTTACGTTTGCCTTATAGGTACATACGTACGTTCATCATTCGCTTTTTCATTCACTAATTTCCCAACAATGTAGGGAAAATCAAAATAGTTTTTACTGGCAACACTTATAGTAAAAATAATGCGCGGTAAATTTATGTTTTTATTACGTGTTGTTTTGGATAATCGGAATTAAATAAAACAAACTTACTTGTGAAAAGTAACACCAGTTGCTTTATTATCTTTTTCTGACCGTGACAAACAAATTTTAACAACACATTTCACCATCTTGACAAATTGTGTGGCAAGTAACAGTTACGTTCGTGTTCACTCGGACGTCGGGCTGGCAACTGAAGTCGTAGGTGCCCATCAGTGTTACCAGATTAAGATTATACACTACCGTGTTGACAGGTTAGAAATACGGTGTTTCAGCTCCAAATTACCGTGTATAGATTTAAAAAATACCATGTAAATTACCGTGTAAAATAAAGAGAAAATGCTATGATTTTTCCATATTTTTTATTTAAAACTCAATCATCTAAAATAACAACTTCTTTCTCGTATATGGCTGCAGTCATTTTTTTTATCATGTCCTTGGATGGTATAAAATCCACACAGCTCGTTCCACTCCGGTGTATGGATTGCTGAGCAAGAATATTTCCCTTTATGGTTCTTGTAATTAACTTATTCCTTTTCTTTGTTTTAACGTCATTCACTTGACTAAATATTCTTTCACAAGCGGCATTAGAATGTGGTAAAGACAGGATATTCAACATAAATGTAGTCAAAAATTTAAACTTCTGTATATTTCCATCCTTTAGTTGAGCTATCTGTGAACAAAAAACAAAATGTTTTATGCAATAATCTAATCCACATTTTTTTAAATAGATGTAGTGCAATAAAAAATTTGCTGATTACCTCGTGCCAAAACTCGTCAGCCTTGTCAGTTTTGGGTAATTGCATTTGAGCCATAATCGTAGGGAAATTTCTCCACTCATCGTCCAGTATTTGTTGGTCACTGACATTATTTGGGCTTATACGGGGGAAATGATCGAAGAGCATCGATAATGTAGCAAATCTTTCGCTCGACGCTAATGAAATGCAAATTTCCGGTTTTAATTTTGAAATAATGTTCATAATTTGATCATCCAGACTATATCTTTTCCTGATACCCACACAAGCTGCCACAATGAACTGTCGACAATTCTCTTTGAATTCTTGTTTTTCAGTATCAGAAACCTCAGGCAAATTAATTTGTTGCCGTGCACCTAGACCAAGATATATTTCGTCCAAACTAAGATAGTGGTCACCATTTGTTGGATCGATTTCATCTAACTTAGTGGATTCCACATACGAAGTATTCATAATCGTAAGAATTAGCTCTCGGTATAGTTCTGTCATTTTTGAATGAAGCTCAGTAATGACAGTAGATTCACTTTGGAAATATATATTTGTTTTTGAAAATTTAGGCAGCATCCATGCTAAGAAATAGTAATATGCTTTCATGATTGGGTCGTTTAATGCTTTATGAATCTCTGCGCATTCTTTGTCATTTAACCATCTGCCATCAAAAAATAATCTTAAGGCTTTGATTGTTGGCGTTGAAGGCTTGCAAGGCTTTGAAGGCTTGCCATTGTTCTATAATGCGTTCTACCACTGCAGTCAATGACAGCCAACGGGTTTGTGCTGGTCGCAACAATTTGTGGACATCTGTTTCAGTGAATATCTGAAAACCTTTAAATTCAGTTTGCCGTTTACTACTTGATTTGAAAAAATTGTATATTCCTCGACCCAACTTTTCACATTCTTGTGGCAATCTTTTACAAGCATCGTTTGCACATAAGTGCAGTGAATGGCACACGCATTTTATAACAGTAATTCCGGGACAGCGTTGACGAAACCTGGTAGACACTGAATTGTTGCAACCCACCATTGTGTTGCACCCGTCGGAAGCAAAGCCAATAATGTTATCCAATGGGATTTCATATTTTTCAAATGATTGTGTCACGATGTTAAATAAATGTTCTGCATTAGCTGTGTAATCTTCAGAACTGTTATCAAATAACTGTATTAAGTCCCAAAAACGAGAAACAATTTTGCCAGTTACCGGATCATAGTACCTGATAACCACGCATACAGTTTTTACCACCGCTATATCAGTGCTCTCATCGATTAGCACTGAAAATTTAGATTTTTTTAAATCTTCGCACAAGATCTCATTTTCAGTTTTCCCAATAACATTGTTAATAATAGCTTGTACCTTTGTACGCTTAAGTTTTAAATTTTTGGCAATGTCTGAATCCGTAAAAGTTTTTGCCAAAAGATCGCACATGTGATCTGCCACTCGATGGGATAACTTGTGTTCGGCCATGAAGGCAGCTAGCTTTATCTCTGCTATTTTTTGTTTATCGCCGATGGGTTCCAATTTTTTAAACATACGGTCTATGGGCTGAACGTTTGAACGTAAAGTTTTAAGGTTTTGTAAATGTTTTGTACCTTCGGAATGTCTTTTTATGATAGTTAATTCTGCATTCATCGTTGTGTCGCAAAATGGGCAGAAAGCTTTATATTGGTCTTTAGGATGTTGCTGAAGCCAAGGGGAAAAAACTTTATTATTTCGCCACTCATCTTTGAATTTTTGTTTATAATGCTTACGTTTTTGTCCAGTTTTCGGAATCTTGGATGATGACGCTCCTTTATCTGTCTCGTAGCTATCGGTGTCACTACCCATTTTCATGTACGTTGTGTTAAACGAAAATAAATATTGTTTCACTGATTAAATACACTGCGCACTTGCCAAACATCAAACACCAACAAACAAAATTATCGAAGAAAAAAAGAGTGTGAGCAAACGATTCATTCATTCATTATTATGCAACCAATTTTCATAAACATTGATTGTTTGATAATGGATATATAAACTAACACACTTTTACATTTAGACGTATTGTGATGAATAAAATATTTAGGGATTTCCCCGATAGTAGTGAAGCGAAATGGCGGCAACTTGATGTTACCATGGCATAGAGAGCTGGATTTTCGTTTCGTTTTACGTATCTTTTTTTAATAAAATTAATCCTTCTGAATATTTTTTTATATATTGACTGTCAAAGTAATTCATCATTAAAAATACCGTAGAAAAGTACACGGTAGTGAAACATTACCGTAGACCGTGTTTTAGCCAAAAATACCGTGCATCTACGGTAATTACCGTGTACCTGGTAACACTGGTGCCCATTGACATATGCGAAGTAGCGATGAGTCGGTGCTTTAGAATGCTGAAGTGCGATTGTCTAACTTTAGACCATGAAAATTGTATTCATTTGACAGCTTAAACGTACGTTTTCAGCTGTCAAACGGCCAATTCGAATTGTGTACGGAGTTCATAGATGGTCACAGAGTACTTTGTCTATATATGAAATAGAGACCAAACTCTATGCCTAAAATTGGAAATGCATCGCTTGCGCCTCTGGAGTCGAGATTTGAAACTAACGTTGAATCTATACATACCTACCTACTTATATAAATACGTAGGTACAGTACCTACATATATATATATTATATACGTACTACATATCCTAATAAAGGTCAATTTGGATTAATTTATGAAATAAAACAACGTTATTTCAAAAAATTATTTATTTTTTCTATGCATTAACTAAGCAGTAGTAAATTTAAAATACACTAATCAGTAACTATAAAGAATACAAAGAGTCCTGTCTCAAATAAAAATACACTAAAATAATATAAAGAGTCTTATCTCTTAACACATGAGTCTTTTCTCCGTTGCACGAATATCACTGTAATAAACTTAACCTCAAGGAACTAAAGCTCAACTCAACGACGAGTTCACACAACAATTTAGAATTTAATCCAAAAAATATCTACGTTAACCAAAATGGCACGTCGGCAGACATTTTGAATTTTCTTGACATTTTTCATTTTCAGTGATCACGTGGTCATCACTCGTCAGTGTCAGTGTTGCCTGATTTAAAGAAATAATTCCTACTAATTAAGACAAGTATAGATCGACCAGAATCTCATGAAAAATAGGGAAATGAAATTCCAAGGTTAGCAACACTACAGCTGCCCTAGCGATAAACAAAGTAACTGACATTTTTTGTGAAATTGACTTTTTGCATTAACAAAAGTTTTATGTCGAGTAGTTTTTTACCACAGTTTAATATTTCAAGTAACTTAAACCGTTTACTGATATTTAAATTGCCCAAACAAAGTAACTGCACTCACTAACCCGGAATATAAATGCAAAAACCAAGTAAACAACAAGCACAACACAAAAATAAAGTAATTGGATGTTGATTACTTTGTTTTTGTATTTAAAATGCAGTTGCTTGATTTTTCGTTTCGTGAAACGATCCCAGGTAAAGTGTTTTGAATGTAATTACTTTGTTTATCACTAGGGCAGCCGAGTTAACCTAGTGTTGCTTACTACAAAATTTAATTTCCCTATTTTTCATGAGATTCTGGTCGATCTATATAAGAATAAGATTTTAAAAACATCTTAAATAAAATTCTAAGAAAAAATTATTGATAACATTAATATTTACTTCATTTTACTAGTTTTTCTTAATTATAATTATTTAAAAACTAATTATACTCTGATTTTAATTCCGTGGAATTCTGACGTTTCTTAATATTAGCAGAGATAAAACTGTTCCCACAAAAAAGATAATAAATTCAAAACTGACATATAAATAAAAATCAATTGCCTCATGTAGAGTGTAGACATAATATGGCAAATGCCTGGTTAGATACTTCAGGTACTTTAGCTTGGGGTAAAATCGAACTTCGTGTGTTAACCCTGTTTTTCATACAATTAACTCTAGAATAATTCATTCTATTTTTAAATGGCAACTGTCAGAATTCCACCGAATTAAAAATCAGACTTTGTTTACTTTTTTAAAGTTACCAATTTAGTAGTTTTATTTTTGAACTGGTAATTTTCTCAAAATGAGTCGACGCCATCTAGCGAAGACTTTTCAAAACGTACGCAATACTAGTCCCCTCTGCATTAAGAATTATGAACTACATGATTATAATTCTGCTAAATTAAAAATACTTGTTGAATTACTAACAGACTTGCAGTTGAGTGCACTATGTAAATTTACAGTATAGTACACAAAGCATTTCCCTGTTTTTTATACTAAGTTTACGCACCCTGTAGATGGTTGACGATTGCATGGCTATCATGAATATCATGGATCGTTATTTTAGACGATGAGTGAATGATTTCATACGATTTGACAGCTAATTCGAATTGTCTAACTTTTTTGAGATCATCGCCTATGTCAAATAATAGCGGTGAGTCTCGGGCCATGGCCCATGATTATCGTTAATCGTTTGATGGCATATGTGTATTGAATTGATTAAAATCTAATTTTCTAACTTTTTAAAACAAATTCCTTAATAAACACCGCAGTAAATATAACTTTTAATTCGACTACGGCAAAGAGACGGACTTTGCGACAAGTCAAGAAGAAAAAAATCGATGCTCTGGAGATGTGGTGCTGGAGGCGAATGTTAGGAATCTCATGGACCGAATTTCGCACCAACGTCTCGATACTCCAAGAACTCGGCATCAAACAGCATGTTTCGACGTTAGTACAGAGTCGTATTTTGAAGTTTTTAGCACACATCTCCCGGCGTGAGGGTGACTCCATCGAGCGCCTTGCCGTGCAGGGCGAAGTTGAGGACACCAGACGGCGAGGAAGGTCGCCCATGCGATGGACCGACTAAATTAAATCATGTGGGCGCTCCCTTGTATGAAGGCTCCAGGCTGTCGTCCAGCAGCGAAAAGTGGAGAATGCTCGTGAGGCGTATAACATCTGCCCTTAACCTTTAAGTACCGACGTGTGGTCTGACAGACACCTCGAGAGGTCGAAAAGTCTGATTACCTATGTTAGCGAAAAAGTATCCTCCTGTGCTTCTCTCTACCCCTCGGGAAGTCGCCCAGCAGCGTTTCTGCAGAGTGGCAGTGTTGGCGCGTACGATTTCGGTAAGTTTTGATTTTTATAAGATCACGAGTGGTCTGTCAGACCACTCGTCGGTACTTATGTAACTTTTTTTGGATGCGACTTTTTTCAGACTATATTGTTTTCTCTTTTCTTTTCAGTCAGTTATAACAATGGATCAGCCAGGTTCTTTGGGCATGAAACGGGCAGCCATAAATAAAAATAAAAAGGATCCTGTACGTAAGAAAATATGTCATACCCTGCTTCAATATAAAGACCACCAAGAACGTTCAGTGGAATGGCTAAATGAGAGCTCAGAGTCCAAATCTGAGGATATCTACCCAAATTTTACTTCTGGAGAGTGACCATAATTCAGGATCTGAACAGGTTGTGATACTTGTATGAAACATGTGTGCCTACAATGCAGCAAGCCTATGCAAAGACTGTTTGTAAACTCTGATAGTTCCTGCAATTTGATACCTTGTGATTTTTGAGAAAACGGTTGATTATTAAGGTGTTTTTTATTTTTATTATTTATCTAGCTATTAATCTTTAAGAAAAAAATGTTTTTAAGAAAAAATAATAGTATTACTGATACATATGATTTATTAAAATAAAAGTTAATTTTTTCTAACGAAGAATCTATGCTTGCTATATTAATGTTTATAATTAGTAATAAATGTGTATACTTCTATATTTTGTTTTATTTATACAACAGCTACATATTTAACAATACATAAAAAGATTTTTTTTAGAAGAATAATAAGAAACACAAAAGTTTTCGACTGGGTAACTATGGTGGTCTAGCAGACCTCACGTCGGTACTTATGTAACTAAAATAGTATGTCGGTACTTAAAGGTTATAGATGTCACTTCTGGATGACCACGACCGCTCTACCAAGAGCGTAACGAAGAAGAATAAGTACCTAGGTGTTTGTGTTTAAATAGGTATGTTCGACCATAGTGATTAGTGATTACACTACTGAGTCAATGTTGATAAATAAGGTGTCAATAGATTCGTTAGTAGGTACAATATTAAGTAGGTACTTACCTAGGTAAGTATTTTTGTTTGATTGGCCATGCCAGTTTAATCAGTTAGGTACCTTGTTACAGTTTTATTTAATTAATTGCTATGTTTTAAGTAAGTTTTCTGTTTCATCATAGTATAAACCTTGTAAGTAAATATTTGGTGACAATCTTTTTGCTATTAAATCTATTCATATCATTTAAGGAAAGTTTTATTTAATTTATTGTATAAGGTCTTCTCTATAGGTAGCTATATTTTTATATTTATGATATGACCTACTAGGTATCTATTAGGTACTAGGTAGGTAGGCTACAAACACTATATCTGCAGTTTTCACCACCCCTACCCGTTTTGCTAGGCACCCCAGCTAGGTACTCCTAGTACAACACAAGTGTGTGGCCTAAGTGACTGATGCCATCAACCAGCCACAAGTGTTGCAGCAGCCCTTAAAATTCCTCAGTAACATTCAAGAGAGAAGGGCTGCTATGACGGGGTAAAAGCAGCATGTTATACTTTTTTATCCAATAGTACAAATCATCAAATACCTACTAGGATAGTATAATAATAAATATTTTTTAGGTTCATGGACACCACCATGGCCCCACCTTTTTTTTTATTAGGATCATTAAACTGGTTACAATTTTATGAGGAAACTATCTTTAATAGCAGCCTAAGGTGGAATGCGCTTGCCTAGAAGGTATTCTACACCTACCTACCTATTCAATCTTATTTTGAAAGTCCCAATATTATCCCCACAGATTATGCTCCTTAATCCTTATCGCCGCCGCCGCCGATATTATGTAAATTGATATAATGAGGTGAAATACTTAATGTGTAATGATTGAATAAAACCTGTATGAATATATATATATCTTTTTTATTTCTGATTATTCATGGCAGGTTACACTGGAACTGTAGTGTTCTAGAGTGCTCTGCCCAAACAAAAGAAAAACAATAAATAAACTTACATTTTAATCTAATCTTACCTACTACATAGGAATATTTATATTAGTTAAAAGTTCCTATGTAAGTAGGTAAATAATTTACCTACATATTATATAGGAACTTTTAACTTGATATAATTTACAAGTTCCTCCTACATTGGTAGGTAATTAACCTACTTACATGCTAAATACATAATTTAAAATGTCAATCACAGCCAACTTTGTACTATTAGCATGGTTGTTACATTTTAACCAAAAATTACATAAGAACAGCCACTTTTATTATCTTTATCACTACCATGCCCAAGGCAATGCGGTGTCACTTACACAAGTGAAGGCTCTATTAGGCCTCCTGGACTAGACTAGACTTGCCTTTACACAAGTTTAAGAACTCTATTAAAAGTATGCTCATAAAAAAAGCTTATTATACAATTGAAGATTATATAAACGATAAAAAAGCTTGGATTTAACTCGTTCCAGCAATGCGCGAGACGGCATTTCAATCATGTACATTAATAATAATAATTGTTATAATGTTGTTTTTAAAAAGAGCAACCGCCGAGTTTCTTGCAGGTTCTTCTCGGCTGGAACTGCATTCCGAACCTGTGGTAGATTCAATTGACGATTCAAAAGTACTTGTAAAAGTTTATTTGAATAAAAAACTTTTCTATTCTATTCTATTCCTGGAAGCCAATGTGGGTATGGGCAGGAGGACGTATACTGGGGGATGCCTTGGCCAACCAGCATGTGGACGACTTTTGGGCGAATGTGACAGCAACACTAACTAGCCACTGTACAAAATAGGGTTTGTTATTATCTACAGAAATATGTGTGTGTATCTATAAAGCTGTGATAGCCTAGTGGTTAGGACGACCGACTTCTAATCGGAGGTCGTGGGTTCGATCCCGGGCACGCACCTCTAACTTTTCGGAGTTATGTGCGTTTTAAGTATTTAAATATCACTTGCTTTAACGGTGAAGGAAAACATCGTGAGGAAACCTGCATGCCTGAGAGTTCTCCATAACGTTGTGTGTGTGAAGTCTACCAATCCGCTTGGCCAGCGTGGTAGACTATGGCCAAAACCCTTCTCACTCTGAGAGGAGACCCGTGCTCTGTAGTGAGCCGGTAATGGGTTGATCATGATTATCTACAGAAACAGTTTAATTAATTATTTACCACAGTACAGTCGTTGAATGGCAATCAAATACAACTAGATATTATATTAAAGTGAGATAAAAACTCAACCGAGTATATCACTTTAATTAAGTATGGGAACTATTAGCTATAATAGAAAAACATTCCTAAGGTTTTTGTCATCAAAGTAGTTTTGTACAAGTAATAAGATTTTTCAATAAGCTTAAATAGGTACTTTTATAAAAACAAGACAAAATATCTTAGTTTATTAAAAAAAAAACATGTACAATTAGTGTAGACAACCATAATATTATGACCAAAAGCAGTCTTGTTTTCTTGAGACGATAACGAGTCAGTGTGTCTAATCACTTTATTTATTTAAATTTTACACATAAATAAGTAATAAGTTTAACATGAATTCCATGTATAGTCATATCATGTGTTGCATCTCTCTATTGCAGTGTTCAACTGCCTCATTGGTCTAGTGCAGTGTTTCTTAAGTTACAAGTAGTTACAAGTAAGGCCATGGAATTAATACAGAGGGTCTACGGCAAGCCTACCTAACATAATGCATTAGTGTGAAAATTGGTATACAATAATTATGTTGTGAGTAAATACTGTGTACAATTTGATGTTCCAATCCAGCATAAGCAACAGCAAATAATAGAAGCTGGTAAACATTAAACCTCATTTTTTATCTTTTCGGAAAGGGTCAGTCGGCTCTTTCATATTTTGAGAGAGGTCCACGACTAGAAAAAGGTCAAGAAACTACTCTAGTGGTTAGCTCGTTCAGCTGCGGATTGTGGCGTTTTTGCTGTTAGGAGTCACCACGCTTGCCTGAAACAAGAGATGGTTGTTATGAAGATAATAAAATATGAACAATATTTATTTTTTGTAGGATAATTATGAATTATGGTAAAGCTTACTTGGTTGTTGTTGTTGTTTGTTTGTAGTATGGCTTTTAGTTGTGTAGTAACACAGCACAATTCACTTCACCAGTATCGAGTAGCTTGGAGAAAACACAATCTACTGCTGACACTGAATTTTCCATATTCACGATACAATAGTGGAGTTATTGTAAGTACTTGAGAGTTGATAGCCTAAAACATCACAATAAGCAACATTAAACATACATTTACGTAAACATAAATAATAATCTTACGTAAATCTATAAAATATACCTACTACATAATATATACAATTTTATTTTGTTAGATATAGGTGTAACTAGATGATGACCGCGGGCCTGACTTCGTCTGCGTGGATTGAGGTTTCTTCCACCTCACTGAGGTTCCCGCGGGAATTCTTTCATTTTCCGCGATAAAAAGTTACTTGCTTGTGTTAATTCAGAGTATAATCTATCGCCGTTCCAAACAGCCAAATCCGTTCAGCAGTTTTTGCGTGAAAGAGTAACAAACATCCATACATACAAACTTTGCCGTTTATAATATTAGTTAGAATATTTATACACAAAAGTTTTACATAGGGACTAAACACTCAATAAAATACACTAACACCCGTTAGAGCCTATGGAGAAGTTTGGGCAGAAGAGGATAAGAGAAGAAGACCCTTCATCCAAACCACATTCACATATAGAGCTATCTTTGAAAATTTGTGGCTGTCCTTCTTTATTTTTTGTTGAATTTACGAAAATTTATAAATTCGTAAAATAACACTAAACTGTCATAAATACATTGACATTGACACTTGATGTCATAATTAACCATTATACAGATAACAAAACAAGTCCACTAACGCCAACTATTGTTCAGAATTAGTAAGCTCGATCATAATTCACTGGTCTGCGTTTTGTTACATAATTTGCTTATAGATATTAACGTTGGAATTCTATGTTTGAAGTTATGAAAGTTAATTTTCATTATGAAATTAGTATGCTATCGTAATAAGTTCCATTGTCTTTGTGTCTGTCATAATTGTTAATAACATAAAAAATTGAGTTTCACTGATGCTATTTGTATAATAAAACGCAATTCCATGATACGTTTTTAAGCCACCGGTCACTTTTCGCTCTTCATTTGATGGACAGTTTTACGCAATTCAAATTTTTCTTGACCATCAATGACCGATCGTCTAAAATAACCATCATGGTTCAAACCTTACACAATCGCACTTCTGAAGTGCGATTGTGTAAGGTTTGAACCATGATGGTTATTTTAGACGATCGGTCATTGATGGTCAAGAAAAATTCGAATTGCGTAAAACTGTCCATCAAATGAAGAGCGAAAAGTGACCGGTGGCTTAAAAACGTATCATGGAATTGCGTTTTATTATACAAATAGCATCAGTGAAACTCAATTTTTTATGTTATTAACAATTATGACAGACACAAAAACAATGGAACTTATTACGATAGCATACTAATTTCATAATGAAAATTAACTTTCATAACTTCAAACATAGAATTCCAACGTTAATATCTATAAGCAAATTATGTAACAAAACGCAGACTAGTGAATTATGATCGAGCTTACTAATTCTGAACAATAGTTGGCGTTAGTGGACTTGTTTTGTTATCTGTATAATGGTTAATTATGACATCAAGTGTCAATGTAAGTGTCAATGTCAATGTATTTATGACAGTTTAGTGTTATTTTACGATTTTATAAATTTTCGTAAATTCAACAAAAAATAAAGGATAGCCACAAATTTTCAAAGATAGCTCTTTATGTGAATGTGGTTTGGATGAAGGGTCTTCTTCTCTTATCCTCTTCTGCCCAAACTTCTCCATAGGCTCTAACGGGCGTTAGTGTATTTTATTGAGTGTTTAGTCCCTATGTAAAACTTTTGTGTATAAATCATTGACTTATATATTACTTCGTAATATTCTAACTAATATTATAAACGGCAAAGTTTGTATGTATCGATGTTTGTATTCATTATACTCTGAATTAACACAAGCAAGTAACTTTTTATCGCGGAAAATGAAAGAATTCCCGCGGGAACCTCAGTGAGGTGGAAGAAACCTCAATCCACGCAGACGAAGTCAGGCCCGCGGTCATCATCTGGTTACACCTATATCTAACAAAATAAAATTGTATATATATTATGTAGTAGGTATATTTTATAGATTTACGTAAGATTATTATTTATGTTTACGTAAATGTATGTTTAATGTTGCTTATTGTGATGTTTTAGGCTATCAACTCTCAAGTACTTACAATAACTCCACTATTGTATCGTGAATATGGAAAATTCAGTGTCAGCAGTAGATTGTGTTTTCTCCAAGCTACTCGATACTGGTGAAGTGAATTGTGCTGTGTTACTACACAACTAAAAGCCATACTACAAACAAACAACAACAACAACCAAGTAAGCTTTACCATAATTCATAATTATCCTACAAAAAATAAATATTGTTCATATTTTATTATCTTCATAACAACCATCTCTTGTTTCAGGCAAGCGTGGTGACTCCTAACAGCAAAAACGCCACAATCCGCAGCTGAACGAGCTAACCACTAGAGTAGTTTCTTGACCTTTTTCTAGCCGTGGACCTCTCTCAAAATATGAAAGAGCCGACTGACCCTTTCCGAAAAGATAAAAAATGAGGTTTAATGTTTACCAGCTTCTATTATTTGCTGTTGCTTATGCTGGATTGGAACATCAAATTATACACAGTATTTACTCACAACATAATTATTGTATACCAATTTTCACACTAATGCATTATGTTAGGTAGGCTTGCCGTAGACCCTCTGTATTAATTCCATGGCCTTACTTGTAACTACTTGTAACTTAAGAAACACTGCACTAGACCAATGAGGCAGTTGAACACTGCAATAGAGAGATGCAACACATGATATGACTATACATGGAATTCATGTTAAACTTATTACTTATTTATGTGTAAAATTTAAATAAATAAAGTGATTAGACACACTGACTCGTTATCGTCTCAAGAAAACAAGACTGCTTTTGGTCATAATATTATGGTTGTTTACACTAATTGTACATGTTTTTTTTTTAATAAACTAAGATATTTTGTCTTGTTTTTATAAAAGTACCTATTTAAGCTTATTGAAAAATCATATTACTTGTACAAAACTACTTCAATGACAAAAACCTTAGGAATGTTTTTCTATTATAGCTAATAGTTCCCATACTTAATTAAAGTGATATACTCGGTTGAGTTTTTATCTCACTTTAATATAATATCTAGTTGTATTTGATTGCCATTCAACGACTGTACTGTGGTAAATAATTAATTAAACTGTTTCTGTAGATAATCATGATCAACCCATTACCGGCTCACTACAGAGCACGGGTCTCCTCTCAGAGTGAGAAGGGTTTTGGCCATAGTCTACCACGCAGGCCAAGCGGATTGGTAGACTTCACACACACAACGTTATGGAGAACTCTCAGGCATGCAGGTTTCCTCACGATGTTTTCCTTCACCGTTAAAGCAAGTGATATTTAAATACTTAAAACGCACATAACTCCGAAAAGTTAGAGGTGCGTGCCCGGGATCGAACCCACGACCTCCGATTAGAAGTCGGTCGTCCTAACCACTAGGCTATCACAGCTTTATAGATACACACATATTTCTGTAGATAATAACAAACCCTATTTTGTACAGTGGCTAGTTAGTGTTGCTGTCACATTCGCCCAAAAGTCGTCCACATGCTGGTTGGCCAAGGCATCACCCAGTATACGTCCTCCTGCCCATACCCACATTGGCTTCCAGGAATAGAATAGAATAGAAAAGTTTTTTATTCAAATAAACTTTTACAAGTACTTTTGAATCGTCAATTGAATCTACCACAGGTTCGGAATGCAGTTCCAGCCGAGAAGAACCTGCAAGAAACTCGGCGGTTGCTCTTTTTAAAAACAACATTATAACAATTATTATGATTAATGTACACGATTGAAATGCCGTCTCGCGCATTGAAATGCCGTCTCGCGCATTGCTGGAACGAGCTTTTTATCGTTTATATAATCTTCAATTGTATAATAAGCTTTTTTTATGAGCATACTTTTAATAGAGTTCTTAAACTTGTGTAAAGGCAAGTCTAGTCTAGTCCAGGAGGCCTAATAGAGCCTTCACTTGTGTAAGTGACACCGCATTGCCTTGGGCATGGTAGTGATAAAGATAATAAAAGTGGCTGTTCTTATGTAATTTTTGGTTAAAATGTAACAACCATGCTAATAGTACAAAGTTGGCTGTGATTGACATTTTAAATTATGTATTTAGCATGTAAGTAGGTTAATTACCTACCAATGTAGGAGGAACTTGTAAATTATATTAAGTTAAAAGTTCCTATATAATATGTAGGTAAATTATTTACCTACTTACATAGGAACTTTTAACTAATATAAATATTCCTATGTAGTAGGTAAGATTAGATTAAAATGTAAGTTTATTTATTGTTTTTCTTTTGTTTGGGTAGAGCACTCTAGAACACTACAGTTCCAGTGTAACCTGCCATGAATAATCAGAAATAAAAAAGATATATATATTCATACAGGTTTTATTCAATCATTACACATTAAGTATTTCACCTCATTATATCAATTTACATAATATCGGCGGCGGCGGCGATAAGGATTAAGGAGCATAATCTGTGGGGATAATATTGGGACTTTCAAAATAAGATTGAATAGGTAGGTAGGTGTAGAATACCTTCTAGGCAAGCGCATTCCACCTTAGGCTGCTATTAAAGATAGTTTCCTCATAAAATTGTAACCAGTTTAATGATCCTAATAAAAAAAAAAGGTGGGGCCATGGTGGTGTCCATGAACCTAAAAAATATTTATTATTATACTATCCTAGTAGGTATTTGATGATTTGTACTATTGGATAAAAAAGTATAACATGCTGCTTTTACCCCGTCATAGCAGCCCTTCTCTCTTGAATGTTACTGAGGAATTTTAAGGGCTGCTGCAACACTTGTGGCTGGTTGATGGCATCAGTCACTTAGGCCACACACTTGTGTTGTACTAGGAGTACCTAGCTGGGGTGCCTAGCAAAACGGGTAGGGGTGGTGAAAACTGCAGATATAGTGTTTGTAGCCTACCTACCTAGTACCTAATAGATACCTAGTAGGTCATATCATAAATATTAAAATATAGCTACCTATAGAGAAGACCTTATACAATAAATTAAATAAAACTTTCCTTAAATGATATGAATAGATTTAATAGCAAAAAGATGGTCACCAAATATTTACTTACAAGGTTTATACTATGATGAAACAGAAAACTTACTTAAAACATAGCAATTAATTAAATAAAACTGTAACAAGGTACCTACCTAACTGATTAAACTGGCATGGCCAATCAAACAAAAATACTTACCTAGGTAAGTACCTACTTAATATTGTACCTACTAACGAATCTATTGACACCTTATTTATCAACATTGACTCAGTAGTGTAATCACTATGGTCGAACATACCTATTTAAACACAAACACCTAGGTACTTATTCTTCTTCGTTACGCTCTTGGTAGAGCGGTCGTGGTCATCCAGAAGTGACATCTTTAAGGGCAGATGTTATACGCCTCACGAGCATTCGCCACTTATTCGCCACTTTTCGCTGCTGGACGACAGCCTGGAGCCTTCATACAAGGGAGCGCCCACATGATTTAATTTAGTCGGTCCATCGCATGGGCGACCTTCCTCGCCGTCTGGTGTCCTCAACTTCGCCCTGCACGGCAAGGCGCTCGATGGAGTCACCCTCACGCCGGGAGATGTGTGCTAAAAACTTCAAAATACGACTCTGTACTAACGTCGAAACATGCTGTTTGATGCCGAGTTCTTGGAGTAACGAGACGTTGGTGCGAAATTCGGTCCATGAGATTCCTAACATTCGCCTCCAGCACCACATCTCCAGAGCATCGATTTTTTTCTTCTTGACTTGTCGCAAAGTCCGTCTCTTTGCCGTAGTCGAATTAAAAGTTATATTTACTGCGGTGTTTATTAAGGAATTTGTTTTAAAAAGTTAGAAAATTAGATTTTAATCAATTCAATACACTTATGCCATCAAACGATTAACGATAATCATGGCCCGAGACTCACCGCTATTATTTGACATAGGCGATGATCTCAAAAAAGTTAGACAATTCGAATTAGCTGTCAAATCGTATGAAATCATTCACTCATCGTCTAAAATAACGATCCATGACATTCATGATAGCCATGCAATCGTCAACCATCTATGAACTCCGTACACAATTCGAATTGGCCGTTTGACAGCTGAAAACGTACGTTTAAGCTGTCAAATGAATACAATTTTCATGGTCTAAAGTTAGACAATCGCACTTCAGGTCGCAGAGCGGCAGATAATTAATTCTCTGTAATGCTCTCTAATGCAGGCACAGGCCACAGAGACAGATTCTATCTAAGATAAAGTATAAGTACCTCCTCTTCTTCCTAGATGGCGTGTATTTAAGACGAAGAAATAGTTATTATATCTTTCGTTTTTGCTTATGTCAATATGCACTGTCAAAAAAAAGATCGCAATATAATTTCAGTGTCATCTTGAAAGACAGATTGTGAATAATTTTGTATTTTGCTAACCGTCTGGTGATAGGGTGGATGCTCCTAAAGCCGCCCAGCAAAAGTCGGCACTCAGTTCTATGTTTGTAAATATTAACATTTTGGGTGCCGCTTAGGCACACTGAGTATTTTATGTGTACATATAGCTTGCTTTAATGGGAAAATAGTTTTAGAATAACGCAGCATTTTTTTGCATCCCTATCCCTCAATTATCGCTTAGAACGAGTGCAAGTGCATAAATCGCTTAATTTCTTATAAAATTTCTGCTTTTCGAGCGTCGTTTGACAAGATATAAATTACGTATGATTAATATTTAAGACTTGTTGTTGCAATTTAATTTGTTATAATATTTGATGTCTTGTAATAGTAGTATAACACGATTATTTTACGTATTTAAAGAAAAAACAAGGGTGGTGGACTTAGGAAAACCAGTAATATGAGGTACCTGGGGTCGGCAGGGGGTGCCACCTTTTAGAATTTGGGTTATTTCTAAGGTATCCTATTGTGAGGTATCCTGTTTATCCTATTGGATCAACTTGATGTTGTCTATACAAAAAAATTGTCTGTTGAAAAAAATTCTATCCATTTCTTCAAAAGTTCTATTAATTTTGGAGAAGGGTATTTATTTGGCGGGAAAATAAAATGAAAAGGAGAAAAGAGTTCCTATAAATATTAAGAAAAACACAGGACGAAGTCGCGGGTAAAATATGATTTTCTTTCAGACACGTGAGGGCCGACTTTGATTACACAAATGCTGGAAAAAGGCACAAAGGTGCCGAGCTTAGGCAAATTAGTACTTATTTTTTAAATAAATTGAAAATTACTTCTTTATACAAAAAGCAAATACTATAAGTTGACTCAAAAAGTCAAAAGAATCAAGTATTAGAAGAAAAAATATTGTACTGAAATTACTTCGTTTGACATGTCTACGAATTTTTAAACGTGACACAGACGTTAAACTGCCGACTTATAGAGCATCCACATAACTAAGTCAAATTACGTTATTTTGTAATTTTTTAAGTTCTAAGTGCTTTGTTGTGCGAAATTTTTTATCTGACAATCCCTTTATTAATTAGTCACGGTTTATGCAGCTTCGCTGTAAAAGTCGAATAGGTGTATTATGAGAGAATAACACGCGGTTAAGTTTCACTAATGCTCAAACGCGATATGATTCTATTAAAGACTACTTCTCAGACACGTTATAATTCATCATCATCATTATCAACGCCTTAACGGCCCACTACAGGGCACGAATCTCGTCTCAGAATGAGAAAGGTTTATGCCGTAGTACACCATGCTGACCAAGTGTGGATTGGTCGCCTTTGAGAACATTATGCAGAGTCTCAGGCATGCAGGTTTTTCTTCACTGTTACCGCAAATGATGGCTATCACCGCTTTTTAATTAGTACATGTTATAGTTAGTACCTACAAATAGGCATATGGATATTTATTATACGGTAATCTTATATTTAAAAGCATTTAAGGTAGTGCAAATAAACTATAGAATATGAAAGTAACATAAACAACAAATAAAAATGTGAAAGCTAGTGCTATTTTGTAATTTACTTAGTAATATACTACTGTTAATTAAAATTATCTTAAGGGGGTCGTTAATACTTGCCGTTTACCCTACGAGAAATTGACAGTCAACTGGACGTAGCTTAGTAGAAATGACCCAACCCATAAAAAGTTATTCTGAGTAATCGAGGTTTGAAGTTTGGATGGTAATTGCTGCAATGATATTGTCTTTGGAATAGTTGAAAATATTGTCAAATATGGGCAAAAATACTAATATTTTTATTGTACTTCAAAGACTGACGTATCTTACGGTTATCGGGGAAAATTTGGGTTTGAGTCGTTTCTGCTAAATTGGTTTTAACACTACGGCGTATTTTTCTTAATGCTCAGAAAGGAACTAAAAACAAAACTTTCTAAACAAATTGATATTTTTAAATAAAAATGATTTATTTCGGAATGTTTAGGCCCTTAGGGGGAAGCGAGCGCAGAAACTCTGCCAGCGGAGCTAGAGCCCAAGGGCTTGAAAAAAATCGGGGAGAACATCGTCTTAAGGGCGTCTCCTGTGAGTCTCGAAACTCGGCTTACGTGACGTTGCAATGCTAGTTTTGCAATAGACTAATCCATACGTCCCCGTAACAGAGGAAGGGATTCACGTCAAAGTATGGCGGGCAGCTTTCTCAAGGTAATTCTTTGAAAACTGCTTAAAGTGTTGGGCTAGAACAGGGAGATCGAGATCTTGGAGATCAATATTGCGCACAAACCACGGGGCACCCATTGCCGTGTGCAGAAACTTATTCTGCAGTGTTTGCAAAACTACCTAGTCTGCTTTAATCGAGAAGGGAGGGATATGTGCAAATACTATGCATGTGCAGGACATTATTGAGCGAATACAGGTTCTTTGCTCGATCACAATGCACAACTTGAGCACAAATGCTGCCTTTTGGGGCTTTACGTCTTTGAGCGGCAAAGTTCATCTTATCGTCTAAGTTCACACCTAGATATTTGGCTTTGTCTTGCCAGGGGAAAAGAACGCCGTATAGAAATTATTTCGGCACGTTTGCCGGAGTACTTGCTACCACGCTTGCCTGTAAAAAGCACAGTTCCGTTTTTTCACCGTTGACCTCTATCCTCCAGCGGCGGAACCAGTCGCCTAGACCCTAGATGTTAGCCGTAACTTGGAGTCGAGATCGAATGACCGAGAATTGGTTATGGGTCGTATATGTCATCTTATCGTCCGCAAACTAGGCTAACATAACATCTGGGGTGCAATGTATGTCGCTGGTAAATAGCGCATACAAGAGAGGAAACAGCACTGCCGGGGGACTCAAGCACCAAGTGGTCTCGGAGATGATAAGATGCCGTCCAGGCCATGGGTGTTGCCAAGCGGGAGCAGATAGGGAAATCTGCCCCCCCTAGAGATTTGATAAAATTATGAATTTTATCAAATCTCTAGGGGGGCAGATGTCTATCTGCTCCCGCTTGGCACTTGCTACATGAGGCAGTTGATTTTTATAACAATAAGTTTTGATTTTTTTATCTCTTTTGTGAGAATTGTTTTATCTCTGGTAACATTACAAAACGTCAGATTTCCACCGAATTAAAAATCAGAGTATAGCCAAATGCAAACAAAGTCCTAAATTCACTCACTTTACTTATAATTAATAACTATTTTCACGTCTTCCAAATAAAAGCTGTGATAGCCTAGTGGTTAGGGCAACCGACTTCTAATCGGAGGTCGTGGGTTCGATCCCGGGGCACGCACCTCTAACTTTTCGGAGTTATGTGCGTTTTAAAAGTATTTAAATATCACTTGCTTTATCGGTGAAGGACAACATCGTGAGGAAACCTGCATGCCTGAGAGTTCTCTCCATAACGTTCTCAAAGGTGTGTGAAGTCTGCCAATCCGCTTGGCCAGCGTGGTAGACTATGGCCAAAACCCTTCTCACTCTGAGAGGAGACCCGTGCTCTGTAGTGAGCCGGTAATGGGTTGATCATGATGATGATGATGATGATTTTCACGTCAATTCAAGAACTTGTAATACTTGCTTTACACCTTCATAACCTCTCGACTGGACCTAAAATTCATTTTTCTTTCCATCCTCTGTATATATTATTAATCTAGTCCCCCCCTTTGCCCATCAGCTGGTGACGCTCTTGGTCCAGGCGGTAACGGAAGGTATGATTTATAAGAAATTCTCGTAGCAAACATACGAGTTTATTAGGCACCCCCAAACGCCCAACGCACACATAATTTCATACATAACATATAAAATCAGCCAAGTGCGAGTCGGGCCTCGCTCTTTCAGGGTTCCGTACATAATTATGAACAATATAATATTTTGGGTCTAAGAAATATTTAATTTCCGAGCTAGACATCGCAACAAACCGTGAAAGAAAAACCCAAAAAAATGTTCGTTTATTTTGGTCACAGCTTATAAACTATTTAATAAATCGTTGTTTTCAGTATTTGTTGTTTAAATAGAGCATATAGTACATAATATACTGAAATATCATATTCCCAACTAGTTTAGTTTTTGAGATAGCCCCCGTCACAAAAATGGTCTAAAACTGACAACTTTGATGGCCTCCCATTCCCTTATTTTTTGAGATAAAAATTAATAAAATATATATTTGTACTCTACTTAATGAGCTCTAAACAATGATACCCCACAAGCTAGGGTAAAGAAATTTTTTTTTTCCGGCTCCTTTTTCATGTATGGGAGCCCCCCTGAAAAATAATTTAATTCAATTTCTAATTCAATATTTGATTTTGGATTAACGTTTTACACTGAATACCAAAATTTCAGGTTTGTAACTCATTTCGTCTCCGAGCTAGAGACCTGTGACCGGCGGACAGACGGACAGACAGACAGACAGACAGACAGACAGACAGCCGAGTGACATTAATAGGGCTCCGTTTTTACCCTTCGGGTACGGAACCCTAAAAACCATGATAACATTGTAGGATCAGGGATCTTTTTTTCTGAGTGAAAGAAACAACCTTTAGGATCTCTTTGAATAGGTGTATGCGAAACGCTCTCGAAAATGAAGATAGGTGATAGTACTGATAAGTACTGATCTTCTTCTTCGTTTCACTCTTAACAGAGCGGTCGTGGTCATCCAGAAGTGACGTCTTTAAGGGCAGATTTATGCGCCACACGAGTGTTCGCCACTTCTCCCTGCTGGCCGACAGCCTGGTGCAATCGTGCAAGGAACCGCCCACAGCTGATTTGATTTGGTCGGTCCATCGCATAGGCGACCTTCCTCGCCCTCTGGTGCCCTCTATTTTGCCCTGTATGACAAGTCGCTCTATGGAGTCATTCTCACGTTAGGAGACGTGTCCAAAGATTACTGATAAGATATTATTAAAAAAAATGTGAAAAAAGTCGTTTTTACAAAAAATGCATTTTTTGTGCAATTCCCGTTTTTGGGGAA
This sequence comes from Melanargia galathea, assembly GCA_920104075.1. Classification (NCBI taxonomy): domain Eukaryota; kingdom Metazoa; phylum Arthropoda; class Insecta; order Lepidoptera; family Nymphalidae; genus Melanargia; species Melanargia galathea. The sequence goes on from OV049859.1 coordinate 19,755,463, forward strand.
TAAAAAAAATATTGCCTGTATTTTTTAAAAGTTAAAAGTAATCCAAATAAAATCAGCTGACGCTGGAGAACAGCGAACTTTGCGTTACCTTGACCTCGCGCAGTCACGTTGTTGCGCGTGATACCTACGCTATAAGGTTATTGCGGTTATACTGGATTGTGTTTAGGTAGTCTAATAATAGCGACAAGTTTTCGGAAGCGGTCTCCTTATACCCTGTATAACTCATTTTTACCATTTTGTGGATTGGGTCCTTTCTGCTAAACTACATCCACGGTTGAACTACGTCAGACTCTAGGAAAAAGTGGTTATTTTTGTTTAAAGTAGGACAACTGATAGTAGCAGACTTCTCTTTCTTTCTTATGCTTAAAATCGGTACGAGTGAGTGAGTCAAAGAGATGTTTGATTTCGTCTAAAATATTTCGGTTCCATAGATACTTGTTCCTAGGATTCTATTAAGTCAAATATAAAAACTGACAGGTTTTGTACACTCAGAGTGTGTATTGACCATGAACCTATAGAAGTGGACTTGGCATAATGTCCTATAGAAAATAGTGGATCGGAAAATAGCTTAAGCTTATCAAAATTTTCATAAGTGTGTAAGAGACAACACTACATTTTTAAACATAACAATAAAACAGATCGTGGCAGAAATTTTATTGCACTTCCCTTAAGATGGCCTCCCTAAAATGTATACATGAACACTCACACACGCACAACTTGAGACATCACAATGAACACGCGCCATTTTAGTTGTAGGATTGTGCGTGTGTGAGTGTATTTTTGGCACGTTTTTAAGGTAGGTATGCCTACTCTACTTATTATTATTATCTCTATGGTATTGACAGCACGAAACAAAAATTCATAGACAAGTTTAGGCAATTCAAAGCTTAGGAATTGCCTAGTGAAAATGGATTGGTGAAACGTAAATTTATGTCTAGGGATCTCCTTAGATTAGGCATTACTTAACTAGGCGTTGCCTTGTTCGTTGTTAGTGAAAACGGGCATCACACACGCACAACTTGAGACATCACAATGAACACGCGCCATTTTATGTTACAGGATTGTGCGTGTGTGAGTGTATTTTTGGCACGTTTTTAAGGTAGTTATGCCAGCTCTATTTATTATTATTATCTCTATGATTAAATAACGATCCATGAGACCATGACCATGACATTCATGATAACGATGTGACTCGACGTATAGATCGACCAGAATCTCATGAAAACTAGGGAAATTAAATTTTATAGTAAGCAACACTAGGTTAACTCGGCTGCCCTAGTGATAAACAAAGTAATTACAATCAGAACACCTTACCTGGGATCGTTTCACGAAACGAAAAATCAAGCAACTGCATTTTAAATACAAAACAAAGTAATCAACATCCAATTACTTTGTTTTTGTGTTGTGCTTGTTGTTTACTTGGTTTTTGTATTTATATTGCGGGTTAGTGAGTGCAGTTAATTTGTTTGGGCAATTTAAATTTCAGTAAACGGTTCAAGTTATTTGAAATATTAAACTGTGGTAAAAAACTACTCGACATAAAACTTTTGTTAATGCAAAAAGTCAATTTCACAAAAAATGTCAGATACTTTGTTTATCGCTAGGGCAGCCGTAGTGTTGCTAACCTTGGAATTTCATTTCCCTATTTTTCATGAGATTCTGGTCGATCATATCGATGCTATCGTTAACCATCTATGAACTCCGTACACAATTCGAAGCCGTTTGACAGCTGAAATTGTACGTTTAAGCCATAGAGATAATAATAATAAGTAGAGTAGGCATACCTACCTTAAAAACGTGCCAAAAATACACTCACACACGCACAATCCTACAACTAAAATGGCGCGTGTTCATTGTGATGTCTCAAGTTGTGCGTGTGTGAGTGTTCATGTATACATTTTAGGGAGGCCATCTTAAGGGAAGTGCAATAAAATTTCTGCCACGATCTGTTTTATTGTTATGTTTAAAAATGTAGTGTTGTCTCTTACACACTTATGAAAATTTTGATAAGCTTGAGCTATTTTCCGATCCACTATTTTCTATAGGACATTATGCCAAGTCCCCTTCCTATAGAGTCAATGGTTTAAGCCATTTAAGTAAGCTGTCAAATGAATACAATTTTCATCGTCTAAAGTTACACAATCGCACTTCTGGATGAGTTATTTTTAAGGAAAACAGAGACATATACTGTTGGCAACACCTCGCGGTTGGCAGCACTGCGCGGCTTTCGAGCGATTGGTCGGTGGAAGTGACGCCAGCGCCCCTCCATTGAGTGGAGGGAAAATGGCGGGCATCGACAGCGGCAGCGTGGTCGACGCGGAGCCTCAGATTATATTTTGAGTTGGCTTGAGTAACATAGCCTCCTGTTTTCTTAATACATAGTTTTAAATCATTCTTTGAAGTGTATTACTTTATATCAGAAGTGGTTAGCAACTTGCGCTATGGGAAAAAAACGGTCGAAACGCAAACGTGCTCGTTCAACGTCGAGTTCTTCGAGTGCCAGGACACCTTCTCCTCCAAGAAAACGCAGTAAGGTATCTCGCAAAGACATCGAGACTGTGAGTAATTTGAACAATATAATACCTGACTTTGATCCTTTACGGGATGAAATAAATGCATGGCTTAACATTATACAATCTTACGCTCAAACTTTTGCATGGTCCGACGAGACAATTCGGTATCAAGCCCTAAATAAATTAAAGGGCTCGGCTAAAGTCTGGTACGATTCGTTATTGCGTACAGACGATAAGTGGCCCTCATGGAAGTGGACCGATTGGAAAACAAAATTGTCGGTTAGTTTTCAAATTCGAAGAAATATGTTTGAACTCTTAAAAGAAATTGTTGATAGAAAACCGGTTGATAATCAGTCTTTGTACGAGTTTTACTTTGAACAGAAAGGCAAAATTGATCGCTTGTGTTTAAACTTTTCCGAACAAGATATTATATCAATCATAGTGGGTAACATCAGTGATTATGCGTCGATGGAAGCTAGTAATTTCAAAACGTGTGATGATTTAGCCAGTTATTTACATGGGCGTATTTTTAAGAAAAATGTTAAGCAAGTGACTAGTTTACGTGACGGACAAGCTAAAACTGTAGCTAATCAGGGAACTCTGTCGGTTAGTCAAAATTCAACAGTGAATTCAAACGTACTAAATAATTCAGGTTCTTCAAATGTTAGCCCGGATACTAACCAAAACCAAACTCAAAACCGTAGGGTTATTAAATGTTTCATTTGTGGAGGTAATCATAAAAGACAGCAGTGTGAGGCAAACAAATGTGATTTTTGTGGAAGGAAGGGTCATCTAGAATCTGTTTGCTACCACAAAAAGAATTCGGGTAGATCAGTTGTTAAACCGGAACAACAGGAAACAAAATTTGTTTGCTCAGACTCGAAAAATAAGTTTGTAAAAAAGGTGTATGTTTTTGATTACTGCCAAGAGGCATTTATAGATACTGGAAGTAGTTGTTCACTCATATCCGAGTCATTAGTAAACAAACTTTCGTTGAAAATTATGCAACTACCTTCACCTGTAGTTTTACAAGGGTTTTCTAAGCAAAGTTATAAAAGCGTAAACAGTAAAGTTTGTGTTAACCTTCGTTTTGATTCGATTTCTTTATGTGATATTGATTTTTATATTATAGACGATCTGGTTGGGTGCGATATTCTAATTGGACGAAATGTAACAGAGCGACCGGATTTAGTTTATTCTCGAGTAGGCGGTGTATTGAAATTTCAATACGAGAGCGATTTAAAAGAATACTGCAATCATCGAACTATTACGCTTAGAATGGAAGTTTCTAACAAATTTCCGCTCGAAACGTAAGCTATAAACCAACCCATGTGTGCCCTGTAATTACATTTGCCGACACGCACACAAGCGCATGAGTACCTTGAGCACTGACGCGACGATAGCCTCCGAGGCTTGCTAAAAACGGCTTATCGCCGCGTCGACGACTGCCTTTCTTTACCTATTTATTCTAAGACTGCAATCGTATTCTAACTTCCGAAATAGACGCGAATATACATCAAACTGAATTGCTTGCCTTACTCAATCGGTATAGTGACTGTATAGCTAGTAATATAAAGGAATTGGGTAAAGTTACCAATCACGAAATGGAAATTAAATTATCTAGTTTGCAACCGGTTCAGTGCAGACCCTTTAGAGCTTCGCATTCTGATAGGCAAATAATTCGTGAAATGATTAATGAATTACTTGAAAATAATATTGTACGCGAAAGTAACTCGCCGTATGCCAGTCCAGTTCTTTTGGTTAATAAGAAAAATGGAGAAAAAAGGCTCTGCATTGATTATAGGGCATTAAACAAAATAACAATTAAGGATAAATATCCGATGCCCCGAATAGAAGATTTAGTGGATAGGCTACAAGGTCATAAGGTATTCACTAGCTTGGACTTAAAAAGCGGATACTATCAGATAGCTGTACATAGGGATTCGGTTGAGAAAACTGCATTTATTACCGAAGATGGGCATTACGAGTTCTTGCGGCTTCCATTCGGGTTGGCAAACGCACCATCGTGTTTTCAACAGATGATGAATAAAACACTCGGTAGTTTAAGGTTTGGAAAAGTTATTGTGTATTTAGATGATGTATATTTAATTTCGGAAACTGTAGAAGAAAATATGAGATTACTTGAGGAAGTTTTGCAAATATTTAAAAAAAACGGTATGACATTGAATCTTAAAAAGTGTCATTTCTTTAAACATGAGATTGAATTTCTGGGATACAAAATTAAACCAGGGTGCGTTATGCCAAACGAATCCAAACTGGAAGCAGTAAAGAATTTCCCAATACCAAAGACAGTGCACCAACTTCGACAGTTTTTGGGACTTATTAGTTATTTTCGAAAATTTATACGTAACTGTGCTGTTTTGTCCGCTCCGCTTACTAAACTGTTGAAGAAGGATGCTGTCTGGGAATGGGGTGAGTTACAAAATCAAGCATTTTGCATATTGAGAGATAAATTAATGTCCGATAACATTTTGGCTATTTTTGATCCAAATAAAGAAACTGTTTTATACACTGACGCTAGTAGAGAAGGTTTAGCCGGTATCCTTACGCAAATAGGAGATGAAGGCGAAAAGGTCGTACACTATTATAGTAGACAGACTACAAACGATGAAAAGAAGTACCATTCTTTCGAATTGGAACTATTGGCGGTGGTTTGTTCTCTTCAAAAGTTTCGTTTGTACTTGTTAGGTACGCGTTTTAAAATTATTACGGATTGTAGTGCAGTAAGATTTGCGTTAACCAAGAAAGACATTGTTCCTCGGATAGCTAGATGGGTATTGTCGACACAGGAATTCTCGTTTGAAATATTGCATAGAGAGGGTAGTCGAATGCAACATGTTGATGCCCTCAGTCGTAACCCTACGCCATCCGGGGAAAAATCAGAAACTGAAATTATTATGTCAATTACGGAAGGGGATTGGTTGCTTGCTGTACAAGTACAAGACCCGGAAATAGTAAAAATTAGGGAAGTGATAGAATCAGGACAGGCCGAAAATAATAAAGCGATATTCAATAGTTATGAGGTATTAGGCGCAAAAGTTTATAGGAGAACTAGACATGGCCGTCGTTGGGTGGTCCCAAAGAACTGCATCTGGCAGATAATAAAGAGTAATCACGATGACGTAGGCCATTTTTCGTTAGATAAAACGGTTGAGCGTATAAGTACTATGTACTGGTTTCCACGATTGCGTAAAATAGTAAAAAAATATATTAAAAATTGTTTGAACTGTATTTATCACAAAAATAAAGGAGGACCTAAGGAAGGAGAACTTTATCCTTTACCTAAATACGCGCAACCGTTTCATACTCTGCACCTAGATCATCTGGGTCCTTTCGTAACCACTAAAAACAAAAACAAGTATTTGCTGGTAGTAGTAGACGCTTTTACGAAATTTGTATTTATATGCGCTGTTCGTAAGACTAATACAGCTGGAGTGATTAGAGAGTTAGAAAATATATCAAAAACGTTCGGTAACGCTAGACGAATAATCACTGATGCGGGTTCGTGTTTTACTTCGGATAAATTTGTGCAGTATTGCGCGAATAGGAATATTAGATTGCATACGGTGGCAACGGGTGTACCCCGCGCCAATGGACAGGTTGAAAGGTTTAATAAAACTATTTTGGAATCTTTAAAAACTATGGGCGCGGACACTACTGACGACAGGTGGGATCAGTGCATTAAGGCATTACAGCAAGGTTTAAATAGCACGATACACAAAACTACTCAAGCTGCCCCTAGTGAAGTTATGTTCGGTTATAGATTACGAATGGATAATGATAGTCTAGCTCCAGAGTTGTGCGATGAAGGGTTAGTGGACGTGTCTCAGTTACGCGAAAGAGTTGATAGTAATGTTAAGGCTAGTGCGGAATATCAGAAAAAGATGTTTGACAGCAGGCGAATAAAAGCTAAACAATACAAAGAAGGAGATTTGGTACTGGTTAAAATACAAAGTCAAAGTAACGATGGTCAAAGTAGAAAATTGTTGCCCTCATTTAAAGGCCCATTTCAAGTTAAGAAAATCTTGGACAATGATAGATATGAAGTGGTGGATTTGAGAGGAAGTCAGAGAAGTTGTAAAGTGTATAATGGAACGGCTGTGGCAGAAAATATGAAGCCATGGATAAATATTGTTGACTGGGATTTGAATTAGAAAATCGATTAATTTAATTTATGATTTATAATTATAAAAAAAAAAGTAAGATAAAAACCGTGTTGGCAAGGTACTTAAAGTAAATATTTTGCAATACTTACTGAAATAATGTCAAATGATGTAATAATGTAGTTATTTAATAATGTTTTGTTAGCCGAATAATGAACTAAGTAAGAATAATAATGCAAAACTATGCATGGCTGTATTATTAGTATACGTATTTTACCATCTTTAAATTTACATTAACTTGAACATACTTACTAGTAATATTTAAGCAGGCGAGCCGTGATAAAATGTTAAAAGGTATACAAGACGGAATATTGCGCCGTAGTAGAAAGTAAAGTATTGGATTACGACGTTTGTACTGGAAGACTAGTTTGGTACGCTTAAGTGAGCGAAATGTTCTTTGAGTGTAAGTGGTTTTCAATTAAGACTAAACCTGGTCTCCTAAGTGTGGCAAAGTCCCTTTGGGTGCGGGTGGTCTTATTGAAATGGTCTTCACCAACTTGGTACGCTTAAGTGAGTAAATGCTCTTTAAGTGCAAGTGGTTTTTGGCAATGGCGAACCTGGTCTCCTAAGTGTGGCAAAGTCCCTTAGGGTGCGGGTGGTCTTGTTGGAACAGTACTTAGGGTCGTATGTTTGGTTATCAAGCGGGCAATATTCCGGCACAAACCTTAGATATTTGTTGTATAATGTGATATACATATTAATGGTTATTATTTCATTCGCAGTGATTTTATTCCGACTCGTGGGGTGCCCGGGGCAGGCACCATGCAGCATGGCCGTGTTGGCAACACCTCGCGGTTGGCAGCACTGCGCGGCTTTCGAGCGATTGGTCGGTGGAAGTGACGCCAGCGCCCCTCCATTGAGTGGAGGGAAAATGGCGGGCATCGACAGCGGCAGCGTGGTCGACGCGGAGCCTCAGATTATATTTTGAGTTGGCTTGAGTAACATAGCCTCCTGTTTTCTTAATACATAGTTTTAAATCATTCTTTGAAGTGTATTACTTTATAATACCCGTATTATATTACTAATTCCCTGGAATTCTGACGTTTCGTAATGTTACCAGAGATAAAACAATTCCCACAAAAAAGATAAAAAAATCAAAACTTATGCAAATACAAATCAACTGCCGCCTGTAGATATGACAAATGCCTGACAGACACTTCATTGTGATAATGTCATTCGACATCCATTTTTGACTAAATTTTTTCAATGTGCTTCTTTTGTTTTCTGTTGCTGTCAGTGTGCACTTTCTAGTTTCCACTCTTGGTATTTTCTATTTTAAGGCAAAACGAGTAATATTATTACGCGGCATATGGCTTTTTATGATGACAGGGAATTAAAGTAGTTTGGGGTAAAATCGTACTTCGTAGATTTTAACCCTGTTCTCCATACAAATAACTCATCTGTAAATGACAATGACAGCTGTCAGAATTCTGGGGAATTCGTAATACGGGTATAGATAGGTAGGTAGTTATTCGCTGCATTTGCAAAGCGCTATACTTGGACTTTTAATTGTATGCACTAATGTGAAGTTTCGTGGGTTGTCACTTTTTAACGAAAATAAAATAGGGATGGGGTACAGGTGATTGATTTGAATCATTCAATTATTTTATTCAAATTAAAGTTTATATTTTAAGTAATTATTATATTTTATGTACAAAGTGTAGCTATATATATGTATATATATAAATACATATATCTTTAATATATAAAACAAAGTCTGGTTTATTCGAACACTTATAACTCGAGAACGGCTGGGCCGATTTCATGTTTTTTGATTTGTTGTATTTGTCTCCGTGCCGAATAGCAGAATAACTGTTAAAAATATTGGAAAATTGACGAAAAAATAAAAGAAAAAACATTTTCCCATATGTTCATGGGTTTCATAACTGTCAAACATTGAATGTTCATCCCGTCGATTCGGAACTCTCTCACCCGTATGATGGGGTACCCATTGTCCCGCATTAAAGACTAAAGTTGAAAAAAAATAATCAAAAATCAGATTAAGTTCATAACCCGGGACCTCCCACTTATAAGACCAAAGTGTTCACCACTGCGCTAGGAAGGTCAAAATCATCTAGAAAATTATAAGTAGATTCCAAAAATATGTAACACTGTTCAATATATTTTTTTCTGAATAACTAGTAGGTATTCTTTAAAAATATCATTTTTTTTAATAAAGCAGCAGCAACTTAGCATGTTAATTATGACAGATATCGTCCTTATTTACAACATAGTGTTATATTTGTATATATTTTAGTTTTTCTTTCACTGCACTTTGGCTCTTGTACATTAGTTTTTAGGGTTCCGTACCCGAAGGGTAAAAAACGGAGCCCTATTAATGTCACTCGGCTGTCTGTCTGTCTGTCTGTCTGTCTGTCTGTCCGTCTGTCCGCCGGTCACAGGTCTCTAGCTCGCAGACGAAATGAGTTACAAACCTGAAATTTTGGTATTTAGTGTAAAACGTTAACCCAAAATCAAATATTGAATTAGAAATTGAATTAAATTATTTTTCAGGGGGGCTCCCATACATGAAAAAGGAGCCGGAAAAAAATTTTTTTCTTTACCCTAGTTTGTGGGGTATCATTGTTTAGAGCTCATTAAGTAGAGTACAAATATATATTTTTTTAATTTTTATCTCAAAAAATAAGGGAATGGGAGGCCATCAAAGTTGTCAGTTTTAGACCATTTTTGTGACGGGGGCTATCTCGAAAACTAAACTAGTTGGCAATATGATATTTCAGTATATTATGTACTATATGCTCTATTTAAACAAAAAATACTGAAAACAACGATTTATCAAATAGTTTATTTAAGCTGTGACCAAAATAAACGAACATTTTTTTGGGTTTTTCTTTCACGGTTTGTTGCGATGTCTAGCTCGGAAATTAAATATTTCTTAGACCCAAAATATTATATTGTTCATAATTATGTATGGAACCCTGAAAGAGCGAGGCCCGACTCGCACTTGGCTGATTTTTATTATATTTATTTTAATCCAAAAACAACCTAATAAGTCCAATGTGCCAAAGTGGCCGTTAAAATATGTAATTTTTTTATATTTTTACTCATCTAATTTAGTGAAAGTTAAATTAAGTTGTTAACTCACCCAATAAATATAAATTATTTACATATTTTGATAAATATGTCATATTGATACTTAACTATATGATCTGGTTTTCAGTTCTATAGTCTTCACTCTTCAAAATTATGGACCCGTATTTAAAACGTATTGTGTTTTCTTAAGAAATACCTAGTTAATAAAAGCAAGTTTTTTTAAAGATCACAGTTTAATCAATAAAATTACCTAAAATTATACAAAGTCTTTCACATTGTTTGTTGGTAAAATCACAAATTAACAAAAAAAAATCTTAACTGGCGTAAAAAAAGCATCTCAAGAAACCAGTACACTAACGCTGAGTTGTACAGTGTACACTAATGCTGAGTTGTATTTAAAAGAAACTTCCATCCCCTTTTCCAAGGAAATCGTGCTGAACAAGATACAGACAAACAAGAATCAAAACAAGTTGTTTAGGCTTAAGTATCGGTTATATATAAATTGGAAGTTTTAGTTATTTATGTAATAAAAAAATTATGCAGATTGGCCGGAAGCATAAACAAGTGTTAGTCTAAAATTACCATTTGTACGTTTATTTTTACGACACAGGCTGTTATACTGCAATAGAAAATAGTACTTCTGCCTTTTTTTTTTTTCAATTAAAGCTCATATTATTATTGTACCAATAGGATGCGTTTGCCACAAAAAAGTCAAGACGACAAAATTGTTAATTTGGCTAATACGTAGAAGCCATCGATTTACTTAGTAGATAAATAAAATTATGATGATAATGAAAGAGTAACTTTGAACGAAACTTTTGTGAATGAAATTGAATGAATTGAACGTATCACATCACTATAGAAATGGGGTTGGCAATATTATTTTACGGAATGACATTAGGAAACGTCAGATTACTGCAGATAATTAAAAGTCGAACTATAGTGTCGTAAGAAGTGTTGGGACACATCTAGGGTTGCCAACATTTTTGCAGCGAAATACAGTATTTTTTTAAATAAGCTATAAAAATATAATAAAACTGAACAGATCCAATTCTGTACATTGAAGATATTTTGAAAATTTTTATTGGAGGGCACTATATAATCGATACTGAAGCCAAAACTGCAAAACTACCGAAACTACTGAACGGATTCGAATGAAACTTGGTACGATTTGAGTTTATACTCCGAGGTAGGACATAGGATACTTTTTATCCCGAAATTCAGCACGGTTCCTTTGGGAGAGGGGAAGAAAGTTAAAACGTGTATTTAGCTGTAATTCATTAACGCGTAGTTCGATTTAACTCATTCTTTTTTTTTGTTAGAAAGGTAATACTTTATATATTGTCCCGTAAATATTTCAAGGATATAGGTTTTTTAGTTCAGAAATGACAGACATTTATTAGGTTCAAATAACTTCACGAATTGGCTGGATCAATTTTAATGGAACTTTCAATGGCAGATAGGTCATGTTTTAAGGAGTAACTTAGGCTACATTTAGTTTAGGGATACATAAAAGAATCTACATAAAAGAATTATGGGATCCAAGGGCGTCGCCAGGTAGGGGTAGAGATTTGAAAATATATAAAAATGCTATAGTTTGAAAACAAAATTCGGATTTTTTTAATATGTTGTTGTAGGACCACTACCAGTAATCTCCAATTTTGCAGTTTCGAAAGACATATGGGCTAACTTTGCAGCACTTGAAACACCACGAAATTTTTTCACTTTTTTTGTTTTGTGTAAAATAGGCCAGTCATATTTGACACAAAAAATCGTTAAAATCGCAATCAAACGGCTAGTTCTGAGTTGTTAGGACCCTTACCAGTAGTCTAAATCCAATTCTGCAACGTCGAAAGACTTGTGCTAACTTTGCAGCACTCGAAAAACCACATAATTTTTTTGACTTTTTTTGTTTTTTTTTTTCTATATCTATACTAATAAATAAAATTGAAGTGTCTGTCTGTAATATCGAAATAACTACCTCATATTAAGCTCATATGGTTATTTGAACGCTACCATAACCGAATCACACGTTTTTAAAATTTTTGTCTGTCTGTCTGTCTGTCTGTCTGTCTGTCTGTCTGTTTGAACGGGCTAATCTTCGGAACGGCTGAACCGATTTTGACGGGACCTTCACATACAAGTAGAGAATTAACCAGGGAGTAACATAGGCTACTTTTTTAACCGACTTTCAAAAAAGGAGGAGTTGTGTTTTTCTACCTATGTACACCGATATCTCCGAGATTTCTGAACCGATTTGCGTAATTTTTTTTTTAATCGATAGATAAACATTGCGACCCTGTTCTATAAAAAAATTGGATTCCAACTCCTCAATCCTGATGCTGTAGGGGACCTAATCCCCAAAACTAATGGGTTTTAGAAACTTTCGGTTATTTAAATTGATATTGGGGGTACCAACTATTGATATTGGGACTTTATCGTTGAATGAACTCGAGTTGGATATGTAATCCAACTCCTCAACCCTGATGCTGTAAGGAATTGTATTCCGAAATCGTGGGGATCCCACGGGATTTTTCCGTTTTGGGGACGGGTTTCTACAGATAAGCTGCTTTTTGTTCTGGAAAATCAAAAGTTCCCACGGGATTTTTAAAAACCTAAATCCACACGGGCGAAGCCGTGGGCATCATCTAGTAAGACCTAAACTAGGTATGTGTTTTTCAGAAACATAATTTTTGTACGTTTTTGAAGTACCTAGACTAATTGCTACTATTTAAAACCAGAACCAACTCTGTAAATTCAATATTTACTGAAATATAGCTCTCCAAAAATTGACAATTTATTCAATTTTAAACCCCAATATCGGAGGAAATACTTTTGATGGGTAAAGTACTAAAAAATTTTGTAGTAAATATAATTGGCTTTAATTTAAACATAGAACGACATCTGTAAGCCATATAGTTTACTTACAATTCCCGAAAATTAAAAAAATGGGAAAATTGCATTTTTTGCTTTATTTTGTTTTGAAGGTAGTTTGAAAGAAAAAACCGTATACATCCACAAGAAATATATATTTACAACTATTATTAAGTATTTATAATCTTATTTATTAAAAAGAAAGTATAAATACATATATTATTATTGATATTTATTGATTTTATTATGAAACACTGCATTCCAAGGATAATATCCTTATATAGAGCAATATATGTCCTAAACTACGCATTTTTAAAGTACTACACATTTATACACTATACAGTTTTAAAGTAAACTAAAATTACTACAATTTGAGACCAGAATCAGCTCGGTAAGTTCAATACTTACCGAGATGCAGCTCTGCTAAAATTGAATTTTTTCCAAAAAAGTGAAATTTTAAGATTTGGTAAATCGACCGCGATCTTGGGGTTAATACTCATTTTACGAGTAAAATTACAGGGGAAAATGTTATAGCAAATCTAATAAGCTTTAATTTAAGGACAGAACGGCGTCTCTAAACCATATAGTCACAAATCATAATGAAGCAGGCTAATATACTTCATAAAATATATAAATAAATATCAATAAAATGAGATAAATAAATATTTTTTTTCATAAGGTAAAGTCCCCTTATTCCGTGGTATTTTCATAAAAACTCGAAAGAACGTCAAAAATTAAGCATTTACTACACCTTTCTGAAGAACTGGCTATTTTTATCAGAAGCGTTATTTATTTAACTCTTGAAATATCTTAAAAGGACAACAATTACAACTTAATTTAAATTTAAAATTAAATTAAATATGAAGAAAGTCTGAATGCTCCAATTCCGAGGTAAAAATCCTAATTCCGAGGCAAATGGCTCCTAATTCCGAGGGTACAGAATACAAAGGGAAACGAGTAGAATGAATTCTACATGGTGTTCAAAAATGAACTGTATTTATTAATAGATTTCAAAATCAATTCGATACATATGTAATTGTTTAATTATGTTTGTGTGTAAAATATTAATATATGTATATTATTATACAGGATGCTCACAATATTTCAGTATGGTTTCAGTTACACCAAGTATCATTCGCGTTCAGTCACGCAAACATTCATATTCTAAAACGTTTATCTTATTATTGCTCGTGCTGATTCATTCACTGACTCACTCATTGATCACCTCTCCTGTAAAATTTTGTATAAAAATTATTTTTTTCGCAAATGGTTTCGTATAGAGGATAAAAATTCATTCAGAACAAAAATATGGAGAGAGCTAATGATTGAGGATTTCAGAGACGAGCAATGGGCACGCTTAAGGTATTGAAGATAGGTGGTGGGTGCTCGAGCAAATGTCAGTCGAAACGTCATCCAATTGGCAGTGAGCTGAAAAAAAATTCAAAATGGCGAAAATAAGATGGCCGCCATACAAATTTCGTCGGTCTCCATCTCGGAAGGTATAAAAGATAGAAGAGTGGTTTCTTGACAAAAGATGATCAGGATCCGATGGTTTATTGGATAAATAGAAAAAAAAATCAAAATGGCGGAATTTATTTTTCCATAGAAAATGTATGGCGAATATTGAGAGAGAGAAGTTGTGAACAATGCAGGCCTTTGATGCGGTTCTTTGGAGAACTCTCAAAGAAAAATATGGGAAGACATGATGATTGAGGGTTTGGAAGACGGTTGAGCAGCCCGGGCAGGGTATTGTAGATAGGTGGGAGGTGCTCAAACAAAAATTACTCAAAACCTCATCCCATTGGCACTGAGCTGAAGAAAAACCCAAAATGGTGGATACAAGATGGCGGCCATATAAATTTCGTCGGTGATTATCTCACTAAGTATAAAAGATGGAAGAGTGGTTTTTTTAGCAAAAGATGATCAAAACTTAATAGGAGTCAAATAGTGGCCTTGAAGTCGCGTGGCCTTTACTTCCTTTGACAGTACCGCAAGCCTCAATAAATTTAAGGCGATGCGTACTGTTATATGGTTTCTGTTGGATTATGTTTTAAAAAAAAAAAACATAAGATTTATAATTATTTACTTATTCACAACACTCAATTAAAAAAAACATAAAGATTTATAATTATTTACTTATTCACAACACTCAATATAACCGAGAGCTTCGGCGGTCGAGATACGACTGACTGCCAGAAGGGCCTAATGTTTAAGGTTGTATTTGCTGATGGGTCATGGGTCAGCACTATGGCTTACATGATCCAGGGTGTAACACCTCCCCTCATTAAAAAATAAACTTCGGAAATAATTTCGAAGTTTATGTTTAATGAAGTTTAAATAACTCTTCTGGTTCTTGGAGGAGTTCTCTCTGACTCTACATTTTCAGGTTCTAATGATGGTTGTATAATTTCTAAAGGAATCTCAGGAAGTTCATGGTTGCTGTCAGTCTTTTTACAGAATTTAAGTTTATAAAATCTTAAGATTACGATACAGACAATGGACAATATCACCAGATTAAATATTAAAGAATAGTGAAATCCATATTTTATTATGTGTGGTTCATTGATTATTTTATTGAGGTCATTAGTTAAATCACGGTTAAAATTTATATTTTCCAAATCAATATTTTGTAATTTAAAATCAGTTATGTTTACTGTATTGTCAAATGTCTGTTTAAATTTAATTAAGTTACAACAAGAATCATTTATTAAATTGAATTCAGAAGTGACAGATAATGGTGAACTAATATTAAGAATATTGTTATTTGGATACAGTCTTGTATTTTTGCAATATGCGGTACATCGTTTTGGAATATTCAATATGCCTGTTCCGGAGATGGTTATTTCAGTCAAATCTGAATTAATACAGTCTATGGATAATTTCGTTGGTGTGGTTTGTACAAAAATCCATTTGTTATTAGAAATTGGTTTCCAAATGTCAATTGCGCCAGATATAAATTCCGTTTTACACTGCACTGGTAATTTCACTATTACTTTTGACAGTAAGTCACTTTCACAACACGGATTAGCGGTGGATGGAAACACGTTCATGATGCTGCAGACATAGTTCGACGACTCTATCACCTTGCAATTGGAGAGGGATTTGAGTCCACTGTAGTAGGATTTGTCCTTCGAGATCGCAATATACTTGTAAGTCGGCTTTATGAGGCTGAATGAGTCTGGCTTTACAATATTATGAGGAATTGGTAATGGAATGTTGTGATACAAATAAAATTCCTGAGTAGTTACTAGAGGTACTTGTAATACAAATACAATTTTACTGTTAATATAATAGCAAACTAACTTAGAGATGTTAAAAATAAAATGAATTGAACTTATTTCTAAACTTATTGCTAACTCTAATCCTCTAGGTAAATGTTTATTGTTGTCAACAAGTTCTCTATATAACTGGTGTGGAGTTATAATAAAGGGATGGAGTATGTTTAAATTGGAGAACAGAACGGCGTTAATGATATCTTCTAATTGAAGTGATATGCTTAGCAATGATGCTTCTAGACTATTAATGATAGAGTTTAATTCTGAAGTTAATAGTAATTTGTTGGTGTCATAAACTTCTTTCCTTAAACTTATAGAGAGCTTGTTCACAGCTTCATTTAGGTTTTGCTCATTAACCTTTAATTTGTGCAATGAGTGATTAAAAGAATTAATAGCAGAAGTAGAGACCAGTATGTTTTCTTTAATTAATGAGGCCAATTTCTTGTTATTATTTTGAACAGAATCTATTGCATCGTCATATTTAATTGCATCATCTTCGTCTAAGGTGCCAAATATATGTTTTAGGACAGTTCCGACAGCTCCAAACCATGCTCTGCGTTTAAATCTCTTTTCCAGAAGATGAGAGATTGAGAAGAACTGCTTATTAATACTTTGGTACCGCACAAATAAAGGTTCAAGCATATTATTGCATTTCAGATCATCTGTTACATTTGTCTGTTCACAAAAGTATTTCACATTTATTAATACAGAATTAATGTTTTCAATATGAGACTGAATGTGAGAAATGTCAATAGGCATTAATATGCTTAAATGTCCATTGATAATTTTGAGTTTACCTAAGTGATCAAAATAGATCCCGGAGCCTGATGAGATTGGTTGAACGAGACTTGAGGTGACAAATGTAGATGCACTGAAATGGTAAATAACTTAACTAAGTACATTCTAGAAGTATAACAAAACTTACAGTCTATAAATGAATATACATATAAAAGAGACTTATAGCTACATATTATCCTAAGTGTTTACATTTTGATGAGGAGCAGAAGAAGAGGGACTCTCTGACACTTCTGCTAATTTTACCTCATCGTAGTGGTGTTTAACATGTCTCCTGTTGATTAACAGAGACAGTGTATTATTGCCATGGATCTTGACTACCTTATAAGGGCCTTTCCATATAGGAGAAAGTGCTTTTCGGAGTCTAAGATGATTTTTTAGGTAAACGTAGTCACCTACTTTATATTCAACTCTACGAGTTCTTTGATCATAATAATTTTTCGAATTTACTTTGGATCTTTGGATATTTTGGAGAGCTTGTTCTCGGGAGAATTTAAGTTTGTGCTGAAGCATTCTAATATAGTCAGGGTAAGTGTTACTAGGAATTTCTTGAAAGACGGAGTCAGGAATATAGGGTTTATGACCGAAAAGGAGTTCATAGGGTGTATAATGTGTAGTGCAATGAACTGCAGTGTTATATGCTAACATAGCGGTATACACGTACTTTGGCCAGTTATCTTGAATTTGGTTAACATATGATTTTAAATATTCTTTAAGTGTTGAATGGCTTCGTTCTAGGGCTCCTTGGGTTTGAGGATGATAAGGAGAAGACCACAGTTGCTTAATTTTAAAGAATGCACAAGTGCTTTTGAATAGATCAGCAGTGAAGTTTGTCCCTTGATCTGTTAAAATTAATTTAGGGATACCAAACATTGAGATAAAATGAATTAAACAGTCTGTAGCTTCTTCTGCACATACGCTTCGTATAGGATAAGCAACGGAGAATTTAGTAAGGTCATCCTGTAAGGTTAGTATATATTTGAGTTGAGCGGTTCCTGACTCGGGCAGAGGGCCTACGATGTCAAGAGCCAGCCGTTGGAAAGGAGCATTAGAAGAAGTAGTAACTTGCATTGGAGCTCGGTTTGTTCTCCTAAGAGCCTTGTTTTCTTGACATAGAGGACACTTTTTGACATAATTTTCTATATCTGATTTCATGCTTTTCCAATAATATTTCTCTTGAATTCTTTTTAACATTCTTACTGTGCCAAGATGACCAGCAATTGGGATGTCGTGGTTTTCATATAGGATTCTTTTTACTTCGCTTGGAGTGGGATATATGATATTATTATGATAAATGTTAATGATTACATTAGTATCATGGAAAAGGTAAGTTAACATATTATAAATCTTTATAAATGAAATATTTTGGAATGGGTTTTTAAAATCTGAAATAGCGATTTCATTTATATTTTCACTGGTTTCTAATAAATGTTCTTTTATGCGTTTTAAGGATTGGAATATTTCTGAATATGTGCTTTCATCGAAATGGTGAACTTTTGTATAAATTAGATAAATAACCTTGTCATTAAGATTTACAGATTCAAATGAATATAGTTGTTTTTCAGAATAAATTATTTCATTTGAATTGCTGAGATTGCTTAATATTCCCTGAATATAAGCGTTGGATTCATCTAAATCAATGGATGTTGGTATGAGAAGTATTTTACAATTAGTTTTCATTAATGATTCATTGTGTTCCACTAACCTGGTGTTGAATTGTTTATTCTTATCAGAAATTTCTTTTAAGAATTTTGAGTACTCTTCACTACTAGGAATTGGACGCCTTCCGAGATTTGAAGGATTTTGTATTTCAGAGTTGGAACTAGGTGTTTCAGGGTTAAGGTTAATTGTTTCAGGGTTAGGATCAATTGTTTCAGAGTTAGGATTAATTGTTTCAGGGTTAGGATTAATTGTTTCAAGATTAGGATTAATTGTTTCAGGGTTAGGATCAATTGTTTCAGAGTTAGGATTAATTGTTTCAGGGTTAGGATTAATTGTTTCAGGATTAGGATTAATTGTTTCAGATTCGAGTTGTTGAAGAATTTCTAAAGGATCTAGTTGCGGAAATAAATCTTCAGGAGATGGGATTTCTAGGTTACTGAAATCTAAATTAAGGTCATCACTGTGGGGACTTAAATCAAAATCTGCTAAGGGATCTTCCGAAGTAGGATTTTCATTAGTATTTGGAGGATCTTCATTTACGTTATTAGGAGTTTCAGGATGTATTGGATTTACTGGGAATCGAGAAAGAGCATCAGCAACAGAATTATATTTTCCTTTTCGATAAACGATTTCGTAATCATATTCTTCAAGTTTTAATCGCCAACGTTGTAATTTACTGCTAGGATCTTTATGATTGAATAACCATTTAAGAGGTCGATGATCAGTAACGATTTGGAATTTTCTTCCGAATAGGTAAGGACGGAATGTTTTGCAACCGAATATTACGGCCAATAACTCTTTCTCAGTTGTGCTATAATTGGATTCACTTTTGTTTAAAGTGCGTGATGCGTAGGCAATAGGTTTATCTTTGCCAACTGGACCTTGTGATAGGATTGCACTGATTGCATGATTGGATGCATCACTGGTGAGTAAGAAAGGTTGAGTAAAATCAGGATAAGAAAGAATTGGGGCTGTAGTAAGTTTATGCTTTAATGTATCGAAAGCAAGTTGCTGTTTATTGTCCCATATAAAGGGAACATCTTTCTTTAAGAGACTTGTGAGTGGTTTCGCAATTTTAGAGAAATCCGGGATAAAACGACGATAATATGATACAAGACCAAGGAATGATTTGACATTTTTAGGATTTGTTGGAATGGGAAAGTGAGTTACAGCCTTGGTCTTTTCAGGATTTGGCTTAACACCTTCTTTAGTGATGAGGTGCCCAAGATAACCCACTTCTCTTCTTAGAAATTCGCATTTATCAGGCTGGAGTTTGAGATTGAATTCACGGAGTCTTTGGAAAACAGCTGCTAGATTGTCGATATGGGAATTAAGATCATGAGAGTAAATGACTATATCATCGAGATAGACAAAACATCGTATACCTTGGAGGCCAGTTAGAGCAGTATTCATTAGACGTTGGAAGGTTGAAGGGGCATTTTTAAGCCCGAATGGCATTCGAGTGAATTCGAAATGCCCTTGGGGTACATTAAATGCAGTTTTTGGAGCATCATTTTCACTCATTGGAATTTGGTGAAACCCGGAAGCTAAATCCAGGGTTGAGAAATACTTACTGTTCCCGAGTTGATCTAGAATTTCTGTTATTTGTGGGATAGGATATACATCACCTATTGTGATGTCGTTTAATTTTCTGTAGTCGATGACAACTCTCCATTTTTGTTGTCCTGATGCATCTAACTTTTTGGGAACAACCCAGATAGGAGAGGACCATGGAGAAACGGATGGTTTGATAATACCTTGGTTTAACATTTTGTCAATTTGACTGCTTACTTCTTTTTTGTGACACTCGGGGAACCTATAGGATTTAGTAAAAATCGGGATTGATGAACTTGTTTTAATTTCATGTTGAATCGCGTTAGTATGTGACAATTGATCATCAGGGAGATGGAAAATATCGGAATATTCGGAACATATTTCACAAAGAGCTTTTTCTCTTCTGTGTTTAAATGTAAAGTACGCAGTTGATTAAGAACTTCTTGGGTTCTGAGGTAGGTATGAGTATTATGAATGTTGGATTGCTCTATTTTGTTCACAGAGCTTGTTTGAGAAGGTGAACTTGGAATAGGTACGAGAGTGAGATTGAGATTTGAATTCAGTAAGATTGGGTCGTCTGATATGTTGACGACGGAAATATTGATTCTCTTATTGTTCTTCACTGCCACAACGCAGTTTGCTATTAATAGGTTTTCGTTAACAACTTGGTCAAGAATGAGACCTTCTCTTAGTTCAGGATTAGAAACAGAACATTCTACGATCATTTCGGTACGTGGAGGGATTTTATATGTTGGATCATGAAACTCAATTTTAATAATCGTGGACTTAATGTTTAAGGATTTTTTATTATAATCAATTAGACAATTTAGATCTTCGAGTAAATCATTACCAAAAATTCCGTCGTATAGAAGATTGATGTTGTCTACTACGTGGAATTTATAAGAAATTCTCTTTTTCGAGGTTAAACTAGGAGCAAAATTTAGGTTACAATGACCTATGGTTGGTGTTAATTTGTCACCAGGATCAATTCCTTTTAAATAGATTTTTTCTGCAACAATTTCTGGCATGTTCTGGATACAAGATTTCTTTATCAAACTGACTGAAGAACCCGAATCAATTAAAAAGCATAATGGTTTATTACTTACATTTGTGTAAATTGATACGTGTGGTAAGGAGTATTTTCCTAGATTCGATTTTATTTCATGGATTTTCTGTGTAGGATTTTTTGAAGGACTTCCGATTTGGGGCTGGATACCCTGCTGTGTAGTCCTGATTTTGGATGAAGGACTTCCGGTTTGGGGCTGGTTACCCTGCTGTGTAGTCCTGGTTTTGGACGAAGGACTTCCGATTTGGGGCTGGTTACCCTGCTGTGTAGTCCTGGTTTTGGATAAAGGACTTCCGGTTTGGGGCTGGTTACCCTGCTGTGTAGTCCTGGTTTTGGATGAAGGACTTCCGATTTGGGGCTGGTTACCCTGCTGTGTAGTCCTGGTTTTGGATGAGGTTGCCGATATGGATAGGATGTTACCAGTGTGTGCGCGTGGATGTGTGTCGACTTTTTTATTATATCGTCTCGTGCGACACGAAGACGAGACTGTTACTCGTTTAAAGTTTCCCCGTTATCATTACTAACATCTTCTTCTTCTTCTGGTTCTTCGCAAGGATAATTCGGTGTGTAGTGTACGCGGGAAACGGAAGGTTTTTGTTGCTGGAACCGGTTTCGAAACCGGTTGTTATTGAATTCCCTTCTTTTGCAGTTTTCAATTACATGCCCTGGGGATTTGCAATATCTACATTCGAGGTTGTTGTTGTTGTTGTTGTTGTTGTTGTTGTTGTTGTTGTTATAGGACTGATTAGGTTGGTGTTGATTTGATGAAAGGGATGTCCTAAAAGGACGGGGATTCTGGAAATTAAGTGACCTTCTCGGTCTATTTTCGGTTAGACTTCTTTTATAGATGGTTTCCTGAATTCTCTCTTCGGAAATGGCGAAGTTTATCGCTTCATTTAAATTTTTCGGTGATTTACACCTGACTATATTGGAAATTCTGGGCAGAAGGCCCATTAAGAAGTGATGTAAGGCGAGCTCTTCCATGGACGCAGTGCGTCCGGGCAGTTCTTTGACTTTGCTATTGGATAATGAGATTTCTGTTAGAAGTTGGGAAAGACATGTCTCTATACGTAGAGAAAATTGTGTGACGTTTTCATTATGGGTTTGTCGGCATTCTTGTAATTCTGTTAATAAGTGAGAATAATGTTTCCGAACACTAAATTGGGTTTTGAGAAATTCTTTTAATTGGTCCCATGATGTAAATTCTTTTATTGAGGAAGCTACTTCGGCCTTCCCAGTGAGTTGGCAAAGAATGTATTTAAATACAACGGGTTTTTGAATCTCTGTGGCTATTTCATATGCATTATTGCAATTAATTATAAATGAGTTTAGAGTTTCCCGATTTCCGTCATAGGGTTTTATAAATTTTAATAGAATGTTCAGCTCTAGTTCTATACATTGGTTACTCTTGTTATTGTCACGCTTAACCTTTTGGGATTTTTTTGTGTCAGAGGGCCTCTCGTCCTCTGTGTCGGATGGTAAAACAGTTTCGCTGGGTACATTTAATGTAGGTTTTGACATTTTGGTGATATGTATAAGAAATATTACAGGAATCAATTAATATTATAACAAGAAATAATTTGTATAAGTACAGACAGATAAAATCACAAGGCAAAGAGTTATCAATTAGCCAGACTCACAATAATAATGCGTGGGCGATCGCGAGAATTACAGCCATGCTGCGAGGAATGCGCTGAGTTGCTGGATTGTTGGAGATATCTCCAGCCGTCGGGAACGAATATCGTCGAGATGAATAAATTCGAAGAATATTTTTATATATTTACAGGTTTCACACACTAGGTATTTTCACACACTTTGGCACTTGGTTTATCTTTTAACGAGGTTTTTAACCGAGGATTCAAGTTTTGGAATCCCACCGCTGCCACCAAATGTTATATGGTTTCTGTTGGATTATGTTTTAAAAAAAAAAAACATAAGATTTATAATTATTTACTTATTCACAACACTCAATTAAAAAAAACATAAAGATTTATAATTATTTACTTATTCACAACACTCAATATAACCGAGAGCTTCGGCGGTCGAGATACGACTGACTGCCAGAAGGGCCTAATGTTTAAGGTTGTATTTGCTGATGGGTCATGGGTCAGCACTATGGCTTACATGATCCAGGGTGTAACAGTACGAATGTAAGTTAACGACCTGTATGGTTAGTTCGAGCTTGCACATTTCGAAAACGGTACTAGATTTGAATATCGAAAAACTATAATATCAGAGCAAAATTAACCCTAATGCTCTTACAGTCAAATAAGATTTTAAAGTCATAATGTAGTAGGGTACTTCGAATATTTATTTTAAAAATTTCTGCTTGGGGCGTAGACGAATGGCTGAATATATTGGCGGACTCAAACCTTAAAACCAGCCAGTTTAGTTGCATTTCACTCTCAAGTCATGTTAGTCTCGATACTCGAATTTCTATCATCGTTTCCCCAATGTACAAAGTCGGCATAAGGCCTCTGTACTCACTAGGTTAGCAATCAGCTGTTCGACAAAAATCTTAGATTTGATATCATGACAGGTTTAGGTATGACGGTGTGACTCTTGTTCCATGAAAGCAAAGGAGGTAACTTGGATGGGATGCCACGTGTGTGGATACACTGGCACTGTCTCACATACAGGTGACCTCCGTGGCGGCCGGAGCGGCAGCCACTAAGGCGGAAAGGGCCAAGAGGCGCAAATATGAAAATATAGAAAATAATTTCATATTTGTGCCTTTTGGGGAGGAGACCATGGGTTCGTAGGGCGAGGATGCTAAGTCCTTTTTTAAGGGCCTGTCATCCCGTCTCGTGGAGTCCACGGGTGACCGAAGGGCTGGCGCCTGGCAGTATAATATTGTACTCTGTATTACTACTGTATAATATTGTACTACTGTATATATATAATATATACTCCTACCTATCTAGAATGTGCCCCTGGCTGTGCCCCTCACCATCTTTCAAACCTTCGATCATCATCTCTCTCCGTATTTTTGCTCCGAATAATTTGTAAGGATGAGATTTCTTAAAAAAAAACTAATTTTTACATTTGTACAATCGTTTTTTTTAGCTCGCTGCCAATCGGATGATGTTTCGAGTGATATTTGTTTCAGCACCACCCACCAATCTTCAATAGGTGCACTGGCCGTGCTCCTAATCCGTCTCCTAAATCCTCAATCATCAGCTGTCTCAATATTTTTCCTTCGCATGATTTTTTGTCTTCTATACGAAACCATCAATGAAAAAAACAATTTGTACGGAAAAATAAATCCTGACATCTTGATTTATTTTCTATCCATTTAGTAGATCTAAAGATCTACTAAATGGATAATCAAAACCTAAAAGGTCTTGATCATATTTTGCCCAGAAAATACTCTTCCATCTTTTATACTTAGTACGAGACATCGACGAAATTAGTATAGCCGCCATTTTGAATCTGCCATTTTGGGGTTTTTTTCAGTTCAGTGCCAACTTGATGAGGTTTCGAGTAATTTTTGCTTGAGCACCTCCCACCTATCTACAATACCCTGCCCGGGCTCCTCAACCATCTTCCGAACCCTCAATCATCATATCTTCCCATATTTTTTTTTGAGATTTCTCCAAAAAACCACATCAAAGCCTTGCATAGTTTACAACTTGTAGTCTCTTCAATATTCGCCATACATTTTCTATGGAAAAATAAATTCCACCATTTTGGTTTTTTTTCTATTCATCGAATAGACCTTTGGTTCCTGATCATCTGTTGCTAGGAAACCACTCTTCCATTTTTTTTACCCTCCGAGGTAGACACCGACGAAATTTGTATGGCGGCCATCTTTTTTTCGCCATTTTGAATTTTTTTCAGCTCACTGCCAATTGGATGACGTTTTGAATGACATTTGCTCAAGCACCCCCCTCCTATCTTCAATACCTTAAGCGTGCTCTTCACCCGTCTCCAAAATCCTCAATCATCAGCTCTCTCCATATTTTTGTTCCGAATGAATTTTTGTCTTCTATACGGAATCATTAGTGAAAAAAATTTTTTTACACAAAATTTTACAGGAGGGGTGATCAATGAGTGAGTCAGTGAATGAATCAGCACGAGCAATAATAAGATAAACGTTTTAGAATATGAATGATTGCGTGACTGAATGCGAATGATACTTGGTGTAACTGAAACCATACTTAAATATTGTGAGCATCCTGTATTTTATTTCTATACATACCACGTAATTAGAGGCTCATAGAACCTTATTCCGAGGTAGTATTTCTATCCATACCACATAATTAGGGGCTCATAGAACCTTATTCCGAGGTAATACCACGGAATTGAGTTTTGTAACAAAAAACACGTTTCCTAATTCCGAGTGTTAAAAAAGAAAAGATTTTTCCATAATAAACAAATAATTTAAAGCTTAATTAGATTATCTTCGTAAATATGTACAAAACTCTCACAAAATTGCATTGAAATATGTATAAATTGAATTTTCTTTTAAATTAATTTTCTTTAGCTTTCCCATACAATCTATCAATAAATTACCTAAATAGGTAAACTTTGACACGGTATAGTTAGTGATTGAGACGCCAAAGTGTACCTCGTAATTAGGACTCTGTAACCTTATTGCCTATTTAAATATTCAAAACCGAAACAAGAAGTATTTAACATAAAACGACTCTAAAAATTGAAAAAGTTATGAAGTCTATGAAATCGCAATTCCGCGGTATACCACGGCGTTAGGAACCGGCTAAAATATTTGGCACCTAACGCCGAGGTATTTTCAAAACCTATTTTCACCTTAATTTCTTTACAAATATTCACAAAAGTTGATTGTTTTCGATTGAAAATATAGTCCTTCAAATATTCAAATCTAAATAAAAACAAATAAAGCTCAAAATTAACGGATAAACACTATTTAAAAAAACGTAGGTATTTCGTGCACGAGGTCCAAAATGTATGAAACATGCGTTCGGGCCGGCTGCTAGTGTAAAACTTGCCGGTTATTTTAAAACATATACATATAAAACCAACAATTTCGTCATTTATCTATGGAATGATAAACTATCAATTGATTAAGATATGTTGCAGTAAAAAATAGCTTGGTGATCGGTAGAAAACGCTGTTTTTCTATATACCGCGGAATTGGGTGCCAATTTTAGAATACCACGGAATAAGGAGACTACCTTAAATAACATTATAAATACTATAATCATAGTTTAGTGGTTTAAATGTATATTTCTTGTGGATGTAGGTCTACATGATTTTTCCTTTCAAACTACCTTCAAACAAACTAAAGCGAAAAATGCAATATTCCCATTTTTAGGGTTCCGTAGTAAACAAGGAACCCTTATAGTTTCGCCATGTCCGTCCGTCTGTCTGTCCGTCCGTCCTCGGTTAATCTCAGAGACTATTAATGCTAGAAATCTGTAATTTGGCACAGGTATAAATATTAATCACGCCGACAAAGTGGTGAAATAAAATTTTGATAAATATTTTTTTTTAGGGTAGCTCCCCTACATGTAAAGTAGGGATGAATATTTTTTTTCTCGTCTACCACATAGTGTGGGGTATCGTTGAATAGGTCTTTTAAAAATACTGTGGGTGTGCGAACATCATTTTTCGATTTCTAGATCCGTTTATAAAATATGATGTTTCAAAGTGCTAATTTTTATTAGAGTCAAGTGTCCCCCCCCCCCCTCTATCAGCCAAATGGCTGATATAGGAACTTGAAAAAATTCACAGCAATAGTATATATAATCAATTTTAAAGGAAAACTATCATGGCTAAGTAGGGTTTACAGGTTAAGGAGTTATATCTGTTTTTCGAGGATTGTGACTACGGAACCCTACACTACGCGTGGCCCGCCACGCACTTGACCGATTATTTTGAATTTTTAGGATTTGTAGAATAGAATAGAATAGAAAAGTTTTTTATTCAAATAAACTTTTACAAGTACTTTTGAATCGGAATAAGGGAGCACATCCGCAGCGTTAAAAATGTGGACACCAATGGTTCAGCAATAGCGGAACACATACACAATTCGGGTACGACTCACCATAAAATAAAAAAAATAGTAAAATTAAGTGTATTTATTTTGAAAGTTATGACCGCTTGAAAAATCTGTATTTTTGGGCAAATGAGGCAACTTCGTGCGTAAATAAACTATATAAGAAACTAGAAAATTGAAAAACGACCGAATTCTTATCATACGTTACTTCATAATAAATTCAAATGTCTTTAGTTCATGTAAAAAATTGCTAAATATTTGCTAAAATAGGCGTAATTCCAAACATGGATTTGCATCTTTCTACTTTGCCGTTTTTCACTAAAAATCATGATATCTCAAGCAAAATTTATTTATTTAATTAATTTATTATTTATTTATGTATATATTTTTAGTACTCTTCTTTACTGAAGACGTCTCGCTCTCTAAATGCAGAAATCACTGTTTTAGACTCCACTCACAAACGATTTGTCGCTCCCATGGAGAGGGCTCTTAAGGTCCGATTTGGACTATGCAAGTAAATTTGAGGTTAATCCTCAAAACGCTCTCACACCACCACCACCACTACCACTACAGCCTTTTAATGTCTCACTTCTGGGAATAGGCCTCCTTTGTCATAAGAGAGAGGGATTAGAGCATAAACCCGCCAAGCTGCTCCAATGCGGGTTGGCGAGTTTTAACGACTATTGTCACATGATATAGTGGTAATAACCGGAACCGACTGCTTAACGTGATCTCCGAGGCACGGGGGTGAAACACCGCCAACTACCAACTCGGGGCTGGCATTGAGAGTTTCTTAACAGAAAACCCAATACCTAACAAATATTTGCCCAACCCGGGAATCGAACCCGGGACCTCGCAATCCGCGGTCGAATATGCCAACCACTAGACCAACGAGGCAGTCAACTCTACCACACTCAATCTGATTCTGAGCTAGGTGAAAAGCCATCATCATCCCAAATATTCTCTATCCCATCATCAGGATCCTCTATATCGAATTGTAAATACCGATTTGGACCCTGCATGGCAATCTGAGGATTAACCAAAATTTCGAAATCCCTTTTACTAATGTCAGTTTCATTGTAAGGGATGTAGCAAGCTCCATGTGACGGTATCACTTTTCCCGGTATGAGATGCCCGTCTTCAACGGCGCGTCCGACGTAAAATGTTTCGTGTGTGACTTCATAGCCACCCTTCACTGAACCAACTGGAATCTTGTTGCTGTGTGTTGACACCCAGATGCAATTGTAGCCACAAAGAACCTGAAAACATTTAAAAGGGCTACCTATCTATAGTTAAAACAGTAAACAATTCGGTAAGCTCAGATTATTTGAACGACTGCACAAGGCCGTGTACAGATCTAGCTGCGAAAGTAAACGTATTGTGGGAGTTTACCGATGAACACTGAACGTTCGCTTCACTTCGCTGTTGGGTCCACAAGTCATAGACTGAACAGCCGAAAGCAAACGATCTTTTGAATAAAATCGGTCAAGTGCTGGTCTTAGACTTCAGTGTATAATTATGAGCAACTATTAAAATTGTTCGTTTGTTTCGGTAACAGCTTACGAAATAATAAGAAATATACATATTTATACTCTAATCAATGAGTTCTAGAAAATTACAACCACATGCCAGAATAAATAATTTACTGTTTTTACTTTATGATAGACAATTCACAGAAATATGTAAGTATAGTATGATATTTAGCACAGTTCAGATGGACAATCAGATCTCAATATTTACCAATAGCTATTATTATTGATGTTGTCATCTTAATTACACAATATTATATAACAATCATCGCGATATTTTTTTTTTCAAGTAATAATCATGTAATTCTAAAGTGCTGATAAGTAGGTACTTACCTCAAATTTATTTTTTTCATACACCTCACCACCCCATGCAATGAATCCTAAACTTTGAGATGGTACAAATTTGCCAGGGATTAATGTCTCTTGATACGGAGCCCTAATTATATACAGAATCTCTTTTTCATATCCTCCAATCAAAGCTCCTTCAGGGAGTTGATTCTCTGCCTCCACCCAATGCATTTCACCTCCTCTCACTTTCTTTAGAAGTGGTTTTTCTATTTTTGATGGCACTGTAAAAAGCAAGAATGCAATACTTATTATCTTATCATAATTACTAACTATTAGTGGTAGCAGTTATGGTAACAGCTGGGAAGGGAGTGTGAAGCAACTCTGGCAGTGTCCACTGCCAACTTCAAGGATGCCTTTCAGATATTGTCGCTAATTATTATCATGGGCCTTGTAAGAATAGTTACTAGCAGGTGATGGAGAGAGCAGCTATGCTTTAAGTTTTTCTATGCATCAATTTCTCAAATCAGAGGAGATCTGTAGAAGAACCAGAGTCACTGGCCGCTCAACAGGTTGTAAAGTTGAAGGCAATGGGCAGAGCACCTAATTCGAAGTACCAATAGATGCTGATGCTGGAATGGTGAGTGATGACAGCGTAATGGAAAGTGTTGGCAGACTGCCACTTGGTAGACATCAGATGACTTGCAAGGAGCTGCTGGATACAACAGTGCAAGACTGTGGGTTTAAAAATCTCTACAAGAACCTTATGTTTATTGGTTGACGATACCAACGACAACCTTTTAATACATTCCCTGTGTCAAAAATGCTCTCAAGAAGAGACCAGAGCAGTCGTTATTCAATGCAAAACACACATGCTAAAGAAGTTGTATAGGTCTATATTGACCATGTTATTAGTGCAAGTAACTGACTTGTACAATATAGTTTCCACTGCAGATTCCCTCTGTCGGAATGGACCGAAAATGAAACACATTCTATTTTATAATCAGGTATTTTCTTAGTTATGAGTGGAACTCCATCACTGGTGTAACCAAACAGTAAACGATCACTATACCAAGAAATCCAGAACTTGGTAAATGCATCTCTGGACAAAATATTAGGTACTTTTTTATATTTATATCTGTATCTTCCTTGGTCCAACCAACACGCATTTTGTTCAATCACAATCTGCAACAAATGCAATTACTCTTTACTAATAACTGGTAGTTATATTCAATATAGGTACTTTATGCTAATAATTACTGTCGTCTGTGTGGAATATTAAAAACAATTTTGCTGGGATAAAAAGTAGCCCACACACTTGCATCAGAGCAAAGAGTATATAAACACTACGTGCATCAGAGTGCAAGTCAGCGGTGCTTTTCACAGGAAAACGTCGCAGTCGTACCGGCCAACGTGCAACGTGCCGAGATCACCCTATACGGGCGCCCTATTCCCTGGCAAGACAAAGCCAAATATCTGGGTGTAACCTTTGACAATAAGATGAACTTCGCTGCCCACATTCGAAAAGCCCGCCAAAAGGCGGCATTTGTGCTCCATAGGTTATATTTATATCCGATGCTCTGCGCAAGGAGCAAGATGTCCCTCAGACACAAAGTAACCCTTTACAAAATCTGTATTCGCCCAATAATGTCCTACGCAAGCGTAGTATTTGCACACCTCCCTCACTCCTCGATTTACCGATTACAGACACAGGATACTGCAAAACAGGTTTATGCGCACGGCAACGGGCGCCCCGTGGTTCGTGCGCAATGTTGATCTCCACCGCGACCTCGATCTCCCCACTATCGCTCAACATATTAAGCAGCTCTCAAAGAATTACTTTGAGAAAGCTGCCAAACATCCCAACCCTCTCGTGGTGCAGGCGTCATCTTACGTTCCAGATCTCACCGTTCCACCAGATAGGAGACGCCCGAAGCACGTCCTTTTTGATCCTGACGACCAGACAACGATCGACAATGCCCTCTCGCAGCTAGGACTAGGGCACACACACTCAACCTCAACACAGCGTCTTCGCCGGCGAAGACGAGGCCACCGATTTCTTACGTCACCCGGACGTGGGACCCATCCACGGTCAGCGGGGACGTACGGACTAATCAGTCCGAAACCCCCAGCGTCCCAACGTCACCCTAAGCCGAGGTCCGAGCCTCACAGGAGGCGCCCTTAGGACGACGTTCTGCCCGACATTCTTCGAGCCCTCGGGCTCAAACCCTCTCTGGCGAAGCTTCTGCGCTCGCCCAACCCCCCCGGTGACGCTGTAGCGGCCAATAGGGCCCAAGCAGTATACACAATCCGAAAAAAAAAAGAGTGCAAGTGCACATGAGTAGATATCCCTACAGAGAGGAAGCTTTTTAACGACGTCCAAAATTTATATCTATTCTCATAGGGTTGTCACCTGTTGCATGTGAACTTAAACATACTGTTAACTGTACAATGGTTAGGCATTTTTGTGTAAACACAACACTTAACAATAAGTCTAATTTTTTATACAATTCACAATATTTTACACGATCTCTTAAACTCTCGCTAAACACTTTATTTCTCAGTATTAATTTAATATGCCCGACCCACACTTGTCATTTGCCTTCCAACTGAGCCCCAGAGGAGCATCCGTGAACCGTTGGTGAGAGTATCATGATTGTGTGCGTGAGCTGCGCTGTGTGACCTACAGCGGGCCGCTTGTATGAAGCTTCCTCTCTGTAGGGATATCTACTCATGTGGCAAGTGTGTGCTTTTTTTGATGATCGAGAAATTCCAGTGAAAATTTAATGGCAACTTACGAGTAAAAAGCATTAGAATGGAACAAATAGATTTAGAATATTTTTGCACATCAGCAGTTACATTGTGTAACGTAACATATAATTTATTAGTTAGAAAAGATCTTATAAATTATCATATCCACAATTGAGTTGTTGGAATAAAGAAGGTATCAGTATATTCAGTGCTCACAAGTCACAGAACACACCATGCAGCGACATCTAGAGGTCAGGTGTCAATACTGATGTGATTAGAAGTTCTACCCCACCTAATTCAATGCAACAGGTTGATTTCCATCATATATATATATGTATATAGGTAATTCTACTAAGTGTTGCACAAAATCGTGAACTTACCGAGTAAAAACAATTTTGGTGTGGATTCCTAGCTAGTGTCACTGCTGCCTGTCCTCCACCTTTAATAGAGAATGCTACAGCGCCGCTTGTTATTTCATAAAATATACGCCGTTGGTTAGCCGAATTGGTGAATTCTGAAACATTAGTCATAATTTTTGCTTAAATCTAAAACAAAATAGGCAGGTAGGCCTACTATCACTGGAAAATAGTGCCTACTGACTACTCACCAATTAGATCACCCATTGTCAAGTTCACTCAATTAAGTTACTTATTTAGAAGCACAGCGTATTTATAAGTATTAGCATGTTAGCAACATAGTTAGTGTATTTTGTCCTTCTCCTTCAGCTGTATAGCTGCTTATTTCAAAGCTGAAATCAGCACAGCCATTTAGAGAAGTATTATAGAACTGTTAATTATATAATATGTTTTAGGGTCTGTTTCACCACGAGTAGATAAAGTGTGTGTAAAAACATGTAAGTAAGTAGGTACCTATGTGCTTAGTCTAAATCGGAGCACTCGAAAACGAACTCGAAAACTATTGATCGATTTCAGAGTAAAATAGACCTAAAATGGCTTGTATTAAGGTTTGAGTTCGCCAATACATTCAGCATTGTTCGAATGCTGAATGTATTGGCGAACTCAAACCTTAATACAAGCCATTTTAGGTCTATTTTACTCTGAAATCGATCAATAGTTTTCGAGTTCGTTTTCGAGTGCTCCGATTTAGACTAAGCACACTAATGCGTATTGTCGCAACCAATACATTTAATAACGGATATACAAATATTAAAAATAAAAATAGATAGGTAAACTCACAGATACCTGGTAGATATTTTAACAGAGACTTGAGCGGTGAAACAAAAAATATATCAAACAGATATAAACAACAGATATTTTATTTGTTAGATTTATCAGAGAGTTTAACAGGAAGTGGTGAAACAGGCCCTTAATGTGGTTTTTGTTTTCACCATATTGTGACATCTACCACACATCACCAGTCGCCACCGCATCAGAGCGATCGCACGCATGCACGTGCTCAGTGCTGTGTCTACGTTGTTTTCTTCCTTCACTATTTCACACTTCACAGAAGACAGAACACTGCACAGGAGCACGGAGAAATGATAAAATATTTATTGGCAATCAATTTGCTTCATACATTTATTATTATTAATTTAAAAAAATTAAAAAAGTTAAAAGAAAAACGGCACCCAGTGTTTGTATCAAGTCAAATGAAATCCAACTGATTACTGTTTATCCTCACGGTAGACTTTGCTGTTATCTGAATTCCAACTGAAGTCTCATAGATAACTTCCATTAGATACCTACTACATGTCGATAATTTAGCATAGTTAGATACTAGGTCAGCAAAGTTAGCGGAGAGCGCTGGCTGCGGGGAGAGAATCAGCGATATATTCTGATTGGTTATTTCAAGAACAAACTAAAAGTGCCTAGTAAAATAGTGTTGGGACAGGAATTTAATATCGACTGTCAACTGCCGGCTATATATGTACCACGGGCGAAGCAGGGGCGGACCGCTAGTAGTTCATAAAAGGAAAGTAATTTTTTGTAAGACGCATAGTTTCCGAGATATCGCGAAAAAAGTGTTTTCACCCCTTTTTCCAAGATGGCGGCCGGGGACAGGGGTGGCGACCCCACAAACTTGAGGCTATTGGCCTGACCCCTTACACATGTCCCGAAAATAAAATTACCCGTCACTTCCCGACAGACGTCGCTGTAGGTGAAAAGTCGAGCGCAATCTTTACAACAGTTTAGGGCCTTTGCACACCACGTTTCTAAAACGCGCCGTTGACGCGCGTTTTAGAAACGTGCGTCGACGGCGCGCTTTTATCCTACAGAGTAGTTTGTTGTCGTTTGTATCGATACACACGCGGGTTAGCATCGCGTCTGTATCGCTACACACGCGCGTTTGTATCGATTCAAACGCATGTTAGAATATAAACAGGTATGCAAAGGTCTACAGGCTACGTCTGACTCGCGTGCGCAGCGCGTCCTGTATCGCTACAAACGCGCGTCGACGGCGCGTTAAAAAAACGTGGTGTGCAAAGGCCCTTAAATAATGTACTCTGCGGTCTGCAGAGCGATTCAGAACACTTCGATACGGTTCGATTCGGTTTCGGATTCGACAGCTGGGATAGTTTGATACGGTAAACGGTTAGGGCGTTTGTGCACTTATTCGTTTTCGATTCGTTTTCGTGTTTCGTGAAAACACGATTCGACATAGCCTTCCTTATAACTGTATGGGCGTTTGTGCACTTACTCGTTTTCGATTCGTTTTCGTGTTTATATATTCGTGAATTCTTCACATCGAATCGTTTTAAAATAAGGACGCGAGTGGAATGGTGTGTGGAAAGAGGGCAGAGATGAGTCCTGATGTTGTGAGGTATTTGGAAAACATAGGTATTTGCATTTCTTGAATTCCAACAAAACATGATTCAACGCAGTTGATTATTATTAAAAATTAATACCTACTTAGTTTGGCATTAAAATAAATCGTTTGTTTCATTCAAATTAGTTTTACTTCGAGTAAAATACCTAAATATTGTAGTATAATCAAAATTTCCATACCTGTGGTT
The DNA here is from genome assembly GCA_920104075.1 of Melanargia galathea. NCBI lineage: Eukaryota > Metazoa > Arthropoda > Insecta > Lepidoptera > Nymphalidae > Melanargia > Melanargia galathea. The sequence goes on from OV049859.1 coordinate 19,789,959, forward strand.
GGTAGTCAAAAACTATCAGCAAAATATGAACATTTCATAAAAAATATCATTTCTGATACTTAGTTGTTACTGTTTTCTTACAAGAGCGTAATGTCCACTTGGGATGTTCACAAAATATATGACGTATGCTTAGATAATTTTGATACTAACCGTACCGTGTGAAATATTCATAATCACTTACCTTAGTGTTACTGCCAGCATTTTTTCTGGAGTTATGCATTCTCTAAAACGTGTGTCTTGCCGAGGAATCTTTTTTTTATATGACACAATATGAAATCGAAAGTAGCAACATTCTTTCGATAGTAATTAAAAAAAGTTTTTTCATGATGTCATGTCATGTCATTAAGTGATGATCGCCTACGAATGTATAAGAGAAGTGCGAAAAGCTGACGACGATTAAATGCAGCACACATTATGAACACGGTTTTATCTACGAAATGCTTAAAACGTATAGTGAAATCACGATTAAGTGCACAAATGTCATTCGTGAATTTCGTATACGTTTTTATGATGTTCATTAAAAAAACGAACACGAATCGAAAACGAATCGAAAACGAGTAAGTGCACAAACGCCCTTATTCTGTAATAAATCATATCGTAGGTACGTTATCTTACCTAATCGATCGATAATTACGTTATCGAAGTGTTCTGAATCGCCTTGCTGTATTATTTTCGTCTGTGATTTTCGTATTATTCTGATTTTTAGACAAGCTAATCAACAAAAATTATTAAGTAAATATTTTGTTATTTTCATAATCCTTATTCATTTCCAATGTCAAAATACTCTCCACAGACCAGCAGCAGCACATGACTGGCAATGATATAGCACCCCCTGCTCAATAACTCGATACTTACAGCTGATGATTGTTTTTTAACAAAAATGACCGAAACAATGTTTTAATACATTTTTGCACGGTATAAAAATCATCGAGCAGATTTTTTCCCAATTACTTTTTCATGCTGTCCTCCTTTAGCTCGACACACCGCTATCGAAGCAGCTGACGTTCGGAGCTGTTGTATGGATAAGGGAAAACTTGTGTGTATTTCAGTCGGTAAAAAATGACTCTCTCAACTGTAGCGCTGCCTACCGCATTCGCTGGTGCGCGCGCATTCGTTGGAACTCAAGCGCATGGACGCGAAATCAAGCGAATCCACGAGCGTCATGCAGTCGGGTCACGCACGAGGATGCGCGTGGTTTTGAGCAACTTGTGAAGAATTGGACGCTTCGATGCGCTTCGACTCTGCTCAAGTATTCCCCGACCCTTGCTCAAGTATGCCTGCCGTAGCAGTGATTTGGCCAGAAGAAAATAATTATCAAAACAAAGTCGCAACCAACCAAGGAACAGTAAGGAATGGTAAATTAACAAATGAAGCCCAGATGTAAAGTTGTGATGAAATTTTAATATACTACTTATATTAGTAGGTACCTAACATTAATAAAATATTTAGTCACATTTCATTTATTTTTCATATCTTAACAATACAGCCAAGCAAAATAAAAATGATATGATGAATGATCCTATCTACAGCAACATTCATAAACATAAAAGTACCTACTTATATGTCTAACTAGAATAAACTGAACAAATTCGAACAGAATTAGGATAAATGGCACTTAACAACGCACAGAAACATTATTCTTATTCACAAATCACAATATAGGTACCTATATAATAATTATTATGTACCTACTTACTACTTTAGTCTGAAAACAGATACACATTCTGCTGTGTTGTGTTTAGAGCCTAAGAGAAATTATACCCCCTCTTCTTCTTTAGAGCAAATTAATGCTAATTCAGTTAACAAATTATTAATTTCCTAATCTATGTCTTAAAATAATTGCTATCTGTGGCGATCTTCACATCAATCAAGTTTCAAGGCGCTACAGTTTGTCAGTTTTAAGGCTCCCCCACACAGGCGCGTTATTATAGGTCGATAGTATCGGACGACGATAGTATCGCAAGACGGAGACGCAGCGTCCTACTTCCATTGCGGCGTTATTATCGCAGCAGTGTGTAACTACATGACCATCCTAATACAAAATGTACTGAAAACAGATATCGCAATAACGCGTGCGATATTATCGACCTATAATAACGCGCCTGTGTGGGGGAGCCTTTAAGCTAGAATGATGTAATGTGGCCAATTCTGTTGTACACAATCTCTAAACTTAAACTAAATTGACAAGTTTAAAAATAGTGCTATCCTTTTCTGCAGGGAGCATTGTGAAAGAAATAGGAATATATTTAGGCCTGTCATTTTAGTTTAAACTAGATGATGCCCACGGCTTCGCCCGTGTGGATTTAGGTTTTTAAAAATCCCGTGGGAACTTTTGATTTTCCAGAACAAAAAGTAGCTTATCTGTAGAAACCCGTCCCCAAAACGGAAAAATCCCCGTGGGATCCCCACGATTTCGGAATACAATTCCTTACAGCATCAGGGTTGAGGAGTTGGATATGTACCTACTCGAGTTCATTCAACGATAAAGTCTTTAATTGGTATCCCCAATATCAATTTAAATAACCGAAAGTTTCTAAAACCCATTAGTTATGAGGATTAGGTTCCCTACAGCATCAGGATTGAGGAGTTGGAATCCAAATTTTTTATAGAACAGGGTCGCAATGTTTCTCTATCGATTAAAAAAAAAATTACGCAAATCGGTTCAGAAATCTCGGAGATATCGGTGTACATAGGTAGAAAAACACAACTCCTCCTTTTTTGAAAGTCGGTTAAAAAAGTAGCCTATGTTACTCCCTGGTTAATTCTCTACTTGTGTGTGAAGGTCCCGTCAAAATCGGTTCAGCCGTTCCGAAGATTAGCCCGTTCAAACAGACAGACAGACAGACAAAAATTTTAAAAACGTGTGATTCGGTTATGGTAGCGTTCAAATAACCATATGAGCTTAATATGAGGTAGTTATTTCGATATTACAGACAGACACTTCAATTTTATTTATTAGTATAGATTTAGAGATTGTGTACAACAGAATTGGCCACATTCTCTCTCTTTTTAAGTTAATCTATACGACGTGCGGTTAAACTCCTTTGTATGTGCTTCATATAACACTATCTAGTCTTTGTTTAGGTATAACCCAATAGCCAATTCGCATACAGGTGCGGTTTATAATGATCCATGTCAAATGATTTTAACATTATTAAGAAGTTAAAATCCATAGGCAACTGAAATTTTCTAAATCGCGGTTAAGAAAAAGTAGAGAAAAAAGAAAAAGGCTATCGACCATTGAATTATATTGTACCTATCGACTTGTATTTTTAACATGAAAACCTCAGAGGAGGTAAAAGCTATATATATTCAAAAGTGTGTCTGTCTGTTAGCTTTTCGCGGCTCAATCATTGAACCGATCTTGACGAAATTTTACACTGGCACAAGCTGCCAGTGTAAAATTACCCATAGAACTCTTCTTATCCCGGGAAAACAGTCCGCGACGAAGTCGCCGACATCGGCTAGTTATCCATAAAACACTCAATCCGATTCTGAACTAGTGTTCATTATTCCTCATAGCCTCTCCCACAGGCCAGATTTGCGATATTTGGTTCATATATTTGGGCCGATTTGGACTGTTCATGGAAATTTGAGGATTAACCAAAATCTCAAATTGACTTTTACGAAGGTCAGTTGCATTGCAAGGGACGTAGCACACTCCATATGATGGTAGCACTTTTCCCGGTATAAGATGCCCGTCTTCAACGGCGCGCCCGACGTAAAGTGTTTCCTGTGTGGCTTCATAGCCACCCTCCACTGAACCTACTGGAATCTTGTTGCTGTGTGTTGACACCCAGATGCTGTTGTAGCCACAAAGAACCTGAAAACATTTGAAAGGCCTATCTATAGTTTAAACGGTAAACAACTCGGTAAGAAGCTCTAGATTATTTGAACGACTGCACAAGGCCGTGTACACTGTACAGATCTAGCTACGAAAGTAAACGTAGGTGGATTGTGGGCGTTTACCGACGAACACCGAACGTTTGCTCCAATTCGCTGTTGCGTCCACATGGACTGAATAGCCGAAAACGAACGATCTTTTGAATAAAATCGGGCAAGTGCGAATCGGGCCACGTTTTATTAGACTTCTGTGCATATGACCAACTAAAAATCTTCGTTTGTTTCGGTCAAAACTTACGAAATAATAAGAAATATACATATTTGTACTCTAATCAATTAGTTCTAGAAAATGACATTCCACATGCCAGGGTAAATAATTTACTGTTTTTACTTTATGATGGATAATCAGATCTAAATATTTACTAATATAACAGCTATTATTGATGTTGTCATATTACACAATATTATATAACAATTAGCGCGATATTTCTTCTCAAGTAATAATCATGTAGATAATTGTAAAGTGCTGATAAGTACCTAGGTAAGTACTTACCTCAAATTTATTTGTTTCATACATCTCACCATCATATACAATGAATCCTAACCTTTGAGATGGTACAAATTTGCCAGGGAGTAATGTCTCTTCATACGGAGCCCTAATTATATACACAATCTCTTTTTCAAATCCCCCAATCAAAGCTCCATCAGGAAGTTGATCCTCTGCCTCCACCCAATGCATTTCACCTCCTCTCACTTTCTTTAGAAGTGGTTTTTCTATTTTTGGTGGTACTGTAAAAAGCAAAAATGCAATACTGATAATCTTATCATAATTACTAACTATTAGTGGTAGCAGTTATGGTAACAACTGGGAAGGGAGTGTGAAGCAACTCTGGCAGTGTCCACTGCCAACTTCAAGGATGCCTTTGAGATATGGTAGCTAATTATGATGGGCCTTGTAAGAAGAGTCACTTAGCAGGTGATGGAGAGAGCTATGCTTAAAGTTTTTCTGTGCATCCATTTAACTCAAATCAGAGGTGATCCGTAGAAGAACCAGAGTCTGTGGTCGTTCAACAGGTTGTGAAGTTGAAGGCAATGGTCAGAGCACATAATTCGAAGTACCAATAGATGTGGGGGTGCTGGAATGGTGACAGCGTAATGGAAAGTGTTCTCAGAAATGCTCTCATGCTCTCAGAGACCACTCTCAAAGACACCAGCACAGTCCTATTATTCAATGCAAAACACACACACATTTTAAAGAAATTGTATAGATCTATATTTATTTATTTATTTTTTATAGGAATAGCGGGCAACAGAGCAAGCGGGTCACCTGATGTTAAGTGATTACCGCCGCCCATGAACATCAGCAGCACCTCAGTAACCACTAATGCGTTGCCGGCTTTTAAGCAAGGGGATTGGCTCTTCAGCTCGCTGCCGCAACACATCGGATGCTTTGCGGCAGATTACGGCTGAAGTGTGGTCGCTAGCCAGGCGGATTCGGGGTAAAATCCTACCACAAAGCGGTGATACCATCGAGATTAAGTTGTGTGGTATCAGGCACAACGACCCGTAGAGGGGACTTAGAGTGTCAGGGCCTCGTTAGCATATTGGCAGGGTGCACCGCGCGCAGATGAGGTTGACTTTGGCCACATAGATAAGGCCAAAGTCAACCTCTCCTGCGCCTATTTTTACCTACCTATACATATTTACCTATCCATGTTATTAGTGCAAGTAACTGACTTACAATATAGTTTCCACTGCAGATTCCCTCTGTCGGAATAGACCGAAAATGAAACGAATTCCATTTTATGATCCGGTATTTCCTTAGATATGAGCGGAACTCCATCACTGGTGCAACCAAATTGTAACCGACCACTATGCCAAGAAATCCAGAACTTGGTAAATGTATCTCTGGACAAAATATTAGGTGTTTCTTTACGTTTACTAGTGTATCTTCCTCGGTCCAACCAACACTCATTTTGTTCAATCACAATCTGCAACAAATGCAATTACTAATAACTGTCGTCTATGGAATATTTAAAAAAAACTTGTGGGTACTCTACAATTTAGCTGGAATAAAAAGAATCCTTATCATATCAAGAATTGAGTTGTTGGATTAAAGAAACATTGCAAACAAGCTATAATTTAAAAATTAAAAAAACCCGACTGCCATGCTAAAAAATGAACTAAAAAATTAATAAACTACCACCGTACCACTTACAGTGTAGTTGTTATTTATTTTGTTTTTCATGATTTGTCACTCCAAATTGATTTAAAACATATAGATTGTATACATTTTCGTACTCGCCTTTTAAAGCCCTTTATTTTGATACCCCACTCGAGGGTCTTGAAGAAAAAATTTTTTTTCTGCCCGCACATTAAAGTGCATAACATTCGCCATTTTGAATTTTATGAATTTTATGTACTCAGTAACATTTGCGCCATCAAGACAAATCTAATGACGTATAATTTATCAAAATAGGTTGAGCCGTTAAGTAGTTACGAACTGACATAGGAAACGATCATTTTCTACGATTTATCACTCCAAATTGTTTCCAAATATATAAATTTATACATTTTCGTATTTGCCTTTTGAATCCCTTTATTTTGATACCCCACTCGAGGGTCTTGAAGAAAAAAATTTTTTTCAGCTCGCACATTAAAGCGCATAAAGTCCGCCATTTTGATTTTTTTTAAATTTAGGTACCCTATAACACTCGCGTCATTGAGGCAAATCTAATAACGTATCATTCATCAAAATCCGTTGAGCCGTTGATTAGTTACAAGCGGACATAGGAATGGACATACATACACACAGGTGAAACACATATACCCAGTCGGGTAAAAAAGAGGTAAGTATCAGTATATTCAGTGCTCACAGAACACACCATACAGTGACATCTAGAGGTATGTCAATAATGTGATTAGAACACTAGAAGTTCTACCCCACCCCACCTAATTCAATGCAACAGGTTGATTTCCATCATAGATACATGTAATGAAATGACATTTCATCAAATGGAATTTGCCGCGCTTCGCGCGTTTTTCAAGTTGTCTGTGGTGGAGTGAGTGACGCATTTTGCAATGGCGTAAGATGATTAGGTTGTTTTTGTTTTGAAAAACTTGTAAAAAGATAATTGAACGGATAGACTTGAGGAGGAGGCGTTATTTGTGAACTTTTAATGTCGTTTCTTTGTATTTTCAGGTGAGATAAAAGTGTAACTCTCATAGTTTGTTGAAATATTGTAAAAGTAAACGGGTATTAAAATAAAACTTTGTATTTTCAGAGAAACCATTTGTGTTTAATTGCGAAAATCCTCAACAATATAATTTTATATACATAATTCTACTAAGTAAGTGTTGCACAAAATCGTGAACTTACCGAGTAATGATAATTTTGGAATGGACCCGTAGCCAGTCCCACTGCTGCCTGTCGTCCACCTTTAACAGAGAATGCCACAGCGCCGCTTGTTATTTCATAAAATATATGCCGATGCTGAGGCCAAGTGGTGAATTCTGAAACGTTAGTCACAATTTTTGATCTAAAACAAAATAGGCAGGTACTTACTGCCGACCTCTCAGTGGAAAATAGTACTACCATTTACCAAGGTGCCTACTGACTACTCACCAATTAGATCACCCATTGTCAAGTTCACTCAAGTTATTTAGAAGCACATTTATACTAGCGTATTTATAAACACGTTAGCCACGTAGTGTTATTTATGTCCTCGTCCTTCAGCTGTATCTGTTTATCTGAAATTCGCTGAAATCTGTACAGCCATTTAGAGAAGTAGAACTTTTATGTATGTATTTCACCATAATATTATTAAAAGTGACATCATGACGTCTGCCACATCGCCAGTCACCACCGCATCGCATGATCGCACGCAAGTCGCAAAAAATACAATAATGATAGGTGATCGCATCGCACATATCCACTATCCACGTGCTGGGTCCACGTGGTTTACTTCACTATTTCACAGAAAACAGAACACTGAACAGGACCTAGGAGAAATGATAAAATATTTATTGGCAATCAATTTGCTTCATAAATTAACTTGAAAAAAATTGGTCGTCAATAAAGTCGGTTTAGGGACGATAATTTTACGTGATAACGTCGAAAACATTGTGTTGTGCCTTATCGTAGATATCGACTATCTCTCAGTCGTATATTAAGTGTCTGTCATAGAGTAGTAGGTATATTCTTTGCTAATCATTCTGTGATCCGAATTACAAGAATATGTGACTAGAGCGGAGTTGAAGAATTAGGATAATTTATTCATCACACTAATATTATAAAGGCAAAAGTTTGTGTGTGTGTATGTTTGTTACTGTTTAACGCCGCAAGTCGCAACTACTGAACCGATATGGCTGAAATTTTGAATGGAGATAGATTATGCCCCTCGATCCGCTGTCACGGCTTGGCACATAGGCATGTGTCATGTGTCAAGCACGAAACGGGCGTACCGCGCGTAGAACAAGGACACAAAATAATAAAAAACAGTGTGTTAAACAGGGTCGTCTAAATGAGGCTTCATGAGGCTTCGTGACACATAACGGGGGTATCGGGATGAGGCTTCATGAGGCTTCGTGACACCTGAGGGGCTGACTTAACACATTATACGAGGCGCGTTTAATACCTAAACTATAGAGGCGCGTAGATTCAAGCAACTTGTGAAATGTGAAGAATTGGACGCTTCGATTCGTTTCGATGCGCTTCGACTCTGCTCAAGTATTCCCCGACCCTTGTTCAATTATGCCTGCCGTAGCAGTGACTTGGCCAGGAGAAAATTAATATTACAGCAGAGTTGCAACCAATCGAGGGGCAAAGGAAGGAAGGATATCGAGTAAGGAAGTAAGGAAAGGTAAATTAAATAAAACCGGTCAAGTGCGTGGCGGGCCACGCGCAGTGTAGGGTTCCGTAGTCACAATCCTCGAAAAACAGATATAACTCCTTAACCTGTGAACCCTACTTAGCCGTGATAGTTTTCCTTTAAAATTGATTATATACCCTACTGCTGTGAATTTTTTCAAGTTCCTATATACTGCCATTTGGCTGATAGAGGGGGGGGACACTTGACTCTAATAAAAATTTGCACTTTAAAACATCATATTTTACAAACGGATCTAGAAATCGAAAAATGATGTTCCCACACCCACAGTATTTTTAAAAGACCTATTCAACGATACCCCACACTATGGGGTAGACGAGAAAAAAAATATTCATCCCCACTTTACATGTAGGGGAGCTACCCTAAAAAAAAATATTTATCAAAATTTTATTTCACCACTTTGTCGGCGTGATTAATATTTATACTCATGCCAAATTACGGATTTCTAGCACTAATAGTCTCTGAGATTAACCGAGGACGGACGGACAGACGGACAGACGGACAGACGGACAGACGGACAGACGGACAGACGGACGGACATGGCGAAACTATAAGGGTTCCTTGTTTACTACGGAACCCTAAAAATGATCCCAGATACATTGTGATAAAATTTTAATAAAATATTATTTAATCTTATGACATTTATTTATCGTAACTCTTTGAGTGCTATAAGCAATATTTGTAGCTCCATTGAAGCGCTTTTAGCTTCATTATTCCTTTTTTAACTCTCAAAGTGGCACTTATAGGTATAAGAGTCCGGCGGAGGATGACAAACGTAATACCAAAATAATTTGTAATTTGAGAATATTTTCACCATATTATGGTGTATAATATATGAAAAACACAACAAATCATTCATCATTTTTGGTATTTACGGAACAAGATCATGTTGGAAAGTGTATGGTATGCCTTAAATATCTGTGGCTATCACTTTATAATTATCTGTGACATAGACCTCTTTCTCTTTGATCGCAACCCTCCAAGATGACAGTCGTGTATCGTAATTTTGTAACTTTGTAAATTAATAATTTAATAATTATTTAATATCCTCGAACCCTGCTAAATCCGCCGACGAAGTCACCGACATCGGCTAGTTATGTATTAAATAGTTATGTATGTAACACTCAATCCGATTCTGAGCTAGATGTATAGTCTTGACTGTCCCAAAATATACCATCCATCCCAGCATAAGCATCCTCTAGATTGGTATGAGATACTAAATACCGATTTGGCCTCTGCATGGCAATCTGAGGATTAACCAAAATTTGGAATTGCTTTTTAGCAATTTCGTTTTCATTGTAAGGGATGTAGCAAACTCCATGTGACGGTATCACTTTTCCCGGTATGAGATGTCCGTCTTCAACGGCGCGTCCGACGTAAACTGTATCGTGTGTGTCTTCGACGTAGCCACCCTCCACTGCACCTACTGGAATCCTGTTGCCGTACGTTGACACCCAGATGCTGTTGTAGCCACAAAGAACCTGAAAACATTCAAAAGGGCTATCTTATATAGTTTAAACGGTAAGAGACAAGAGTCGAGGCATACTAGCACAGAGTCGAAGCGCATCGAAGTGTCAACAAAAAATTTTCACGTCATATTGGCACGTATCTCTACAAATCAAGGCATTTTCTATCAGATAAAAAAACATACGAGCGAATGCGCGCGGCTGGCGATTGATTCGTACGAACTCGAGTACATGGACATGAAATCAAATGAATCCACGAGAATCGAAGCGTCAGTCAGGACTCAGGATCTTGCGTCTGAAGTATTGCGGGCTAATCGTACACAAAAAATATGCACGCAGAGGCGCGAATGCGCGCGCATTCGTGCGACTTGTGGAGCATTTGACGCTTCGATGCGCGTCGACTCTGTGCTATACTCTGTTTTTTTTAACAGACGAGTACCGAAAATTTTGACTACGTTGTTACTGGTCAACGTAATCAACATAAAGTCCGTTTCACACAAATGCCACAGCTGCGTGCACATTCAGTTGTTCCATCCACTACCTGCGCGTCGCACGTGTTCCAGACGGTATTGTTTGTGCGTGAGTCATGGCGGAGATGTTTCCTGTAGTTAAGCGTACTATAAGCGCCCTTTGCAATCTACAGAAAAACAAATTATTTACAATTTGTTTAATTCATTTAAAGAATCTGATTGTCTGAATCATGTAGAAAACATGTTAGAAGAATTTATCATTCACGTGTTCCTTATAAGTTATTGTGCATAATGCATACTATATCCAATATTGTTTTATTGTTATTTATTTATCAAATTATTTATTTGTATAGAAAATAATTATAATTTCTGTACAGTACATTTTAGGAGTATTCAATATGAACGGGCCTTTACAATTTTAAACAAGGGCGTTGGCTCCGCCCTTAACAATCACCCATCTCACTCTGTCAATATCGGTAATGTGCGAGAGACATACTCAGTACTCGTCTGTTAAAAAAACAGAGTATAAGTATGCCCCGGCCCCCGACCCTAAGGTGCTCGGTAAGAAGCTCAGGGTATTATTTGAACAGCAGCATAAGGCCATTTACAGATCTAGCAGCGAAATTAAACGAAGGTGGACTGTGGACGTTTGCCGACGGACACCGAACGTTCGCTCCACTTCGCTGTTCGTCCACATAGACTGAACGGCCGAAAGCGAACGAAAATCTTTTAAATAAAATCTGCCTTTTTAGGCTTCCGTAGTAAACAAGGAACCCCTATAGTTTCACCATGTCCGTCCGTCTGTCTGTCTGTCCGTCCGTCCGTCCGTCCTCGGTTAATCTCAGAGAGTATTAGTGCTAGAAATCTGTAATTTGGCATGGGTATAAATATTAATCACGCTGACAAAGTGGTGAAATAAAATTTTGATAAATATTTTTTTAGGGTAGCTCCCCTACATGTAAAGTGGGAATGAATATTTTATTTCTCGTCTACCCCATAGTGTGGGGTATCGTTGAATAGGTCTTTTAAAAATACTGTGGGTGTGGGAACATCATTTTTCGATTTCTAGATCCCTTTGTAAAATATGATGTTTTAAAGTGCTAATTTTTATTAGAGTCAAGTGTCGTCGTCCCCCTCTATGATTCTATCAGCCAAATGGCAGTATATAAGAACTTGAAAAAATTCACAGCAGTAGTATATATAAATAATCAATTTTAAAGGAAAACTACCTATCATGGCTAAGTAGGGTTCACAGGTTAAGGAGTTATATCTGTTTTTCGAGGATTGTGACTACGGAACCCTACACTGCGCGTGGCCCGCCACGCACTTGGCCGGTTTTTCTATTAGACTTCAATGGATATGACCAATAAAAAATTTCGTTTGTTTTGCTCAACAACAATAAAACAAACAAAAAAAAAATAAACATTTTTGGCTTAATGACTTCTAGAAAATGACACCAGGGTACCAGGGTAAAAAAAATTACTGGTTTTACTTAATGATAATCACAATACTATGTATCTTTATACGTGCTGTATATTGGACAGTCAAATTTCAATATTATTGAATTACTTAATTATAATGTTGTCATTTCATTTACAAAATCACCAAGTTAGTATAAAACAAAGTCGCTTTCTCTGTCCCTATGTCCCTATGTATGCTTAACAAATGTAAATTAAAAATTTAAAAAACCCCCGACCTTCGCCATTTTGTGGCGGCGGCCATCTTGAATTTGCAATAGTGCTATTCTACTAGTCAAGCCCTTTCATTTGATACGCATATTAAGTGAGTTGTGAAAAATATGTAATCCGCCATTTTGTAGCGGCGGCCATCTTGGACCAATTTTCATCAAACATAGCTAACAACACTCTCGACTAATTCACCTTTCAAACAAAAAAAAAACTGCATTTAAATCGGTCCCCCCGTTTGAGCGCCACAGGGGAACAGACAGACAGACAGCACAGTACACAGATACATCATACAACCAGTAGTGAAACTACCTACAAACATTTGAAACGGCTCGCTCACACAAACATGCGCATCGACGAGACCATTTAGCCCTCATACGCATTAGCGGTCAACCGCGTGCGCGGCTAACCGCGCGGCTAGCCTTTCTACTGGTTGTATCTGTGTACTGTGCAGACACACACACACACAGACACAGACACAGGCACAGGCACACGCACACGCACACGCACACGCACACACACACACACACACAGACACGTCAAACTTATAACACCTTACACCCCGTCGTTTTTGCGTCGGGGGTTAAAAAGCATACATAGGGACATAGATCTTTAAAACTACGCATCGGATTTTGATGCGTTTTTTTTATAGAAGTAGAAAAATTGGACCCGGTAGCTAATAGCGGGCAGGACTACATCTGCCGGGTCCGCTAGTTATATTATAAAATACAAGTAGAGGACGTGCATCACGATATTTATTCTATCAAGTAATAATCATCTAAATGATGAGTACTTACCTCAAATTTATTTTTTGCATGCATATCACCACCCCATGAGACGAACCCTAAACCTTGAGATGGTACAAATTTGCCAGGGGTTAATGACCCTCGATGTGGAGCTCTAATTATGTACAGAATCTCTTTTTCAAATCCCCCAATCAAAGCCCCATCAGGAACTTGGTCCTCTGCCTCCACCCAATGCATTTCACCTCCTTTCACTTTCTTTAGAAGTGGTTTTTCTATTTTCGGTGGTGCTGTAAAAAGCAAGAATGCAATATTAATAATAATCCTATCATAATTACTAATTAGCCTAAGTCACAGGTAACAGTTATAGTAACAGCTGGGTAGAGAGTGTGAAGCAACTCTAGCAGAGATTCTGTTGCCAACTTCAAGGGTGTCTTTGAAACACGGTCGCTAACTATCATGGGCCTCATAACACGAGTCACTTAACAGATGATGGAGAGAGCTATGTTCGAAGATTTTTTTATGTATGTATCTATTTAACTCAAATGTTGAATGGAAGCAGGCGTTACTTTGCGGAATTCCATAATACACAATGAATATAAAATTATTTTGCTATAATCCGCTAACAGTGACAGTGTGGCTAATTCTGTTGTACACAAATCTCTAAACTACACTAAAATGACAGGTCTAAATCTATTGCTATCCTTTTCCGCAGTGAGCACTGTGAAAGAGATAGCAATAGATTTAGACCTGTCATTTCACTTTAGTTTAGAGATTTGTGTACAACAGAATTGGCCACAGTGACAGTTACAGTGGTCAAATTGCAAAGTGACCACTTTGCAATCGTCCGTTGTGAAGTCGACATCTCCTGAAGATGCTCCGGTGTCGGAGCGAAACGATCGTCGAGTTTGTTTTGTGGTGAATTTGTGTGGTGTTGTGCCTACAAATTTGTCACTGTTAGCGGATTATAGCAAAATAATTTCCGTAAAACCGGGTAACTTCGCCCAACTAACCTAACTTTGCCCGACGCAGTACTTTTTACAAATGTTGAATAATCTGGAAAATATTTTACTTACGTTTATTATTTAATCTGTGGTACAAAATTGAGTATATTTCTGGCAAAACTGCATAAGCAACTGTTACCAATTTCACTTCAGTTAGCAGTGAGCACCAGTCAAAGTTGATGGTATAAAAAGCGGGCCAAAAATAGTGTAAAAAACTTTTGTTGTAACTCGCTTGGTAATTGCAACAGGTAAGTAATTTTTAAACTACAGTTATTTGATATCAAATAAACGATATAGATCGAATAATCAGCGCGGAAGCTTTCTCAGTTTCAGAAATATGTTGGTGGGCAATGTTATATTGCTGTTTCGGACGCACATTTTATAACTTTGCCCACCAAAATATAGCCCTTAGGGTTGTCACCTGTACAGTAAATTTAAATTGACATTAACAGTTACTTTCGTTTACGTTTTGTTTATCACAGTTCATTTTGGAACTATCTCTGTTGTTATGAGAAAGTTTTTATTTCTACAATATGATAAAACTGTAACAGATCCAATTCTGTACATTGAAGATATTTTGAATATTTTTTGAGGGCACTATAATCGATACTGAAGCCAAAAATATATATATATTTTTATTTTTGTCTGTCTGTCTGTATCTTGGCCGCGCATCACGTCGAAACTACTGAATGGATTCGAATGAAACTTGGCATGATTTGAGTTTACACTCCGAAATGGGAAGGACATAGGATACTTTTTATTCCGAAATTCAGCAAGGTTTCCTTGGAAGAGGGAATTAAAGTCTAATCGTGTATTTAGCTGTAATTCATTAACGCGTAGTCCGATTTCATTCATTCTTTTTTTGTTAGAAAGGCGGTACTTTGAAAATTATGTCGTAAATATTTCAAGGTCATAGGTTTTTTCTCATTATTCCTTAATACCTACCTACCTTAATAATAATAATTTTTGTGATTTTAACAAACTGACTGAATATTTTTGATTTAATTTTTTGATGATTCCTTACTAGAATGTTTTATTAGTATTAAGTTAAAATATACTTATTAAATCACTACATAGTATAAAACAAAGTCGTTTTCTCTGTCCCTATATCCCTTTGTACGCTTAAATCTTTAAAACTACGCAACGGATTTTGATGCGGTTTTTTTTAATAGATAGAGTAATTCAAGAGGAAGGTTTATATGTATAATAACATCCATTAAATTGTGGAAAAATACTGTTATTTTTGAGGTTTCTAATGTGATGTCGCAAATAATTACATTTTTTCCGCTTACATTGCAAACGCAGGCTGAACCCTACGAGATTTATCAATATAATGTACTAAGTATTGTACACATTGAAAAGGTCTATAGAAAACTCCGCGATGGTATATGTCTATCTCATATGGATATCCCACAATAACTTTTTTTGTCATTTACTTTTTTACGACAAATAATGGCTAATTTTAGAAGCGATTTTAACCAATACAGCATTAATCCTTATCTAATTAAATACCTTAAGTACATTGTTGATTTATTATAGATCTATATGGCCCTTTACAGCATATGATTTAAATGAATATTTTCGAAGATATTACAGATTTAAAAGTTCCAGCCGGCCGGCCGGGGCGGTGCGTAAAGTTCTCCCCATATAGCATTTTGAATTTAGCAGCGATCGGACGCGTATGCTATCGGAGCTCTCTAGCGAGGAAAATAACAATCACACTAATGTTATAAAGGCGTTATTAAGTTATTAAGTTTGTGTGTTTGTTTGTTCCTCTTCTCCGCCGCAACTACTGAACTGATTTGGCTGAAATTTTGAATGGAGATAGCTTATGCCCTGATTTAACACATAAAGTAACTTTTTATCCCGGAAAAGTATTCCTGTAACCTAACTAAAATAGATATAGACCTCCAAAACGCCACAGAGGGCGCTGACTGTTCTTAGGTAAATCACGCTCACATAACCCATTATTCCAATACTTTGCTGTGTAGCATGCATTGGCAACACATAGGCTACTTTTTATCCTGGAAAAATGCACAGTTCCCACGGGATTTCGAAAAACCCGAAATCTATATCTACAGCTATAGGTAGATTACTATAGCGACCTTGCTTGATATTTTAAGTATAAAGGTAGGAAAAGGGAGCGGGAACGGGAACCGGAACTCCACGATTCCCTCGGGATTTGTTCAAAACCGAAATTCACGCGGGCGAAGCCGCGGGCAGAAGCTAGTTTCTTATAAATTAAAGATTTTTATAAGCTTCATTTCATATTTGTTTTAATATTTTTGGTTTGAAATTGTAATAACTTACGTACGTTACCTTAAACCTGGTTAAGAATAAAAAATGACAACCCTAGCTTATCATTTTATTAGTATGAAAAGTTACAAAAAAATTATAGCAACTTTGCCCACTCAATTTTGGCAGCTAATATGAACATTTAAATGTTTAGTAATAAGATCCTATGTTACATAAACTATTTTTCTAAAGTAACCCTAAGTTTCATGATCTTACGGTTAAAAATACTGGAGTTATATAAGTTTTCCCAAAATGGGCAAAGTTGTAAAAAGTGATCAATTTTTGGCCCGCTCTATAAATTTAGCTTTTTATCATATACATTTCCATTTGATTGTTATAGATTTTAATTATATGAAAAGAAGAGTACATTTAACAG
The DNA here is from genome assembly GCA_920104075.1 of Melanargia galathea. Taxonomy (NCBI): domain Eukaryota; kingdom Metazoa; phylum Arthropoda; class Insecta; order Lepidoptera; family Nymphalidae; genus Melanargia; species Melanargia galathea. The sequence goes on from OV049859.1 coordinate 19,806,730, forward strand.
TAGTGTAGCTCACAAACAAAGTAAAACTAATAATAGTTTTTTAAATATTCGACATTGAACCAAAAAACTTAAGAAATTCGGGCCAAGTTACCCGGGTTTACGGTTTATATTCATTGTATTTAACTCAAATCAAAAATGAGGAATCTGTAGAACCAGAGTCACCGACCGCTCAACAGGTTGCATATCTGAAGGCAATGGCCAGAGCACATAATTTAAAGTACCATACGTTCTCTCCGTCTCCCGAGGGAAGCTGGCGAGCGGCGAATAACCACCGCCTTCTTCCCCCCCGCCTGCGCCGGAGCGGGTGCGGGTCGACAGCCTCTTTGCGCACCCGCTCCGCGGCCTCCTTCTGCGAGATAACGTCCTCGCAGAAGTCAGCCACAGCATCCCAAGACCCCTCGTAGCTCAACATGGCAAGTACAACGCCGGGCAACGAGAGGTCTCCGCCGATTGTCGCCACCAGAGTGCGCCGCTGGGGGTCCCACTGGCTGCACTCCTCCAGAGTGTGTTGCCGTGTCGTCCCCAGCACCGCACTCGTGGCACGACGGGGTCAGTTCCCTCCTCGCCACCTTGTGCAGGTAATGGCCGAAGCAATAATTCTTAAGCAATAATTCTTTAAAATCGTAAGCAATTTCATCGTAACCAATGACATGTCAATGTTTTAGTTGTGAGTGATGTCTACTCTGTTTACTCTAGTTACCACAGCTAGTTACCGTGCAATCTATACATAGGTATAATAAAATCGTAGAATTGCCGTATCTGTACATTGAAGGTTTTTGCAAAATAATAACTGGGGGATGTTAGGGATAAGTAATAGAACGTAAAAAAGCTATTTTTTTTAATTTTTGTCTGTTTGTCTGTTTATCTGTTTGTCTGTATGTTTGTGCGCGTATCACGCAAAAACTACTGAATGGATTGAAACGAAACTTGGTACGATTTAAGTTCATACTACGGAGTAACATATAGGATACTTTTTATCCCGAAATCCAGCACGGTTCCCTAGGGAGAGGGGATGAAAGTCAAAACGTGTATTTAGCTGTAATTCAATAACGCGTGGTCCGATTTCATTCATTCTTTTTTTGTTAGAAAGTAGATACTTTAAAGATTATCGATTATTCTCTAAAAGGCTGGATCGATTTTGATGGGATTTTCAGGGGCGGATGTTTACATTTTGGTCTATCTAAACATCCGCCAGTGAACTTTTAACAGTTTTTAGCATGATACGAGCTCAAAGGAGCTTAAGAAAAACGAAATGATTCCTACGGGATTTTTAAAAACCAATATATCCACGCGAACTAAGTCGCGGGTGTCCGCTTGTTTTGAATATTTATTGTTGTTCTTTACCGACGACTTTTGTTAAATTAACAAAAATCTTATTTTGCAAATTGAATAATGGAATAATCTTATCAAATTAATGTATTGTCATCGGTCCTCGATAAATCTATAAATTTCATTCAAAGTTTGAATGAAATCTGACCGTTTAAAGTGGGTCAAAATTGCGCCCAAAGAAGTCGGTTACTAACATACAAATATACAAGTGAAGCTAATATCAATCAAGTAAAAACGCTCCTCATTTTAGCTTTCCAACACTATATTTACCTATTATAGGTACATGTTATTAGTAAGAAACTGACTCACAATAAAGTTTCCATTGCAGATTGCAATTGCCGTAATCGACCGCAAATGTAACGAATTTCATTTCTTCAATAGACTGTATTTTCTTAGATATGAGCGGAACTCCATCACTGGTGTAACCAAACTGTAACCGACCACTATGCCAAGAAATCCAGAACTTGGTAAATGCATCTCTGGACAAAATATTAGGTACTTCTTTACGATTACCAATGCGTTCTGCTTCTTTCTCCATCCAACACTTATTTTGTCCCATTACAATCTGCAACAAATGAAAAATGTATTAAAGTACTACTAGCTGTTGTCCTGTGGAATTTTTAAAAGATCTTGCGGGTTTAATTTTAAAAAAATTACAATTATTTTGCTGGGACAAAAAGTATCCTAGTTATGTTCATCACCAGAGTGCAATCTGTGAGCTTTTGCTTATGAGAGAGTGTGAGAGAGTCATTTGATTCTGAAGTGAAAAAGTAAATAGGTTGATTTCGATTTAAAGTATACTTACATAATTCTTCTAAATGTTGCAAATAATCGTGAACTTACCGAGTAAGGCCATTTTTTATCTGGTCCATAGGGTCTCTTAACCAGTCCCACATATGCATATCTTTCACCTTTAACTGAGAATGATAATGCGCCGCTTGTTATTCTATAAAATATATAATTCGTTTGAGGCAAAGTGGTGAATTCTGAAACATAAGCCATAATTTTTGCTTAACCCGCCACCGGTGACGCCAATTTTACTTTGATCGTTGGTGATAGCGGTCTCACAGACCGGGATTTTCTTTGGAGGATTTTTCAAATTATTTTATTTAAGTAGGTACTGTGGCCGATTCTGTTGTACACAATCTTTAAATCTAAACTAAAATGACAGGTCTAAATATATTCCTGTCTCTTTCACAATCCTCTCTGCTGAAGGGGATAGCACTATTTTTAAACCTGTCATTTTAGTTTAGGTTTAGAGATTGTGTACAACAGAATTAGCCACACTGTTCATTTATTTTATAATATATGTTTTTGGACAGTAAAACAAAGATATTTTAAACATCATAGCTCGTTTATTTGATTTTTTTATCTATCATAACTTAAAAGTAAAACATAATAAAACACTACATTTTTACACAAATATTTTTGGAAATTTAAGAACACGTTACATACTTTGTCCAAATATTTAATTGCTTTTTGGTAGATGTCAAAAAAACTAATTTAGTGACGCTCTCACAGGTTAACGATTCGATTTGAAATAATAATCAAATAATTTTATTTAAAAAGAACTTTCAATCGATTTAGTAGTAATCGAGATAGTAGTAGATTGAGTAGATATACGTACAGAGAAGAAGCTTTATACAAGCGGCCCGCTGTAGTTACACTCACAAATAGCGCACGTTTGTCATCCAACTGAGCCGGTAGGAGGTCAAACGCGGGCGTCCGTGAACCGTTGAGTAAAGCTCGTGTGAGTGTACCTACAGCGGGCCGTTTGTATGAAGCTTCCTCTCTGTACGTATATCTACTCGTGGTAAAACGTAGCACTTGGCCTTGATTCACAAGGCTACGTTTTACATTTTACGGTTGCAGTCTTGTATGGAACCGTGGACGCGTCATGTTGTTAAATAATTATTATACTACACCTGCTCGAAAAGTACCTTCTGGTTTTTCTCATATCGAAAGTCAAAGTACGTCATTACTGTCAAACAAATATGCGGGCTGAAAACATGTATGGTATTTCATTGTTAACGCGCTAGAGTGGAAATTCCATTTATGAAATTCCATTACTAACGTGCTTTTTTCTTTTTAATTTTTGATAAAATCCGATCAGTATATGAAAAAAACCTATGTCGACAAACACGACATAAAAAGCACCTTATAAATAACAACCTTCACGGTAGGTGGCGCTGATGTCGGTATATCACCAGGCAGGACCGGGGTCTACTAGTTTAAATATATTCAATTTTGATTATTATAATTACATATGAATCTATCTATATCTATCTATACATGTAATAAAATCGTAGAATTGCCGTATCTGTACATTAAAGATTTTTGCAAAATAATAACTGGGGGGTGTTAGGGATAAGTAATGGAACATAAAAAAGCTATTTTTGAAATTTTTGTCTGTTTGTCTGTTTGTCTGTTTATCTGTTTGTCTGTTTGTCTGTATGTTTGTGCGCGCATCACGCAAAAACTACTGAATGGATTGAAATGAAACTCAGCATACTTTAAGTTCATACTACGGAGTAACATATAGGATACTTTTTATCCCGAAATTTAGCACGGTTTTCTTGGGAGAGGGGATGAAAGTCAAAATGTGTACTTAGCTGTAATTCGTTAACGGGTGGTCCGATTTCATTCATTCTTTTTTTGTTAGAAAGGAAATACTTCAAAGATTACTGGCTAATCTCTGAAAGGCTGGACCGATTTTGATGGGACTTTCACTGGTGGATGTTTACATTTTGATCTATCTAAACATCCGCCAGTGAACTTTTAACAGTTTTTAGCAAGATATGAGCTCAAAAGAGCTTAGGAAAGACAAAATGATTTTCACGGGAGTTTTAAAAATCAATATCCACGCGAACGAAGTCGCGGGTTTCCACTTGTAATATAATAAAACTGTAACAGATCCAATTCTGTACATTGAATATATTTTGAAAAATTTTATTGGAGGGCACTCTATAATCGATACTGAAGCCAAAACTGCAATTTGTTTCATTTTTGTCTGTCTGTCTGTCTGTCTGTATCTTGGCCGCGCATCACGCCGAAACTACTGAATGGATTCAAATGAAACTTGGTACGATTTGAGTTTATACTCCGAGGTAGGACATAGGATACTTTTTATCCCGAAATTCAGCACGGTTCTCTTGGGAGAGGGGATGAAAGTTAAAACGTGTATTTAGCTATAATTCATTAACGCGTTGCTCGATTTCACTCATTCTTTTTTTGTTAGAAAGGTAGTACTTTATATATTGTCCCGTAAATATTTCAAGGTCATAGGTTTTTTAGTTCAGAAACGACAGACATTTATTGGGTTTAAATAACTTGGGACCCGGATCTTTGTACGTACGGCTTATTTTAAACTGGCGTGCGTTTAAATTTATGTTTGTCGGTCTGTCTATTTGTTTAAACTAATCTCGGAAACGGCTGGATAGGTGTTGTTATAAGGAGTAACTTAGGCTACATTTAGTTTAAGTACATAAAAGAATTATGGGATCCGTTCCGATCCTATATAAAACCTATAAACACGCGAACGAAGTCGCGGGGGTCAGCTAGAATAAAATAAAAGTAAAAATACAAAATAGAAATTTTTTCGCGCTATTTTCTTTTTATTTTGCGAGTCGCTTTCTTTTGTTTTACCTATCCAAATTTTCAATTTATAAAATTACAAGTAGCTATATGGAAGTCAAAGTGTCAAGCAGTGATAGTGAAGAATTGATGACGCCGCCCAACGCCGCCGCCGGAATCTATCTTCTATCTATATGTATAATAATATAAAGAAGCTTGTCCTGACTGACAATCAACGCACAGCCAAATCCACTGAAGCTAGAAACTTGAAATTTTCACAGTAGCTTCCTTTTATAACGTAGGCGCACACTAAGAAATAATTATTGCGAATTCCATCCCTAAGGGTGTTAAATAGGGGATGAAAGTTTGTATGAAAGTCCGCCATTTTTCAAGTTATATCCATGAAAATTGGTATTTAGGTTTTCGGTTAAAAATAAAGAGTTACCAGATTAAAAAACTTTGGAAAAAATACCCCCAAGTGGGTTAAATGGGGGATGAAAGTTTGTATGAAAGTCCGTCATTTTTAAAGTTATATCAATGAAAATCGGTATTTGTACTGTCGGTTAAAAATAAAGAATTACGTGTTTCAGGATTTTTGGGCATTCTATCCCCAAGTGGGTTAAATAGAGAATGAGATTTGTATGAAAGCACGCGGGCGAAATCGCGAGCATCAGCTAGTAATATAATAAAACTGTAACAGATCCAATTCTGTACATTGAAGATATTTTGAAATTTTTTATTAGATTAATTTTTCTTTACTCGATACTGAAGCCAAACTGCAATTTTTTTCATTTTTGTCTGTCTGTCTGTCTGTCTGTCTGTATCTTGGCCGCGCATCACGCCGAAACTACTGAATGGATTCGAATGAAACTTGGTACGATTTGAGTTTATACTCCGAGGTAGGACATAGGATACTTTTTATCCCTAAATTCAGCACGGTTCCCTTGGAAGAGGGGATAAAAGTTAAAACGTGTATTTAGCTGTAATTCATTAACGCGTAGTTCGATTTAACTCATTCTTTTTTTGTTAGAAAGGTAGTACTTTAAGTATGGTCCCGTAAATATTTCAAGGTCATGGGTTTTTTAGTTCAGAAATGACAGACATTTATTGGGTTCAAATAATTTGGGACCCAAATCTTTGAACGTACGGCTTATTTTAAACTGGTGTGCGTTTAAATTTATGTTTGTCGATCAGTCTATTTGTTCCAGCTAATTTTCGAAACGGCTGGATCGATTTTGACGGAACTTTCTATGACAGGTGATGTTATAAGGAGTAATTAGGCTACATTTAGTTTAGGTAAAAGGTTTTAGGTAAAAGGATTATGGGATCCAATCCGAGCCTATATCCACGCGGACGAAGTCGCGGGGATCAGCTAGTTAAAAATATGTGGCCAAGTAGTTATTTTTATATTGAAAATCTTTTACCCAAAATATCTAGAAATAGATAGAAATAGATACAATAAAGCATAATATGAAGAAGAAGACAGTGGAAACCTGACCTCTTTTTCTGATTGATTTACGGTAATAATTTTATGATATTTATGGGCTATAGGATATTTTTGTGAAATATCAATACATTTATGCAATAAACTAATAATACAATAAAATAATAGCAAAAATATGTGAAAAATGTATATAGTCCTGGCTAAATGCGAATAATCAATAATTCAATTATGACTATTTTACTTACGTAAATAATCGGTGACGCTGGTCTCACGCACCGGGTTGGCGCAAAAACTCCGAAACGTACACCCGCTTCAACATCGCGGATTGAACGTAAGTGAACATAAGGTAGAAGAGGTGTAATGCGGCAGCTACTCGAAATGGTTAAAACTTAGTATCCCTTAGCACGAGGGGGGGAAGATGGAGAGGGGAAGGGGAGGGGAGGTTGCTCCCTCACCCCTGATACTACTCTCATTACAAGGTAATGGATCGTTCCAGAGAAAAATAGTATTATAACCTAACCTCACACTATGACATTTTTAAGGGTTGGGAAGGTCCCCCCCTTCCTCACCTGTATTCCCGACCCTTAAAAATTGCAGGAAGGAAAGAAGGGGACAGGGGGAAACGCCAACAATTCGGTACTGGCACTCGCCGGCCCCTGCCGCGGCACGCTCGCTGCGCTCGCTCGGCTCGTGTGTTGAGGTTTATGTTCTAATTTAACCTAACCAAGTTTTATACTTATGTTATCCTATTTGCACAGAAATATGGACCCAAGTGTTAATTAAACGATTTACATCAATATTTATGTTCTAACCTTTTTTTTTTTTTTACGCTGGGAAATGCATTTACGCACACCTTTCGGAAGCAGCGCAGCGGACTGCGACGCTTCCGGAAGGTAGTGTGGGACTCAAGCAGGCCAAGAAGTGGCCAGAATACCCACTAAAACCCAGCGATGTTCCTCCGTGTCGCCTGGTGGCTGGGTTACGGGTACACTTGCGCAATCATCCGCGACCCAGCCGGCGCCGTCCGCCGAGGCAGACCCTCCACCGGGGGACCTAAAGGCCCCCTAACACCGTCTGAGGCGCACCAGGAACATAATGGTGCGCCTCCCGACCCGAGACGTCTCAACGGGCGACGGATACACCATTCCATCACCCGGAGTTCCTCGCTAGAGGCAACCCTCAAGAGGGCCACACCCGCAGGCGACCCTCAAGAGGTTCACCCCTCGTGTAATTTTTTATAGAGGTTTTCTTCCTCGCGGCCCCTCGCTCAGTGCGTGGGGCCCCCGGTTCCGCTCAGTGCGGATTACGGGTTGCCCGACGGTGGCCGAAGCCAGCGCCCACCGGCCAAAAAGACCAGCGGACCCGCCGCGCAGGGCGTTTCCACCCCCTCCTGTAATTTTTTAACGAGGTTTTCTTCCTCACGGCCCGAAAGCCTCCCCCCCAATTGTCGCCGCCCGGAGTCTCCACAGTCCACTCTGATGAACAGAGAAGTACCAGGATCCTCCAAGCGGCAACCCCCTGCTGGTTTTGGTCCGCGCCGGGTTTCCCCGGTACCTCCCATATCTGGGAGGCGTTCCCCCATCCGCCACCGGGGGGACGCGCCCGATGGGGGACCAGCAACCCCACACGGGATTTATGTTCTAACCTAACCTAACCTACCCTAGCTTCTGCCCACCCCTACTTTTTGGGGATTTATCACTTTTACCAAAAGTGTGAAAACAAACAAAACCCTTTTATAAACATTTATTATTATTTTTTATGTTTCATTTCACTGTTTTTCATTTAAGTACAATTACAGATTTTAGACATCCGCTCCCGCATGACATCGCTCATGTAGCGTTTTGTTTACGTTTTACCCGTTCTGAGGTTAGAATTTGTTTTTGTTATTTTCCTGAAAACGATGCATTACCTTGTAATATGAGTGGTAGCATTATAATCGTGGACCAAAGCTCTATCAACTACAATATTTTTTACCTCCAAATTCGTGCTAAGGGCTACTAAGTCCGACCCCTCGAAATCACGACGAAAAACGATGGCGGGAAAAAAGTTATTCGAATTTTTAAAAACACCCGGTCTCACAGACATATACGTCTAACGTCACCAGTGGTGGGTTAATTATCTAACAAAACAGGTAGGTACTGCCTATGGTACTGCCGACCCTGTGTGCGGACCTATCACTGGAAAAACTGGAAAATAGTATCTACTGACTACTCACCAATGAGATCACCCATTGTCAATGATTTCACTAAGTTATAATAAATTATTTAGAAGCACAGTCAGCCAATATTATAGTGTTTATATATTTTATTTATGTACTTTAGGTCATTAGATTATTTGCTGAAATAAGCCATAACTATATTCAATGTAGGTACTCTGTGGTTATAGTATTTTCCACTGATAAATGATTATGTCGGTAGTAGGCATTTAGATTAGATTTAGATATGTACTTAAGCAAAAAGAGCAAAAATTATGATTAACGTTTCTCAATTCACCACTTAGCCCATAGACTTAGCCTAAGCATCACAGACAATCACAGATTAGGTAGATCGTACCTATACCTACCCGCTGCCACGTAGATTGAACCACAGATCACTAATATACTAGTCGATTGAACACTGAATTCTGATGACTGAACGAAAGAAACGTGGAGGGGTCAGGGACCCTGACCCCTCGACGTTTCTTTCGACGTTTCCTGACTCAGGGGATAGCTGCGTATGGGAACTGTCACGCACGTTTCATTGGTATCGTAGACAGAGCAGTGTTGCCGTTAGGACAATCTAGTTTGTGGCTACTTCAAATGAAAAAGTCGCTAGTTTTGTAATAAAAATCACCTTCAAAAAGTGGCTAGAAGTAGCTAAATATCATGACCTGATTTAATTTTTAAAATTTACCTAGGTAGGTACCTATTTTAATATCAAAAGTGATTAAAAACCTCGGCCCTATCTGAGATTACTAATACATCGGTGTGGATCTGGTGTTGCCTACTCAATGTTTTTATACTCCGGCTCCAGACGTTGGCCCCAACACTGTTCGCCCAACGTGTGGGTTTTTTAGCCACATTAGCATTGGCCAACGCTCGCTCGAACATTGGGAGTTTGCCATTCTGTGTCGGTTTTTCAAAAAAGGAATAACTGCACCAACGTTCACGAACCGTCCATACGTTGGTGCCAACATCAGTCTTTTTCCGTGTTTTAAGACGTCTCGTCATTCACCAGATTCTTTGACGTGGTTTTTTCTTTTTATTTTCATTAATATATACAAGTTATAATAATAATATGTATGTACTCACGTGTTTACAGTACGTAAAAGCGCTGACAGCAATTTCGATTTCTGTATCGGACAATCTTCACTTTGGCTATGACGCGACAGAACTCTAGTATTATAGCCAACATGTGAACGCCTCACGACAATATCGACCAACATTGGGGCGACCATTGGGACCAACGTGTGGAGCCAGCGTTTTTATTATACGGCCCTAGATACCAGTCTTTTAAGGTCAGTTTGCCTACTCAATCTATGAAGCTTACTGCTAACCATAGATTTCTTTTTAATCACTACACATACCTACCTACTTAACAATATAAATAGATATAGAGCTTAGAGCTCAACTATTAAAAAGAAGCTAGAAAATACAAAACTAAAAATACAAAAAGTAGCTAGAAGTTGCTAGATTTATTTTGGTGGCTAGATGGATTTATTTTGTAGCTAAAACTGTTGAAAATCCGCTAGATCTAGCCACAAAGTGGCTAAAACGGCAACACTGAGACAGAGTACCACATAGACTAAGTGACGATTTCTCTCTCATTCGCACTAGAAAGAGAGTACAGATAAAGTTACTAATGTGATAAACAGAGACGCAGCTATCTTATTTTGTCCTTCATCGTGTAACCGGTTTTTTCAAGGTCCGACAACTTAGGCCGGAACCACACTTATGTGTCGTGGCGTGTCGTGACGCGCCAGAAGCCTATCGGTTTCATACATTTAGTATGGTTAGAGACACACTTGTAGGGAGTGTCGTATCATGGCGTGGTGCCGACTGCCCGAGACCGATTGCGCCAGAGTCAAGAAGGTTATAACTGTATAATTGTAGACACTGGAGACTGTGACGAAAACATTACAACAATGTTTTAGATGCAGTCTCCAGTGTAAATATCTCTAGATAATGTTAGATAGATACCTGTATTATCTTCCTATATAAGTAACTTTATAAATTTATGAAATTGTAGTATGCGAAACATTAAATATTCTATGCCTCTTTTAGAGTAGCTGGTGTTCCACAGGGCACTGTGCTATAGCCCACACTGTTCATGCTGTATGCAGTATGCATATTAATGATATTATACTGTATGACAACACATTCCATTGCTATGCGGATGACAGCACGTGTCTAGCAGCCCTATGCAAAGGCCACGCACAACTTTCCCGCGTACAGCTGGAGGAGTATAGAGTCAAACTTGTGTCTGAAATTGAGACATTTTTAGAGCTGATCTCAGAATGGGGCACTCAAAATATAGTGCAATACAACCGCTCAAAAACACAAGTTTGCGCGCGCATTCATCGCTAAGAATACCCCCTTTACCACACCCCTTCTCTTTCAGAACTCTCCCCTTACCCCTTTCAACAGCATTGGGATCCCTGGCGACCACATTTTGGACGAAGTCCAATTCCGGATCACTTGGAAGGTAAAGCTAAATTAGCTTCCAAAAAGCTTGGAGTACTCTACAGATCAAAGTGTTACTTTACGCCTGAACACAGGCTCTTGTTCTATAAATCTCAAGTCAGACCGCATATGGCCTGCTCACACCTGTGGGCCGGAGCACCCCAATACCAAGTCCTTCCATTTGGCCAGATTCCACTAACCAGCTCATTGGAGGGCTTAGAGGTTCGCAGGGACGTTAGCGTCCCTTCCTTTGCGTATTCTATCGTCTCTATAACGGCAAATGTTCTGAAGAGTTATTCGACCTAATACCACCTACTTATTTCCAGCACCGCATCGCACGCCACCTAAAATGCTAATATCCTCACCACTTGGATCACTGGCATACATCAACCAAGCGTTGCGCGAGGTCATTCCTTCCGCCCAAAAACTGTGGAACCAACTCCGTTTGGAGGTATTTCCACATAGCTTTGACATAGAGTTATTCAAGGGGAGGCTAAACAAACTCCTTAAAATCCGGCAACGTGTTCCTCTTGTGCTGCAAATGTTCTTGGGCAGCGGTAATCACTTAAAATCAGGTGACCCGCTTGCTCATTTTCCCGCAATTAATATATATATTATATATTAATTGCGGGATTATAATTATACCTAAATGATTATAATTATACCTAAATGAAATGAAATATACATTTAAACGACGCAAATGTTCGATATAAACTGTAAAACGCCTCGACACGTAAGTGTGTTTCCAGCGACACAGCCGGCCGTGTCGCTGGAAACACACTTACGTGTCGTGGCGTGTCGTGACGTGCCAGAAGAATATCGGTTTCATACATTTAGTATGGTTAGAGACACACTTGTAGGGCGTGTCGTGTCGCAGCGTGGCGCCGATCGCTCGGCACCCGATTGCGCCAGAGCCAAGAAGGTTATAACTATATATTTTATGTAGACACTGGAGACTGTGCCTAAAACAATGTGGTGAAGACAAGGTCATTCACCTGGATACACACCTCACACATTCTATTTAAATAGTTGAGGATAAATACAAAAAATATCCAGACCTATTTCAGGCCAAATTTCTTTGCTTCAACTTTTTGTTTGCGTTCGCAATTCTCCAGTGTTTATAGTTTAACCTTCTTGGCCAGAGCGGTGGTGGGGGTTATGACGCGACCAAGAAGCTATAGGTATATATGGACGCGACACGACACGACAGGCAAATGTGTCTCTATACCCACGCACGGCTCATGCACAGATTAATAATTAATATCACAGATTAATAAGGCTCGTGGCCAGCGTTGCCGACTTCCACGGTCTGGATTATTAGGGATTACCCAAAAATCTAACTGAAAGTCCCCAATTTTAGGGAAAATAAAATCTATGAAATTGGGGAATCCACAGGTTTTCAGCAAAGAAATAAAAACACTGTTCATTTAAATGAAATATATTTAGTACACTTATGAAAAATATGAACGAGATGTCGTTCGATTCGGAATAGCATGTAGATGATTTTTGAAAAAAAATCATGATTTTTGAAAAAAAATCAAATTCTGCTTTTAAAAATTGCATTCTGAAAACTTAAAAGTATCGTAACGTTACTAAGTAACGATAAAAAGGAACAATCTTTATAAAAATACTATGATATTGTTAATGTTATTTTAATTATCACAATAATATTATAAGGGCGAAAGTTTGTATGTGTGTGTGTGAGTGCGTGTGTGTATATTGTGTGTGTGTGTGTGTGTGTGTATGTTTGTTACTCTTTAACGCCGCAACTACAGAACCGATTTGACTGAAATTTTGAATGGAGATAGATTATGTCCTGACACATAACACATAGGCTAAGTACTTTTTATTCTGGAAAAATCCACAGTTCCCACGGGGTTTTGAAAAAACCGAAATCTTTAGTTACAGCTATAAGTAGATTACTATAGCAAATTTCCTTAAAATTAGGTAAAAGGTTCTAAAAGAGAGCGGGAACGAGAACCGGAAATCTACGATTCACTCGGGATTTATGACAAACCAAAAAAATATAATCGGGGTACACTTGTTTCAGAAGGATTGTACTGTATTAAAGTTAATATAAAAACTATGATGAGAATATAAATATAATATGGAAAATACGATAAGTATATGTTTAGTGAGTATAAACATTACAAATTCATTGTAAAATTTAAAAAAACAATTTTCAGAAAAAAATGATATTTCAGTATACATAGTATAAGCCCCGCAAATTGGTATTGTGCCCGGCCGCCATTTTAGTAACGTCAGCACTAAATAGACGTTGACAAAACTGCAGAGTCCGCGTATTGAGTATTGAATAATTATGACTATATCCACAAATTTTGGTCGCTGACTGTATATTTTCGTGTCATCTAACGTCACGCAAATGTTAATGTGACAAGGTTCCAGCGCAATAGCAATCTACGGGGGTTATAATAAAAATATCTTCGAATACGTAGTAATTATTAATGTAACTTACTAAACTGTGAAATTATATTTTTATTTAATTTATCTACCCATTAAAACAAAATTTGTTTTTTTTTAATCTTCAAAGATTATATTTGAAATCATACTGTAAGGCCGGCCTCAAATAGCCGGAATGATTCAGAATCTGAAATTTTCAGATTCTGAATTCCGGCTGTGTGAGGCCGGGCTCAGACACATTTTGTCAGATCGATCTGAAAAATTCAGAATCTGAAAAAATCTGAATGTGTGTGGGGAACGGTGAAATTGTATGCATTTCTGGGCTCTCTGAATTCAGATTCTGAATTCCGGCGTTTATTCCGGCTGTGTGAGGCCGGCCTAAGACTGTTTTTTTAATAACGAGTTTGGTAAACTCCAACATAAGTCATCCATGGCTCAAATTATTGCACTACTTCCACGTCACCGTAGCGAAATTTTTGCGTCACTACTGCAACATTAGTGGGAAAATTGGCGGCTTCACCCATATACTGTTCATTTCTGAACGCAACGACACGACACAGTAGTGTGCACACTCACCGTCACGCCAGTAAGCGCCACAACACGCCACGACACATAAGTGTGGTTCCGGCCTATTATACCCGATTACCCGTATAGGCCGGAACCACACTTATGTGTCGTGGCGTGTCGTGACGCGCCAGAAGCCTATCGGTTTCATACATTTAGTATGGTTAGAGACACACTTGTAGGGCGTGTCGTGTCATGGCGTGGTGCTGACTGCCCGAGACCGATTGCGCCAGAGTCAAGAAGGTTATAACTGTATAAATGTAGACACTGGAGACTGTGACGAAAACATTACAACAATGTTTTAGATGCAGTCTCCAGTGTAAATATCTCTAGATAATGTTAGATAGATACCTGTATTATCTTCCTAAACTTTATAAATTTATGAAATTGTAGTCTGTAAAACATTAAATATTCTATGCCTCTTTTAGAAGTAGATTATTCCTACTAAATACAATTATTTTAAGATCTTATTTATCAGTCAAACGATTATAGGATTCAATTATACTCCAATCTTAAGCCCATTGAAGCTGGTGTTCCACAGGGCACTGTGCTATAGCCCACACTGTTCATGCTGTATGCAGTATGCATATCAATAATATTATACTGTATGACAACACATTCCATTGCTGTGTGGATGACAGCACGGGTGATGCCCTATGCAAAGGTGACGCACATCTTTCCCGCGTAAAGCTGGAGGAGTATAGAGTCAAACTTGTGTCTGAAATTGAGACATTTTTAGAGCGGATCTCAGAATGGAGCACTCAAAATATAGTGCAATACAACCGCTCAAAAACCCAAGTTTGCGTATTCACCGCTAAGAATATCCCTTTACCACACCCCTTCTCTTTCAGAACTTTCCTCTTACCCCTATCAACAGCACTGAGAACACACTTGGAAGGTAAAGCTAAATTAGCTTCCAAAAAGCTTGGAGTACTCTACAGATCAAAGCGCTACTTTACGCCTGAACACAGGCTCTTGTTCTATAAATCTCAAGTCAGACTGCATATGGCCTGCTCACACCTGTGGGCCGGAACACCCCAATACCAAGTCCTTCCATTTGGCCGGATTCAGAAGCGGGCAGTTCGACTGGTGGGCAATCCCAAACCAACCAGCTCATTGGAGGGCTTAGAGGTTCGCAGGGACGTTAGCTTCCTTAATCCTTTGCGTATTCTATCGTCTCTATAACGGCAAATGTTCTGAAGAGTTATTCGACCTAATACCACCTACTTATTTCCAGCACCGCATCGCACGCCACCTAAAATGCTAATATCCTCACCACTTGGATCACTGGCATACATCAACCAAGCGTTGCGCGAGGTCATTCCTTCCGCCCAAAAACTGTGGAACCAACTCCTTTTGGAGGTATTTCCACATAGCTTTGACATAGGGTTATTCAAGGGGAGGCTAAACAAACTCCTTAAAATCCGGCAACGTGTTAGTTGTTCCTCTTGTGCTGCAAATGTTCTTGGGCAGCGGTAATCACTTAACATCAGGTGACCCGTTTGCTCATTTATATATACAGTGTGTCCGGTATCGAATTAGCGATATTTTAGGGACATATTCTACAACTCATTACCTCTCTGAAAATACCACTTATTAGGGCCTGCCCCCCTCCCCCTCCCAGGGACAGCCATTTCAATTTGGTGTGCGTTTTTGTGGGTATGTGCGCACAAAAAATGTAATAACTCGAAAGTCTGCTGATGCACAGGTCTTCAAATGACCTTATTCGATTGGATACAATATTCTCCATCACTAAATACTAAACAATAGAACAAAATGTTAAAATAACTCGATCAAAAATGCTTCGGAAAAAAATTATTTTTTCAAAAATATTGAAAACTACAAGTTTTTGCTGCATTTTGCAAAAACGAGGTCGTTAAGATTACATTGTTTAGTATTAAATTGACAGTTTTTGAGATAAACAACAAAACGACATAAAAATTTTGACTGTAAGTTATTTACTTTTGGAGATATTATTGTTTAAACATAACTTAACCGCGAGCGCGTAATTTCTTATGTTATTCGAATGTGGGTTTCCATCGCATACCTTGGGCGATCAGGTAATAATAATATTGTTTTTGATAAGTCAGTGAATGAGGTTAAAACTAAGGATCGGACCCCTACTTCAACTGATTAAATATTCGTATAAAAAATTGAAATATCTGAAATTTTATTTTGTTGTTCCTGGCGAGGAGGCGTAATGATCGCTACTTAAGTTATTACTCATTTTTGTTTGTGATTCAGGTTTGTGAAGTTTGCTAAGTTTAAAGACATGCCTACTCGGTATTATTATAGCCATAAGAGAGCATTTAGATGTCAACTATTCGCCATGGATCGGACGTGGCAGCAATTCAATGGAATGGCCACCTCATTCTCCAGACCTTACACCTTTGGACTTCTTTTTATGAGGACCTATGAAGCAGAAGGTATTTTATATGGTACCAAATACCAGAAAAGAATTATTGGAGATAAAATAAGATTGCATTTGGACATGATCCAACGATCCTCCCAACATGAAGTAACTAGCTAACAGAACAGAAGTGGTAATTTCGGTTTGTGGCGGAAATAACCTAGTTTTTAGGATATCTGATTTGTGTCACATACACAAATCAGAGTTATTGAGTTATTTAGTTTATAACTAACAAAAATTAAATTATAAAGTTAAGATTTTTTACCTTATGTGTAGTAAAAAAATGATGAATCTTAAATTTGGGTTCAATACTCGTAATTCATGTTTGGGGACGAAGTACTTACAATTACCAATATCTCCAGAAGTAAGTAACTTACAGTCAAATTTTTTATGTCGTTTTGTTGCTTATCTCAAAAGCTGTCGATTTAATACTTAATAATGTGGTCTTAATGACCTCGTTTTTACAAAATCTAGCAAAAACTTGTAGTTTTCAATATTTTTGACCAATTTCTTTTTATTCCAAAGCATTTTTGATCAAGTTATTTTAACATTTTACACTATTGTTTGGTATTAAGTGATGGAGAATATTGTATCCAATCGAATAAGGTCATTTGAAGACCTGTGCATCAGCAGACTTTCGAGTTATTACATTTTTTGTGCGCACATACCCACAAAAACGCACACCAAATTGAAATGGCTGTCCCTGGGAGGGGGAGGGGGGCAGGCCCTATTAAGTGGTATTTTCAGAGAGGTAATGAGTTGTAGAATATGTCCCTAAAATATCGCTAGTTCGATCCCGGACACACTGTATATATTATATAAAAAGATTATATTAATTATACCTAAATGAAATGAAATATACATTTATACGACGCAAATCCTACTAATATTATAAATGTGAAAGTGTGGATGTTTGGATGTTTGGATGTTTAGATGTTTGTATGTTTGGATGTTTGTTACTCAATCACGCCGCAACTACTGAACCGATTTGGCTGAAATTTTGAATGGAGATAGCTTATGCCCTGACTTAAAACATAGGCTACCTTTTATCCCGGAAAAGTATTCCTGCGGGACTAAAATAGATATAATCTTCCAAAAACGCCATAGAGGGCGCTGACTGTTCTTAGGTAAATCATGTTCACATAACACATTATTGCAATAGTTTGCTGTGTTGCATGCATTGGCAACACATAGGCTACTTTTTATCCTGGAAAAAATGCACAGTTCCCATGGGATTTTGAAAACCCCGAAGTCTACATCTACAGCTATAGGTAGATTATTATAGCGAACTTCCTTGATAGAAAGTATAAAGGTTGGAAAAGGGAGCGGGAACGGGAACCGGGAATCAACGATTCCCTCGGGATTTGTTCAAAACCGAAATTCACGCGAGCGAAGCTGCGGGCAGAAGCTATCACACATAATCACAATACCAATCCTACTAATCCTACTATATAATATTATAAATGTGAAAGTGTGGATGTTTGGATGTTTAGATGTTATGATGTTTGTTACTCAATCACGCCGCAACTACTGAACCGATTTGGCTGAAATTTTGAATGGAGATAGCTTATGCCCTGACTTAAAACATAGGCTACTTTTTATCCCGGAAAAGTATTCCTGTGGGACTTAAATAGATATAGACTTCCAAAAACGCGATAGATGGCGTTGACTGTTCTTAGGTAAATCACGCTCACATAGCACATTATTACAATAGTTGCATGCATCTGTATGCGTATGCACTTTTTATCCTGGAAAAATCTACAGTTCGCACGGGATTTTGATAAAAACGAAATATATATCTACAGCTATAGGTAGATTACTATAGCAAACTTCCTTGAAAGTAGGTATAAAGTTTGGAAAAGGGAGCGGGAACGGGAGCCGGAAATCCACGATTCGATTTGTGAAAAACCGAAATTCACGCGGGCGAAGCCGCGGGCAAAATCTAGTGTTCGATATAAACTTTAAAACGCCACGACACGTAAGTGTGTTTCCAGCGACACGGCCGGCCGTGTCGCTGGAAACACACTTACGTGTCGTGGCGTGTTGTGACGCGCCAGAAGAATATCGGTTTCATACATTTAGTATGGTTAGAGACACACTTGTAGGGCGTGTCGTGTCGTAGTGTGGCGCCGATCTCTCGGCACCGATTGCGCCAGAGCCAAGAAGGTTATAACTATATATTTTATGTAGACACTGGAAACTGTGCCTAAAACAATGTAGTGAAGACAAGGTCATTCACCTGGATACACACCTCATACATTCTATTTAAATAGTTGAGGATAAATACAAAAAATATCCAGACCTATTTCAGGCCAAATTTCTTTGCTTCAACTTTTTGTTTGCGTTCGCAATTAGAGCTTCCAAAATTACGGATTTTTCAATTACGTAACTGGTTACGCATTTTAATACTCCAGTTACGTAATTACGTAATTACGTAACTGGATTTTGTATATTTTTTAACAATGAAAATGAAATGAAAATTCCCAAAGTAGCTTATAAAATTAATCTAAATTTACCATTATGGATTGAATTCGTTCTGAAAGGGATCTAGGTCAATAATAAAATGAATCGTATGAAACGTAAATCGGTATTCTAGATCCCATTCAGTCAGACGTCACCAGAATTTTGGTTACAACAACTAGAGAGATAGTAAGTACTATCTATGTAAATGTTAGCACTTTTGGAACATTTACAATAGAAATCGAGACGCACAAAGTGCGTCAGGTCATTAAAAATTGGTAAAATACGTACGTACTTACCATTTTTTTTAATTTTCCATTACAATAAACCTAACAAAGTACCTAAGTAGGACTATTAGATCAGTCAAATTTTATTTTACATTAAAATTGCCATCAAACGGCTAGTTCTGATTTTATAATATGTTGTTAGGACCACTACCAGTAGTCCAAATCCAATTTTGCAGCTTCGAAACATCTGTGCTAACTTTGCAGCACTCGAAAAATCGCGAAATTTTTGCACTCTTTTTGGTGTCCTAAACTGTGCGTTTCTAAAACCATACTTTTTTATTAAAGTAGACTAAAATTTCTACAATTTAAGACCTAAACCAGCTCTTTACATTCAATATTTACTGAATTACAGCTCACCAAAAATTGACAATTATTTCCAAAAAAGTGAAATTTTGAAATTTGGTCAATTTTGAACCCCGATATCGGGAAAAATACTCATTTCACGGGTAAAGTTAATTGAAAAGATGTTGTAGGAAATATAATTAGCTTTAATTTAAACACTAAACGACGTCTGTAGGCCACATAGTTTTACTTACAAATCCTAAAAGTTCAAAAAATGGGAAAATTGCAATTTTCGTTTTAGTTTCTTTTGAATGTAGTTTGAAAGAAAAACCATGTACAGCCACAAGAAATATATTTTAAAACTATTATTAAGTATTTATAGGTAATGCTATATAGATTTTGAAAAAAATCAAATTCCGCTTATAAAAATTGCATTCTGAAACTTAAAAGTATAGTAACTTTACTAAGTAACGATAAAAAGGAACATAATCTTTATAAAAATACTACGATATTGTTAATGTTATATTAATTATCACACTAATATTATAACGGTGAAAGTTTGTATGTGTGTGTGTGAATGCGTTTGTATATTGTGTGTGTGTATGTTTGTTACTCTTTAACGCCGCAACTACAGAACCGATTTGACTGAAATTTTGAATGGAGATAGATTATGTCCTGACTTAACACATAGGCTAAGTACTTTTAATCCTGGAAAAATCCACAGTTCCCACGGGATTTTGAAAGAACCGAAATCTTCAGTTACAGCTTTAAGTAGATTACTATAGTAAACTTCCTTAAAATTAGGTATAAAGGTTGGAAAAGAGAGCGGGAACTGGAACCGGAAATCTACCATTCACTCGGGATTTATGACAAACCAAAAAAATATAATCGGGGTACGCTTGTTTCAGAAGGATTGTACTGTATTAAAGTTAATATAAAATGTATGATAAAAATTTGGAAAATACGATAAGTATATGTTTAGTGAGTATAAACATTACAAATTCATTGTAAAATTTAAAAAAAACAATTATCAGAAAAAAATGATAGTTCAGTATACATAGTACTAGTAGGGCGCTTGGCTGCGCGGCCCGCTAAAGCGGACCGCGGGGATATCAGTATTATTTTTGTTTTAGCAGCCTCCACCTTCTTCTATCATTTTCAGCATCTTTAACCCTGGCCGTGCTCCTCATCCATCTTCCAAACCCTCGATCATCATCACTCTCCAAATTTTTTTCTCCGAATCATTTGCCAGAAGGAGAGTTCTTCCATAAAAACAAATTTTGAAAAGGAACCGTATCAAAGTCTTGTATAGTTTCCCAACTTATAGTCTCTTCAATATTCGCCATATATTTTGTGTGGAAAAAAATAAATTCCACCATCTTGTTTTTTTTCTGTTCATCAAGTAGACTTTTAGGTATTGATCATCTTTTGGTAAAAAACCACTCTTCCATCTTTTATACTTAATGAGATAGACACCGATGTTTCTATGGCCGCCATCTTGAATCCGCCATTTTTGACTTTTTTCAGGTCTCTGCCAATTGGATGAGGTTCTGAGTATTTTTTGTTTGAGCAGCCCCCACCTATCTACAATACCCTGCCCGGGCTCCTCATCCATCTTCCAAACCCTCAATCATCATGTCTTCCCATATTTTTCTTTGAGAGTTCTCCAAAGAGCCGCATCAAAGCCGTGCATAATTCAAAACTTGGAGTCTCTTCAATATTCGCCATACATTTTCTATGAAAAAATAAATTCCGCCATTTTGTTTTTTTTTCTATTCATCGAGTAGACCTTCCAATCCTAATCATCTCTTGCTAAGAAACCACTCTTCCATCTTTTATACCCTCCGAGATGGACACCGATGAAATTTGTATGGCGGCCATCTTTTTTTTTCGACATTTTGAATTTTTTTTCAGCTCACTCCCAATTGGATGACGTTTCTAGTGACATTTGCTCGAGCACCTCCCACCTATCTTCAATACCTTAAGCGTGCCCGTCGCTCGTCTCTGAAATCCTCAATCATCAGCTCTCTCCATATTTTTGTTCCTAATGAATTTTTGTTTTCTATACGAAACCATTGTTGAAAAAAAAATTTTTCATACAAAATTTTACAGGAGAGGTGATCAATCAGTCAGTGAATCAGCACGAGCAGCTATATATATATTAATAAGCCCCGCAAATTGGTATTGTGCCCGGCCGCCATTTTAGTAACGTCAGCACTAAATAGACGTTGACAAAACTGTTGGCAGAGTACGCGTATCGAGTATTGAATTGAATAATAGGGTATTTGACAACATTGAAAATATACTATTGATTGTGGTCATCTTATCAGATAATAGCCTAAAAAAGACATATTTCACTCAATCAAACTAAATTATGTAATTTTACGCGATATTTTGCATGAAATAAAACATAATAATTTTTGAAATTTTATCGGTAACCAGAACGCTCTGGGATTAATTGTGACGTCACTTGATTTGCACTTGACTTGGTTGTTATAATTGAAGTTTATCAAGTCAACGGAAACTAAACTTTAAAATTGAAAGAATATGATTGATATTAAAATGAGTAGGTATAACAATTTACAACATTACGATATAGCATTCACCTTGCGTAGCGTCTCTGTCGCATGCACCGAGTTCCGATAACGAGCGAGCGAGAGAAGTGACTTTCATACCGATTCGTGACGTCACGCGTATCATGTGATCAGAAATGTCGTTTTCGGCGTGGTTTTCAAAACTTAAACTTTATCATTGATATAATTCTTAATACTTTAGATATTCCGAAAAATATCAATGTAGTGTGTTTTAATAAGTAATAAAGAATAATTTAAAACAATTTCCAAAAATTAGTCAAATACCCTATTATTACTATATCCACAAATTTTGGTCGCTGACTGTATATTTTCGTGTCATCTAACGTCACGCCAATGTTAATGTGACAAGGTTCCAGCGCAATAGCAATCTGCGGGGGTTGTATTAATGTAATAACTTATTAACCTGTGAAATTATATTTTTATTTAATTTATCTACCCATTTAAACAAAATTTGTTTTTTTTTAATCTTCAAAGATTATATTTGAAATCATACTGGGCCGGCTTCACACAGTCGGAATGATTCAGAATCTGAAATTTTCTGATTCTGAATTCCGGCTGTGTGAGGCCGGACTCAGACACAATATTTTGTCAGATCGATCTGAAAAATTCAGAATCTGAAAAAATCAGAATGTGTATGGGGTGTGATTGTATGCATTTCTGGGCTTTCTGAATTCAGATTCGGAATTCAGATTTTGAATTCCGGCGTTGATTGCGGCTGTGTGAGGCCGGCCTAAGACTGTTTTTTGAATAACGAGTTTGGTAAACTCCAACATAAGTCATCCGTGGCTCAAATTATTGCACTACTTCCACGTCACCGTAGCGAAATTTTTGCGTCACTACTGCAACATTAGTGGGAAAATTGGCGGCTTCACCCATATACTTACTGTTCATTTCTGAACGCAACAACACGACACAGTAGTGTGCACACTCACCGTCACGCCAGTAAGCGCCACAACACGCCACGACACATAAGTGTGGTTCCGGCCTAAAGTCTATGTGGTACCGTAAACACAGAACAAAAATACTCTCTAACGAGAGAAGAATGAAAACTCCATAGTAAAAAAATGAGAACAGTTCAGCGCCATCTAGATTCAGCCCACCAACAACTCTTTGACGGCGTGAGATTCTATACCTACTTAACCTAAATAATATTTTTAGAAAAGGCATTTTGACTCGAGAGAGAACTGGTGAAATAAAATACACCAAGTTCTCTTTCGAGTCAAAATGCCTTATCAATAAAGTTTTAGTTAGGATTCAAAATAAAACAACAGGTTTTCTTTCTAACAATTCACATTTATTTATGTGTAAGGATATTTTTTTGAGTGCGGTGGCTGACACTTCTTCTGAAAACGATCTATTTTTCAAATACATACAAAATCATTTTAAACATAATATGTATGAGACGCTATTTACAATGATGTTAATATTTTCATATTCAATTACATCACATGGAACAGCAGTTCTTTGTAACTTCCGTTTAGTACAATCAGTAAAACCTCTGTTCAATCACATGATTTGTTGCCCGTGGTCCCTTCGCGTAGTCCCTCGAAGAGACCACGGGCAATTTTTTTACCCGTGGTCCCTGCGGGAAATATAATGCGACCGAATTTAAAATGTAATAGTCTGATACTTTACATCACTACCAAGAAGGTTATAAGTATAATTATATTCTATCACTACACTAGCGGCACGCTATGATGGCCGGTTTGACACATTACAATAGTGATGTGGAATGTCAATTTATTCTCGAACAAAAAACAATTAAGTTTTGTTTTTGTACCTGATTAAATAGGTTTAATAAAACAAAAATGTATATGTTTATTTAATTTATTTGAACGAACTGAATATTTGAACGAAAATGAATATACATACTTTATATGCACACAAGAAACATATGAATACAAAAGATACCAAAAAAGGTGCCACAAAAGGCCATAATTAATCAGATTCGTCCATACTACTATTTTCACTGTCGTCACTGCTATCATCACATACATTAATAATTATATGTTCGTTTTCTATAATATTATCTATTTTCACATCTCTTTCATAATCTTCCCTTATTAATTTAACAGTTCTATTCACAACCTTTTCCCAGTCTCCTTTAGTCACATGTTCACAAGCTTCTTCTAATAATTTTAGCATTTTTTTTGTGGTAAATGGGGGTTCTGTATTGTGTCTTGCAGCATATCCCTTAATTTGAGCCCACACCAACTCAATCGCATTATACTCACAATGGTAAGGCGGTAACCGTATAACTCTGTGCCCATGTTCTAATGCTATTTCGTCAATGACGTATCGGATCTTGGTTGGTTTGTTTTCTTTTAAAAGACGTACTAATTCCGCTTTTAACATATTCATGTTTGCATCTACGCCATTTTTACGAAGCCATGCGACGATATCAGCTTTCTTTTGGGATTGGGCAGGTGGCTTGTCAATTTGCATCGAGTGGTATGGGGCGTTGTCCATAATTATAATAGATGGTTCAGGGAGGCTACACAACATTGAGGTAAACCATTCAGTAAACTTTTCGCCATTCATGTCTTCATGATAGTCTCCAGTGGTTTTTGACGCAAAAGCCATGAGAGAACCTTCGACAAACCCGTTGATGGTTCCGGCGTGACAAATTATAAGTCGCGATCCTTTTCCTACAGGAACTTTGGAAGTAGATGCTGCTGTGTCATCGTTCCAAGAACGGCCTACAGTATGGTTAGCATTAAGCCATGTTTCATCCAAGAACACAACATTTTGCCAATTTTTGATTTCTTTCACTTGCCGTAAAAAAGTATACCTTGCCATCGCTATATCAAATCTTTCCATCAATATTTTGCGTTTGTTACATTTTTTGTATCGAAATCCAATGGTCTTCAAAATCTTCGTTAAAGAACTTTCCCCACCGAAGAATAATCCAGCTTCCTTCAGTGAATGCACCAACTTTTTTCTTGTTGGATACTCCTTCTGTAAATAGTAGCCGTAAACATGTCTTCGGATAGCATCGGCATCAAAGCTATCGATGCCTACGACTGGTTTTGCTCGTTTTCTCTTTTTTGGTGTGTGAAGTTTATTTTCTTCTGTGCCAGTCTCGCCATATTTTTTTTTAGTTATCCGTCTAACAGTTCGTTGTCCAATATTAAGCGCATCAGCTACGCGTTCAACCACTGACGTTATAGGTAAAATTGGCCCTCCATTTTGAGCTTCACGATCGAAATAGTTACGAAGGCGTATTACGAACTCACGTGTCTGACTATTTAGAACAGTTCTCTGCGTACGTTCGGTCATATCGACGAAATCCACAACAAAGGGCTTGAACAGAGTCCAAATTAACGAGCAAGGGTCAACAGTAATGCAGTATCAATATTTGAAATCCAAAGCCAGGTCAAAACTATATCACAATCGCATTGCACTGACAGTTTATACTTTTCGAAGCAACGTCAATTCGAAACTGCTTTGTTTTGCATTGAGCATTGACGCGAGTTTGCCGGAGGTAGTAGTTGTGCTAGCCAGCGATCCTATGTGACGATCGTATTAGATTCCATTTTTAAAAATTTATTGATATTTTTTTGCGATTTCAGAGGTTTGTCCACATAGTGAAAATTGTTCATATTCACAAGTACATTCACCCCTTAAATGGTGCAAACTGATTTTTCTACACTTGTATACATTTAAGAAATCAATTTAATAAATAAATTTTGAGTCCTAAACCTAAAACTACATTCGATAAAATTTATGAATCTCTGCACATCACTATCGTCAATAAAGTAATACAATTATTTCCTTCAAAGTCGTTATCAATTAATACGGAACTTCATGAGCGGACAAACGTCAAACCGGCCATCATAGCGTGCCGCTAGAGTACATAATATGAAGAAAGTGAAGTACATATGAACATACTGACATCTGAAAACTGATTAGTTCAAATCTGAAAAGAAACAATTTTCTTGATTCATCATGATCAACCCATTACCTAAGCCTACAGAGCACGGGTCTCCTCACAGAGTGAGAAGGGTTTTGGCATTGTGTACCACGCTGGCCAAGCGGATTGGCAGACTAGATTTTGTTGATTAATTGGTACTAACTATTACAAATAATATATACCATAACATATAAGAAAGTATTTTTACTACCCTATAGGTAATAAATAGTAAACACTAAGGGTGGGCTACCAATATTTTTTTTCCTAACTGCAATGTCTGGAAAATGGTTGACAGTAGCACATCAGTATATTCAGCAGGAAACTATAGACATAAGCAGTAAGTACTCCTGTTGATATCACTATAAATATCAAAATGTGTGCTTGTGTCTGTTTAAGGCTAATATAAAGAGAATGAATTTTAGTAAGTATAAATCTACTAAGTTAGGTTAGGTTATACGTACCACGCAAGATTCCTTAAGCAGGTTTTAGGAAATCGAATCAACTTGATGTTGTTTTTACCGGCGAGCAGTCACATTTAAAACATTTCTTCTTGTTTTATTTGTCAGGTCAGTTATTGAAATAAAACATACGAGCAAAGAATTCCACATACGAGTCTTGTTTCAATGAAACAGAATCAACGTCTCAAATATAAATAGCACTACACTATAAAACACAAACAGAGTAACAGAAGCTCGACTCGAAGTATTTAAAGTTTATAAGATCGCAAGAAATCTAAATATTTTTAATTGTTACGAAACATATTATCCACACATCAAAGACGCCATTTTGAAAAAACATTTATTACCAACATTACGTACTATTACGTCAGTGACTACCAACTTAAAAACACTTTATTGACCAAGAATCATAGAGCTTATGGAATGCTTATGGAAATGTCCGTACCCAAAGGGTAAAAGGGACCCTATTACTAAGACTCTGCTGTCCATCTGAGTGTCTGTCCGTCCGGACAGACGGCAAGCAATATACTACTCTCTACCGAGAGATATATTATGGCATTGGTTGGTAATCATATCATACATACCAAAAATCTAAATCTACATGATTACGTGTTGCCTCCTGTAATGCCCCCTCTTATTAGTTAGTAAAAATAACGCAAATTCTAGCGAAAGTTTTATTATATTTTCCCATAAAAGTTGAGGCATTTGCCTCAAATGGGTTAAAGGTATCACGCAATGTCCGTAGATACCTACGTCTCTTAAGAATCCTCTTCACCGCGTCTTCTTCGCCTCGGTGATTTACTGCGCCTATTGCTATCTATTTTAATTGCGGCTCCGAACATATTTTTCACAAAATAACAGTAAAAGTACCTATCTGACGAGTAGATGAACAAAAAGATTAGGATATCGAATGCCCTGTAGCTTTCGATAAATAATCGTAAAAAAATATCGGATGTTTGGAAAATATTATTCGATAAAGTTGTTGTGAATAGCTTTTGATAGCGTTTGATAAAGTTGTTGTGAATAGCGATTATGACAATTGAACGATATCTACGTCGGTTCGATTCGGTTTCGGTTTCGACAACTTCCCGGTTGATACGGTTATTCTGAATTGAAAATACATCTTATCGTACGATAACTTACCGAATCGATTGATGATTATGCTATCGAAGTGTTCTGAATCACCCTGCCGAGCTTCAAACAAAATGTTAAAACAAAGAAATGTGGCCTTGAACAGGCTTTATCTCGTTCTTAACTACTTAAATAAAGTGTGTGAGGTACAGAAAAACTAGAGAGAAATAATAGCCCAGCTGAATTATGGACTTTGTCTTTCCTACAATGTTTCAGGCGCAGACTCCAGTATCTACATAAAGAATATAACCTTCTTGGATATGACTTTAGAAAAGTTAGTGTTGCAATGCTTAAAAAATGTACAATTATTATCAGAATGTTTTAACAATGGCAATTTCAGCCCCCGTAGGTATAAATTTTCTTCTAAGAGAGTTTACACCCCCACCGTAAAACGGGGTGAATAGGGAAAAACCAGGAAAGTTTTTCGACACTAAAATAAAATTACAAAGCTCGTTACAATTTATACTATTTTTGGTAGCATGATAGTAGAGGATTTGAAGGGCTTACGGCGACACTGAACTATGCATCACATTAGCTAAAATTGTGAAAAACGACATTTGAAAATACCATGTCGGGATACCGGTTTATTACAGCTTAAAAACTTTGCTCTCTAAAATTTATTTTGTAGAAAAAAAGGACAATTGTGAATGGTATACGTTATTTCGTTATGGTATACGTTATGGTATACGTGTTTGAGTTGAGCTATCATATGCAAAAAACTAAGTCTCATTTGTTGGTTAATTTTAATATATTTTGATAAATTAGAAAGATACTGAAAATCTGTTGTTTTTGGGGTGAATGGGGACGGCTCAGTGACTGAATTGGGACGAAAGAGGGGTTAATAGGGATGAGAATGAGGTGAATAGGAACGACTTATGGCTGAATAGAAACAGCTTTATAGGGTTGTCACTAATTAAGTTATAATATTTTTTTAAGGAGGCTGTACTATGTATTAGAAAATTACGTGGTTTATTTCGTGTTTTACTATAGTAAATACTAATCTATACCATAATATTAAAAAGACGAAAGATTTGTATGTTTGATATCGGTAAACTGAAACTAATTAATCGATTTTTTTTAAAGAAAACATTAACCACGTTAAACATGACTAATACTCCCCTTTCCCCTCCAAATAAGCGAAACTTTATGTTAGGAGTGGGGACGAGTGACGACAATAGTGTAACGGGTGAGGTTTGAGCCGTCGATCTTTCGGTTTTTCGATCCACTCCCGACTATATAAAGTTCCAGGTATATAAGCTATAATTAAAAAAAAACTATATACCTACGGAAATAAGCTAGGCCTTCACACTTACACGTGTTTTTCCATATCTTAAAAATTACTGAACCGATTTTGATTAAACTTGCAATTTTCCCTAATTTGAAGTAAACGTAAGCCAATGAAAAGAATGGTTACATTCCGTTTTCAGCATC
The DNA here is from genome assembly GCA_920104075.1 of Melanargia galathea. Taxonomy (NCBI): domain Eukaryota; kingdom Metazoa; phylum Arthropoda; class Insecta; order Lepidoptera; family Nymphalidae; genus Melanargia; species Melanargia galathea. Next base: position 19,835,687 of record OV049859.1, read on the forward strand.
AACAGTTTCGGAAAAATGCACGGACAAACATATATACATACAAATATACACCTATAAAATTTTGTATATTTGTTTGGAAGCTCTAATAAATTATACCTTAAGTGAATATGTTGCATTTCTAATAATATTACTATAGTGTTGAAACTTTTTTTAAGTCCGTTAAAATTATTAGTGTACTTATGCCAGCCCTGGCGAATTTCCCTATTCACCCTATTTTCGTCCCTAGCCACCCCAACTTCTGGGTGAATAGAAATAGCATATATTTTACCTTTTTTTGACTAAATCTAATAGCTAATTGCAAAGTTTTATCTAAAATATTAAAGATACCCATATCATAAGACTCAAACATTTCAATCCTGCTACACCAATATTTCTGTTAATAACTACCTTAAAATTCTTCATGAAGTTGGAATTTGTCCCTATTCACCCCGTTTTACGGTACTCTGTCTACGATTGGGATCCGTTTTCGCGCCGACGACGGCGAGGTGTATTCTTTATAGTTTGTAATTTGAACTGTATGGAAATTTTGAACTTTTGAATGGAATATCCGAATTGAAAAGTCTCTCGTAGAGTAGTAGATTCTTTACTAATCATTCTGTGATCCGAATTACAAGAATATGTGATTAGAGCGGAGTTGAAGAATTAGAATAATTTATTCATCACACTATTAATCAATATTATAAAGGTGAAAGTTTGTGTGTGTGTATGTTTGTTACTGTTTAACGCCGCAACTACTGAACCGATTTGGCTGAAATTTTGAATGGAGATAGATTATGCCCTGACTTATCACATTATACGAGGCGCGTATAATACCTACATAGAGGCGCGTAGATTCGAGCAACTTGTGAAATGTGAAGAATTGGACACTTCGATTCGTTTCGATGCGCTTCGACTCTGCTCAATATTCCCCGACCCTTGCTCAAGTCATCGAACTATTACGCTTAGAATTGAAGTTTCTAACAAATTTCCGCTCGAAACGTAAGCTATAAACCAACCCATGTGTGCCCTGTAATTACATTTGCCGACACGCACACAAGCGCATGAGTACCTTGAGCACTGACGCGACGATAGGCGTATCGAGCCTTATAAGGCCCGTTAAAAACGGCTTATCGCCGCGTCGACGACTGCCTTTCTTTACCTATTTATTCTAAGGCTCAAGTATACCCGCCGTAGCAGTGACTTGGCCAGGAGAAAATTAATATTAAAGCAAAGTTGCAACCAATCGTCCTCGATTGGAAGAAGTTTGCTATAGTAATCTACCTATAGCTGTAGCTACATATTTCGGTTTTTTCTGAATCCCGTGGGAACTGTGGATTTTTCCAGGATAAAAAGGCTATGTGTTAAGTGAGGACATAATATATCTCCATTTAAAATTTCAGCCAAATCGGTTCAGTAGTTGCGGCGTGATTGAGTAACAAACATCCAAACATCCAAACATCTAAACATCCAAACATCCAAACATCCACACTTTCGCATTTATAATATTACTAGAAAATGACCGCGGCTTCGCCCGCGTGAATTTCGGTTTTAAACAAATCCTGAGGGAATGATGGATTTCCGGTTTCCATTCGCGCTCCCTTTTCCAACCTTTATACCTCTACTATCAAGGAAGTTTGCTATAGTAATGTTACGTGCTGGGGTTCGAAGATTTGGAATAAAACACCTGGTGACCCTTGATCAGACTTTATTCCGCACTTCCGTATTCCACTTGGTACTCCTGATCTTCTTGTAGACTTCCTCTTCACGCTTGTTCGCTTCCAATCCTCTTCACTTCCGATCGCTTCCTTCGCTTGTATTTCGCTCGGCTCTCAGAACTGAACTGCCCGCGTCAGCTCGCCGGTCCCTTTATATACCCGTTACCGCGTGACTAAGTGTTTTCTAGAAAGTTCCACCCCTATCGATGTTTATTCGGGAAAGGTCTCGTTGTTGTTTGTTTACATCGATGGGTGATTAGGTATTTATTAGGTGACGAGCAATTATGAACCTTATTGCTCTAGAAATAAGGTTCATTCGTAACACTGCCCCCCTCTTAGCGATGCTCGTCCCGAGCATCACTGTTGCTTCCGTAATGTTTTGCCAAGCGGTCGATGTGCACAACCTTAAATTTTCCCCTTGGTTGACGTTGAATCCTATACGTGACGTCGTTAATACGGGTAACCACTTTGTATGGACCCTCCCATCTGGTTTGCAATTTTGGAGATTTCCCTTTTCGACGAGTCGGATTATGCAGCCAGACTAAGGCGCCTTCCTCGAATCCGCTCGTGTTCGATTTCCGGTCGTATCTGGTTTTCATGTTCTCACTTGATTGCAATCCGTTTTCCCTGACTGTAGCATGTATTTCTCGCATTTTCTCTCTCAGATTGGCGACGTAGTCTTGTACGGTGCAAGGTTCATCCGGTGTCCCTCCCATCAATAAGTCTACTGGTAACCGTAGTTCCCTGCCATAATTGACTAACGCCGGAGTCGCCTTTATGCTCTCATGCTCTGCAGTCCTGTAGGCGAGGAGAAACAGTGGAATGTACCTGTCCCAGTCTCTTTGGTGGGCGTCAACCAACTTTGCCAAATGCCTTTCAAGCGTCTGATTGAATCTTTCAACCATTCCGTCAGACTGCGGGTGGTATGCAGTTGTGCGTGTCTTATGCAGACCTAAAATTTTGCATACTTCCTGAAACACTTGCGATTCAAAGTTCCTTCCTTGGTCTGAGTGGATTTCCAATGGTACACCAAAGCGACATATAACCTCCTCAACGAGCTTAGTTGCAACAGTTGTAGCTTCCTGGTTAGGTATCGCGAATACTTCCGGCCACTTAGTGAAGTAGTCCATAACAACCATGAAGTATTTGTTCCCTGATTCAGTCACAGGGAATGGTCCGGCTACATCAATAGCTATACGTTCCCAGGGTGCACCAACATTGTACAGCTGCAGGTTACCTCTACTCCTTGTCTGCGGTCCCTTCACGGCAGCGCAAATGGTACATTTACGGCACCAGTCCTGCACATCCTCCCGACAATGGAGCCAGTAAAACCTCTCCCGTACTTTCGTTAGTGTCTTCTTGACGCCAAGATGACCTCCCGAAACTCCGTCATGCACTTCACGTAGGACATCGGGTACCTTGGCTCTCGGAACGACTACCTGAAGATGGAACTCCCTGCCGTTAGTCTTTTCCCATTTTCGGTAGAGTATTCCATTTTGTAGAGTAAGACTGCTCCACTGTGCCCAGTATGCCTTAGTGATAACGCTCATAGGTGCAACCTCACTCCATGTTGGTCTGGCGTCTCCTCTTTTCTTCCACACGATGATGTGCCGTAGATCCTCATCACCCTCTTGCGCCATCTTCATTGCATCATCCTCCCAGGGTCCTAAGGAACTCGTCCTGGTAAGTTTCAACGATAGCTCCGTCGACTCCTGTTTGATGCAATGTTTGCATTCTTCCGGGCATGGCCTCCGAGAAAGTGCATCTGCATTTCCCTGATTTTGAGGAGACCTTGCATCCTCAACTCTCTTCGCAAGCTCCTCCAACCGTTTCTCTATTTTCATTAGTCGGGACATCTGCGACTCTTTCTGTGGGCAATTCAGCTGCAAATGCCCTTTCTCACCGCATCTATAGCACACAGCACCAAAGTTCTTCCTGAATGAGGTCTTAACCTCTTTCACCTCCTCGACAACTTCACGTAGTCTGTGAGTCTGCCGAATGTCGTGTCGAACTGCTTCGACCTCTAAGGCATGCGCCAATGCTTCTTTTAATGAGGCATGGCGACGAAGCCTCACGGCAGCTCTTACCTCCAGGTCTTTAATTCCGTCGACAAAAGCTTGCACGGTGTTTGCGGTTACCATCTTATCGTCGGCCGATGGATAAGCTTTCCGCACAAGCTTATCTATTTCCAACGCCCATTGCTGGAGACCCTCTCCAGATCGCTGGACTCTATCGCGCAGCTGGGCGCGGAACACATGCTCCAGATGTCGCTCCCCATACCTGGATTCGAGTGCATCCAACAGTTCCTTGTATCCACAGCCTGAAGTAGGAAAGGCCTCCAGAACAGTTAGAGCCTGCCCTCTCAATGCGACAGTGAGGGCAGTCAAGCACTGTTCGTCCGTCCATCCGTTGGCAGTAGCAACAGTCTGAAACTGTTGCCGGTACGCGGGCCAGGAGGTGCTACCGTCGTATGGGGGTACCTTAACATTAGGTCCCTGAACTGCGCCCATCGCTCCACTTGACGTTAGTCTTGTCGTTTCAAGACGTATCACCTTTTTCTGTAGCTCGTTGAGGCCAGTCTTCACACCATCTATGTCCGTTCCTAGGCAGGTGACTCGCTCGTCCATGAGGTCCAACTCTTTTCGCAATTTAGCCACCATGCCGCCGACTTCGTGAACGGCCGACAAAACAGTCCGCTGCACCCCTTCAAATTTGCAATCTTGATTTTCCTGTATCGCTGCTTGATTTTCCTGTATCGCTGCAAATTTGCAATCTTGATTTTCCTGTATCGCTGCAAACTGTTGTTGCATTATCCGCATCAAACTCGACAAGTCCACGGTGGGCGTGGCTTGCTCAGTGGGCGTGGCCAGGTGGGTGTGGCCAGTGGGCGGGGCCTCCTGGGGGGACCCACCAGGTGCTGGTTCCTCCAGGTGCTCCTCTACAGGTGCTCGGCTGGATTCCGCTGCACGCTGGGCCCTGGTCTTGACACCCTCGCTGCCGAAGTCGTCTCTCGGAGTCAATGGCATAGCTTCCAAATCGTACTTCTGACACCAATTGTTACGTGCTGGGGTTCGAAGATTTGGAATAAAACACCTGGTGACCCTTGATCAGACTTTATTCCGCACTTCCGTATTCCACTTGGTACTCCTGATCTTCTTGTAGACTTCCTCTTCACGCTTGTTCGCTTCCAATCCTCTTCACTTCCGATCGCTTCCTTCGCTTGTATTTCGCTCGGCTCTCAGAACTGAACTGCCCGCGTCAGCTCGCCGGTCCCTTTATATACCCGTTACCGCGTGACTAAGTGTTTTCTAGAAAGTTCCACCCCTATCGATGTTTATTCGGGAAAGGTCTCGTTGTTGTTTGTTTACATCGATGGGTGATTAGGTATTTATTAGGTGACGAGCAATTATGAACCTTATTGCTCTAGAAATAAGGTTCATTCGTAACAGTAATCTACCTATAGCTCTAGCTATAGATTTCGTGTTTTTTAAAATCCCGTGGGAACTGTGAACTTTTCCAGGATAAAAGTATATCCTATATTTTAAGTCAGGGCATAATCTATCTCCATTCAAAATTTCAGCCAAATCGGTTCATTAGTTGCGGCGTGATTGAGTAACAAACATCCAAACATCCAAACATCTAAACATCCAAACATCCACACTTTCGCATTTATAATATTATTAGTAGGATGTAACACTCAATCCGATTCTGAGCTAGATGTATAGTCCTCACTGTCCCAAAATATACCATCCATCCCAGCATAAGCATCCTCTAGATCGGTATCAGGTACTGAATACCGATTCGGACTCTGCATGGCAATCTGAGGATTAACCAAAATTTTGAATTGCTTTTTAGCAATTTCGTTTTCATTGTAAGGGATGTAGCAAACTTCATGTGACGGTTGCACTTTTCCCGGTATGAGATGCCCGTCTTCAACGGCGCGTCCGACGTAAAGTGTCTCGTGTGTGTCTTCGACGTAGCCACCCTCCACTGAACCTACTGGAATACAGTTGCCGTACGTTGACACCCAGATGCTGTTGTAGCCACAAAGAACCTGAAAACATTCACAAGGGCTATCTATAGTTTAAACGGTAAGAGTCGAGGCATACTAGCACAGAGTCGAAGCGCATCGAACAAAAAAATTTCACGTCATATTGGCACCTATCTCTACAAAACAAAGCATTTTCTAACCCAAAAAAAATACGAGCGAATGCGCGCGGCTGGTGATTAATTCGTACGAACACGAGCGCATGGAGACGAAATCAAATGAATCCACGAGAATCGAAGCGTCAGTCAGGATCTTGCGTCTGAAGTATTGCGGGCTAATCGTACACAAAAAATATGCACGCATAGGCGCGAATGCGCGCGCATTCGTGCGACTTGTGGAGAATTTGACGCTTCGATGCGCGTCGACTCTGTGCTAGTATGCCCCGACCCTAAGGTGCTCTGTAAGAAGCTCAGGGTATTATTTGAACAGCAGCATAAGGCCATTTACAGATCTAGCAGCGAAAGTAAACGAAGGGTGGATTGTAGACATTTACCAATGGACACCGAACGTTCGCTCCGCTTTGTTGTTCGTCCACATAGACTGAACGGCCGAAAGCGAACGAAAATCTTTTAAATAAAATCTGCCTTTTTAGGGTTCCGTAGTAAACAAGGAACCCTTATAGTTTCGCCATGTCCGTCCGTCTGTCTGTCCGTCCGTCCTCGGTTAATCTCAGAGAGTATTAGTGCTAGAAATCTGTAATTTGGCATGGGTATAAATATTAATCACGCCGACAAAGTGGTGAAATAAAATTTTGATAAATATTTTTTTAGGGTAGCTCCCCTACATGTAAAGTGGGGATGAATATTTTTTTCTCGTCTACCCCCTAGTGTGGGATATCGTTGAATAGGTCTTTTAAAAATATTGTGGGTGTGGGAACATCATTTTTCGATTTCTAGATCCGTTTGTAAAATATGATGTTTTAAAGTGCAAATTTTTATTAGAGTCAAGTGTCCCCCCCCCCCTCTATCAGCCAAATGGCAGTATATAGGAACTTGAAAAAATTCACAGCAGTAGGGTATATAATCAATTTTAAAGGAAAACTATCACGGCTAAGTAGGGTTCACAGGTTAAGGAGTTATATCTGTTTTTCGAGGATTGTGACTACGGAACCCTACACTGCGCGTGGCCCGCCACGCACTTGGTCGGTTTTTCTATTAGACTTCAATGGATATGACCAATAAAAAATTTCGTTTGTTTTGCTCAACAACAATAAAACAAACAAAAAAAAAATAAACATTTTTGGCTTAATGAGTTCTAGAAAATAGAAAATGACACCAGGATGCCAGAGTAAAAAAAAAATTACTGGTTTTACTTAATGATAATCACAATTCACAATACTATGTACCTATCTTTATACGTGCTGTATATTGGACAGTCAAATTTCAATATTACTGAATTACTTAATTATAATGTTGTCATTGCATTTACAAAATCACCAAGTATGAAGTACCTACTGTTAGCATCACATTATTATTGTTATGATTATTTACTAATATTATGATTAATTATTAAGAGTAGGATAAAAATATAGACTGTACAGAAATAATCTTAAGAACATTAATTGTTAAATTATAATACTTTGAATATCGAATTGTGATGGCGCTGCGGGGAACGGAACTTTGGCGCTGACATTTTGACAATTGATTTTAATGGCGCGAACGCTCGATGACACAAAATATTATAATATTAAGAATAAAAGTGAGATTGTATGGAAATAATTAAAAAGTGGAAACAATAAACGTGTTGCATTATTTACAAAGTCGTCCTGAACTATTGGCCGTTGCTAATAGTTCAGAAGTGGGATCGTAAGAGGTTAAATAAAACTGCCTTTCACGCCTGCAAAATGTGAGTATGAAACATTTTTTTTCCCGGCTTTCCTTGGCTTTGAGATAAACAATTATTAATGTTAAAATGGTTAAAAACATGATTAAAAGAAAAATATGTAGGTATTGGCAGCTAACAAAACTTAGATCGGATTTATCAAGAAGTTTTTTTTTCCATTCCGTTTTTTTTTTAATTTTATTTTATTTCTCGTCATCCTAATTAAAACCATGTGCTTACCTAAGGAAACATATTAGACCTGGCATGAAGTTACACAACTAGTGCATTAAATGTAGGTATTTAATTTATGTGTAAAAAGGAGGATTATTAAAAGAACAAGGATCATTCATTTATGGACATGACTGAAAGTAATACCTATTACGATTTAGTATGTTTTACCAAGCGGCATCTAATTATTGTTCTAATTATGCATATTTCTTGATAAATTGACTCTAAATTGACATTCAAAAAGTGTACAGTGTACCAATTTTGATTAAAGTTTATTTGAATTGAATATTTGAATTGATAGGTAGATGTTCTAGTTTTTAAAGTGTTGTGTATTCTAATACTTGCAAAGGTGATACTGGCTATGATCCCAAGTTTAAAGTAGATAGGATATGCATTGGAATTATTAAGGTTATGTTAATACAAAGTGAAAAAAAATGATATATGTACCTACTTACAAAGCGATATTGGAATAAAGGATGAATATGGAACATAGACGATAGGAACTCTAATCGAACTATGATAACCTATAGACTTAATAAGTGCAATTATATAATAAGTGCAATTCTAAGCTAGTATTTTTTTCTCTGAGTTCTAGTGACATGGATGAAAAGGACTAAGGACTGGTGGTCGAGGTCAAGGCCTATGGATTGATGATGGTCGAGGTTAAGGCCTAAGGATTGATGATGGTCGAGGTTAAGGCCTAAGGATTGATGATGGTCGAGGTTAAGGCCTAAGGATTGATGATGGTCGAGGTTAAGACCTAAGGATTGATGATGGTCGAGGTTAAGGCCTAAGGATTGATGATGGTCGAGGTTAAGACCAAAGGATGGATGATGGTCGAGGCTAAGACCTGAGCTTTCCTTATGGTTGAGGTTGTGGCCTAAGGATTGACGATGATGGTTGAGGCTAAGACCAAAGGATGGATGATGGTCGAGGCTAAGACCTGAGCTTTCCTTATGGTTGAGGTTGTGGCCTAAGGATTGACGATGATGGTTGAGGCTAAGACCTGGGGTTTTCTGATGGTCGAGGTTAAGACCTAAGGTTTAATGGAGGGACATCGCACCATGGGTCAAACAGAAACCAAGGCTTGGAAATTGAAGGACGACGTTAAACGGAGAACAAGGATGCTATTTTCGGAATCTGATGGATGTAACAAGATAAAAGGTTCTAAAAAGAATGATTGTAGAAAACATAGACAGTATAGATTGTATTAAACGAAAAAGGGTGTTGAAACGCACTACTTACTTACATTTATTAATTACCTACTATTGCATGCTTTAATCGGTTGTGAACTTTCTTGATGAATGCAAGTGTAGTGTGTATTTTGGAAGAAAGTTTAGAATTTATAATGTAGGTACCTACATTCCCTTCCCTTAAATATGTATTTTTCAACAGCTATGATCCTTTTGTTTACATGATGCTATTACGCTTGTTATTGATATGGCATACCAGTGAATGTTAAAGTGTATACATATCGTATCGTAGATACCTACTAATTACTATTCACTAATCTGTTATCTGTGATATTGTATTGTCAATGCTAAATATGTATATTGTAGGCATGGACCTACGGCATGGAATGGACGTATAAAAAAATTGTAGGTGTATCTAATAAATAAATAAAATAAAATAAATACGTAGGAAAACTGATCTAAAGGATTCGGATTTAAAGTAATCGGATACCAAGGCACGTAACATTATCATCCAAGCATTGTCAGATAAACATTTGGAACATGTTAATGAATCTGGAATAGCACGTCGCATGATTGACAACTTGAGAGAGGCATTTGAATGAAAATCGACAGGGTAGAGTCTGTGCTTGCTTGCTTGGGAGGAACACTAATAAATTTAAGGTGCATACGGCAGGATGGTGATGATGAGCACTGTCACAAGTTTGACGAGTTTGCTAGGGAGAGGTTGAGTCCAGTGGCACAGGAATGACGGGGAGGAATGGAGTGGTTAAGTGTATCGATTAGTAATTAATATGGAAGGGGCATATCCGTCGGACGGTGACTGCATTGGAGACGTCAAACCTTCGTCTGGCATGGAACTTGCAAAGGGGTTTGAAAGCAGCTCAATCAAATGTTTTGTGCATGGGACATTGAGCCTGAACATGCATCGAGAAATTATACTAACGTGGCACGGACCAGTAATGCTCAAGGGCAGGGTGGAGGAAATTATAGAAAATTCAAAGCGGAGGAGGGAGTGGTAGACCGAAGGCATGTTTAGGAGAAGGGAATTATAGTGAGATAGGTAATTCATTGCCTCTCAAGCTTGTTCTACAGCTGCTTGTGAAAGTAAGATAGAGTTTGTGCCTAATAGGTTCTGGAGTAATTTACCATATTATGGGGGTGGAATGTGAGAAGTGTGTGATGGATGTACGGGAGATGCAAGAAATTGAGGATTTAGTTGCTGATGGAGGTATGATGTCGGCCGAGGAAGGGGTGGCTTCCAAGGAGTATGTCGTTGGGATAAGAAGGTTGCATTGAATTGGATGTCTTAAGTGCATGATAAAATGTTTTTTTTGGATACGGAAGGTGTATTTGCAAGGGGAGATTACAAATTTGTTACAAATTGAAAGTGGTATTGAAGGGAAGTTGTATGCATTGAATTTGGAGTTGAATAGAGAAAATATAGTTTGGATAGCACAGAGGACAGAAAATGATTTGTGGCATGGCAGAGTGGGACGCTTGGGCTATCAAGGTATGCAGATGCTAGGGTTACCTAAAGTTATCTTGTGGTTATTTAAAGAATGATGCAGGGTGTGTATGGGGCTGGAATTGCCTGTTGTTTATTCAATTGTGCCCCAATGCCGAGAGCAGGGAGGGTTGGAGAGTCGATTTGCTGTGGTATTGGAGGCCCGATTGCACCGATAAGTAAGGATGGAATAAAGGGACTATCTTACAATAATAGATGATTGTTCACATTTTTTGTGGAGGTTCATTTGGGTATGCTTACTAGGGACGGGGGATCAAGCAAAAGATTATGTATAAGGAGGGATACATTGGAGAGCTTAAAAGTAGTGGCATTGATGTGGGGGGAGTTGAGGACGGACAGAGGAAGGGAATTTGTGAACGATGAGCTGAAATTATTTTATGAGGAGAGTAGTATAGTACAAGAGGCTTCTTGTGGTTGTACACCGCAGCAAGGTTCGATGTGTAAAGGGATGAATTGAACACTGGCGGATGGAGTAAAAGCTGTGTTATTGGAGACGGATATTCCACGGCGTGTGTCTTGAACGGATTGCCTACTGGAGCCCTCAAGGGCGGCGCGTCAGCTGGGGTGTGGAGTGGGACAGAATGGAAATTTTTGGCTTAGGGACATGGTGTATGGTTCTTTCAAAGCCAACCGAGCTGGAGCCAGGAGCGGAGCTCATGATCATGATTGGATGTTGTGGCTCAGGTTGCAGACTGTGGGATCCTGAATTAAATGAAATTGTTGAGTCCGGAGATGTGCGATTTGATGAGTCAAACGACAGATGTAAAAGGGAATGAAAGAATCTCATACATGGACTATGATGAGGGTGAGGGGAGTGAGCCTTCTGCATCCGGGGAATCAGAGGTATAGTCATTCAGCAGTGGTAAGGGGGAATGAAAGCTCGGATGACAAGACTGGTACAAAAACCAAAGAGATTTTGATATTGTATGTGGAATATAGCCTACGTTTTAGTATCGGAGGAGCCAAGGACCTATAAAGGGGCAATACAACGGGCGGAGTGGTCAGGGGCTATAAACAGCAAGCTGGAGGAGTTTCATGCTAAAGACATGGGGAATAATTACAAGTAAATTTGTAGAATCTAGTCGAGGACTACAAATTAAACAGACACGGGTTATTGGAGGGGTTTATTGGAGTTTGATATGAGAATTGGGGGGGGTGTCGCACACCGGTGGATAATGGTAATTGGCTTGAATGTTGATGAGAGGGAGGAAGTATTGGCCAACATTTCATATAACTTGTTGGGTCACTTGTGTGTTTGACAGCGGTCGACAGGCTACAGGTTCATGGCATATGCCAGAGGTTTTCTGGATGGAGGTATGCATTGCCCAGCCACAACATTGTGGAGGGCAGGGAAGAGAGTTGAGATGCCTGAGGCGGAGCAAGGGAGAAAAGATTGGTGGATGAAGGGAAGGGAAAGACAGCAATTGTTTACAAGCTTTTTCGGATGCAGAATGGACGGGTGATTGATTGGACCACGGGAGTGTGGACAGCCTGTCTTTCACCGAGGGAGTTTGGTAAGCTGGAGTTCGAAGGGGCAGTCAACTGTTGCGCTTTCAACAGATGAGGTGTGTGGCGGCGGCATTGACTGTAAATGTGTTAAATAGAAGGAATTCATTATTAGAGTGATCGCAGTGTGATAGACTTGATTTGTTTGTTATTGGTTGATAATCAAAGTACTGTTGAAATGATTGAAAGTTGGGAGAGCAGTAAAGGGTCAGGACACATAGATTCGTATCTATGGTGCATTGTATTGAGGATGATATTATAAATAAGGGATTGTTGGTGTTGGGGTATACTTAATAATGAAAACAAAGCCGATTTGCTAGCCAGTCCGGTCGAAAGTAAGACGTCATTGTTTGTGTGGGCTGCTTGGTATGTAGTTGTGTGTCATACCTGTGGGTTTGGAGTGATTAATTAATAGTGTAGTGTCTTTTGGTACGGTTTGGAGTTTGTTTGATTTTGAAAGTTAATTTAAAAGTTTTTTTTTTAACGTTACTTATTAGATGTCAATGTCAGTTGAAAAAAAAAAAATCAAAATGTCAAAGTAGAAATGCCAAAGTCATTTGACAGTGTGTTTGTAAGTTTATAAATTGTAACGAGTCATATTATGTTTATGGGAATTTGTATCACAGCAGAAAAACAGTAGGTACCTGAATTTGAGGCAGGGTATTGAACACGTGATAGTTTTAATTTGTTTTAAATGGCAAATTGACAGCAAGTGTCAGTGTCATATAGAAATGTTGAATTTTATTATCTGGGTTTTATGACTTTCGGTCGTAGTACTAGTATATTTATTGTACTCTGTGGGCCATAGATGGCGTCTCTTGTAATGTGTCTCAAGTAGGTACTGAAATAAATAATACTAATCGAATATTTATTAGTGCTTCACTGCGCTTAAATGTAACTTCAATAAGACTGCAGATTATTGTTTTATTTAACGTTTATTAATATTTTGGTAATGTGTTCAATATTTATTAGATAACGGAAATGAGTTTTGTATCGCGAAGGGACTCGCGCTTGACAGGAAGGCCGAGCTGTTAGCATCACATTATTATTGTTATGATTATTTACTAATATTATGATTAATTATTAAGAGTAGGATAAAAATATAGACTGTACAGAAATAATCTTAAGAACATTAATTGTTAAATTATAATACTTTGAATATCGAATTGTGATGGCGCTGCGGGGAACGGAACTTTGGCGCTGACATTTTGACAATTGATTTTAATGGCGCGAACGCTCGATGACACAAAATATTATAATATTATGAATAAAAGTGAGATTGTATGGAAATAATTAAAAAGTGGAAACAATAAACGTGTTGCATTATTTACAAAGTCGTCCTGAACTATTGGCCGTTGCTAATACTACATAGTTAGTATAAAATAAAGTCGCTTTCTCTGTCCCTATGTCTTAGGGATCTTTAAAACTACGCATCGGATTTTGATGCGTTTTTTTTAAATAGATAGAGTGATTCAAGAGGAAGGTTTGTAAGTAGAAAAATTGGACCCGGTAGCTAATAGCGGGCAGGACTACGTCTGCCGGGTCCGCTAGTTATATTATAAAATACAATTAGAGGACGTGCATCACGATATTTATTCTATCAAGTAATAATCATCTAACTGATGAGTACTTGTCGCCAGGACGGACCAGAGACGACATCAGAAGACTATTATTAGCTAATCATTAGCTGACCATTATCCATTATGAGGGTAGATCGAAATACTTTGCTGTGGGCGTCCCATGGGTACGGGCCTAATTGAGAAGCCTTCTCATTAACTGACACACTAGCTTACAACCCTAACCTACCTACCTAGGTCGGTCTCCACCTCCCCTTTAACCGAACCACTTCCGACCAATCTAATCTACACGACACACGACATACACGTCGCACGACATGACCTACACGACACACGTCGCACAACATGACCTACTTTGTACTACACGACATACGACACACACGTCGCACAACACGACCTACTTCGTACTACACGACACACGACACCCACGTCGCACAACACAACCTACTCCTACACGACACACGACACACACGTCGCACGATACGACATACTTCGTACTACACGACATACGACACACACGTCGCACGACACGACCTACTTCGTACAACACAACCTACGATACGGCACACCGCACGAAAAGGATTAGCGCTCTCGGCGAGAGTCCAAATCGGAATGTGTCATACACGCTTGCGCCACACGAGTAGATATTATACAGAGGAAAAGCTACCTAAGAACGTCCAAAATTTATACCTATTCTGATAGGGTTGTCACCTGTTGCATGTGAAAAATTATGGGTAAAAATAAAAATATTATATACTAGTATACATAATATAGCAAGATATGTAATAATGATTGGAAAAATATGTTTTTTATATTACATTACTATACTATATATAAGTTATATATTATAGTTACTTAGGTAGGTAGTAGGTACTTACTAAAACTAAGTGTGATAGCACATGCATAGATATCCCTAGTGACAGAACTAGATACTTACTTTAGTAAAATGAATGAATTGAGTACCTAGTTACTTAGGTAGGTAGTAGGTACCTATTAAAGGCAGTGTAATAGAACATGCGTAGATGTCCCAGTAATAGTATTTAGATACTTACTTTAGTAAAATAAATGAATTAAATACCTAATTACTTAGGTAGGTAGTAGATTATAAAACCGTAGACATTTTTATGAACAGATACCTACTAAAAATAAGTGTGATAGCACATGCGTAGATATCCCTAGTGACAGTACCTAGAATCTAGATACTTACTTACTTTAGTAAATTGAATGAATTAAGTACCTAGTTACTTAGAATGACCCGTTAGCGCGGTTGGTAGTGACCCTGCCTTCCGCTCCAGGGTCGCGGGTTCGATTCCCGCTCCGAGTCTGGGTGTATTTATAATATGTATGTATAATGTATATATACCTTTATATAAAATATATATATATATATGTATTTATATGTAAATATGTCTATCAGTCGGCTATTACCTATAACACAGGCATGAAGTTGCCTACTTTAGGAATAGACGTCCGTGTGCGTATGTGTGAGTATTTATTTATTTATTTAATTATTTATTTAGATAGGTACCTTAGATAGGCCCATCGCGATGGCCCATTGCATAGAGGATCTATAACACATTTTAACTTACAACCCGTTTACTAAAAGATAGGACCTCGCTGACAAGTTGCTTTGATTTGTTGCCCGTGGTCCCTTCGCGTAGTCCCTCGAAGGGACCACGGGCAATTTTTTTTACCCGTGGTCCCTGCGGGAAATATAATGCGACCGAATTTAAAATGAAATAGTCTGATACTTTACATCACTACCAAGAAGGTTATAAGTATAATTATATTCTATCACTACATATGAACAAAGTGAAGTACATAATATGAACATACTGACATAGTTAGTCGAAAATCCGTGTTCGTAGTTTCTAACAAACTTTTAACCGACTTCATAAAAAGGAGGAAGTTCTCAATTCGACGCGTATTTTGTTTTTGGCGATGTTTCTCCATAACTCCATCAAATCTGAACCGATTTCATAATTTTTTTTTATTTGCAAGAACGTCCAGCAAATATTCTTATTTTTAATCGACTTCCAAAATGGAGGAGGTTCTCAATTCGATGCGTATTTTTTTGTATGTATGTACACCGATTACTCCGAGATTTCTGAACCGATTTGCGTGTTTTTTTTTAATCGACAGTGGAAGTTCACGAAATATTCCCAAAAAAATGTTTACTTACTGCCCATCTAAATAGGAATTGGGGCAATGTTCATTACGAATTCATATTCTAGGTACTTACCTTGTATTATTATTATCTATACTAATAAATAAAATTGAAGTGTCTGTCTGTAATATCGAAATAACTACCTCATATTAAGCTCATATGGTTATTTGAACGATACTATAACCGAATCACACGTTTTTAAAATTTTTGTCTGTCTGTCTGTCTGTTTGAACGGGCTAATCTTTGGAACGGCTGAACCGATTTTGACGGGACTTTCACATACAAGTAGAGAATTAACCAGGGAGTAACATAGGCTACTTTTTTAACCGACTTTCAAAAAAGGAGGAGTTGTGTTTTTCTACCTATGTACACTGATATCTCCGAGATTTCTGAACCGATTTGCGTAATTTTTTTTTTAATCGATAGAGAAACATTGCGACACTGTCTTACAAAAAATTTGGATTTCAACTCCTCAATCCTGATGCTGTAGGGGATCTGATCCCCAAAACTAATGGGATTTAGGCACTGTCGGTTATTTAAATTGATATTGGGGATACCAATTAAATACTTTATTGTTGAATGACCTCAAGTAGGTACATGTCCAACTCCTCAACCCTGATGCTGTAAGGAATTGCATTCCGTAATCGTAAGGATCCCACGGAATTTTTCCGTTTTGTGGACGGGTTACTACTTACTACAGATAGGCTACTTTTTGTTCTGGAAAATCAAAGTTCCCACGAGATTTTTACAAACCTAAATACACACGGGCGAAGCCGTGGGCATCATCTAGTTAATTAATATATATATAGCTGCTCGTGCTGATAGGGTGACCGACTCATTGATCACCCCTCCTGTAAAATTTTGTATGAAAATTTTTTTTTCACAAATGGTTTCGTATAGAGGACAAAAATTCATTTGGAACAAAAATATGGAGAGAGCTGATGATTGAGGATTTCAGAGACCAGCGATGGGCACGCTTAAGGTATTGACGATAGGTGCGGGGTGTGGTGGTGGTGGTGGGTGGGTGGGTATCAATTTAAATAACCGCCAGTTCCTAAATCCCATTAGTTTTGGGGATCAGGTCCCCTACAGCATCAGGATTGAGGAGTTGGAATCCAATTTTTTTGTAGGATAGTATCGCAATGTTTTTCTATCGATTAAAAAAAAATACGCAAATCGGTTCAGAAATCTCGGAGATATCGGTGTACATAGGTAGAAAAATACAACTCCTCCTTTTTTGAAAGTCGGTTAAAAAAAGTAGCCTATGTTACTCACTGGTTAATTCTCTACTTGTATGTGAAAGTCCCGTCAAAATCGGTTCAGCCGTTTCGAAGATTAGTCCGTTCAAACAGACAGACAGACAGACAGACAGACAGACAAAAATTTTAAAAACGTGTGATTTCGGTTATGGTACCTTTCAAATAACCATATGAGCTTAATATGAGGTAGTTATTTCAAAATTACAGACAGACACTTCAATTTTGTTTATTAGTATAGTAATAGTATAGTATATTTTGTTAGAGTTTTTAATTGCGAAACGATCAAAAAAAGAATAATATATTGACTGACGACGCAGTTATGACTGATACATTTTAAATTCGGTCGCATTATATTTCCCGCAGGGACCACGGGTAAAAAAAATTGCCCGTGGTCCCTTCGAGGGACTACGCGAAGGGACCACGGGCAACAAATCGTT
Source organism: Melanargia galathea (assembly GCA_920104075.1). Lineage (NCBI taxonomy): Eukaryota > Metazoa > Arthropoda > Insecta > Lepidoptera > Nymphalidae > Melanargia > Melanargia galathea. The sequence goes on from OV049859.1 coordinate 19,853,142, forward strand.
GCTTTGACTCGCTCGCTCGCAAGACAATACTAACACAGCATACCTGGGTATGCTGTGTTAGTATTGTCAGTTTTTCACAAACATTTAAGTTTCATACAATACCTAAATATTCTTAACTAGCTGTTGCCCGCGACTTCGTCCGCGTTAAAAAAATTTAAACGGGAACCTTTTGTTTCCCCGGGATAAAATAGTAGCCTGTCACTTTCCAGGTCCTCAACTAAAAAAATGCAACTGCAAAAAATCACGTCAATCTGTAGTTAAATGTCCGATGATAATAATATGTCGAAAGGAAACCATTTTACCCCCCTTGGGGTGGATTTTCGTGAAATTTTTCTTAGCTTATGCCTACCCCCTAGAAAGAACCTAACTTCCAAATTTCAAGTTAATAATAACAATAACTAAAACTTCACATAAAAAGTTTCATCCCCTTTTTTACCACCCTTAAGGGGAGATTTTCCAGAACAACTTATACAGGTTTTTATTATTTAAAATTTATAATCTAAATGCCTATTTTCATATCTGTAACTTCAAAAACATAGAACTTTCATATAACCTTCCTACCCCCATTTTACCCCCTTAGGGGAGGATTTTCGTGAAATATTTTCTAGGCTGATATCTAAGCCCTAGAATGAACCTATCTTCCAAATTTCAAGTTGATAATAACAATAATTAAAACTTAACATAAAAACTTTCAACCCCTATTTTACCACCCTTAAGGGAAGGTTTTTCAGAATAAAATACACAGGTTTATATTATTTAAAACCAATAATCTAAATGCCGATTTTCAAGTCTGTAACTTTAAAAACATAGGACTTTCATACAAACTTTCTACCCCCATTTTACCCCCTTAGGGGAGTATTTTAGGGATACTAAATAGCCTATAACCTTCCCAGGAAATTGTACTACCAAATGCAAAAAGAATTTTTCAAATCCGACTGGTACTTCCAGAGATTAGCGCGTTCAAACAAACAAACTCTTCCGCTTTATTATATTAGTATAGATGATGCTTTTTTGCACACCCTACCCATGCGTCGCAGTGGCGTTATCGACGCCAGGTCCAATCTTTTAGTAAACGGGTTGTACCTGGCAATGTTATTACTCAATTCTATTCAGTAGAATCTGCTTTTTGAACCAGTAGTAGAGTCTTGACATAGTATCATAAGTGGCACATACTATCCTACAATAAATAAATTCATGTCATTTCAATTAATTTCATTTCATTAATTTTATTGTATAGATATGTAAAGGTAGGTATACTTACTGCACTTGATCTCTAGGGTACACAAAAAAAGAGATTGCAAAAGTGCGCACGACCCACAGCCCTGTCGTTTGTCTACCAACTGTCCTACCAGCGGAGCGTACGTGAACCGTTGGTGAGAGCTCGTGTGTGCGTGAGCGGCGCTATGTGTGCGTGTACCTACAGCGGGCCGCTTCTAGGTAGCTTTCTCTCTGTATAATATCTACTCGTGTGCTTGCGCCCTCTCTCTTATAATAAAATGTTGGTAGGGGGAATGACGTATTGCTCGATTATTCACACTACAATATCCACGAGCCTACCTACCTCAAATTTATTTTTTTCATGCATATCACCACCCCATGAGACGAACCCTAAACCTTGAGATGGTACAAATTTGCCAGGGGTTAATGACCCTCGATGTGGAGCTCTAATTATATACAGAATCTCTTTTTCAAATCCACCAATCAAAGCCCCATCAGGAACTTGGTCCTCTGCCTCCACCCAATGCATTTCACCTCCTCTCACTTTCTTTATAAGTGGTTTTTCTATTTTCGGTGGTGCTGTAAAAAGCAAGAATGCAATATTAATAATAATCTTATCATAATTACTAATTAGCCTAAGTCACAGGTAACAGTTATAGTAACAGCTGGGTAGAGAGTGTGAAGCAACTCTAGCAGAGATTCTGTTGCCAACTTCAAGGGTGTCTTTGAAACACGGTCGCTAATTATCATGGGCGTCATAAGACGAATCACTTAGCAGGTGATGGAGAGAGCTATGTTCGAACTTCGAAGATTTTCTATGTATCTATTTAACTCAAATAAAAAATGAGGAATCTGTAGAAACAGAGTCACCGACCGCTCAACAGGTTGCATAGCTGAAGGCAATGGCCAGAGCACATAATTTGAAGACCATAGACGTTCGGGATGCTGGAATGGTGACAGCGTGATGGAAAGTGTTCGCAGACCTTGACTTGGTGAACTGACTACATCAGACGACCTGCAAGGATTTGCTGGATACAATAGCACAAGACAAGAACAAGGGTTTAAAAATCACTATCGTGAACGTTTTAGTTTTCCAACACTACATTTTAGCTTTCCAACACTATATTTATTTACCTATAGGTACATGTTAAGTATTAGCAAGAAACTGACTCACAATAAAGTTTCCATTGCAGATTGCCTCCGTCAAAATCGACCGCAAATGTAACGAATTTCATTTCTTCAATAGGTATTTTCTTAGATATGAGCGGAACTCCATCACTGGTGTAACCAAACTGTAACCGACCACTGTGCCAAGAAATCCAGAACTTGGTAAATGCATCTCTGGACAAAATATTAGGTACTTCTTTACGATTACCAATGCGTTCTGCTTCTTTCTCCATCCAACACTTATTTTGTCCCATTACAATCTGCAACAAATGAAAAATGTATTAAAGTACTACTAGCTGTTGTCCTGTGGAATTTTTAAAAGATCTTGCGGGTTTAATTTTAAAAAATCTACAATTATTTTGCTGGGACAAAAAGTATCCTAGTTATGTTCATCACCAGAGTGCAATCTGTGAGCTTTTTAGCTTATGAGAGAGTGTGAGAGAGTCCTGCTTACTTTTTCACTGAAATTGTTTACTGACAATCGAATGATTGTCAGTAAACAATTCCAGTGAAAAAGTAAGCAGGTTGATTTCGATTAAGTATACATAATTCTACTAAAGGTTGCAAATAATCGTGAACTCACCGCGTAATGCCATGCTTCCTCTGGTCCAGGTGGTCTCTTAACCAGTCCCACATATGCATATCTTTCACCTTTAACTGAGAATGCTAAAGCGCCGCTTGTTATTCTATAAAATATATTCTTTTGCTTAGGCAAAGTGGTGAAATCTGAAACATAGGTCATAATTTTTGCTTAACCCGCCACCGGTGACGCCAAGTTTACTTTGATCGTTGGTGACGCCGGTCTCACAGACCAGGATTTTTCAAATTATTTTATTTAAGTACTGTTCATTTATTTTTTAAATATATGTTTTTTGACAGTAAAACAAAGATATTTCATACATCATAGCTCATTTATTTGATTTTTAACTATCTTATCTTAAAACTTAACAAAACACTACCTTTTTACACAAATATTTTTGAAATATAAGAACACGTAACAATCACGTCATATTTTTATAATTACTTCCGTCTTGTCAGTCTTTTTACACTAGGATTTGACATAAAATAAACAAAAACCGGCCAAGTGCATGGCGGGCCACGCGCAGTGTAGGGTTCCTTAGTCACAATCCTCGAAAAACAGATATAACTCCTTAACCTGTGAACCCTACTTAGCCATGATAGTTTTCCTTTAAAATTGATTATCTATACTACTGCTGTGAATTTTTTCAAGTTCCTATATACTGCCATTTGGCTGATAGAGGGGGGGGGGAACACTCTAATAAAAATTAGCACTTTAAAATATCATATTTTACAAACGGATCAACATATCGAAAAATGATGTTCCCACACCCACAATATTTTTAAAAGACCTATTCAACGATATCCCACACTATGGGGTAGACGAGAAAAAAAACATTCATCCCCACTTTACATGTAGGGGAGAGCTACCCTAAAAAAAAATATTTATCAAAATTTTATTTCACCACTTTGTCGGCGTGATTAATATTTATACCCATGCCAAATTACAGATTTCTAGCACTAATAGTCTCTGAGATTAACCGAGGGCGGACGGACGGACGGACAGACAGACAGACAGACGGACGGACATGGCGAAACTATAAGGGTTCCTTAGGTGGAACCCTAAAAAGTGGCATTATACCATTAAAAATTACAAAAATAGACATCAGAAAAATTAGTAATCTTCAGACCAACAGCTTCTAGAAGTTACTAGATAAATCACGTCCATCATCGTCGATGTCACTTCCAACTTCACAGTCTGTCTTCCTACTTCACTGTCTTCACTGTAACAGTGATGTTACAGTGAAGTTGATGTTGATGAACAGTTGATGATCTATCCTCATCAAATACTTGTAGAAGAGATTTGATTTCATTTTCGAAAGACATGCTGTAACAAAGTTTACAATTTGAAACACACAAAACAACAAAAATATCCTATATTTTTGTGAAATATCAATTTTATGCAATAAACTTTACTGATCATATATAAATACAGATAATACAATAAAAGAGTAGCAAAAATATGTGAAAAATATATATATCCCTGGCTAAATGCGAATAATCAATAATTCAATTATAACTATTTTACTTACGTAAATAATCGGTGACGCTGGTCTCACGCACCGGGTTGGCGCAAAAACTCCGAAACGTACACCCGCTTCAACATCGCGGATTGAACATAAGTGAACATAAGGTAGAATAGGTGTAATGCGGCAGCTACTCGAAATTTCGAAAAACGATGGCGGGAAAAAAGTTATTCGAATTTTTAAAAACACCCGGTCTCACAGACATACATATACACAGTGGCGGGTTAATCATCTAACAAAACAGGTAGGTACTGCCGACCATGACCTATCACTGGAAAATAGTATCTACTGACTACCTACTCACCAATGAGATCACCCATTGTCAATGATTTCACTAAGTTATTTATGTAATAAATTATTTAGAAGCACAGCGTATTATCACTTAGCCAGGTAGTGTTTATATATATTTTATTTATGTATGTAAACTGTACTATACGTCATCAGTTTATTTGCTGAAATAAGCCTATATATTCAATGTAGGTACTCTGTGGTTTTAGTATTTTCCACTGATATGTCGGTATCTGAAGGTTTAGATTAGATTTAGATAAGCAAAAAGAGCAAAAATTATGACTAACGTTTCAGAATTCACCACTTGGCCTGAGCATCACAGATTAGGTAGGTACCTATACCCGCGGCCACGTACATTGAACACTGAACGAAACGTGGAGGGGATAGCTGCGTATGGGAACTGTCACGCACGTTTCAATTGGGATCCCTTTATGTATAAATTACGTAATTAAAAAAACTAAAAACCCGACTGCGTAAAACAAACTAGTTCTAGTAACTGAAAAGCAAAAAACAAGCTTTGTACTTTATAAACTAGAATTTGATAAGATCATAAACATAATTAATGTTAGAAAATGTATGGCATGCGGGGGCGAACTAATAGTCCTGAGTAGTTGGCTAAGTAATGCCCCCGCCTACCATACATTTTCTAACATTAATTATGTTTATGATCTTATCAAATTCTAGTTTATAAAGTACAAAGCTTGTTTTTTGCTTTTCAGTTACTAGAACTAGTTTGTTTTACGCAGTCGGGTTTTTAGTTTTTTTAATTACGTAATTTATTTCTTGGTTTTTAGTGCAAAACTATGAAAAATTATTAGATGCATATTTTTACAAGAGACAGGCCTGTGTCACTCCGCGTGTAGGTAATAGCGCGTTTAAGACCACTATTAGCGCCATCTCTTGAACACTAGAAACTTTAATAAGGTCCTTCATAATATTATTGTATTATTTTAGTGTTTGGCAATTTAAGGTTAAATTATTAGTGTTACAATAATTGATGGGAAGGGGGGAGGTGTAGGGGGGATTATGTGGAATGTAGTAGAGTGGAGTGGGAAAGGATCTTAAATAAATTACCACCAATTTACTCACAGTGTAGTTGTTATTTATTTTGTTTTCTATGATTTGTCACTCCAAACTGATTACAAACACATAGATTGTATATATTTTCGTATTTGCCTTTTAAAGCCCTTTATTTTGATACCCCACTCGAGGGTCTTGAGGAAAAAAATTTTTTTCAGCTCGCACATTAAAGTGCATAAAATCCGCCATTTTGAATTTTTATTAATTTTATGTACACAGTAACATTTGCGCTGTTAAGACAAATCTAATGACGTATCATTTATCAAAATAAGTTGAGTCGTTGAGTAGTTACGAACTGACATAGGAAACGGTCATTTTCTGTGATTTATCACTCCAACTTATTTTCAAATATATAATAGGGTATTCTACTGTGTTTGAAAAAGCACTTCAAAATGTTGTTTTTGTTAATAAAAAGCCACAAAAAATATATTTCGGCAAAATAAACACGCGTTCATGCCATAAAATTAAATTAAATTTTAAACATTTTTAATCCCGCGTAAAACGCTGTCAGCCAATAAGTCAGCCATTTCATGACGTAACAATGTTAAACAAGAAGGTTATAAATGTATTCTATATAACACTGGAGTTAAATATTGTAGTAAAGATAAAGTCATTCACCTGGGCTACTTTTTCTTTATTACTAATATTTTTTGGACGATATATCGATAGTTTGATATCGAAATGTAGATACAAAAATGTAGGTACAAAATCATCGTAAACTTAATAATCTACCGTATTTCATTTAAAATATATTATGTTTTTTCTGTATTCCTAGTTTACATACTTACATCTTAAAACGAAATGTAATTTTAGGTATATAGATATACCTCTGTGGTAAAAAAATAGGGACATTCACTAGTGAAAAATAAATTAAGAAATTTAATAAAATTGAAAATTTATGTAGAAATATACTTAAACTAGTAGGGCGCGTGGGTGCGCGGCCCGCAAGCGGACCGCGAGGTTTTGCTTTCGGGTATTTTGGTTTGAGGAGCCTCCACTTATCTTTCCCAAATTCCTAATCCTCGATCATTATCACTCTCCATATTTTTTCTTCGAATCATTCTGCTCATCAAATAGATCTTTAGGTATTGATCATCTTTTTCCAAGAAACCACTCTTCCATCTTGTATACTTGGTGAGATAAACACCGACGAAATTTGTATAGCCACCATCTTGAATCCGCCATTTTGGTATTTTTTTTTCGCCGTGCCAACTGGATGAGGTTTTGAGTAATTTTTGTTTGAGCACCTCCCACCTATCTACAATACCCTGCCCGGGCTCCTCAACCATCTTCCAAACCCTCAATCATCATGTCTTCCCATATTTTTCTTTGAGAGTTCTCCAAAGAACCTCATCAAAGCCTTGGATAGTTCACAACTTGTAGTCTCTTCAATATTCGCCATACATTTTCTATGGAAAAATAAATTCCGCCATTTTGAATTTTTTTTCTATGCATCGAGTAGATCTTCTGATCCTGATCATCTTTTGCGAAGAAACCACTTTTCCATCTTTTATACCCTCCGAGTTGGACGCCGACGAAATTTGTATAGCGGCCATCTTTTTTTCGCCATTTTGAATTTTTTTTCAACTCATTGCCAATTGGATGACGTTTCAAGTGACATTTGGTCGAGCACCCCCCACCTATCTTCAATAGCTTAAGCATGCCATTCCCTCGTCTCTGAAATCTTCAATCATCAGCTCTCTCCATATTTTTCCTCTTAATGAATTTTTATCCTCTATACGACACCATTATTGAAAAAAAAAAATTTCATACAAAATTGTTCAGGAGAGGCGATGAATGAGTCAGTGAATCAGAACGAACAGCTATATATATATTAATATTCTGATTTTGAGTAATAAAAGCACATTATTTTTTTATTAAATTAAAATTAAAAGTCGTAATCTTTAATCTGTATATCACGTGACCTTAAACACGAGCCGCCTTGTTGTGACGTCATAATGATAGCTATTTATTTATTAATATGCAAACCAGTTGTGTAAAAGCAGATAGTACTAATCTGCCAAAAATTGATTCAATTATGGTTGCAAAGTTCTTTGCAAGACTTCTGTTCTGCCGAATTCCAGAATGTTAAAACATCTTTGTAAACATCATTAGTTATCTGTCAAGTCGGCTTACGGATGAATATTTTACGTGATAACGTCATTTAAAAATATTGGTATAAGGCCCTGTTTCACCACCATCTGATAAGTGTCGGATAGCTTATTCACAACTATAGTCCTTGTCACTTGACATAAGTAAGGAAGTGACAAAACTTACGTTTAGGCTATCCCGACACTTATCAGAAGGTAGTGGAACAGGCCATATTGTACCTTATTTAAATAAAATAATTACTAAGAACTATAACCTAACACATATATATATTTATAATTTAATTTGTTTAATAAAGATACTGGACTATAATATAACTGTGTAATCATTTTTGAAGTGACTTACGATTTTTTAAATAAAGCCGATATATCGAAATATCGATATTTTTTTCGGTATATCGAACTCCGATATCGATATATTTAAAAATATAGATATATCGAAAATATTTATTTATTTATAATATATTAAAAAATATCAACAGTCCTTTTTTGTTTGGAGTTTAGATTCCATAGGTTCTATCTTTCTTATATGACCACAGATTAGACGTGTGCGCCGATGCTAAAATCTCCGGCGGCGCACGCCGGTCAAAAATCGGCGGCGGCGGCGTGTTTTCGGCGTAATTTCGGCGCGGATAATTTTAATAAAACTGTCGAACTTGTAGAAATATTTTTACTGAAAATCACATAGGTACAATTAAATAAAACTTTTGCGATAACAACAACTTGCCAAATAGTCCAGGAACTTTAACGTTTGCAAGTAGGGGGTACCTTGCCTTCAGATTTTGGCGATTTTGGCGAACCGTAAAGGACTAGTTTTTGATAGTACATTTTCAGGACGTTTACAATAATTTCTATTTATGATAAATAAGTAAATCATTATGATTATGATGTAGGGGCCCACTAAAAAAGGATTATTAGAAATTTTACCCCTATGGGGGTTAAATAGGGAATGAAAGTTTGTATGAAAGTCTATAATTTTTTAAGTTATATCCATGAAAATTGGTATTTGGGCTTGCGATAAAAAATAGAAAATATATTTCAGGATTTTTGAAAATTCTATTCCCAAGTACGTTAAATAGGGGATGAAAATTTAAATGAGACTCCGTCACGTTTTCACATCATTTATCAAGTTATATCCATGAAAATTGATATTTAGATTTTTGGTTAAAAATAAAGAATAACGTGTTTAAGAAATTTTGGAAAAACTACCCCCAAGTTGGTTAAATAGGAGATGGAAGTTTGTATGACATTAAGAATCTACGTGGGCGAAGTCACGAGCATCTCAGTAAGTAATGTATCTACAGAGCTGGTTCTGGTCTTAAATTATAGCAATTTTATTCTACTAGGTACTCAAACAATTTAAGGACAACAAGGCGCCAGGTGATGACGGAATCACAGCGGAACTCCTGAAAGCAGGTGGAAAACTAGTTCTTAAAGTCTTTCAGCGACTGTTCAATTCCGTCATCGACGAGGGCATAACGCCAGAGGCATGGCACAGAGGCGTAGTGGTTCTTTTCTTCAAAAAGGGCGATAATATCCTGCTGAAGAATAATAGACCCATCTCGCTGCTGAGCCATGTCTATAAGTTGTTCTCGAGAGTCATTACGAATCGTCTCGATCGTAGGTTCGATGACTTCCAGCTTCCCGAACAGGATGGGTTCCGAAAAGGCTTCAGTATCATAGACCACATCCATACGCTGCGGCAGGTTATACAGAAGACTGAAGAGTATAACCAGCCACTTTGCTTATCGTTTGTGGACTATGAGAAAGCCTTTTATTTGGTGGAAACTTGGGCTGTATTGAGATCACTGCAGAGATCCCGGATCGACTATCGGTATATCCAAGCGTTGAAGTATTTGTACGAAAACGCCACTATGTCAATCCTTATACAGGACCAGACTACGAGGCCAATCCAGTTGCAGCGAGGAGTGCGTCAGGGAGATGTTATCTCCCCGAAGCTATTTACCGCTGCGTTGGAAGAGGTCTTTAAGCTTCTGGACTGGAACGGACTTGGCATCAACATAAACGGTGAGTACATCACTCACCTACGGTTTGCCGATGATATAGTCGTAATAGCAGAGACTCTGGAAGACCTCAGTACAATGCTCAATGATCTCAGCAGAGTTTCTCAACAGGCGGGCTTAAAAATGAACATGAGTAAGACGAAGGTCATGTCTAATGCTCATGTTCCGCTCCACCCGGTAATCGTTGAGAACTCGGCACTCGAAATTGTAGACTAGTATATATACCTGGGACACACGGTCCAGCTAGGTAGGTCCAATTTTGAGAAAGAGATCAACTGCCGAATCCAACTCGGCTGGGCAGCGTTCGGGAAACTTCGAGATGTCTTTTCGTCCAATATCCCTCAGTGTCTGAAGACGAAAGTCTTCGAACAGTGCGTGTTGCCAGTGATGACTTACGGATCTGAGACATGGTCGCTAACAATGGGCCTGTCGCGAAACTGAAGTGGCAATGAGCGGGGCACATTGCTTGAAGAACCGATGGACGTTGGGGTCCCAAGGTGGTTGAATGGCGACCTCGCACCAGTAAACGAAGCGTAGGTAGACCTCTCACTCGATGGACAGACGGTCTCAAGCGAGTCGCTGGCAGCCGCTGGAATCAGGCGGCACAAGATCGTGTTCTGTGGCGATCCTTGCAAGAGACCTATATCCAGCAGTGGACGTCCATTGGTTGAGACGACGACGATTCTACTTTAAAAACGTTCTGAAAAGGTATTGTCAAAAACAAGTCCTTTAGGGTTAAAATAAGTCTGCAAAAAATCAGAACTACACGATTTGACGCAAGGTCGGATGTTCATCATTGATGTGATGTTGTCGGAGTAAGTTTTTTAGTTAGGTAAGTTACTTAGTTAGTTAAGTTTTGTTATGAATAGGAAGGTGTAACTTCATATCGATCGATTTTTTTTGTAATTTATTGTATAGAAATATGGAATATGAATGGTGTAATCGTTAGGTTATTTGGTATAGAAGAGGGTGAATGATGCTGGAGGGTGTTCTAAAACATTTAGAACTCGCGCCGATTTTACGCCGATACCCAGATCGGCGGCGGCGGCGTCCAAAAAATGACGGCGGCGGCGGCGGGTCGGCGCGGCGCACACGTCTACCACAGATTAATATTAGTTTTTGCTTATATGACCACAGATTAATATTAGTATTTTTTATCATTATGACGTCACAACAAGGCGGCTCGTGTTTTAGGTCACGTGATATACATATGGGAAATTACGACTTTTAATTTTAA